>CM055116.1:87945449-88553966 GCA_029206835.1 Rana muscosa | reverse complement strand
ACCTGGGGGGTGTGTATAATATGCATGTAAAGTGGCGCTTGTTTCCCGTGCTTAGAACTGTCCCTGCACAAAATGTAAATGTAATTCCGATAAGCCCCCTGCCCGCAGACCCCCGCAACCACCGGGCAAGGGTTGTGGGGATGAGGCCCTTGTCCCCTTTAACATGGGGACATCCTCCCCATGTTGAGGGCATGTGGCCTGGTACGGTTTAGGAGGGGGGGGGCGCTCTCTCGTCCCCCCCTCTTTTCCTGCGGCCTGCCAGGTTGCGTGCTCAGATAAGGGTCTGGTGTGGATTTTTGGGGGGACTCCACGTAATTTTTTTTTATTTGGGGTGGAGTTCCCCTTAAAATCCATGCCAGATCTGAAGGGCCTGGTATGGATATTTGGGGGAAACGGCACACATTTTTTTTTGAATTTGCGGCGGGGTTCCCCTTTATATCTATACCAGACCTGAAGGGCCTGGTAATTACTTTTCTATGTATTTCCGGGAGCCGACAATTCATTAATAGCCGCGAGTGAGTTTTAAATGACTGCTCCCGTAAAAACGTTAATTTTTAAAACTTTTTTTTGCATTGATACATGTCTCCTGGGGCAGAACCTGGGTCCCCAAACACTTTTTAGGACAATAACTTGCATATTAGCTTTTATAATTAGCACTTTAGATTTCGAACGTTCGAGTCCATTGTATTTAATAGGGTTCTAAAGTTCACGCAAACATTCTGTCTGTTCGCAGGTTCTGGTGCGAACCGAACAGGGGGGTGTTCGGCTCATCCCTGTCTGAAATCACTTTCTTCACCCGAAGCTGCAATAAGTCTACTCAAGAGGACTCAAAGTACACTTGCCTCTTCAAATCTCAGACTGCATAAGATAGCATCAAACAGAAAAGTCGTCATGGAGGCCTTCCCTTCCCAAGATTATGCCAGTGACTTCAAAGATCTGGACTTAGCAACAGACTCCCTTCCTATGCAACACAGCCTAGGACTCAACTGGGACCTCAAGTCTGACACCCTTACCTTTCAGGTTGACCAAGAGCCAAAGCCCTTCACACAGCGAGGTGTCTTATCCACCATCAACAGCCTGTATGATCTGCTCGGGTTTGCAGCACCGGTTATTATCCAAGGTAAGATTCTGCTTAGAGAGCTCACCGCAGACATATGTGATTGGGATTCTCCACTACCTCCTGAGAAAGAGACTGTATGGGTATCATGGAGAGACTCTAAAGACTTTATCCAACCTACACGTACATAGACCATACACCCACTTTCCTCCTGCAAGGGTTCAGTCTAGAAAGTTATGTGTATTATGCGATGCTTCAGTTAAAGCAATAGGAGCACTAACCTACCTCAAGTCAGTAGACATCGAGGGCCAAATTCACATTGGGTTTGTTATGGGCAAGGCCAAGCTAGCACCATGTCCTGAAACCACCATTCCAAGATTGGAACTGTGTGCTGCTGTACTAGCAGTAGAACTAGCAGAGCTTATTACATCTGAGATGGATCTAGAACTCGAAGACACAGAGTTTTACACAGACAGCAAGGTAGTGTTGGGCTACATTTACAATGAAAGTAGAAGATTCTATGTCTATGTACACAACAGAGTCCTTAGAATCAGGAAGTCGACACAGCCCACCCAGTGGCGTTATGTCTTAACTGATCATAACCCAGCGGATCATGCTACAAGGTCTGTGCCAGCATCCCGTTTAAAGACACTACATGGCTCACAGGACCACCCTTCCTGTACAAGCCAGCGCCTACCACTCCAGTAAAGGAGACATATGTACTGTTAGAACCTGAATCTGACTCAGATATCCGTCCTCAGGTTTCCACACTACATACAACAATTTCTAACCAACTGTTGGGATCCAAGCGCTTCCACAAATTCTCCACTTGGAAGTCCTTACAAAGAGCTACAGCTTGCTTGGTTCACATAGCCAAATCCTTTAGAGGTACCCTTACAAGACCAAGTTGTTGCAAAGGTTGGCATTACTGCCACAAGCCATACACAGTAGATGAGCTCTCAGAAGCAAAAAATGTAATCATCCGTTGTGTCCAACAAGAGACTTACGCAGTAACACTAGAATGTCTTTGAAATTATAAGAGCATTCCAAAGAACTGTCCTCTAAGGAAACTCAACCCCTTTATAGACAATGAAGGACTGTTAAGAGTTGGAGGGCGCATCTCAAATGCAGGACTTGATAGTGGTGAAAACAATACCTGTCTAATCTACAGACTAGGAACAAATGGCAAGACAGCAAGCCCAACTTAGAGCCTGGTGCCATCGTTCTCATGAAAGACTCTCAATCTAGGAGAAACGAGTGGCCTTTGGGTCTGATAACCCAAGTGTTTCCCAGTGAAGATGGAAACGTCAGGAAAGTTGAACTCAAGGTCATTAGGCAAGGCCAGCCTAAACTTTTCCTCAGACCTGTTTCTGAACTTATTTTGTTACTCTCCTCTGGAGTGGGAAACCACACGGGGAGTGTCATGCCTTCAGTACAAAGGCTTGAATTTTTCCTATTTTTTTGGGTTTAATAACATTAAAGGAGTAGTAAAGGTACATGTTTTTTCACCTTAATGCATCCTATGCATTAAGGTGAAAAAACATTTGACAATACCGGCCCCCCCCCCTCGAGCCCCCGTTTTACTTACCTGGCCCCTCGAAAGTCCCGCGCTCGCTCCCGTCATCCTCCGAGTTCCTGTGCCTGGCCGTTGATTGGCTACTGTGGATGGATTGAAAGCAGCGCAACCATTGTCTGGCGCTGCTGTCAATCACATCCAATGACGCGGCACGTCGGGGGGCGGGGCCGAGTGATACAGTCGGCGGCTATGGCCGCCGCTGTATCACGGGAGCGCGCCCGCAGTAACTCCACACCATGCGAGCTTGCTCGCATTATGGTGTGGAGTCCTTGCGGGGAGGAGCGGAGACAGCCGCCGAGGGACCCCAGAAGCGAAGGATCGGGGCCACTGTGTGCAAAACGAGCTGCACAGTGGAGGTAAGTATAATATGTTTGTTATTTAAAAAAAAAAAAAGGGAACCTGTAGTGTTCCTTTAATCTATGTTGCTAACTAGTGGCCATTTTGTATAACTGCACTATCTATTTTAATGAAGCAATTTAGTATAGTTAGTTAATTTTGTCACACGCAAGCCTCCGTACTTTCAATCCCATCAGGCCTTGCGTCACCTTCTTCAGCCATTTCGTTTTTACCCTGGAAGCATGCACATGGACTGCTAAGATATAAGCCAGCCTCCAGAGCCATCTCCGGTATGTCTACTATTTATGTCCTTAGATAGTACAATTAGTGCCTCCCTATCTATCTATCTTTTACTAATTGCATTTGTCTGTATCTGTTACAGTTTTACTCTATCTTGTATCAATAAAAGTTCAAAAGGATTCTACGCCTACCGGAATGCATTGGTATGAGAAGAGTTATCAGTGTGCCCAAATACACCTCAGCCACGTGTAGTGAGGGGCATAACACTGACTATTTCCTAAACCTTAGGCTACTTTCACACTGAGGCGTCGCGCCGTTTGCGGTAAAACGCCGCTATGTTTAGTGGTGCTTCATCGTAGTTTTTGCGGTGCTTTTCGGGCGATAGCCAGGCGCTTTTAACAACCGCTAACAGCCGAATAATGGGTTAAAAGCACCGCAAAGAGCCGCTGCTGAGGCGCTTTGCTGGAGCTTTGCAGGTGCTGCCCATTGATTTCAATGGGAAGGGGCGCTTTAGGAGCGGTGTGATCACCGCTCCTACAGCGCCTCAAAGATGCGGCTAGCAGGACTTTTTTTACCGTCCTGCCCTCGGGCTTTCACATTGGAGTAAAAGGAGCAGCTCTTTCAGGGCGCTTTGCAGGTGCTATTTTTAGCTCTCTAGCGCCTGCAAAGTGCCTCAGTATGAAAGTAGCCTTAGGTTACTGAAGGCACGTTTTCCTCTATCGCATGGGCTGTATCAACCACCACATTCCTATCCTGGCCCCCAGCCGCAGTTGCACCAATTTTCCACCTGATGCAGCACAATGATGGATAGCCCCTTATTGACGTCACTGAGTAGGTAAGGTACACCCATACCGAGATGGGCCCAACCCTTTACACTCCACCTACTGTTTTTTGACCTTGTCCACCTTCAAAAACCTAAGACCTCACTATCCAGCTACTGAACGCTGCCAAGCAGTGGCGTAGCATGTGTTGTCAGCGCCCGGGGCAAGGCAAGTAATTTGCGCCCCCTAACGCGTGGACTTTTAGTACTCAATGAGTCCCTTCAACTAGTACAGTATAAAACCCCTTACCCCCTAAGCCAGGGGTGTCCAAACTTTTTTCAAAGAGGGCCAGATTTGATGAAGTGAACATGCGTGAGGGCCGACCATTTTGCCTGACATTATTTAAGCTATTAAAATTCGGTCTAAGTGTGTTCGTCTGAGCACTAATGCCCGTATACACGGTCGGTTTTCCTGTTGGAAAAAGTCTGAAAAAGCTTTTGGTCGGGAATCCCGACCGAGTGTATGCTCCATCAGACTTTTTCCAACAGGAAAACTGCTGGAAAAAGATGGAGAGCAGGATCTCTTTTTTCCCGTCAGGAAAAAAACTGTTCGGAATTTCCGATCGTGTGTACAAATCACGACGCGCTAAATTCCGACGCATGCTCGGAAACAAATCAACGCATGCTCCGAAGCATAGAACTTAATTTTCTCGGCTCGTCGTAGTCTTTTACGTCACTGCGTTCTTCACAGTCAAAAGTTCACCGAACGTTTGTGTGACTGTGTGTATGCAAGGCAGGCTTGAGAGGAATTCCGTCGGGAAAACCATTGTTTTTTTTTCCGACGGGAGAACCACTCGTGTACGGGGCATAATACACGGCCCAACAAGAATTCTCTTGCCTTTGTGGCTGTGTGGTGAAGAGATGAGCTTGGGCGTGTTATTTGGATATACCGTATTTATTGGCGTATAACACGCACCTTCACTTTAAAAAGGACGTTTCAGGAAAAAATCTTAAATTTTAAATAAAGAACTGTGAAGCAAAATAAGGGTCAGTGCCCATCTGCAGCCTCACAAGTGTCATGAATGCAGCACCCACCGTATTGCCAGGAATGCAGCAACCAATGTATTGCCATGAATGCAGCAACCACCGTATTGCCATGAATGCAGCAACCACCGTATTGCCATGAATGCAGCACCCACCGTATTGCCATGAATGCAGCACCCACCGTATTGCCATGAATGCAACATCCACCGTATTGCCATGAATGCAGCACCCACGGTATTGCCATGAATGCAGCACCCACGGTATTGCCATGAATGCAGCCCACTCCATTGCCATGAATGCAGCACCCACGGTATTGCCATGAATGCAGCACCCACCGTATTGCCATGAATGCAGCACCCACTCCATTGCCATGAATGCAGCACCCACTCCATTGCCATGAATGCAGCACCCACTCCATTGCAATGAATGCAGCACCCACTCCATTGCCATGAATGCAGCACCCACTCCATTGCCATGAATGCAGCACCCACCATATTGCCATGAATGCAGCAACCACCATATTGCCATGAATGCAGCAACCACCCTATTGCCATGAATGCAGCAACCACCGTATTGCCATGAATGCAGCAACCACCATATTGTCATGAATGCAGCACCCACCATATTGCCATGAATGCAGCACCCACTACATTGCCATGAATGCAGCATCCGCTACATTGCCATGAATGCAGCACCCACCGTATTGCCATGAATGCAGCACCCACCGTATTGCCATGAATTCAGCAACCACCGAATTGCCATTAATGCAGCACCCACTCCATTGCCATGAATGCAGCAACCACTCCATTGCCACGAATGTAGCAACCACTCCATTGCCATGAATGCAGCACCCACTCTGTTGCCATGAATGCAGCACCAACTCCATTGCCATTAATGCAGCACCCACTCCATTGCCATTAATGCAGCACTCACTCCATTGCCGTTAATGCAGCTCCCAATCCATTGCCATTAATGCAGAACCCATTCTATTGCCATGAATGCAGCACCCACTCCATCCCTCAGGGCATTCGACATGCCAAATACCTAGCAGGATTCATCATTTAACCCCTTACACGCTGAAAGCCCTGAGGGATACATCATGAAGCTGTAAATTATTAATCCTGCAGCATGCATGTCCCGGGGGGGGGGGGGGCTTTTGGCATGTAACTTGTCATGCTGCGTGTCTGTGTGCTTGCTGGCTGGCATTAACACATGGCATGGCGGTGGCGTGACTCTCCCTAACTGCTGCTGACCGGCGGCTGCTCCCATCTGAGATGGCTCCCCTCCCTCACAGGCTCACATACACTTACCTCCTTTTTTGTTCTCCATCGATCACTGTATGCCACACAGGGAATGATTCCCAGTCCCAGATGAAGGCCCACTGCGCTTCCAGTTTCGGCGTGGTCAGGAGGAAGGGTGGAGGAGAAGACGGCGGCGGCTTACAGAAGCACGGGCGGAACTCCAGGAGGCGCCTTCGCGCATGCGCCACCTGGGTTCAAGGACTGGCCAGCCCCGCCGCAGCACATGACCACATTCACCCAATCACAGGGCGCCAGCTGCCGCAATATGGCAACCGGATCGCAGGGGACACAATTAATGAGAATTGAGGCAAAGTGACACAAACTGGTGCGGGATTTCGCCCCCCCAATGTTGCGCCCAGTGCCACGGCCCCCCTGCCCCCCCACGCTACGCCACTGCTGCCAAGGCATGCATCCCCCTCTGTTGGAAATCCGAGAAACCGCCGGCGAAATCCCTGTGGTTTTCTAAAGTGAACGAACTAAGAGATATGGAGGATCTCACCGCCACCTTGCACAACAGGGAGGAGACTTTTCGTGAGACTTGGAGACCATGTCAAAACTTCATTTATATGGACGCATACCTCCGTGAGGTTGCCCAGTCTGGCTGACCCTTTGGACTTCCTCTGCTCCCTAGTCGGGGGGCACCACTTTACCTTAACTTTCTACTATTTACCTTTACATCTCACTGCTTCTCAAACTTTTTACTTCCCCTCTTACCTTGCGCTTCTCTTTTATTCTCTCCTTGACTTTACCTCTATCTCGCCTTAAGAGATGTCTGACCCCCTACCCTCTCCCCCTCTGTCCGGTCCCCTTCCATATATCTTTTACCCAGTCATGGGCTGTTTTGATCAGATACTGTGAATATCCTAGGTTGCATTACCCATATCATGGTGTCCCATGTCTGGGCTCAGCTGGTCATCGGGATGCTCTGCCTCCCGAGCAGCTGTGATAGTATATTGTAATATTGTATTGTATAGCTCTGCATACATTATTATATGTTTTGGGTCACGCAGGTAGTTGTCTGGATGCCTCCCCGGCTTCGCACACTGACAATATATCTATTCCGTACTATCTTTTTGTGCCTTACATACTGTGTATTGATGGGGTATTTGATATGCTTATCACACTGTACGACCCTTTTTGTTCCTTCTGTCTGATTTTTATTATGTATTTCTGCTATCTGTATTGACTGTTAACCGCACTTTCTTTGAAAATAAAGGAATTGAAAAAAAAAAAACTAAGACCACAGCCACAGATGCCTCAGTGTCAAACCTCACGTTTGGGCGGCCCGCCACAGCTGCAAGGGCCGCTGCAGACCCTCCTGCACGCTCAATAACTACATGTCAATCCCGACAACGGTCAAATGAATCCCAACACCCCTAAAATAGAGCCAATTATCACCTTCCAACTCTAGATTTGGTATCGCCAATCCCCCCCCATTACTGAGGCCTCGTACACACGGCCGATTTTCTCGGCAAGAACCAGCAAGAAACTTGCTGGCAGAGAGGTCTTGCCGAGTAAATCGGTCGTGTGTACGCGGCTATTGGGTTTCTCGTCGAGAAAACCGACAAGAAACCTCAACGAGAAAATAGAGAACCTGCTCTCTATTTTCTCGTCGAGATTCTCCTCGGCATGTTTCTCGACGAGAAAAGTGAGTGTGTGTACACTTACCTGTCCTCCCGGAAGCCCGCGCATGTTCGAAATGAATTCGACGCATGCGCGGTAGCTTCATAGGCATACGTAGGGTATACCAAGATGGCGGCGACGGCATCGAATGTGACGAGCGCATGCTCGTCGTAGTCGATGACGTCACCGCGTACGCTCCATTCAAAGAACCGCGGGTTCTTTGAAACGAGCGTGTGTACACTCGGCCGGGACAAGTTTCTTGTCCAAGAATCTCGTCGAAAAAAACGACATTTTTTTTCAACGAGAATCTCGGCCGTGTGTACAAGGCCTGACAATTTTTTTTTGCCACTTCCTTATTCACCTTATGCTAGCTTTGTTAAGCCTTGTCACAGATCGAGCCATGCGCCAAGCAACCCTCCCAATGGTATCGGACTACACTAGGACAGTGTCCGCAAGCGGAGAAAAACCTGTTGTATGTCCCGCATTAACTCCCTCGTGCCCCTGCATGCAATAAATAAACTGACAGACATATGTAACACATAACATATACCCGAGCAACAATGCTTACAGCAGCAACCCACACACTGATGAATCAGTCTGACCCAACACAAAACAACAAAACCTGAACAGGTCAATCATACTGTCATTCACAAGGAATGAATGAGTAACCACAGAACAGAGATTATACAGTGCCTTGAAAAAGTATTCATACCCCTTGAAATTTTCCACATTTTGTCATGTTACAACCAAATACGGTATTTATTTTTAATTGGGAATTTATGTGATAGACCAACACAAAGTGGCACATACAGGCGGTCCCCGGGTTACAAACAAGATAGGGACTGTAGGTTTGTTCTTAAGTTGAATCTGTTTGTAAGTCGGAACAGGTACATTTTTTAAGCGTAGCTCTAGCCCAAAAAACTATTTTTAAGCTTTTTGGAAAACATTGGAAAGGGTTAGCACCCATGTAATGTTTGTTGTGCTGTAATTGTGAAGTGGAAGGAAAATGATAAATAGTTTAACAAATGTTTTACAAATAAATATCTGAAAAGTGTGGCGTCCATTTGTATTCAGCCACCTATTCCACTAACTAAAATCTAGTGGAACCAATTGCCTTCAGACATCACCTAATTAGTAAATAGAGTCCACCTGTGTGTAATTTAATCTCAGTATCACAGCTGTTCTGTGAAGCCCTCAGTTGTTTGCTAGAGAACCTTTGTGAGCAAACAGCATCATGAAGGCCAAGGAACACACCAGACAGGTCAGGGATAAAGTTGTGGAGAAGTTTAAAGCAGGGTTAGGTTATAAAAAAATATCCCAAGCTTTGAACATCTCACGGAGCACTGTTCAATCCATCATCCAAAAATGGGAAGAGTATGGCACAACTGCAAAACTATCAAGACATGGCTGGCCGTCCACATAAACTGACAGGCCGAGAAAGGAGAGCATTAATCAGAGAAGCAGCCAAGAGGCCCATGGTAACTATTTGCTGCCTTTATAATTATTTATACTGTATGTTGTATGTATGTAGAGAAAGGATCCTCCTACTGGTCAAAAACTGAAATTACATTGCTTGAAATTACATTACATTGCAGGAGGTTTCTCAGATTTAGGGCTTTTCAATCTTTTTGCGATCTTTGCCCCATTGAAGAGATTTCTCTTCACTTCCTGTCTAGTAGACCCTACAGGAAATGAGAGGAAATGTCTCCAAAATTAGTGAATTGCTCTTTTCCAAAAAAAGTATTCTTGTTCAGGTGACCATTCAAAATTTTGGATTTTTCCTCACTCCTGGTCCCAGTAACTATGGGCGTCAGAACAATTAGAGAGAGTGGATTTCCCTATTGTATACACAAACCGCAATACAAAACCTAACGGGGGTTCTAGTCCCTCACTACTTAATTCAAAGCACAAAAAAAGTTTTGGCTTTGGATACTGTACACTTATTGCGACATCTAGTGGGGAAATAGCAGCATGCAACCCACATTTTTATTTAACGACAGTTGTGGCCTCGTACACAGGACCGAGAATCTCGTCAAGAAAAAACACGTCGTTTTTCTTGACGAAATTCTTGGACAAGAAACTTGTCCCGGCCGAGTGTACAGACGCTCCTTTCAAAGAACCCGCGGTTCTTTGAATGGAGCGAACGCGGTGACGTAATCGACTACGACGAGTGTGCGCTCGTCACATTCGATGCCGTCGCCACCATCTTGCTACACCCTACCTATGCCTAGGAGGCTACCGCGCATGCGTCAAAGTCATTTCGAGCATGCGCGGGCTTCCCGGAGGACAGATAAGGGTACACACACACACTTTTCTCGTCGAGAAACATGCTGACAAGAATCTCGATGAGAAAATAGAGAGCAGGTTCTCTATTTTTCTCGTCGAGATTCTTGTCGGTTTTCTTGATGAGAAACCTGATAGCCGCGTACACACGACCGATTTACTCGGCAAGAAAGCTCTGCCAGCAAGTTTCTTGTCGTTTTTCGACGAGAAACTCGGTCGTGTGTACGAGGCTTTAGATTTTGGGCCAGTGATGGCGAACCTATGGTACGCGTCACCACAGCTGGCACGCAGAGCCCTCTCTGTGGGCACGCAGCTTACGGAGCCAGCGTTGCCAGGATAGAGGGGGAAGGACAGTGCCATGGGAGGGAAGCCAGAGGTCACTGCTATAAGGGAAAAGGGGGTGGGGACAGAGGACACTACTGTGTGTGTGTGTGTGTGTGAGGGGGGGGGGGTGAAGGGGGTAGAGGACACTGCTTTAGGAAGGGCCACCCTCATAGCAGTGTCCTCTACTGGCCTTCCCATCACCACCCCCCCTCCCCAAATCCCTGCATTCTGAGCACAATGCATTCCTGATCCCTGTATTCTGAACACAATACATTTCTGAACCCTGTATTCTGAGCACAACGCATTCCTGAACCCTGCATTCTGAGCACAACGCATTCCTGAACCCTGCATTCTGAGCACAACGCATTACTGAACCCTGCATTCTGAGCACAACACATTCATGAACCCTGTATTTTGAGCACAATGCATTCCTGAACCCTGCATTCTGAGCACAATGCATTCCTGAACCCTGTATTCTGAGCACAATGCATTCCTGAACCCTGTATTCTGAGCACAATGCATTCCTGAACCCTGCATTCTGAGCACAACGCATTCCTGAACCCTGTATTCTGAGCACAACACATTCCTGAACCCTGCATTCTGAGCACAATGCATTCCTGAACCCTGTATTCTGAGCACAACACATTCCTGAACCCTGCATTCTGAGCACAATTCATTCCTGAACCCTGCATTCTGAACACAACACATTCCTGAACCCTGCATTCTGAGCACAATTCATTCCTGAACCCTGCATTCTGAACACAACACATTCCTGAACCCTGCATTCTGAGCGAACCACACTCCTTTGAATAAGCAAAAAGGTTTTTTTCTGGGCAGAATCGTACGTTTTCGGTCACTTGGGTCTTATTCAGAAGGATGATCAGTCCCATCCTCTGTACAGAGCCGCTGGTAGGTTTAATTCTATGTTGGCACTTTGAAATAAATAAGTTGGTTTTGTGTCTATAGCAGAATGACGGGCAGGCGGTGGCTTTACCATCCGGACTGGACGTCATGTCAGAAAGCGTTGCTCGCGCAGCTGCGGGGCTGCGCAGTGGTGATCTGTCCCCAGCGGTGAGGGATCAGTGTACCGGACCGCTGCGGTCACATGACAGTTGTACACAATGGATGGCTTCCTTTCATGCCATCTATTGTGTACAATTGTGTTGTTAGCTGTGATTGGTCAATGTGATTAGCTTTGACCAATCACAGCTAATCACAACAAAACAAATTGAATGATTCAGTTTCATTCAGGAAAATGCTTGCTTATAGCAATATAATACACTGCTCTAAGCAATCATAATGTGTTTAAAAAGAAAAAAAAAATGTCCTGATAACTTTCCCAGAGTAATACAATGTTACTATGGTAACATTATATTGCTCTGGTCACAGTCTGTTAAAATAAAATAGTAAAAAAAAAAAAGATAGAAAATGTAATAAAACATTTTTTAAAACTTTTTTTTTTTTTTTTTTTACGTATAGGTACTGTCACCAGTCAGTGTCCCTGATTAATGCCACACCAGTTATAGGGTGACACTGCACTGCACTGGGGACAGTATGTATAAAAAATAAATTGTGAAAAAAAAGATTTTCATTGCCTAATTTTCCAAACAATTATGACCAAAAAAAAAATACAACTTCAAAAAAACTTGCAATGCCTCTTACTAAATACCTTGGACTGTCTATTTTCCAAAAAGTGGTCATTTGGGGGATATTTCTACTGTCCTGGCATTTTAGGGCCTCAAGAAATTAGATAGGCCATCTGTACATCAGGATTGATACATTTTCAGATATATACCATTGTTTATGGACGCTAACTTTCCTACAGACTAAATATTATACACTGATTTGGGTTATTTTCACCAAAGAAATGTAGCAGAATACATTTCGGGCTAAATATATGAAAGAACAATTATTTATTTGCAAAATGTTATAACAGAAATTAAGAAATATCTTTTTTTTTTTATTTAATTTTTTTCTGTTTATTTAGGAAAAAATAAAAAACCCAGTGGTGATTAACCACTTCAAGACCAAGCCCATATCTGACACTCATTTACAAGTTAAAATCAGTAATATTTGCTAGAAAATTACTTAGAACCCCCAAAGATTATATATAATTTTTTTAGCAAAGACACTAGAGAATAAAATAACGGTCATTGCAATATTTTATGTCACATTTGCGCAGCGGTCTTTCAAATGCATTTTTTTGGAAAAAATACACTTTTTGGAATTGAAAAATAATAAAACAGTAAAGTTAGCCCAATTTGCTTGCATATTGTGAAAGATGATGTTACAAGTTGAGTAAATAGATACCTAACATGTCACGCTTTAAAATTGCGCACACTAGTGGAATGGTGACAAACTACGATACTTAAAAATCTCCATAGGTGACATTTACATTTTTTTAATAGTTACCAGGTTAATTACAGAGAAGGTCTTTTTCTAGAATTATTATCTCGCTCTAACAATCGTGGCAATACCACACGTGTGTGATTTGAACACTGTTTACATTTGTGGGCACGACTTACGTATACGTTTTCATTAGTGCGCGAGCATTACGTTTTTATTTATTTTTTTCTTATTTTTTTTATTTAACACTGTTCCTTTAAAAAAGAAAAAAAAATCTGATCACTTTTATTGCTGTCCCAAGGAATGTAAACATCCTTTGTGACAGTAATAGGCAATGACAGGTTCTCTTTATGGAGGGATTGGGGGTCTAAAAGACCCCTGATCCCTCCTTTGCACATAAAAGTATTCAAAACACGAAAGTCGGCGTTTTGGAATACTGATATATATTTTTTTATATTGCTGCCATTGGCAGCCAAGTAAACCGGAAGTGACGTTGTGGCGTCGCTTCCGGGTTTTTACATCGGAGACCCGATCAAAGCCAATTTCGGATTTGTTTGCATCTCCGGCCAGCTGGGGACATGCCGGTTGGTCGCTCGGGTCTCCCGGTGGGACGGGAGACCCGGGCGGAGCGGCGGAAGGCGATGGAAGGGGGGGACGTCCCTTCCCGTTGCTTGTGATAACGGGCGAGCGGCTCATTAGCCGCATCGGTTGTATCATGAGAAAGCCAACTGCCAGCTCTAAAAAACGGTACCGGGGTGAAGCTTCACCCCGGTACAACCACTTCAACAAAATGACGTACAGGTACGTGATTTTGCGTGAAGTGGTTAAATACCACCAAAAGAAAGCTCTAGTTGTGTGAATAAAACAATAAAAATCGAGTTTTGGTACAATGTTGCATGACCATGCAATTGTAATTTAAAGTGTGATGGAAACAAAGAAGAATAGCGGCACATCCGGAAGTAAAATCAAAAGCATTTATTGAAAGTCCATAAAATCAAGCAAACGCGACAAACACCAATACAAAAAAGATGTGCCGCCATTTTTCTTTGTTTCCATTGGATTTCCATGGCTGCAGACCAGGCAGACACCCGGATCTCTTCAGCAGTTCATCAGATCCTCACAGGTGGCTTGGAGCGGTGTGTTTCCAGCTCTTTTGCCCCGTACACACGATCGTTTTTAATGTCATTTTTTAAACCGACGTTTTTCTCCTCGTTTTTTTTCATGTTTCCTCTCAAGCCTGCCTTGCGTACACACCATCATTAAAAAAAACGATCAAGCAAAGCGCAGTGACGTTCAACACGTACGACGGCACTATAAAGGGGAAGTTCCGTTCGAATGACGCCACCCTTTGGGACGCTTTTGCTAATTCCGTGTTTCCGCGTGTTAGTAAAAGTTTGGTGAGAGACGATTCGCGCTTTTCAGTCTTCGTGCTTTGAAGATCGTTTTCGGGAGTTCAGATTGCGCCTGTGGGTTCGTATCTGTTTAGCACTGCTTGTAGTCAGTTCGTATCTGTTTATTCAGTGCATTCTTGTCTGCACGTTCGTGTTTTTCAGCTTGTTCTTCATAGGCCTTGCTGTTCTTCCGTGCGTTCTTCTAGTTCGTTCTGTACAGCCGACCGTTATCTAGCCATGTTGCGGCTACGTACTCGTCGTAGAGTTCGTGCTGTAGTTGGTGCAGGGGTTCATGCTGTATCCCGACTCCATGCCATGAGCAGGGTCAGGAGGAGTTCATGGACCAAGAATTGGTTGCTCCAGCGGCACCAATTCTGTCACATGCCTTTGTTGCGGGAGATCAGGGAGAATAATCCTGATGATTTCAGGAATTTCCTCAGGATGTCTGACCCCGTATTTCAGCATCTGTTGGCTTTGGTGTCCCCCTATATTACCAGGCAGGACACCGTTATGCGGGAAGCCATCAGTGCTGAGCAGAGGCTCATCGCCACGTTGCGATACCTGGCTACTGGGAGAAGCCTGCAGGACCTTAAGTTCTCCACAGGCATATCCGCCCAGGCTCTGGGGATCATTATACCAGAGACTTGTTCTGCCATCCTTCAAGTTTTGCAGGAGGACTATATTAAGGTAAGTGTTCTTCTTCAAAAATTCACATTGTATGGTTTTTATTTTTGGATATTTTTAATTTGCTTTATTTGCAGTCCCTAATTCACATGATTCTTAGCTGCAGGGAATGTCCCCTTTCTCCCCATGTTTTATTATTTAAAGTTTGGGGTTTGAGGATTACCTGTAAATTTGGCTTACCTAACCTCTCCAGCATGCTATCCTGGGGCCATACCTACCTTGCCTAGTCATTTCCATGTTTTTTATTATATGTTCCATCGTAGTGCTTTACCCAAAACGCACCCTAAATTTTGCCTAGGAATGTTTCATTTTTGTTAACTTCAATACAGAGTGCTACAGCCTTCATGTGTGATATTCCCAACTCATCTTCAACCCCCCCCCCATAATGTTTTTTTTTTTTTTTTTTTTTCTAGCTTCCAAATTTTTATGTATTGAACAGTTTCTACCAATGTTGGCCATGAATGTGTGTATGAAATCAGCTTTCAATGTTTCTGGCTCCAAGTATTAATTTGTTATTTCTTTAATTCCACAGTTCCCTTCTTCGCCACATGAATGGCAGAATGTGGCTTCCGAGTTTGCCCAGCGATGGAACTTTCCGAACTGTGGAGGAGCCATCGACGGCAAACATGTTCGGGTCGTCCCACCACCCCATTCGGGATCCTTTTATTATAATTATAAGGGGTTCCACAGCGTCGTGATGATGGCAGTGGTGTCGGCCACCTACGAGTTCCTCTATGTGGACGTTGGCAAGAATGGCAGGATGTCTGATGGAGGAGTTTTTGCCCAGACGGAGTTTGGAGAACGGCTCCTTTTGGATCTGCTGGCCTTGCCACCAGCGGAGCAGAATGTGGAGGGACTACCTTTTGTGTTTGTGGCGGATGAGGCATTTGGCCTGGGACCCCATTTGATGAGGTCATTCCCGCAACGCACCCTCACCCCTGAGAGGAGGGTTTTCAATTATCGGCTGGCCAGAGCCAGAAGGGTGGTGGAAAATGCGTTTGGGATCATGGCCAGCCGATTTAGCCTCTTCCTTACCTCCATCCACCTTGCCCCATACAAATGGAACCATGTGGTTATGACGTGCTGTGTGCTGCATAATTTCCTAAGGGTGCATTCAACGAGTTATATATCTTTGAGTGGGCCTGAGGCCTCTTTAATCAATGCAGAAACTTTGGTGGCCCTGGAACCTGGCCGTCCTGGCTTGGCCCCCCCAACCGGACGTGAGGTCCGTTACCAATATGTGGACTATTTTATGGGTAGGGGGGCCATTGAAATGCCAGACAATCTATAATCATTTTAGACCAAAAAAAATAAAACTTTTTCTTGAGTAAAGATTGGTTTGTCATTTTTATTGTATAATGTTTGATGTTTCTGGTAGGTTTACCTAGTGCACTTGTTTTGCCATGTGGATTAAAAAATCTTTTAATTAGCCTTCATTGTCAGTGTAAACACCAAACATTGATTAGTTCACTCAGCACCACATTTACATAATGAAGCCACAATGATTTGTTATGTAAAAATACCTTTATTTTTTTTGTTTAGGTGGGCAACTTCCTTAGAAATGTGGATGTTCCCTTAATTTCTGGTGTATTAAAACGCATGACCAGCCATGCATAAACAAACTATATTTCTCAAAATTTTGAAAAAGCTAAACATGTGCTAGTCATTAAAGGGTAAAATAACAAAAAAAAATAGAAATCTCTGCAAGTAAAACGTTATTTGGTGTAAAAACATTAGACACGCCCAAGCACAGCCATGATATTTTGGAGCCTTTCCTCCACCCGCTTTGTATTTGCCCTGATCTCTAGCAAATCTCCCTTAATTTTTTCGAGGTCACGACAGCAGACCATCAGGTATTGGATCAGGATCTGGGCACTGTGATGTGTCAACTTATTGGGGTCTTCGGCCAGAACTGCACCTAAATGTAAAAAGAAATATGTAGGATAGAATATGTAGGCCTACATCTATTTAACATGCATGTGTCTGGTTTCACTCTGACCTGTGGTGGTGCCACTTTCCACTTCCACAACATCACATTCCTCTCCATCCTGGGGTTCTGGGGGTATTGTTGTAGGTATTGCAATTCTCGTCTCATCTGAGGTAGCTTTTCGAATCCCTAGGGAGATTGAAATAAAAGGAATAGTTTCATTAGTAGCGACTCAATTTTGCTAAAATAAGAAACATGAAAAAAAACTTTGTAATCATTCTTTTGAAGCATGCTCCATTTTAAATTTTACCCCCTGTGCCAACCGGGACAAATGATTGGATACATAGCCCAAAACAGAGCATATACATTTTGTAAACAAATTTGAAACATTGTAACACCCCAAAGTATCTACACTGGATCACCTGTGTGTGACTCCCTCAAGCTTTTTGGCTTTAGACCCACACTTGTACTACTGCGTTCAGATGTTTCATCAGCTGCTGAGCATTCACTCCCTTTAACATTACCATGCATATCGTTTTTTCAAATGAACAAATGTCCTTTGGATTAGCACACCAAAAATAAGTGTGGCCCAAATTTACTCCCCCAAATCAACCAAAAAACATGGGTGTTCACACTGGATGATCCTAAAACATCGTTTGAGGAACTGTACGGAGAAAGAGGTTTAATACGTCCGTTTACTGTGCGGACGAACCTGAAAGAAGGTATCTTTCAGTGTACTATATGAAAGTTAAAAATACACGACAGAATACAAGAAAATAATATGTACCATGGAAACTCAAAAAAAACAACTTACTTTTTAATATAACTTTCTTGATTCTTTTATATTGGTCGGCCTCCCGCAACTTCAGATCTGACCATCGTTTTCTGAGCTGTTCCTTCGTTCTGCACACCCCGAATTTTTGGTGGAGACTTTTGACCACTTTGCCCATAATTCTGGACTTGACCAGATTAGGCCTTTTATACGGACCATGCTTGGCATCATAATCCTCCTTCTTTAAAATGGCGACCATCTCCACCATTTCCTCGAATGACATGTTGGATGCCTTATATCTCCTGGGTCTTGATTTGGGCTCCTCTGTAATTTCATCCTCTGTAGAGGTAATCTCAGCCACCTGTGTCTCCGCCATGTTTTGTTCAGCACTACGAGCGAGAAGGGGCGGGGAAAGTACAATATCGAACGGCAGGGGCGGGGAAAGCGTGCAGAGTTTCACGCATGCGCTGTGTATATAAAGTGAAGATCCATGTCTGGGAAATACGTTCATTTTTCGGGAGAGGGAGTTAGCAACGAACGTCGTGACCAAGGTACCTAACAATTTTACTTTTTGAGGTTCATCAGACGAGGAGATTTGTGTGCTCAAAATATGTAGACAATGCACAGTTGAGGAATGTTGCCTGAAATATATATTTTTTTTGGTTTCTCGCTTTTACAGATATCATGAATACTTTTAAAAACCCAGACTTCATGGGGGAGTTCATCGACAAATGGCAAGAGCTCCCTATATTATGGCAAACAAAAATTGGCGGTAATAAAAATAAAGACGCCAGGAAAGCAGCACTGGAGAGCCTGCTTGCATTTGTGCAAACAAAGATACCCACAACAACTCTCCAAGATGTCAAAAACAAAATTGCGACCATCAGAGGGACATACAGGACCCAGAGGACTATGGTCCTGAGGTCCCAGAGGTCAGGTGCACCAGCAGATAAGGTTTATAAACCCAGTCTGTGGTACTACAGTAAGCTTGCTTTTCTGGATGACCAGCTGGAAGTGCGGGAATCTCTCTCCACCCTTCCCCCCAGAGGTCAATCCAGCCTTCCTTGTACCCAACCCTCCAGCCTTCCCTGCAGCCAGTCCTCCAGCCTTCCTGTCAACCCTGCTCTGGCTTCCTCTGAGGATCAAGATCAGGGCCTTGAGGAGGCAGATTTGGAGATATGGAGCCAGGTAAAGTTTTGCTATCTATATTTATATCGTACAAAATTGTAGAATTTAAATAGATGTTAGTATTGTTAAAGGTATGTACACTTCTACCAATAAAGTTTGTGAAGAGCAAGATACAGTAGTGGCCTAATTTTATGTGCCCAAGACAACAAAACCAGGATGCGTAATCAATGAAAATGACATAACTTTTGGCATTGATTTCAACAATGTCTAGAGGTGAACAATGTCTGTGAATGATGATGTGGCAAAATAAATAATGTCCCTTTCTTTTTTTACAGCCAGAGCAGAGCCAGGAAGAGGGTGATGTTGGGGATCAGGAGGAGGCAGGGCCCAGTGGCACCCAGGAGGAGGCAGGGCCCAGTGGCACCCAGGAGGAGGCTGGGCCCAGTGGCACCCAGGAGGAGGCTGGGCCCAGCACAAGAGCCCAGATGCCTCCCCTGGTAGTTAAACCACGAGGGCCAAGGAGAGGTAGGCAGGTGGAGGAGGAAACCAGGGCCTTCCTCAAAGAGGCAACAGCGGCCCTCAGAGAGGCACCCTCTGTTGATGAGGGATTTGCCGCAGTCCTCGCCCACAAACTAGGGCAAATGGAGTTGCAGCAAAAAAATTTCAGTGAGACCCTGCTATTGAAAGTCATCAATAAGGGCGTGCTGGGTGAACTCACTAGGTACACGGACATAACGGAGGTTGTCCCTACTCCTCCACCTCCTCCTCCTCCTCCTACTACTCCTCCTGCCACAACCTCTCCTCCTGATCCCCAGCCTCCAAGGAAGAAACCAACCAAGGCTGCAGAGAAGGCTGGAGAGAAGGCTACAAGGAAGAGGAGAAAATAATGCCTGCTGTAGTACCACAGACTGGGGACATATAGGACTTATCTGCTGTGGCTCCTGACCTCTGGGAGCTCAAGACAAGATTGGGCTCCTTTTTTTGGGGGATCTAATCTCTATTTTGGTTTGGACATCTTGTATGGTTGTTGTGGGGTGAAAGGGATGCACAAATGCAAGCAGGCTCTCCAGTGCTGCCTTCCACTTTAATTTGTTAATGTTCTGAAATAAAAAAAAATTGAGTGCCCTTTAAATACTTGACTATGTGATTTGTATTTCAAAAGAGAGCTTGCTAGGGAGCAGGCAGGGACATCTCAAATTATATTATTGTTATTATCAGGGGACACAAACCTTCCTGAGGCCAAATGAGACACATTTGGAAGGTTGTTGTGGTAACTTTACACAAGAATAATTTAAGCCAAAATACAAAAAAAAAGGCCAAAAAAAAACAAACAAAAAAAATATAAAATTTAAAGAAAAAAGGAGAATTACATTATTTTATTATTATTAGTATTATTTAGGAGGGAGGTGCGGCTTATAAATAATATTTTATAATCATTAGAGCAATTTGGAATTACTTTAGAAACAAGTTTGGCATAACTCTCAATGTCATTATCAAAAGAGGGTAATTTTAAAGCATTATCAAAAGAAGAACGGAATGCGCAGCATTAAAACGATGCTATTAATTCCACCGTGACGAATGTGCCATCTCCATTTCCAACATTAGCTTTACCAAAACGAGCGCTCCCGTCTCATAGTTGCTTCGGAGCATGCGCGTTTTTTTTCACGTCGTGAAAGCATACACACTATCGTTTTTCACGTCGTTAAAAAAAACGACATGAAAAACGACGTGAAAAAAGAGAGCATGTCCGGAATTTTTAATGGCCGTTTTTCACGTCGTTAAAAATGCTCTGGAGCCTACACACGATCATTTTTAATGGCCATTTTTTAAAATGGCATTTTTAACGGCATGAAAAACGATCGTGTGTACGGGGCATTTCTCTCACGTAATTAAAGTGTGACAGTGCTGAAAGCTGAAAATTGCCGTGGGCAGGAAGGGGGTAAAAGTGCCCGCTAATGAAGTTGTTAAGGATCTGTGAAATACTATTACAAGGAGAAGAAGATAGTGTTCAAGAGCTTATGTATTCAAAAATTTAAAACGGAACAAGTTTTGGTTTTTATAAATATATAGAAAACAAACACCTGATGCTTGGAAAATAAGTACAACTGCTCATGAAATAGAGTGCACACTCACGATTACCAGAAGCCGTAGTGAAGAAATATCCTCTGCTGATACGCCAATCACAATGTTGGTGTAGGCAATGTACTCGCTGTCAAACTCCAGTGTATTCTCAGCTGATATAAGCAATGAAAAGGCTGGCAGGTCAGGATGTCATGTGCCAATCCCTGGACCCAAGTGCTGATATTTGCGTTGAAGCTGCTGACAGACACCAGGTATAGCGAAGCTGGTAAAAGCAAAGAGAGAGCTGATGGGCTTTTTTCAAGTGTTTTTGGACCTGATTTGCAGGGGGGCTTGTAGACGACAGTCCTTTGAGGTGTTTTTTTGCCGGCTATTGTTGGGGCCCTTTAAGAGCTTCTTTGCACGTAAAGACAGTGGCAATTAACCTTTATGCACTATAGGCACATTATAGGGAAGGTATAGTCTTGGCACAAGGTAGGTGTGGTTCAGACGCGGTAAACGTTCAGTGTAATGCGGTATAGGCTTGGTATAGCTGCATTCTAGGTTTGGATAGAAGTGCAGTATGGGTACAGTATGGATTGGGCACACTGGGTGTCCTGCTCTCAGCGGCTCAGTCCCTGCTAGCAGTATCAGCCAAGGGGAAAATGGCCCTCTAACCAGTCCCCAGGATGCTGTGGTTACCTCTTTTGTAAAAGGGGGACCCCCTCAGTCTCTCCCTAAAAGCCTCCGATGGGAAGCATGGGGTGAGTGGACACTCCAGTCTCCCTGCTGCAGTGGTGTAGGTGCTGTGATGTGGGTGGTTCTGTACTGCCTCCTGGGTGTCCTCACTCCCAGCATCAGGCTTGGATCTCTGTTAGTATGGTCTCCAGCTGGCAGGCGAATATCCAGACAGAGGTGCTCTCCCTCTAACTCCCACAGTGCTAAGAGGAAGAACTTTCCCAGGCAATTTTATAAAAAAATTCTCTCTCCACTCCTCCTACTGCACAGTGCATATTGGGATCTGTAGTGTAACCATTAGTCCCCTTTCACACTGAGGCGTTGCAAAAACGCGCTAAAAACTATTAGCGTTTTTACCGCGATAGCGTTAAAAATAGCGCTAACGCCTATGCGTTTTTACCGCGGTTTTACAGCGGTACTCATTCATTTCAATGAGGATAGGCGTTTTTACAGCGCTATTTTATGCCCCCCAAAGATGCTCCAAAAAAGCTGTTTGCAGGATTTTTTCCAACGCACAGCCAGCACAATGCCTCAGGGCTTTCACATTGAGAATGCTGGGGCAGGATTATTTCAGGCATTTTTACAGCGCTATTTTTAGTGCTAAAACGCCTGAAAAACACCTCAGTGTGAAAGGGGCCTTATAGTGTAGCCATTATATGGTTGCCGTCTCAAGCTACAATTCCCAGCATTCTCAGTGTTCGGCATATAATTCTATGGGCTTGCTTGGCTTTAGCTTTCCCCCTGCTGGCCAAAGAAAGGTGGTGCAGCATAACAATATCACAGTAGAGAGAGAGGCAAATACAGAGCAATGTCTACTTCTTCATGTTGTTGTAGCCCAGCACCTGGTTACACACATAAGGTGGCAATATCCCAAAGTGCAAAAATTGTGGCTACGGATCTACAACATAAGAACCTCCACAAAAACTTGGCTTTTAACCCTTGGGAAGCACTTCTTCTTAGGCCCATTCCTGAGCTAACTTCCATCAAACGTACACTAATAACCCATATCTTCCTCTCCACTCAATTTACCATAGCCAAAGCATTGAGACAACCACTAGGTTATATTCACAAATGACCCATCAGCGAGCCTTATTAATTTGTGTTATATTGCTATATCCTCTTCACTCAGGTTCAAGCCTTATGTTATCAGGCCTCTCAAGTATACACCAATTTAGTTACCCCCACATGAGCTCCGGCAAGTTTTGCCCCCTTCATAACCAGGCCATTTTTTGCTATTCGGCACTGCGCTATTTTACCTGGCAATTGCATGGTCATGCAACGCTGTAGGCAAATGAAATGCATAACATTTTGTTCACACAAATAGAGCTTTCTGTAGGTGGTATTTGATCACTACTGTTTTTTTTATTTTTTTATTATATAAATGAAAAAAGAACAAAAATTTTGAAAAAAACTAAAAAACACGATTTTCTACTCTGTTATAAAACATATAAAATAAAATAAAAAATCGAATTTCTTAATAAATTTAGGTCAAAATGTTTTCTGCTACATGTCTTTGGTGAAAAAAAAATCCCAGTAAGTTTCTATTAATTGGTTTGTGTGAACGCTATAGTGTCTACAAACTATGGCATACATGTATTTATTTAAAAATTGATCCATTCTGATGTACTGACAGCCAATCTCATTTTTTGAGGCCCTTAAAATGGAAGAACAGTGCGAATTTCCCCTCAAATGACCCCTTTTTGGAAATTAGAAAGTTTTTTTTCACATACTGCCACCAGTACAGTAGAGCGTCATCATATGACCTGTGTGGTGCTGATCAGGGGCACTGATCGGTGGCAGTATGTAAAAAAAAAAAAGAATTAAATTATTTTTATTCAATTTTTTAAAACATTTAAAAAAAAAATCCTTTTTTAATGCTAATTTATTTTTTTACAATTTTTTTTTTTTTTTACATACATTCATCTGAATAGTTCAGTGTCACCATAGTAACATTGTACTACTCTAGGGTTGATCAGGGATTTATTTTCTATTTATTTTTTGCTGTTACAATGATGACCACTTTTAGGCCCCTTTCACATGTGTCCGTATGTCCGCTTTTTCAGCCATGCGTCTTCATCTGTTTACGGATGAAAAAGGGACATACATTGGTCCCTATGAGATAGCGGGTGTCAGCGGATGAACATCCGCTGACACCCGATCTCATCCGGGTCCGCAATCCTCCGATTCTGCAGACGGAGGAAAATCCTATTTTTCAATCCGCCTGCAGAGCAGATCGGATGAACACGGACAGACGGTTCGTGTTCATCCGATCCCCCCATAGGCATACCTCCCAACCCGCACGGATACCCGCGCGGGACACTGTATTCCCGCATAGACCCTCAGTCCGCCAGCGCGCCAGGCAGGGAAGCCAGGCAGGACTCAGAGCGGCAGCGATAACCAGGTAAGTCGGGCTTGTATTTGTTTTTTCAGTCCCACTGGCACGTCACAACCCCCCCCCCCTCAACAACACCACGTCCCTAGAAAAAAAAACGAAATGTCCCGCGGCACAATCCCCCCCCCACCCCCCGCTCAACAACTTTGATGAGAGGGGAAAAAAAATATTAATGAATGTCCCGCAGTGGACAATAGGAAAGTTGGGAGGTATGCCATAGGGGAGAGCGGAGATCTGACAGGGCAGTCCCTGCACAGTGTGCGGGGACCGCCCTGTCATCCGCTGGCTCAGCGGGGATCAACGGAGCGATCCCCACTGAGCAAGCGGAGGTTCACGGGGCGGATCATCATGGATCTGTCCCGTGTGAAAGGGGCCTAACAGCAATGTTTTGAATTGTCATGGATGGGTTACATTTATAACAGCTGTGATTACTAGTGATCTTTGATTCGCTACAGCTAATCACATGGTACAGAATGCTATGATTAGCCCAGGTACCATGTTATAGGCAGGTACCAGTGGACACAGCTGTTGCTGGAAACAGTGTGCTGCGTGCCCCCGGCCGGATGATGCGCATGTACGTGATCCAGCCTGCCCGAGCCGGCCGCCCACAGTAAATGTACTGTGTGTGGTTGGCAAGTAGTTAAAGTCACTGCGACTGCAATTTACTGTTGTTATGCCCTATTTGGAATTTATTGTATATCTGTTTTGCTGTATTCTGCACTATATTGTATACTCTGTACCTTCCTGGTTGTTATTCTCAATCTCAAATTGTGAAAAAAGAGAATTTATCTTCAGGGAAAACCTATCCTGCCTTCACCTAAAAACTACTTTCTCCATCAGAATATCCATCGCAGGTAATGCCTCTTGTATCACTTGCCCCCCCCCCCCCTCCCTCCTTTTTAGATTGTAAGCTCTCACGAGCAGGGACCTCCAATCTAGGGTCGTCACCTCATCCCTTTAAGGCTGGGTTCACACTAGTGCGACACGACATCTGTCCTACTTTGGATCCGACTTTGCCCTGCGACATGAAGCCGACATATGTCCGACTTTCAATGAACGGGGATCCGACTTGGATCCCCGCCAATATCAGGCACTGTGTTTGGTATGAATCTTGAGGGGGAACTCCAGGCCAAATTTTAAATAAAAAACCGGCATGGGTTCCCCCTCCAGGAGCATACCAGGCCCTTGGGTCTGGTCTGGATTTGAAGGTGCACCCCTACGCCGAAAAAACAGGGTGGGGGTCCCCCCCAAAATCCAAACCAGACCCTTATCCGAGCACGCAACCTGGCAGGCCGCAGGGGAAGAGGGGGGACGAGAGAGCGGCCCCCCTCCCTCCTGAACCGTACCAGGCCGCATGCCCTCAACATGGGGGGGTTGGTGCTCTGGGGCAGGGGGGCGACCTGCGGCCCCCCCACCCCAGAGCACCCTGCCCCCATGTTGATGAGGACAGGGCCTCTTCCCGACAACCCTGGCCGTTGGTTGTCGGGGTCTGCGGGCGGGGGGCTTATCGGAATCCGGGAGCCCCCTTTAATAAAGGGGCCCCCGGATCCCGGCCCCCCCACCCTATGTGAATGAGTATGGGGTACATCGTACCCCTACCCATTCACCTGGTGGAAAAAAATCGCAATAAAAAAACCACACAGCTTTTTAAAGTATTTTATTGCACAGCTCCGGGGGTCTTCTTCCGACTTCGGGGGTCTCCGGTGTCGTCGCCGCGCTCTCCGGTTCTTTCTTCTACCGGGCCTCCGCTAACTTCTTTTTAGCTCTTTTGCTAGCGGAGGCCCGGTCTTCTCCGTCGCCTTCTTCTTCTCCCGCTCTCCGGTTCTTCTCCCGCTCTCCGGTTCTTTCTTCTGCCGGGCCTCCGCTAACTTCTTTTTAGCTCTTTTGCTAACGGAGGCCCGGTCTTCTCCGTCGTCTCGTCCGGCTCTCCGTTGTCCTTCTGCCGGCCCCTCCACTAACTTCTTTAGCTCTTTTGCTAGTGGAGGAGCCGGTCTTCCCGTCGTCGCCGTTGGCGTCTTCTTCCCTCTTCTCCTTCTCGATGTTGACTCGTCGCTTCCTCCCGCTGTAATACTGGCTCTCCGCTCCGCTCCGCATTAATATAGGCTTCTCATGACGTCACAGTCACATGTTCCGGGGCACATGGCCCCGGAGCATGTGACTGTGACGTCATGGGAACATGTGACTGTGACGTCATGAGAAGCCTATATTAATGCGGAGCGGAGCGAACAGCCAGTATTACAGCGGGAGGAAGCGACGCGTCAACATCGAGGAGGAGAAGAGGGAAGAAGACGCAGACGGCGACGACGGGAAGACCGGCTCCTCCACTAGCAAAAGAGCTAAAGAAGTTAGTGGAGGGGCCGGCAGAAGGACAACGGAGAGCCGGACGAGACGACGGAGAAGACCGGGCCTCCGTTAGCAAAAGAGCTAAAAAGAAGTTAGCGGAGGCCCGGCAGAAGAAAGAACCTGAGAGCGCGGCAACGACACCGGAGACCCCCGAAGTCGGAAGAAGACCCCCGGAGCTGTGCAATAAAATACTTTAAAAAGCTGTGTGGTTTTTTTATTGCAATTTTTTTCCACCAGGTGAATGGGTAGGGGTACGATGTACCCCATACTCAATCACATAGGGTGGGGGGCCCGGGATCCGGGGGCCCCCTTATTGAAGGGGGCTCCCGGATTCCGATAAGCCCCCCGCCCGCAGACCCCGACAACCAACGGCCAGGATTGTCGGGAAGAGGCCCTGTCCTCATCAACATGGGGGCAGGGTGCTCTGGGGTGGGGGGGCCGCAGGTCGCCCCCTGCACCAGAGCACCAAACCACCCCATGTTGAGGGCATGTGGCCTGGTACGGTTCAGGAGGGAGGGGGGGCGCTCTCTCGTCCCCTCCTCTTCCCCTGCGGCCTGCCAGGTTGCGTGCTCGGATAAGGGTCTGGTTTGGATTTTGAGGGGACACCCACGCCGGGTTTTTTTGGCGTAGGGGCGCCCCTTCAAATCCAGACCAGACCTAAGGGCCTGGTATGCTCCTGGAGGGGGAACCCATGCCGGGTTTTTTATTTAAAATTTGGCGTGGAGTTCCCCCTCAAGAGCAGTACAGCACAAGTCGCATGCCAAAGTCGGATCATGCAAGACTGCGGTCCGACTTTGATCCGACTTTAATGATAGTCAATGGGCTGAAGTAGGATCAAAGTCGGACCAAAGTAGTACAGGGAGCATTTTCAAAGTCGGACCGACATGTGTCGGACCAGTTAAGACGGCTCCCATAGGGAAACATTGATTTTCACACGTCATGCGACATGAGCTCCCAATGTCGGAGCGTTTGTCGCCCCAGTGTGAACCAGGCCTCAAACACATATTAATTACACAGGTTCTGTGGCTGATTAGGGTGGTAATTGAACTCACGTGGTGCCTTCTCTGCATTAAATCAGCCTCAGAACTTGTCTAATGCCGCGTACACACGATCGGAAATTCCCACAACAAAACCGTGGATTTTTTTTCCGACGGATGTTGGCTCAAACTTGTCTTGCATACACACAGTCACACAAATCTTGGCGGAAATTCTGACCGTCAAGAACGCGGTGACGTACAAGACGTAGGACGAGCTGAGATTAATGAAGTTCAATTGGCAGTTTGGCTCTTCTGCTTGATTCTGAGCATGCGTGTTTTTTTGCGCGTCGGAATTGCTTACACACGATCGGAATTTCTGACAAGAACTTGCTCTCAATCTTTTGTTGGCGACAGAAAAAGTCAGATGGAGCCTACACACGGTCGGAATTTCCGACCAAAAGCTCACATTGAACATTTGTTGTCGGAATTTCCGATCGTGTGTACGCGGCATTATTCATATATGTTCGGGTTTAAAGGGATGAGGTGGCAACCCTACTCCAAACCCTCTTTTTTAAAACGCAACTCCACTTTTGTTGAGAAAAAAAACATTCCCCTCTGGGTTAATGTACATTACAGGGATTTTAACCAGATGCGGACTGCCCCACACAAATTTACTGCAGCAGGGCGGCCGCTCTGTGCAAAATCACGTAAAGGTACGTGATTCTGCCCTTCCGGGGTCTGGGGCGCGCACACGCGCCGCTGGCGACCCGATTCTGCTGTGATTGGACGCAGCGGGAGTAGGGTTGCCACATCATCCCTTTAATCCTGGACACACATTATTACAGGTTCTGTGGCTGATTAAGGTGGTAATTAAACTCACTTGGTGCCTTATCTGCATTAAATCAGCCTCAGAACCTGTGTAATTCATATGTGTCCTGGATTAAAGGGATGAGGTGGCAACTCTAAGTGGGAGCCAATAAGCGGCTCCAGCTAAAGCGATAACCGCCGGGACCTGCCGATCGTTCAAGGCACAGGCAGAACAAGGCAGATCGCCATTCTGTGACAAGGGAAGGCAGTGATCTTGTGTTTCTGTTAAGCAGAAACACGGATCTCTGCCTTCCCACAGTACAAGCACCCCCCACACAGGTAGAAGGCACCCCCTAGGAACACATTTAACCCTTTGATTGCCCCAGATGTTAACCCCCTTCCCTGGCAGTGTCACTAGTACAGTGATAGTGTATATTTTTTGGCACTGATCACTTTATTAGTATCACTGGTCCCCAAAAAGTGTCAAAAGTGTCAGTTAGGTGTCCGATTTGTCCGCCGCAACATTGCAGTCCCGCTATAAGTCGCTAATCCACGCCATTGCTAGTAGAAAAAATATATACCCATAGTTTGTAGACAATATAACTTTTGCGCAAACCAATCAATATACGCTTAATGGGATTTTTTACCAAAAATATGTAGCAGAATACATATTGCCCTAAACTGATGAAGAAATTAGATTTTTTACATTTTTTTTTATTGGATATGGTTTATAGCAGAAAGTAAAAAATATTGTTTGTTTTTTTTAAAAAATTTCGGTATTTTTTGGTTTATAGCGCAAAAAACAAAAACTACAGAATCAAATACCACCAAAAGAAATCTCTGTTTGTGGGAAAAAGAGGACATCAATTTTATTTGGGTACAGCGTCGCACATCTGTGCAATTGTCAGTTAAAGTAACACAGTGCCGTATCACAAAAAATGGTCTGGTCAAGAAGGGGGGGTATACCTTCCAGAGCTGAAGTGGTTAACAAACTTTGTTGCAGATTCCTATCTTTTGTTGTTCTGAAGAAACCCCTGCGTGTTTGTCTGTGTCCATGTGGGAAAGTGAATCTAATGGGAATGGGTCATTTTTAATAACATTCAACTACAATATGACTTGACTCGCAAGTGCATACACTATATTAGTTTTTCTTTTGCTATTTTGTTCCCCAGTAAAGTAGAGTTACCCTTTAACCACTTCAGCCACAGAAAATTTGGCTGCTCAATGACCAGGCCATTTTTTGCGATACGGCACTGCGTCGCTTTAACTGACAATTGCACGGTCATGCAATGCTGTACCCAAACAAAATTGACATCCTATTTTACCCACAAATAGAGCTTTGTTTTGGTAGTATTTTATCACCTCTGCAGTTTTTATTTTTTACGCTATAAACAAAAAAAAAATGCGTAAATTTTGAAAAACAACACAATATTTTGTACTTGCTGCTTTAAAAAATATCCAATTTTTTTTTTAAAAAAGTGAATGTTTCCCTCTCTTTAGGCCGATATGCATTCCTCTACATATTTTTGGTAATAAAAATCGCAAAAAGCGTATATTGTTTGGATTGCGCAAAAGTTATAGCGTCTACAAAATAGGGGATTGATTTATGGCATTTTTATTATTATCATTTTTTTACTAGTGGCAATCTGCAATTTTTATCGGGACTGCGACATTATGGCGGACAGATCGGACACTTTTGACACATTTTTGGGATCAGTGACAATTATACAGCGATTAGTGCTATAAAAATGCACTGATTACTGTGTAAGTTTCATTGGCAGGGAAGGGGTTAACACTAGGGGGCGATCAAAGGGTTAAATGTGTTCCCTAGTGTGTGTTCTAACTGTGGGGAATGGGACTGACTATAGGAGATGACAGATCGTTGTTCCTAGCTAGTAGGAACTCACGATCTCTCTCTCCTCACAGAACTGGGATGTGTGTGTTTACAGGTATCTGCTCCCTCCTCCCCCCTGAAAGGTGCCAAATGTGACACCAGAGGGGGGGGGGGGATTCCAAAAAGTGGAAGATCCATTTTTGGGTGGAACTCCACTTTAAGAGGACGAACACATGGATATTATTATTATTCAGGGTTTATTTAGCACCAACCATTTTGCAGAGTATTACAAAATCAAGGAAGACAATACGGTTTACAATACATTTAACCGCTTGCCATACAGCCCCTGTCATTATAGTACGGCAGGTCAGCACGATCCCGCGAGCCATCGTAGCTGTATGTCGGCTCCTTTAAGCTACACAGCGGGGGTGTCGGTGCTCTTACGTTTCCACTATTGCGACCCCGATTTAGAGTGCGACTTTGATGTGACTTTGAGTGCCGCTTTGATCCAACTTTACACTCTCTGGTTTAAAGTCGCATCAAAAGTCTCATCAAAGTAGTGCAGGAACCTTTTCAATGTCGTTGATTTTCAAAGTCGCATAGATTAGAACGGGTGCTATTGAAATCAATGGGCTGTGTGACTTTTGATGCAACTTTATGTGTCCAAAGTCGCATGACAAGTTGCACTAGTGGAAACGAAGCCTTAAAGCTAAACTCTGGGCACAAAAACTTTCAGTTGAATGTAGCGGGTGGTCAATTTAGGTTTAGTCTCTGAGTGATAATTAGGCTCAGACACCTTGATTTGTTAGTGGCATGGACCATTTTTGTCTTCAGGGGATAATGCTGGTGATGAGTTCCCTGTGGCCTGCGGGTGGCGCTGCCATTCTGGGCCGGGGTTGAACCACGAGTGTAGTGCTGTGCCTTTTGTGTCCCCTCTCGGAAGCCGTACGGTGGGGCGGGGAACCTGCTGTGCGTGCCGGGAGAGGGTATAAAAGGGGCAGACATCTCCTGATCGGGGTCCACCCCCAGGCACCTTCAGCCTAGGAGTGAGTGTGGTTGATCTCCGGGTGCCCTAGGCCCGGAGGCTGTGTTCCTGTTCCATCTCAGGCACCTTTAGCCTGGGGTGAGGTACTACCCTGCTGTCCTGATCGCCTGGGTATGAAGACCCAAGGGATATGGAGAGGGCCCGGGGCCCGGGGCCCAGCACCTTCGGCTGGGGTCCGCTAAGGATTGAGGAGTCCAGGGTGCCGCCTTGCGAGGGGACCCGAACTCTCAGAGAAGGGAGGATCATTCCAAAGGACCGATGCGGGAGTCACTGTGAAGGAAGAGACTGTTGACTCTCTGGGGGGACATCTTCTCCTTGATAGGGGCCATGTTCTAAGAAGGAAGTTCTCATTCACGTTCACCAGGTCAGTGGCAGTGACCTTATTCACCGGGTCTGTGGCAGAGACCAAACTCACGGTCTGTGGCAGAGACTGTGCGCCTAGTATACTGCTCGAGAATCTGAGCGGTACAGTAAAGAGCTACGTTTGTGCCTGGACCTCCTCCACACCTTGAGCTGTTCTGTTCCTTTGCTCCAACTTTATTTCCTATCCAAGAAACTGTGTATTTTAAAGCGAGAATAAATCTTAAGTTGGAGCTTCAGCTGGTGTGGACATTCATGTTACTGGGGAAGTTAAGAACTTGCTTCCACCCAAGGTAGAGGCAGGAATCATTCTTGGGAGGATTTTGGCCTGGCTGCAGACAAGACCCAACAATAACACCGCTCAATCTTTTGCACAAGAGGGTACGGGCTGCTAGTGCCGTGTGCCTTTCTCCCCCTGCGAGGAGCCGAGTTAAATGCAGGAGGGGGATAAGTGGGTACGCTACACGAATATACAGAAATTAACCCAAATATTAACTTGTAAACATAATGGTAACATTGCCACTGTGCTGTACATAGCCTGTGCAGAGAGCAAAGCTGTGAGAGGGGCCATGCAGTTCCACCTACTACAGGATGCCAGCAGATAACGACAGGAGGGGGCGGAGACAAGACCGATCACCCTGTACAAGGAGAGAGAACAGCAGTGAGCGGTCTTTACTACAGGAAGTTCCTGCACAGAGGTAAAATCTCACCCCTCGCTTTGGTCATCTCTGCTGCTTACCGGAGCCTTTGGTAGCGGCGGAAACGATCGGGTCCTCTCCTCTGTGAGACTGGATGCCGAGTGAAGGAAAGAAGGTCACCACTCGGCTCCATAACATTGGATGACGGAAGAGACACCAAACGTCACTTCGGTCCAATGCTCTTATAGGGGAAATTTTTTTTTTCTTCAAAAGACATTTATTTTTATTTTTTTATTGCATTTAAGTGTGTAGCGGCCTCACCCCGTCTCCTTTGTCTAGGGGTATGTCACACGACAGGGTGAGATGCGCTACGGCCCATGTCCTCCCCATAGCTGTGGGTGAGGTGAAGGCCAGTATCAGTATTTTCCTCGGGCCTGTGTGCTTTGTTCTAGAATACAGTCCTGCTGTGCCAGCACTTCCCTTTGCTCCCATTAACCAGAGTTCCACACACCGATCACAGTCCAACTCTTGTTTTATTGCATATCTCACAATAAACAGTGCTTCAGTAGCCAACTGGTTGCGACTTGATAACATTTTGATACGGGGATGAGCAGGTCGAGGCACTATCCTGGTTATCAACTAAACCACTGCAATTTCGCCAGCGGTTACCATAGCATTCAGCTAGAAAGGACTTAGAATCTAAGTCTCTACCAGCGACTCAAGAGAACGTAGATAGGAGTACCTTTGCTGCGCTGCGGCCCCTATCAGGGGAAGATGTCCCTCCAAGGGAGTTACCAGAGGCCCATCCGTCACTGGGTTGATGCTGCTCCAGACTCTCCGGACGGGTAACCTCCCCGGCCTCCTCACCTCAGACATGGGCCCCATCCACCTCAGGGACCCTCGGACGTCTCCACCCTCGCGGGATCTAGTCGAAGTCACTGGACCCGAGGCCTCCTAGTTCATTATCTCACCCCAGGCTGAAGGTGCCTGGGATGGACTCCAACTCCATTCCGGTCAGGCCTAGGGCACCTGAGCCGGAATCCAGAACCCGCCCGCACCCAGGCCTAAGGTGCATGGGCGCGTGAAGAACTTCCTCCAGAAGACAGACCTCGTGGTTAGGGCGTCTCCCCCTTTTATCTCCTCCCATCAACACCACGGAAGGTTCCCCGCCCTCGCCGTACCATCTCCGGAAAGGGACAAAAAGGGTAGCACTGTAATGGCAAATCTACCTTGAGCCTCCGGGTACCCCGCCACCTTGAGGCCAAGGAGATTATTACACCATCCAATCCTCCACAAACACAAGTGGTCCACTATCCCTATACTTCCACACCTGGGTGTCCCACATAAATTTAGAGACCCCGCTACAAGTGTAAATGTGAAATCTGAGGTCTTTTTGACCCCAGATCTCACATTAAAGAAGTCCTGTCATGCTTTTTTTCTATTACAAGGGATGTTTACAATTACAATTTTTTTTAAAAGGACAGTGTAAAAAGAAAAAAGAAAAAGTAAAATAAATAAAAAACAAAGTCTAAAGCGCCCTGTCCCGCTGAGCTCGCACGCAGAAGCGAATGCATACGTAAGTCACGCCCACATATGAAGACGGTGTTTAAACCACACATGTGAGGTATCGCCGCGATCGTTAGAGTGAGAGAAAAATTCTAGCACTAGACCATCTCTGTAACTCAAAACTGGTAAGCTGTAGAAACTTTTCAATGTCGCCAATGGAGATTTTAAGTGCCAAAGTTTGTCGCCATTCCACGAGCGGGCGCAATTTTGAAGCATGACATGTTGGTTATCAATTTACTCGGCATAACATTATCTTTCACAATATAGAAAAAAATTGGGCTAACTTTACTGTAGTCTTATTTTTTAATTAAAAAACTTGTATTTTTTTCAAACAAATTGCACTTGTAAGACCGCTGCACAAATATGGTGTGACATAAAATATTGCAATGACTGCTATTTTATTCTCTAGGGTGTCTGAAAAAAAGAATATATATATATAATGTTTAGGGGTTCTAAGTAATTTTCTGGCAAAAAAAAAAAAAAGATCTTAACTTGTAAACAACAAATCTCAAAAAGAGGCTCGGTTCTTAAGTGGTTAAGCTGCCAAAAAAGCATTTTCCTGGAAAGTATTGAAGCCATTTTGCCCTCAATGATACAGCATTGGAAAGTTAACCTGGCTGGTAGCTGACAGTAGCTTTGCTGAAAAGCTAAACTAAAGCCTCGTACACACGATCGGATTTCCATCGGACAAAGCGTAGGACCTTTGTCCGAAGGGCATTAGCCAGGAACTTGTATTGCATATGAACGGCAAATAACTGACGGCCAACAAACACAAAACTACTTGGTTTTTCAGCTCTTTAGCGCCACCCTTTGGGAAACTTCTGCTAATGTTGTGTTATGGTTAGCATGCTTCTGAGCATGCGTGTTTGTACTTTGGATTCTGTACACACGATCGGATAATCCGACATCACACATTTGTTGTCGGAAAATTTGAAAGCATACTGTGACGGATCTCGGATACCCCAGGTGGGCACATCCGCCAGACCTGTGTCTCCTGTCCTCCAAACGCACCCGCAGCCTGCAGATTCGCCATAACAAGCCCTTAACCCCTCAATCAGAAGACAGTCCACACAGGTGATGAGGGTTAAACATGCAGAGCATCAACAGTTTATTAAATACAAAACATACACTTTTACACACAGTTAGGAACACTCCCCTTAGCCTTGTCATAGAGGGGGGGGGGGTAGGGGACAAGGAAGAACCAATGGGAACTGAACATTGAAACAGACTACAGTTAAACATAAAGGGATTATGTTAAGCAGGCAGCCCCTCAATACACATCCCCTGCGGAGAGATGTCTGCAGTCCAGACCATTGTCTATGTGCTATGAACCAACACAATTAAGCACAGCAACAAGGGGAGAAGGGATGTAGCATTACATTACATTATCTCAATGCAAGCTTGTCCCCAAGTCTCTCAGTCTCTTATGGGCCATAATCTGTGGGTAAGAGGCTAGCCCTCAGTCCCTTCCAAAACACACAGTGACAGTGGGTTCTGTCACACATACTATCCCACATTTGTTGGTGGACATTCCGACAACAATTGTCCGATGGAGCATACAAACAGCCCGCCATCACACTTTTCCTGTGGGAAAATCCGATCGTGTGTAGGGGCCTTAAGCCTTTTGAGGCAGTGCTGGGGTTGGGCAAAGTTGTCCACACTGAAGTCCCAGACAGCAGTGAAGACTCAGCAGGTGTGTAGTGCTAGAACTTTCACCCAAAAACAAAAATTCCTATTAGTTTGAGTGGCCCTGCAGCAGTCATGCGTTTAAACATTTAATAATAGGTAAGGCGACCGTTTATTTTTTCATCATAATTTTTATTTTATTTGGTTAACTGTTGAACAAATATCAGCTTCCTCTTCTAGGGAAGTTTCTTGCTAACTGACTTGTAGACAATTCCTTTGTAGGTCAAAACCTGAAAGAAAAAAAACATATACACTTAAATTATTTGTTAACGACCATGGTTTTACAAAGTATATTCTGAATAGACCAGGATGTCATAAGGCCTAGCTTAAATGTTCTCCCCTGGGATCTACTACACTAAAGGTTCCCGTTTAAAAAAAAATAAAAAATAACAAAACATGTTATACTTACCTCCACTGTGCAGCTCGTTTTGGTCTTCTGGGGTCCCTCGGCGGTTGTCTCGGCTCCTCCCCGCAAGAACTAACCCCCTTCATGGGAAGCTTTCTCCCATGGGGATTAGTTTGCGGGCGCGCTCCCGTGATACAGCCGGCGGTGACAGCCGCAGATTGTATCACTCGGCCCCGCCCCCCAGCGCGCTGCGTCATTGAATGTGATTGACAATAGCATGAGCCAATGGCTGTGCTGCTATCAATCCATCCAATCTAGCCAATCAAGTCTGAGTGGTGAAAAGGACGTCGGGGGCGAGCACAGCAGGTGAACGGGCTCAGGTAAATAAAACGGGGGGGCTGGGGGGGCCGTCATTTTTTCACCTTAATGCATAGGATGCATTAAGGTGAAAAAAAACCCGAACCTTTACAACCCCTTTAAAGCAAAATCTTAGTAAAGGTGTAAGCAGGCCAGTCTGCCACTAGGCGTCTTTGCTTCAGAATAATTTCTGGTTACAGAGAATAGTGTCATCAGGTGCTAGGTCCCTTTTAGCTAGAGGCCTCCTGGGTGAGTTGGTGCCTACATATAAGCCAGTTTGGTAGGAGCCCTAGTGCAGTTGGGGCATGGGAGCCAGAGACCCCACCATCAGGCAGATGTAGTCAGCAAGTGGAGGCCCTGGATAGGGATGGGAGGTAGACCTACACCCAGAAGAGCTGGCTGTAGTCATCCCAACTTTTATAGTGGACAAGGCAAGGACGGGTTGCAAAACGTATTTTAGCCTAGACCAAGTGTTCCCTGGCTATCCCCCTCGAGGACATGGGAGAAGTGAACCCAAGCCAGAGGTGACTACAGAGATCCTGTCTCAGGAAGGCTACCTGTACGGAGCAGTGAGCTGGATACCGATAGCCTAAGGCAAACCAGAACCCTCTAAATGAGTACCGATGACTCCAGGAGGAAAGAGACCAAGTAGGGAAGATGGCTTACTAAAGTGTGCTGTGAGCTGCTTCCACATGTGACTGCTGCTGTTCGTCCACTATATGCCATTGACAACATTCTGTCAAGTGACCCCAGATAGTATGTCTTTGTGAAGTCACTGTAATGCCATCTTAAAATAACAGCAGTAAAGTGCAGTAATCCCAACATTTGGCAGAGGGTTAAAAGGCTTGGTTCAGCCAGGCCATGGGGCCACGTGTGCATCAGTCCCAGGCACCTTTAGTCCTGGGGCTGCATCTTCAACACTGGGCCCAGCACCTTTAGCTGGAGCCCACTTCTGGGAAGAGGAATCCCAGGGTGTCCCTCGCGAGGGACCCCGCTTCTAAGAAGAGGAGGCCGGGGGAGGACCTTTCTGACGGACCAGTGAGAGTTCACAGTGAAGGAAGGGGCCCGGTAACTTTCTGGAGGGATTCATCTATCCACCAAGGGCCTAGTAATGTGCTGCTGCTGGCACCTGTCCTTATATACCAAAAGCTGAGAAGTTTGGGGTCTGATAGATTCTGAGGCAGAGAGTCTCCCGATCGTATCTAGGAAAAGAACCTGATTAATCGTCCGAGCATCACTTCAGCTGCTAGGATCCACTTTACAGGAGACTATCCGGGTGAGCTAAACCTACTCTGGGATAGTGTTGCGATTGTAATATCTACTTGTGCCTGGACCTACCTCCCAAAACCTTGCTGTCCTGTCTCTTATCCACCCTTTCCTATCTGCTGAACATTGAGAAAATAAACCTAACATTGGAGTTTAGAGTGGTGTGGACATTGGAATTACTTGGGGGGAAAACAGAGACTTGTCCCTATATCCTAGGAGACGAGAACCAACTGATGGAAGAACCTAGCTGTGGGACCCAAATACATAACACCGCTCAACCTCCTCAACCAGGAGGGTACGGGCATATAGTACGGTGTGCCTTTTTCCTGCAAGTGAGCCAAAGGTAGGGAAAAAGGTCCGTGTGCTACATAACAAAGAGTGAAAAATTTAAGGGGGGCTAAATACTTTCCGTACCCACTGTGTATATATGTGTATATATATATATATATATATATATATATATATATATAGATGGATATATCTATATATATATGTAGCGACCTCACCCCTCTCTCCCCTTCTCATTCACGGTTTGTCTGTCTCGTCTAGGGGTTAACACTGGGGGAAGGGATGAGATACACCACGGCCCATGTCCTCCACGGTGTAGAGGTGAAGGCCAGAACTACCGGGCTTTGTGTATGTGTCCCAGAGTCAAATCCTCTCCTCGGATTAACTCCCCTTTGCCCCTAGTAACCAGAGTTCCACACACTGAATAGGTCCAACTCGTATTTATTCTTCTCAATAAATAGTCATACAGCACAGACAGGTTGAAACCCATGTAACACTTCAGTATTTGCGGGGAGTAGGCCAAGGCACAATTCGTCTAGATAAAGCTAACCACTGTGGTATCACCAGTGGCGAATAGTCACTGCCACTGACTATATGAGGTAGAACATGAATTACCTTTGCTAGCACAGCTCCTGTCAGGGAAAGGTAATCCGTCCAAGGGAGTCACCGGAGGCCTCTCTGTCACCAGCAATGCTGTGCCGGACTCTCCAGAGAAGTTCCGCTCACCAGTCTTCTCGACCTCAGACACGGGCACCCAAGGAGTTAGGGCCCCCTCGGATTCCTCCACCCTCGCGGAACTCAGTCGAAGGTACTGAGCTCCAGGCTTCCGCCATAGTACCTCACCCCATGTGCCTGGGGTGAGGTACTATGGCGGAAGCCTGGAGCTCAGTACCAGGTCAAGGGCACCTGGGCCCGAAACTCCGGAACGCCAGCACCCAAGCTGAAGGTGCCTGGGTGCAGCTGCGTCCTCCGACTCTGAACACAAGGTCAGGGCGTCCGCCCCTTTTATCCCCTTGCCCTTTGCGTCACAGCAGGTTCCCCGCCCCGCTGTACCAGCGCCAGGAAAGGACAAAAAGGAAGCAGTCTTGCCGTAAGTGTTCAACTCCAGCTCACGGCCACAACGCCACCTACAGGCCGCAGGGAACCCCACACCAGAGTCCTCCAAGAACCACAAAAGCGTCTCAGATTCCCTGACAATCAATGCATCTGGGTTACACTACCACCCAGATGCCTCCCCTAAAATCAAACACCCGCTACATATATATATATTATATATATATGTAGCGGGGTGTTCCCCTTTAATCAGAGACAGGAAATTCCAGAGAGAGGGGAGTCGGGAGGAAGGAGGAAATAGACGTTTTTGTTAACAGAAGCAGAGGACAGAACTACTGTTCCCAGAACCCCACTGGGTCCCAGGATGTTTTGAGTTATGCCCCAGAGACTCATGGGGGAAGGAATATAAGGAGGGGGCGAGGCCTAGCTCTCTCTCTTTGGACACGGGGAGGCAGAGAGAGATACACCTGTGCGGATCTGGGCTGTTCCAGGCCTGAAGCCTGGGGCCTGTGGAGCGAACCAAAGAGCCTTCCACCCCCTTTGCGAGCCTGGGTGGCATCCAGACTCATCTCTTCTAAAGTTATCTGGATCGGGGATCCGATCGCAGAAGCCGCTGTGGACGAGGACCGACACAGCCGGTAGAAGTTCCGGACTGAGGGAAGTGTTCCGGAGTGGTGAGCGAGCGAAAGCTCATCTTTAAACTGTTACTTTTATAATTTGTGCCTACTAGACTTCCGAGGCCTAACACCTCCGGTGAGGGAGAATTACCCCCCCTTATTGGATTACAAATACATGGTTTTAAATACTTCAAGTGCACCACCTTTACAGATCCTGTGCCGGTGAAGATTTGTGTTTCTTCTAAGACTGAGTTTCATGGTTAGGGATCAGGCCTGATCCGTTAGATAGTTATAAGTTAGTTATCACACCACAGGGTGTTTAGGTAACGGTCGCCCCACGTGGCGTTCCGTCCCCTTTCCATTGCTGGTACACACACACACAGTATTGTGATTTATAACTGCAGGGACCTGCTTATGTGTTGTGAACCAAATGTTACATGCATGTTATCCCCTTTTATCTTACCACCAGCAGTAAACTCAGTTATTATTTACAACATTGTCTATGAGTCTGAGTTATCAATCCACACACCCACATTTAAAGCATAAGTGATTGTTTATGTGAAATTGCTGTGGGTTAACTGTGCCAGAGCGGGTAGAGCAGATTGCCGGGGGGTTGGGGAAGCTGTACTCAGGGCCCAAATCAAAACTTGCGGCTCTCTTAAGTTGAGGGTATCGCTACACGTGGGGGTTCTCGTCCGGATCCTGATACAGCAGGTGAACGCCAGAAGTGCCGGCATGGACCCCATCAAAGTAGTCCAATGGTGCGAAGCAGAAGGGACACGCTCAGAAGCGAGCGTGGCCATTGAACTTCCAGGGAGTGACTGGAGAGAGAAACAAATTAAAGAGGTGGTACAAATATTGTCCCCGGATAGAAAGGCTTACGTGGTCGCAATGAGACCAGACTCAAGGACCAACTGCACCTATGCACTGATAGAGTGGGGACAGGATGTCCCTGAAAACTTCCACGGTGCCAGTATAAAATTGTCCGAAAAGACTGAGTTCCACCTGACACATCCTAGTCAGAAGCAGTTAGAACCCTTGGACAGGAAAGCAGGGGCTGCTGTTAAATCGCAGGCAGAGCAACAGCTGATTGATCTGAAACGACAGTACCGTGACATACAAGAGAGGTTTCAGGAGACTTCCAGTATGATAGCTGAACGCATTAAGGAGTTACGTGTCGCTCCTGAGGATCAGAAAGATGGTCAGATAAAGCCCAAACCTGGGAAGGTACCGAAGAAACGAGCTCAGGGTCGCCTGCAGGAAGTAACCATCCGGAAGGATTTCCGCATTGATGGCCAGATAGGAGAAAGAGGGCAGAAGGACAAACTGTCCTACACCAACCTCCTACACCAAATAGAGTTGGGGTTACAGAAAGGATATCAGGAATCTGAAATTAGAGAGGCTGTAATCCATGCCATCAACCCAGGTTCAAGTGTCAGGGGCATGTTAGAGAGGAAGGGTGGATTGACCCTGAACCAGCTAAAGAGGATACTGAAAAGCTACTATGAGGAGGAAGATGCTGCTGAGTTATTTCATCGACTGATAAATATGACCCAGGAGAGTGGAGAGACTCCTCAGAACTTCCTATTCCGGGCCATTGAGCTCAAGGACCGCCTGTTGTTTGCATCCAGGGATGAAGGAAATGGGGAGCATTTTGGAGTCGAGCTAGTCCAAAAGAAATTTCGGAGATCTGTGACTACGGGATTGAGGAGTGACTACATCAAGCTACAGCTGAAGCAGCATTTGGAAGATCCCTCAACTCCGGATGAGGTCCTCATTGAGAAAATGAATGAAGCAGATAAGATGGAGATTGAGAAGGACCAAAAACAGAGGAAACTTCAATCTCCTAGCACCACAAGTGCCAAAGTACAACAGATAGATGTCCCTTCAGACACTCGGGAGCTTAGTGTACTGACAGCAAGCACTGAACAGGGATCATGGTCTTCACCTATTCACCATTTCCCCACAAGTCAGACTGGACTGGAGGAGCTGTTACAGACCCAGAAAGAAATACTAGAGATGATGACGATGTTGATGACTCGTCTGGTGAAACCCCAGACAGAAGAGGTCTCACCACTCATGGCACCAAAGACCCCTACCACTAACCGCTCTATGAAACCAATACAGAGAGCCTGCTTCAAATGTGGGGGAAAAGGACATCTCAGGCGAGTATGCCCAAGCCTGGTAGTTGAGGAAAAGTCCAAACAGCTGGCGGGAAACTTCAGCGGGCCCCGGTGAAGGAGCCGACCGGGTGCCCATCATTTTCAGTGAGTTCCAAACTGAATGAGAAGCTAAGGAAGAGAAAAGACAAAACTCCTCAGAGGAACTATAGTATCCCTCAGCAGGGGTACGCCCCAAAGAGAGAGGGCCAGACCCCTCAGAAGAGGCACAGCATTCCCCAAAGGGAATGCACACCTAAGAAAAACTATAATATCCCTCAGCAGGTCTGTGCGCCCATTAAAAGGAGGGAAATCGATGCATACCAGGCCCAAGAAAGACTAAAGTCAAAAGGGAGATGGACGAGAGAGAGTCCGAAGGGAAAGGACCAGAAGAAGGCGACTCCTGCCAGGCCATATCCGGAGAAACTGGTAGGCCCATCTCCTGTAGTGTCCATTCAAGTGGAGGGAGTCTACACCAGAGCCATCTTGGATACTGGGGCACAAGTGACCCTACTATACCGGGATTTCTACGATAAGCACTTGAGTCATCTGCCCATCCAGAACATAGAGGAGCTGGAAATATGGGGAATTGGAACCCAGAGTTTCCCCTATGATGGCTATCTGCCCATCCGGATGACCTTTGACCCATCTGTGGCTGGGAAGGCCGAAGTGTTTGACACCCTGGCAGTTGTGTGCCCTCGGCCGCCCGGGGCCAACAAGAGCTCCCTTATAATAGGGACGAACACGGACCTGGTCCGAAGACTCCTGACCCCTTTAGTGGAAGAGAAGGGGCAAGCAGCCACCAAGATCCATCCCATGCTGAGGACGGCTTACCAAAGGCTGGTCCTAGAGCAGAAGACCCCGGTGGAGGGGATAGGGAAGGTGTGGAGACTTGGAAGAGGAAGGGTAGTGTTGCAGCCTGGCGAAGTAACCTGTCTCAGAGCCACTGTGAAGCTTACTTGGGAGCAGCCTGGACCCTTTGTCGTGCTGGAATCCGACCCAAAAGGAGAGTCCTCAGGTCTGGAAGTGATACCAGAAGTGATTCCGCTGAAGGTTCTGAAGAAGGCCCATTGTAGAGTTCCAGTGAGTGTTAGAAACACTACCAGAGGCCCCATGGAAATCCCTGCCAGAATGCTGCTGGGCCAGGTGAGCCCTGCTGCCCCGGTTACCCTGTCAGAAGTAAAGGGGACGGGTGAAAGAGGAGATCTTTGGGAGAAGCTGTCCATGGAGAACTTGAATCTATCCAGGGTTTGGAAAGAGAGAGCCAAGACCCAGTTAACTAGATGGGAGAAGATATTCTCCAGAGATGAGTTCGATGTGGGGTGTGCAAGGAGTGCCACCCATCGGATCCGCCTCCAGGAAGACAAGCCCTTCCGAGAGAGAGTCAGGCGGGTCCCCCTAGCAGATCTGGAGGATCTAAGGGAACAACTTGCAGAACTCAAGAGGACTGGTGTGATACGGGAGTCCAGGAGCCCCTATGCCTCTCCCATAGTGGTGGTCAGAAAGAAGAATGGGTCATTGAGGCTCTGTATAGACTACAGGACTCTCAACAGAAAAACCATCCCCGACCAATACACCACTCCGAGGATAGAGGATGCCCTACAGAGCCTCTCTGGAGCCAAATGGTTCAGCGTTATGGACCTCAAGAGCGGGTACTATCAGATCCCTATGCATCCAGAAGACAAGGAGAAGACAGCTTTCATAACCCCAGTGGGGTTCTTTGAATTCAATCGGATGCCCCAAGGTCTGTCTGGAGCCCCAGCTACTTTCCAACGTCTTATGGAGAAGACTGTAGGAGACATGAACCTTATTGAAGTCCTTGTATACCTGGACGATGTCATTGTCTTTGGGAGAACCTTGGAAGAACACGAAGAGAGGCTGGAAAAAGTGTTGAGAAGACTAAGTGAAGAAGGACTCAAGCTTTCGCCTGAGAAGTGTCGGTTCTACCAGTCTTCGGTGAACTATCTGGGACACATAGTGTCTGAAAAGGGGGTGGCTACTGATCCTGAGAAGTTGGAGGCAGTTACCTCCTGGCCAAGACCCACAACAGTCACCGAACTTAGATCTTTCCTGGGCTTCTGCTCCTACTATAGGAGGTTTGTGGATGGGTTTGCCCGTATTGCCAAGCCCCTAAATGAACTGCTCAAGACTGAAGGGGAAGAGGATGGCTTGGGACCCAGAAGACCCGGTTCAAGATCAGTGGACCCCCAGGTGTGAGGAGGCCTTCAGAACCCTGAAGAGGAGCCTCACCACAGCCCCAGTATTGGCCTATGCTGATCCCACCAGACCATACGAGTTACATGTTGATGCTAGTCATGAAGGCCTAGGTGGAGTGCTCTACCAAGAGTATGAAGAGCAACTGCGACCAGTGGCCTATGTGAGTCGGAGTCTGACCCCCTCGGAGAAGAACTACCCCACTCATAAGTTGGAGTTCTTGGCCCTCAAATGGGCAGTGGTGGACAAACTAAGAGACTACCTCTATGGGGCAGAGTTTACAGTAAAAACAGATAACAACCCTCTGACTTACCTATTCACCACTGCCAAGCTGGATGCCACAGGACACAGGTGGCTGGCTGCATTATCTGGGTTCAACTTCAGTCTTAAATACAGACCAGGGACTGGAAATAGGGATGCAGATGCCCTGTCCCGAAGATCTCATACCATGGCTGATGACTGGGAGGACTGGACTCAGGTAGCACCGGAGGGAGTGCGAGCCCTTTGTCAGGGGGCTGAATTTCAAGCCAGAGGGGGCTCCAGAGCCGAGGAGATAGGAGTTACCACAGTGGGAGTCCCAAAACACTACTGCGGGGTGACTCAACTTGAAGAGGAATGCTTGCCGAAGCTGTCTAAGAAGGAGCTGAGGTGCGACCAATTGGAAGACCCCATGGGGAGATTGGTCTTTGAAGCATTGGAAAACGAGAGTCCAGAGAAACTTCGACATCACCCCTCCAAGGAGGCTCGTCTGCTATGGAGGGAGCTAGACAAGCTACAGGTCCATCAGGGAGTGGTCTACCGAAGGGGCCCCTCTGATGACTCCGAGGATAAATGGCAGTTGTTTCTCCCAGAGAAGCACCGAGAGACTGTGCTGGTTGCCTTACATGACCAGCATGGTCACCTGGGAGCTGAAAGAACCTTCCAACTTGTCAGAAGCCGGTTCTATTGGCCCTGTATGAGGGCTGAAGTGGAGGAGTATTGCCACTCCTGTGCACGATGCATCCAGAGGAAGACTCTACCCCATCAAGCTGCCCCAATGGGCCACCTACAGAGTCAAGGCCCAATGGATCTGGTATGCATTAGACTTGTGCACAACGGAAAAATTCGTTCCGTTTCGGTTCGTTTCTTTCCGGTCCTGTTGATTCGTAATCATTCGTAATTTTGCTAGACGGGATTTTTCGTGTTCGGACTCATTCGTATTTTTGCAAGCGACATTTTTCGTTGAATTTTTTGTTGCTTTATAATTCGTACTTTCGGTAGAGTACGTTGTTTTTCGTTGATTCTGGACACAACTCCTACTTTCGTAACTTTTTTTGGGTTCGTTGATTCGTAATTTTCCGTGTCTCTCTCACAACGACGCTGCCTATTATGCCTAATGTGCTTCGAATGGATTTGTACTTTTCTAAATACATAGCGGTTATTTGTAACGATTCGAAATCTCGTATTTTACTTTCGTTTTTTACATGCGGCTATAGGCTCCGCCCCTGTACACCATTTTGAGAGGGTTCAGCACGGTGAGGGAGAAGCAGAGAGCAGAGCAGAGTGAGTGTTATTATGCTTCGAATGGATTTGAAATCTCGTATTTTACTTTCGTTTTTTCATGCGGCTATAGCCTCCGCCCCTGTACACCATTTTGAGAGGGAGTTCAGCATGGTGAGGGAGAAGCAGAGAGCAGAGTGAGTGTTATTGTGCTTCGAATGGATTCGTACATTCGTAACTTTTTTCATAACGAATTATGCCGAAGACCTTCGGGCATTCGCTATTTTGCGGTATAATTTATTTCGGATTCGGTTTTATTCATAATTGCTCTGTTCGGAAATTCGAATGCTTCCGAATGTCCGAAAGTTGCTAAATTCGGACGAATTTTGATTCGTTACGAAACGAATTGCACAAGCCTAGTATGCATTGACTTTCTCTGCCTCGAACCCGATTTGAGTGGATTGGGAAATGTTCTGGTGGTAACCGATCATTTCACCCGTTATGCACAGGCGTTCCCCACCAGAGACCAGAAGGCTTCCACTGTAGCCAAGGTGCTTGTAGAAAAATACTTCGTCCACTATGGATTACCACAGAGAATCCACTCCGACCAAGGAAGGGACTTTGAGAGTCGCCTGATCCGGAACCTACTGGACTCCCTGGGAGTGGAAAAGACCAGGACTACCCCTTATCATCCACAAGGAGATGCCCAGCCTGAGAGATTTAACCGGACTTTGCTAAACATGCTTGGGACTCTGGAGACAGAGAAGAAGCAGCATTGGAGTCAACACATATCCACTTTGGTGCATGCCTACAATTGCACCACCAGTGATGTGACGGGTTACTCTCCCTACCGCCTCATGTTTGGGAGAGAAGCAAGATTGCCAGTGGATCTGGCCTTTGGCATTTCTCTAGACTATACCTCTGCTACCTCCCACAAAGGATATGTAGACAGACTTAGGTATAATTTGAAAGCGGCCTATGAACAAGCCCAAGCGGCCTCAGACCAGAGAGGGGCCCGAAATAAAAGGAACTATGATTTGAAGGTTCGAGTGCAAGACCTGCAGCCTGGAGACCGTGTTCTGCTACGCAACCTAGGGATCCCAGGGAAGCACAAACTTGCTGATAGGTGGAGGTCTGAGCCTTACGTTATTTGTAGGAAACTCCCTGGACTACCGGTGTACAAGTTAAAGCCAGAGGGGAGAGTGGGACCCTTGAAGACCTAGCACAGAAACCACTTACTCCCGCTTAAAGAAGCCGTCAGGATACCTCCAGTGAGGAACCTACCAGAATCTGTTTCCATCTTGGATACTCCCAGACCCAACACTCGGTCTCAGACCTCTCGATCTAGAGGTGGACAGGCTTCTCAACCAAGTGAAGATGGGAGAGGAGAACTGGAGTGGCTATGGCCTTCCCCAACCCCGGAAAATCCCACCATAGACTTTCCACCCACTGAGGATATGCAGGATGGGACCCTGAACCCAGAAGCTACAGAGTTCATTCCATCCAGTGGCGTGCCTGAATGCTGGGAAGATATTCCGGGCCTGTACTCAGATGAAGAAGAGACAGAGGCCCCAGAACCAGTGACGATGTCAGAGAGTGTTCCTGAAACAGAGCCTGTGGCACCAGAGCCTGAAGTCCCAAGGGAGCAGAGAGCTCGCAGAGTCGTGAGGCCTCCCATGAAGTTAACCTACCCTCAATTGGGAAAGAGCTCAGAGGACTCTGTTACCACCGCTAGAAGAAGTACCGAGTGCTCCAATCCTTCCACTGTTCATTTGGTGGAGGGCAACCCCAGCTCACTCTCTGGCACAGTTAGACAGGTCGCCCCCACTGAAGCGACCTGTAGACAGGACAGCTCCCCATCCTATGATGATTGGTGGGAGGCTCCTCTGTCAATCCTATGCAACCGCATTGAAGCTAAAATGTTTTGCAGATCTAAAAATGTTAGATGTCTTTGGGGACCAAAGAGTTCAAGTGGGGGGAGTGTGTAGCGGGGTGTTCCCCTTTAATCAGAGACAGGAAATTCCAGAGAGAGGGGAGTCGGGAGGAAGGAGGAAAGAGACGTTTTTGTTAACAGAAGCAGAGGACAGAACTACTGTTCCCAGAACCCCACTGGGTCCCAGGATGTTTTGAGTTATGCCCCAGAGACTCATGGGGGAAGGAATATAAGGAGCGGGCGAGGCCTAGCTCTCTCTCTTTGGACACGGGGAGGCAGAGAGAGATACACCTGTGCGGATCTGGGCTGTTCCAGGCCTGAAGCCTGGGGCCTGTGGAGCGAACCAAAGAGCCTTCCACCCCCTTTGCGAGCCTGGGTGGCATCCAGACTCATCTCTTCTAAAGTTATCTGGATCGGGGATCCGATCGCAGAAGCCGCTGTGGACGAGGACCGACACAGCCGGTGGAAGTTCCGGACTGAGGGAAGTGTTCCGGAGTGGTGAGCGAGCGAAAGCTCATCTTTAAACTGTTACTTTTATACTTTGTGCCTACTAGACTTCCGAGGCCTAACACCTCCGGTGAGGGAGAATTACCCCCCCCTTATTGGATTACAAATACATGGTTTTAAATACTTCAAGTGCACCACCTTTACAGATCCTGTGCCGGTGAAGATTTGTGTTTCTTCTAAGACTGAGTTTCATGGTTAGGGATCAGGCCTGATCCGTTAGATAGTTATAAGTTAGTTATCACACCACAGGGTGTTTAGGTAACGGTCGCCCCACGTGGCGTTCCGTCCCCTTTCCATTGCTGGTACACACACACACAGTATTGTGATTTATAACTGCAGGGACCTGCTTATGTGTTGTGAACCAAATGTTACATGCATGTTATCCCCTTTTATCTTACCACCAGCAGTAAACTCAGTTATTATTTACAACATTGTCTATGAGTCTGAGTTATCAATCCACACACCCACATTTAAAGCATAAGTGATTGTTTATGTGAAATTGCTGTGGGTTAACTGTGCCAGAGCGGGTAGAGCAGATTGCCGGGGGGTTGGGGAAGCTGTACTCAGGGCCCAAATCAAAACTTGCGGCTCTCTTAAGTTGAGGGTATCGCTACATATATATATATACACATATATATATATATATATATATATATATATATATATATTTATTTATTTATTTATTTATATTATTATTTTTGTTTAATTTATTTCTCATAAATTTCGGGCCAGTTTCGTTTGATAAAAAAAAATTATTTAGGAAATATCCATTACCATTTACCACCAAAATAAAGCCCAATTTGTCCTGAAAAAAACAAGGTATAATCCACCTGGATACACAAAGTAGTTGTGATGATATGTACGGTTGCATAATTGTGCTTAGGCATTAACATTTGTTTTACCCTTAGGCGTGAAGGGGTTAATGACGCAGATAACTGTATTCATTTGTGTAATATATATGTAGCGGGTATTTGAATTATGTGAGAACTCTGGTGGTGTGAGGTTCCTTGGGGTCTCTGGGTGGCGCTGTTGCCTGGGGCCGGAGTTGAACTCACACCGCGAACCGTGCCTTTTTGGTCTCCCCTGGAGCTGGTGCAGCGGGGCGGGGAACCCGCTGTGGCGCGAACGGAGAGGTCATAAAAGGGGCGGAGGCCCTGTCTTTGGGGGGTCGGAGGACGTGGCCGCACCCAGGCACCTTCAGCTTGGGTGCTGGCGTTTCGGTGTTCCAGGCCTAGGCGCCCTTGGCCTAGCTGGAGCGGAGATGGAGTCCATCTCAGGCACCTTTAGCCTGGGGGTGAGGTACTATGGCGGATGCCTGGGGCTCAGTACCTTCAACTGAGTTCCGCGAGGGTGGAGGAATTCGAGGGGGCCCTAATGCCTTGGGTGCCCGTGTCTGAGTTTGTGAGGATTGGTGCGCAGTAACTTCTCTGAAGAGCCCGGCGCAGCATCGCTGGTGACAGAGAGGCCTCCATTTCTCCCTTGGACGGATTTCTTCCCCTGACAGGGGCAAAGTGAGCGAAGGTAATTCACGTTCTATATTACCTAGTCAGTGGCAGTGACTATTCACCACTGGTGACAGCACAGTGGGCAGCAGCAAGAAGGGAAAGGATTGTGCCTCGATCTGTCCCCCTATTATTCAAAAGGAGAAAGATTGTTTTATTGCTTGGCAAGAAGAGTTGTACCTACTCACTGTGTGGAACTTGGGTTACTAAGCAAAGGAATCAGGGACGAAGGACTTGACTCTAGGACACCTACACAAAACCCATTCTCTGGCCTTCCCCTCTTAGTAAAAGGAGGACATGGGCCGTGGTGTGTATCATCTCTCTCCCAGGTACCCCTAGACAACAGCCACATAACCGATAAAGCAAGGGAGAGAGGTGAGGCCACTACATATACATATGCTTGATCATAACTCAGTTTATTGGTTTGGCATTCCTCTCCACTGGTCGTTCCTCCTGCAGGTACTACATAAGGCCCAATTGTTTTATACATGTGATCATTAAACGTGTATTTGGCATTCAGGTAGAAGAAGCGCATTATACTTACACCGAGGAGAAGATCTCCGGAGACTTCAGTGACAGAGTGGACCTCATTAAGCAGCGCAACCATCTTGCCATCCACTAGATTAACGACAGTCTGATAAAAACAAAAAATAACAATAGTACGTGATCATGATTTTTCTTTTTTCATTTTCAATAAACTTATTTTTTAAAGCAACAGAATGAATAAAACTGTATTTCATAGACAATAAAAAAGAACACAGGGGTTTAATCCTTTCCGTGCACAAGAAAATGTGTGGAGGTGCTTGTAGGTAGGTGCAGTCTGTTGTCTCCACTCCAGGGGGTGCTCAACTGCAGCAGCAGTGCAGAGAGAGAAGAAGTCAAGAGGAACATGGTTCCTCTATAGTCCTCTATGGTTTCCTGAGTCACTGGGCCAGTGATCTGATTGGATGCTGGCTGCCCATGTGACTCTGGCCTTCAATTTAGGTATGGCAGAGTCTATTTAAGACCCTGGTCCCTGGGTTTGGCGTGCATTCGCATGTGGGTAGTAAAGGGACTGGTCACCCATCTGTCAGGGACAGTATTAAGAAAGGTTCCAAACGAGTAGCCTAGGGCTCCACAATCTCCCTCGACACCTTCCTGTTTGGGCTCAGAGCGGCCAGGCTGCATTCCCCCCCCTCCCCCCTCCAGACAGATGGCTGAAACCTGATCCACTGCCCGCTTTTGGCATTCGTGAGTGTTCCTAGTTGGACCTCCTCCCACTGGGTTTGATGTGAACTGTTTGGCCTTTACTTCAATACAATTTGGGAGCGAGGGCAGGACCAATCACCCTGCACAAGGGGAGAGAGAGCAGCAGTGACCGGTCTTTATTACAGGAGGTAAACAAAGCACACCAAGATTCAAAGAGGTATATACATAGCTCCTAACTGGCCCTGATTTCTAGGGACTGTCCCTGATTTCGAACAATGTCCCTCTTTCCTCCTCATTTTGGTCTGATCTAATCAGGCATCACCCCGGTGCTGTTTTTGGAGCCGCCAGTTGGCTTTCTTGTGATAACAACCGATGCGGCTAATCAGCTGCTCATTCGTTACCCCAAGCAGTGTAGGGGACATCCCCCCCTCCTCCTGCTGTCTCCCGACGCTCTGCCCAAGCCCTCCCATCCCACTGGAAAAGCCAGAGCGACCAGCCGGCATGTTCGCCGACTGGCCGGAGACCCTAACAAAGCCGGCATCAGCGACCCTAGCCCTAAAAGGTACCAGATTCAATGCTTTTAAGAGCAAAGGAGGGATTTGGAGTCTTATAGACCCCAGATCACTCCAAAAAAATACCTGAAACGTGACTATTGCTGTCACAAGGGGATGTTTACATTACAGTAGTAAAAGTAATAAAACATTTTTTTTAAAGGGACAGTGTAAAAATGAAAAAAATTTAATAAAATACGCAGAAACGAACATATACGTAAATCGCGCCCGCAAATGTAAACAGTGAGCAAACCACACGTTTGGTATCGCTGCGATCGTTGGAGCAAGAGCAATAATTCTAGCACTCCTCTGTAACTCAGAACTGATAACCATTCATATTTTTTAAAACGCCGCCTATGGAGATTTTTAAGTACCACAGTTTGTCGCCATTCCATAAGTGTGCGCAATTTTAACGCATGACATGTTAGGTATCTATTTACTTCGGGTAACATCATCTTTCAAATTTTAGAAAAAAATTGGGCTAACTGTACTGTTTTTTTTTTGTTTAATTCATTTTTTTAATAGTTTTTTTTTTTCCCAAAAAAAATTGCATTTGAAAGACTGCCGCACAAATACAGTGTGACATAAAATATTGCAATGCCGCCATTTTATTCTCTATGGTCTCTGCTAAAAAGAAAAGTGTAATGTTTGGGGGTTCTAAATAGTTTTCTAGCAAAAAATACTGATTGTAACTTAAGCAACAAGTGTCAGAAAAAGGCTTATGCCCTGTACACACGATCGGTTTTACCGATCAAAAGCGTCCAATGGACTTTTTTCATCGGACAAACCGATCGTGTACAGGCCCCATCGGTCTTTTTTCCATCGGTGTAAAAAAATAGAACAGGTTTTAAATTTATCCGATGGAAAAAAAAAACAATAGCAAATTCCGATCATCTGTGTGGAACTCCATCAGAGAAAAAACCCATGCATGCTCAGAAACAAGTCGACGCATGCTCAGAAGCATTGAACTTAATTTTTCCCGGCTCGTCGGAGTGTTTTACGTCACGGCGTTTGGAACAGTCAGATTTTTGACTGATGGTGTGTAGGCAAGACTGATGGAATTCCGATGGAAAAATCCATCGGATTTGAATCCATAGGAAATCCGATCGTGTGTACAGGGCTTAAGTCTTCAAGTGGTTAAAGGGGCGTGTCCTATGTCTACATACTTTTGCTAATAGGTGTCCCTCATTACTATCTCAAAAGCTGCCAGGTATGCTCTTGTATTTAGACAATATTTGTTTATCCCGGAGTTTAAATGAAAGAAGGACCTTATATTTATGTAATCTACTAGTCCCATCAATCCACCATGTAATGAAGATGAACAAAGGCAGACATGTTTGAAGTTCAGTCTGTGAGGCAACAATGGATGCTTCCATATATGCAGTGGAGAAGACAGTGTACAAGGTACATTAGGTACTTCATCAGCGTTATATTTGATATTCCCAGCCTTTTACTTTGTCTTGTCCAGGCTTTGCGCTACCATCAAAAAACGTAAAAAAAAAAAAAACGGTTAAAAATGATGTCCATGTCGCCATTTAAACAAATGAATCCTGTAAGATTAAATAAGTATTGAATGCATTTTCTGCATGTTATTTAACTATAGAAGCCTTCTTCTTTGGATGTGTAGACATCCAAAAGCCCAGAGACTGGTGCTGGGTGCCGCCATCTTGGATGTGATATTAACAACGCTAGCAGACTCGGGGATGCCAGTCAAGTGACGCTCTATAGTATTCCCCATTCACTCCTCACCTGGCTGCTACATTATGTAGGAAAGTGAGAGGAGGGGTAGAGTAGCTGGGCCAGCACACACAGTAATGGAACACCCCCAAAAGAAGAGATCTGTGACATTGCAGGAATAGTCAAATTTGCTAACCAGTTCAAAGGCACATTGCAACTGGCTAAAAGTCGTTTATGGAAAAGGAAAAACATTGCACATAAGCTTTAAAAATACTTGATTGTTCTGTAGTTTTAGCTGCAATTTTTAAGCTGGTGACAGGCAATTATTATTTATTTATTTTTTAATGCCTGTAAGCATGAATCCTCCCGGCTAGATTTACCAAATACCTGTTACAATTTCATTCCACATTGTCTGGCATGGGTTTTGAGTCCCACAAGAACCCTATGGGGCTATTTACGAAAGGAAAATCCACTTTGCACTACAAGTGCAAACTACAAGTACAAAGTGCACTTGAAATTGCACTTGGAAGTGCAGTCGCTGTAAATCTGAGGGGTAGATCTGAAATGAGGGGAAGCTCTGCTGATTTTATTATCCAATCATGTGCAAGATAAAATGCTGTTTTTTATTTTCCTTGCATGTCCCCCTTGGATCTACAGGGACTGCACTTCCAAGTGCACTTTCAGTGCAATTTCAAGTGCACTTTGCACTTGTAGTGCAAAGTTGATTTGCATTCAGTAAATAACCCCCTATATGTGCTCCTTTCCGAAGCAGAAAAAATATTGTGAGAAGGTTCCAGTACCCCGTGGATTCGTTATTGATATTATATTTGTAGCGCAAACCCTCTGGCTGGTTCCGCTCTCTTGTCCCAGGTCGACCTTTCCAACAGTGTAAGAGCAGCCAGGCACACAGTAGAATCCACACTTTAGGCTCAGTAAGTAGTCTAGGGGATTTCTTTTTCTGAGTATATTGCAGTGTAAATTGGATAGGACATAAGGAGCTGTGGGATACTCTGAAATGTTGAATGGTAGTAGGAGGATGCCCTTTCTTTGCAGCTACTTCTTCATGAAAGGTCCATTAGCAACAGCTCTTGGGAGTGGACAGCACTGGGGCACCAAAGCAATGGTGAACCGGGCCACCCTCAGTCTCAGTGTAACAGGGCAGAGGCGACTCTCTAATTAGGCGGTTGCCTAAGGCCTCGCACTCACAGGGGCCTCGCGGTCGCCTAATTTGCCTGTGATCAATACTAATGTTGGCGCCATCGGATCTCTCTATCACCCCTCTCTTTCTCACCCTCCCTCCTGCATTGGCTGAATATGTCTGATGGGTGAGGAGGGTGCCCTGGAAGTGGTGCTGATCAACTGTGTGCTAGATCCGTGCATTTTCTGCAGCCATTTTTCTTGCTTGAATTATATTTCCCATTATGGGCGTGAGTGGGGCCTCATGTCTAAGTTTTGTCTAAGGCCTCACTAAGCCTAGAGCCGCCTCTGCAACAGGGGGTTAACAAACAGCATTCGTCCTGCTGTCAGGTCTGTACTCACAAGTCCTTGGGTGGCCGGGTGTCTCTCTGAGTCCGTCAGTGAGACAGTTGCTTAGTGAACTTGCCAGACTGGATCCTAGGGGAAATCCCCCTTCTCTAGCTTGAAGTGTCTCTGAAGGTAGAGCCCCAGCCTCTTGCTGAACTCCTTGTAAAGGTGCAGGTTTGCTTGGGAGGGCGACAGCTCTCCAGGCTGGGTGCTTTTCCTACTGGACAAGGACCTTGACTGATGCAACTCAAGACTATTTATGTTCTCTCCACCCATCTTTTGAGCATGCCCCCTCAGGAATTGGCTGGGACCTCATAAATATTCAAATTGCCCACTCAGCCTGTTTCACTCCTATGACTTGGATCTTTCCAGAAAGCAAAGAAAATCAGTCTAGTGTGCAGCCTGTGGGACCCTGATCAGCCCAGAGCAATCAGCAGCAGCTCCACTGATTACACAGGAGCACAAAAAGAACTACATTTGCCTGACAATATAACACCTAACTAGGAGGGTGCTACATATTTATGCTCAGTTTTAGATAAAAATACAACATTAACATTATCATTTCATCCTTTTACAACTCCTCCTGTTGGTGTTCTTACCTTAGCTTTCCCAGTCAGTGAATCCAGCTCAACCTCCTCACCGATTGTGAACTCATTGCGTAGGACACTGGGCCCTGTGGTCATTGTAATCACAAAATGATTTCCAGTCTGGACAATTTCTGTGATAGTCTTCAGATCTTTTGCTTTCTGGGCGACATCATCAGGAACCCCTGCAATCAGTAAAATACTCTTGTTTTGTGCTTTCCAAATGTGTGTATTCAAACTGGCTTTGGTCAAACAACTAAGCATCCACACACATAGTTTGCTTGGGGTGCCAAGACATAGCAACTCACAGTGCTGGTACTAAAGGAGATTGTGGACACCGGTCATCCAGGTGAAGAGTGCAGCAGGCACATAGACAGATCCCTTGGCTTGCTATGACATACAAGTAGAATAGTTATTTAGTATAACGTAGCCTTTAACCATTTTAACACTGAGAAACCCTTGAAATAACTTTCCTGTCTCAGGAAACCCCTGATAATAATTACTACAGTTCACAGTACACCAGCAACATGGCCATAAGGAAGAATAATTCCTACATTGGTAGCCAGTAGGAAGAAACCCCTCTAATGCCCTGTACACACGAGCAAAATTTCCGTCGGAAAAAAGTTGGATGTTTTTTTCTGACGGAATTCTGCTCAAGCTTGGCTTGCATACACACGGTCACACAAAAGTTCTCTGAACTTTCGAGCGTTAAGAACGAAGTGACGTACAACACTACAACGAGGCGAGAAAATGAAGTTCAATGCTTCCGAGCATGCGTCAAATGGTTTTCAAGCATGCGTGTTTTTTTCCCCATTGGAATTGCATACAGACAAGAGGATTTTCCGATAGGAATTTTTTCCGTCGGAAAAATAGAGAACCTGCTCTCTATCGAAGTCCATCTGAAATTCCGACAGAAAAAGTCTGATGGAGCATACACACGGTTGGAATTTCCGATGAAAAGCTCACACCAGACTTTTTCCAACGGAAATTCCGCTCGTGTGTACAGGGCATTAGTCTGCATTCACACTGCCATGCTGTGGTTTGACCACAGTGATGGTGCAGTACAGCGTACCCACAGTTTTCATGTGGGCTACCCACAGTTTCCCATAGACTTCTATTGTCTTCTGTGTTTTTGCCACATTTTTCTGAAAGAGCACCAAAGATGCAGCAAGCAGGACTTTTGGTATGCTTTCAGAAAACACACCAAAAACACAGGACACATAAAATAGAAAAATTTTGTTCAAATATTCATACACTAATAGAAGTCTAATCCAAACTGCATTTAACCCACACGAAAACCGCAGGTACACTGCGTTACACCATTGCTGCAGTTTGGCAGTATGAAAGATACTGGCTAAAAATATAATTTAGGTCAGTGGTTACTTATCTGAAAGGCCGAAATTGCTAATTGCTCGAAGGAACCCTCAGCAAGCTCTGGAGTAACCTTAGGGTTCCACAGAAACCTCAAGAGAAAGAAATGGAAGGCGCATTACCAGAGATAATTTAATAATATTTTTTTTTTGTATAAAAGTGGGTACTCACAAAATGCAACTGACAAAAGGCCATAAACACAGTGCATGGACATACACAGAACACGGGGTACAGCTAACGCGTTTCGGGGGCGCACCCCCTTCCTCAGAGCTAGCTTTTTATTTTATTATTAAATTATCTCTGGTAATGCACTAGGTATGCGTGCCTTCCATTTCTGTTTTTCTTGTAGTTCCTTTCGGATTACCCCATCTGAGGAAGGCAGCATCCACTTAGCTTTGGGATACCATATATATCTTTTACACTATCATTTTATCTGATGTCTGTTACATCACATAAGACCTATTAGCGCTGGAAGTGACTGTTTTTTGTATTTCCACAGAAATCTGGTTGAGAAAGGCTGGCGTAACTAGTGGTCAGGTTGTGAGCAAGGTGCAGTGTGGTGTGGTGGGCAGTAAACACACAGAGTCCAAGTTAGGCAATAAAGTATATTGTACAAAGGTTCAACACAACTTATTCAGGCCCGACGGGTAGGCATACCTGTCCAGAGCCACTTACAAACTGTGACAGCTATCTGAAGACTTGAAGATGCCAACAGCGTCTGCAATGAGGAGCGGAATGCGGCCTTGCCAGTCTACACCCAAAGTGGAGGCTTCCTAAAGAGAGGTTGAAGTAGTCCCTGCACTATCCCTGCTCCTCTGGAATCTTTACCTGCCTCTAAATACTGTCCTTGCCAGGTGGGGAACCTGTCCCTACACTAGCTACTCACATAAAGCTCGCCAAACCCAGGAGCTTAAGACTTAAATAGACTCTACCTGACCCAAGATGGCTGCTGGAGTCACATGGGGTGCCAGCGTTCAGTTGGACAGCTGTCTCCCTGTGATTGCAGGAAGTCTTAGAGGAACCAAGTTCCTCACAACTTCCTTTCCCATCTGCATTGCCGCATTGGTCAAGTGCCACCTGCAGTAGGCAGTACAGACTGCACCTGCCTACACTGTGGTATGGACCTGGACAGCAGTCTGACTTCAACAGGCTTCTTTGCATTTAGCAGTCAAATGGACTGTTGGTTACACTAAATAAGGTAAGAGAAGATTTATTTTCTGGGAGAATGACTTCTATCTATGTACATTGCTTGACTGTTTACAATAATAAAACATTTTTTTAAATGAGAACCTACTTTAGATCAAAATTGGGGATATCTGATGGTGAGTGAATATACTGTACCTAAACAACCAGAGAACTTCTTTGTAGCTAGCACATAGAATAGCAGCAGGATATAATGTACGGGAAAACAAGGGTCTAGGCCAGACAGTTCACACTGTAGGTCATCAAAGACTACAAAATGAAATAACTGTATTAGCAATTTGTTAAATCTATGCCCAAAGCCTAGGCCAACAGTGAAATTCTTCCTCTAATGCCGCGTACACACGATCGTTTTTCATGACGACAAAAATGCAATTTTTGAAATTGGTCATTAAAAACGATCGTGTGTAGGCTCCGGAGCATTTTTAACAACGTGAAAAATGGGCTAAAAACAAATTAGAACCTGCTCTATCTTTTCTCGTCTTTTTTCACGTCGTTCTTTTTAACGTCGTGAAAAACGGTAGTGTGTATGCTTTTACGAGGGGGAAAAAAACCACGCATGCTCAGAATCAAGTATGAGACGGGAGCGCTCGTTCTGGTAAAATTAGCGTTCGTAATGGAGATAGCACATTCGTCACGCTGTAATGGGCTAAAATAGCACGAAAACTGAAAAGCGCGAATCGTCTCTCACCAAACTTTATTAAAAACAAGGATCAGCAAAATCGTCCCAAAGGGTGGCGCCATTCGAATGGAACTTCCCCTTTATAGTGCCATTGTACGTGTTGTACGTCACCGCGCTTTGCTCAAGCGTTTTTTTTTCCATGAACGTGTGTATGCAAGGCAGGCTTGAGAGGAAACACGAAAATTCACGACGAGAAAAACTTCATTTTTTTCCATGACATGAATAACGGTAGTGTGTACGCGGCATTAGAATTATGGTGCTTTAATGGGTTATTTTGCATGTATGGATTAGCTAAGGCTTCCTTTTGGTTCACCAATACTCTGCAACCTTTTTTACATTTGAACACTTGCCCAGACTGGGACTAAGATTGAAGCAGATCATAAAAGATGGAAAAAAAGATTGTTATAGCACATTGTGGCAGGGTGGCAAGATGCCAATGGCTATGGGTGCCCATGGACAATGGAATCCCAGCAGATAACTAGTGATTAAATGGAGGTAGTGTAACTGCTCTGACATCAGGGATGCTGAAAGGAGAAGACAGCAGAAAGTTGTAAGTTATCCATGCTTGTTCAATTCGATGGATGTCTGGCACGCTTCTCCGAAAATGAAGCCATTCTTGTCCACTAGCTTTTGACAGACTCATTAGTTCAAGGGGACATCAGATATGTTTTCAGAGGCAACAAAGCATGCAATCCTGCCCATCTATTAAAAATAACTTAACAGTAAAGTTCACAAAGCAGGATAGTCTGGCACAAGAAAGATGTAGGTAAGCCTTGAATAAAAAATAATGTCTACTTTCTGGTAAAAAAAACACCAGTAACACACTAAATGCAGGATGCACTTGGCCAAAAACCAAAACAGAAAATGACAGTTTTTAAAAAATATATATTTTTTTACATATATAGCGATACCCCCAGTTAAGAGGGCTGCTGGTATAATTCTTTTGGGCCCCTGTAATGCACCCTGTCAACCCCCGGCAGTTGGCTCTAACCTCCCCTGGCACAGTTAGTAGGGGATGGTAGGATTGTGTAGCCTGCAACTCACAGAGACACAATCCTATAATAGAACACACACAGCAATAGTTTAACTTATCCTTACCCACCTCCTCTGCAAAGTAAATGACACAACAGCGGTATACTTAACATTTGCACTTTTACTTAGTTGGTTGGGTAAGAATATAAGTTTACAGTTTACATATCATGTGCAGAGCCCTGCAATAAAAGAGTATCTCAGCAAACAGACAGATATACAGTATGATGCATAAATCTAACAGTCCCTGCTGCAGCTATTCTCCCTTGTGGCAAAAATGGCGCCCAACAATGTCTACGCTAAGTCAGGCCTGACTGTACTGTGTAGAAGTTTGTAGGAGAAATTCTTCGCTACCAAAACGGTGGTGCACTTGCTGGAGAAACAACTGTAATCCACAGGGTTAAAGGGGTTTTGATAACTTGGTGAATAAAGTAAATCTCTAAAGCTGCTCCGATTCACTGTCTCTCCGGTGCACAGCACAACACTAATGAAAGCTCCGGGTAACAGTTATGGGGCCTAGAGATCCTATGTAGTTCTCTGAGCAGATGCTCTCTCACCGAACCAGACCAGTCCGTGTCCGTATCTTCCGCTGCTGTGTCTTGGTACACAGGTCTCACGACATCCAAGTCTTCGATCCTCCGGGAAGCGATGCGGCAAGGGTATGCAGAAACGTTCCTCAGGTTCCTCGGTGAGAGCGGAAGACTCTTTGGAGAAAGGCCCAGGCTTCAGGCCTTGTAGCACCGCAGGCTCGGAAAGGAGTTCCTTTTGCTGGGCGGGCGATGTCCAAAGAGACTGAAGCCGGCTCCGCCTTTTGCTTATAAAGTCCACCCAACAGTCTTTGCGCGGGGCAATGCACCCTCGGTGGCCAGTGGGGTTATGGGTAGTTTCAGTAGTCTCTGAGGCCTTAAAGGAAACCCCCCGCTACACATATAATTGTATTATATTCGACTTTTGTAATTTAATATCATGCATTTAAATTAATATGAATTGATTCTCGCCCATTATTGGCACCTTTAGCGCAAGAAAAGGTCAAGAAAAATGTATCCCTTTAAATTCTATGTATGTCTTCACACTGGTCCGTTGCGCTTCCATTGAGGTATTATTGCTGCATTTTTGGTCAGTTAAAAAACAAACAACAAAAACGCACCTCCCGGTTGAAATACATTGAAAACTCAGCAAGAACGCATCAATAACGCACCCGTGTTACATTTTTGATGTGGTTTTTGAGTCACGTGACCTATGAAAAACAAACCATAAGCACTGTAAAATCGTGGCAAAATGGGCGTTTTCCACATCATTAATCAACACCTTTGCCTCTTATCGGCAAAATGTCTATAACACCATTTACTCTTTCGTCCATGGACCGACACAGCTTCTCTATTGACAAAATGGGTATTATCCGTTAATTAGGAGTGACTAGGCAGAAAACGTGTAAAAAGTGTTGCATCACACCTTCTACAGTACCGCCCAGGGGGCGGACCCTCTGGGTATATCCCCTCAGTCTGCATCTCGCAGATCAGTTTTTTTCTGTCTAGCAAGGAGTAGGACATGGCTCCCTTCGGGCCCATTGGTCCGGGGGAAAAAATATATATATTTTTTTTGCTAAATTTTTTGTTTCCTGCGATCCTCGATCAATTGCTGACTGGGTGACAGGCTGGATCCTCGATCCTTGTAGTCTCCCCAGTTTCGGCCATTGAGCGTGTGCTGACCCTAGCTACGCGCTGGGTTTTCCACGACATGCCTGTTGCTCCATGGGTGGCCAGTGAGCCTACGCTCCAGGGCCTGCATTGGACCGCTCAGCTTCAGCTTACCTTACAGCCGAGTCGCAGCAGCCTGTCTGGTGAGCGTCGCACTCCAGGGCATACCTATGATCGTCCCCTTGGGTCCAATCACAGCATGCCTGGCCAACAGTCACCTTCCGTGCGCGGACGATGATCTGTTTGGAATGTCTTCCAGCAGAATACATGCAGGATAGGTATGTAAACTCCCCTGCCTCGGCTGGGTGATTTGGCTGGACATTCCTGGAGAGACCAAGTAAGTGGTTGTGGCCCCTTTCTTCCCTCTCTCCCTGCTTTTCCCTCCTCCCTGGGCATCTAGCTAAAGGTTGGTGGGTGCTGGGGGTCACCTAAGGGGTTCCACTGGAGCGGGGCTGGCTGTAACTAACATTTAAAAGAAATGTAATTTCTGCTTACCTGTATGTGCTTCCTCCTCCATGCTGTCGGCGGCCATTTTGTGGTGGTCCATGCCGGGTTTGGCCTCTAGTGACTGCCCGGCGGCCATCTTCCTGTGGTTTCAGCGCCATTTTCTTGTAGTCCACACCCACTGGCCTCTATCGACTGATCGGCAGCCATGTTTGTCCACGCTGTATGTATATATTGCCGTTCGCCGGCCATCTTTTTGTGGGCTACGGCTGCTTTGGCCTCTATCTTCGGCTCGGCGGCCATTTTATTAGAGCCCACATTATCTTTATATTATTATTTTGGCGACTATTTTGCGAGAGTCTCCGGCCTCTAGGGTGCATTACACTGGCGCAAAAATTCACACAGGAAGCGCTGATAAAAGAAGCAGACTGACACAGCAGCAGTGGGAAAGCATCACAGGCGCAGAACATGGCAGCATAGCGGTACTGGTACAGGGTGGTAAGTCCTCTGGGTGACCCAGCATCTCTGCAGCACAGGAGAGTGGTCTATTGATATCTTGCCTGGAGCCCTGTGGGTGTCAGCGTGTGGTTAGCATAACATCCGAGCCAGATGTCTTCTCCCCTGAAACACCAGATTTAGCAGCTGGTGCCCCTGAGGTGTCTATGAACGCTATGTCGGCAATCCTAGAGGCGTTTGCTGCCAGGGTGGAAGCAGCACACGGGAATACAGGGGGTAATAAACGCCCCCGACCCCTGCAATCTTCTGGGGATAATTCTGATGCAGAACCAGGTCCAGCTACGGCTTATGGCCCAGATTCTGACGCATCAGAGACTGCAGACTGTGACCGATCGGACAGTGAGGATGACTCCAAGTCCAGGTCAGTACGCAAGACGGCTTTGGTATCTGACCTTATTACTGCAGTGCGGGATACGCTAAAGTTGGAAAATACTGCAGAAGCAGCAGAGATTCCGGTCCCCTTTGGGTTTCGTAAACCTGCCCGCACTGCTAAGGTGTTCCCTTGTGTCTTATTTTGATAAACTCTTATACAAGGAATGGGAGAACCCACTGAGGGTCTTTACAGCCCCAAAGAGGTTTGCGGTACGGTACCCCTTTGAGGAGAGTTTTCTGAAGAAATTGACCTCTCCCCCTATAGTGGACCCTCCGGTGTCCAGACTTAATAGAGCTGCCACTATTTCAGTAGAAGGGGCTCCTGTTTTCAAGGAAACTGTGGATAAGAAGGCTGAAGCACTCGCTCGCTACCTATACTCAGTGGTAGGCTCGGCAGTATGCCCAGCATTGGCGGGGGCCCTAGTGTCTCAGACACTTACTGAATGGGCAAAATTGCTACTCCAGGGGTTAAAGGAGCGAGATGCTCCTCCTGATGAGATAACTTTGGCCGACCAGTGGGTCCAGGGGCTTAAGTTTGTCTGCGAGTCAGACATGGATACTATTCCCCTGCTGTCAAAAGCTTTGGTTTATGCAGTAGCAATACGCCGCCTGATCTGGCTAAAGGGCTGGTCTGCGGACCAGACTTCCAAGAAAGCCCTGTTGGATCTGCCTTTTAAGGGCGACAGACTTTTTGGGGCTTCTCTGGATGACATCATCAAGGATGCCACAGGAGGTAAAAGCACTTTGCTTCCCCAAACTAGCAAGGGTAAGGGGCCACGCCAAGGGCCCTCCTTTACTGCACGCAATCGTTTTTTTCGTCCCCCTAGGGCGACAGGGAAAAGACCCCAGGCCGACAAGGCGCCTGCCCAAGGACAAAAGCGTCCTTGGTCCCGCAGACCCAACAAGCCTGCGGACAAATCTGCCTCCGCATGAAGGTCCGCCCCCACCCAGCTCTCGGGTGGGGAGACGTCTTCGCAAATTCGCGACTCAGTGGACAGCTCTAGTCTCCGACAGGTGGGTTTGCGAAGTAATCTCCTCAGGCTACAAGATAGAATTTCTCTCTTGTCCACCGGACAGATTCATCACCTCCAATCTCCAGCTACTACCGACCCGTCGGGAGGCCCTGTATGGGGCGGTCCAGGGTTTACTGGAACGCGGGGTAGTTATTCCAGTTCCAGAACAGGAACGGGGTCAGGGTTTTTACTCAAATCTGTTCATTGTGCCGAAGAAGGAGGGGGTTTGTCCAATCTTGGATCTCAGAGCCCTCAATTGCTTTGTGAAGGTACAAGGATTTCGGATGGAGTCGGTTCGATCTGTAGTCACGGCTCTCTATCCAGGGGACTTTCTGGCCTCCTTGGACATCAAGGACGCATACCTGCATGTCCCCATATACTCCAGACACCAGAGGTTTCTGTGATTTGCTATCGGGAAGAGCCACTACCAGTTTGTGGCCCTCCCGTTTGGCCTTGCCTCAGCACCCAGGACGTTCACCAAGGTGCTCGCTCCGATTCTGGCACTTCTAAGACAGCGCGGTATCGCTATCATGGGCTACTTGGACGACCTTCTGCTGAAGGCCCCTTCAAGCTCAGAATTAGAGGTAAGCGTGTCCATTACCTGTCAGACTCTTCGAGACTGTGGTTGGATACTAAACACGCAAAAGTCAGTATTGGTGCCCACTCAATGCCTAGTGTACCTGGGGTTGATTCTGGATTCCTCAGAGGTAAAGGCATTCCTCCCTGTGGAGAAGTTGCAGACCCTCTGGGCTGCAGTACGGCAGCTGACTTCCAGGAATTGGTCGTCACTCCGTTTTTGCATGCGAGTGTTAGGCTTCATGGTAGCCTCCTTCGAGGCGGTCCCATATGCTCAATACCACACTCGAGTGTTACAGAAGGAAGTTCTGTCCAGATGAAACAGATGTCCATCATCTCTGGATTATGAAATCCGAGTGAGCCACCTAGACAGGAGATCCCTGGTATGGTGGCTGACGGCACCGGCTCTAATGGCCGGGAAGTAATTTCTTCCAGTTTACTGGATAGTGATCACGACGGACGCCAGCCTTACAGGTTGGGGGGGGGGAGTCTGGGGTGTTCAGTCGGCGCAAGGTCGCTGGACCCCAGAGGAAGCCCTTCTGCCGATCAATGTCCTGGAAATCCGGGCGATCAGGCTGTGCCTCTTCAAATGGTCTCAGAGGCTGCAAGGGCGTCCAGTCAGGATCCAGTCAGACAACGCCACAGCAGTGGCATATGTCAATCATCAAGGAGGAACAAGAAGCTCAGCTGCAGCATCAGAGGTCGCTCACATCCTGAAGTGGGCAGAGAAGAGCGTACCGGCACTGTCGGCCGTGTACATTCCGGGTGTGGAGAACTGGCAGGCGGACTACCTGAGCTGCCAGATGCTGGACCAGGGAGAATGGTCCTTACACACGGAGGTGTTCCAACTCCTCTGCCAAAGATGGGGCACACCAGAGGTAGATCTTCTGGCTTGCCGACTCAATCGGAAGGTATTGAGGTTTGTGGCCCGGTCAAGAGACCCATGGGCAGACGCAACGGACGCGTTGGTGGCATCGCGGGGTCAGTATCGGCTAATCTATGCCTTCCCTCCCTTAAGGCTTCTTCCTCTCCTGCTCCGCAGAGTGGAGGCAGAGGGAATTCCAATGATCCTAATCGCTCCAGATTGGCCTCAGCGTCCTTGGTACGCCGATCTAGTACGTCTGGTAGCAGACGTCCCCTGGTGCCTACCACTACGGAAGGACCTGCTATCGCAAGGTCCCATACTCCATCCTGCTTTACGGTCACTGGCTTTAACGGCATGGCTGTTGAGAACCAGGTACTGAGAGACCGGGGGCCTGTCAGATTCAGTAATCTCTACTATGAGAAGTGCTCGGAAACCGTCCTCTAGGAAGGTTTATCACCGCACTTGGAAGGCCTACATCTCCATGTGTGAGGAAATTAAATGGCATCCGCGTACTTATTTGGTTTCCAGAATCCTGCTGTTTTTACAGCATGGGGTGGACCAAAGGCTTGCCTTAAGTACGATTTAAGGGACAGATATCTGCCCTGGCTGTCTTTTTTTTAGCGACCCCTGGCGGCTCACTCTCTCGTGAGTACATTTGTGCAGGGGGTTCGACATGTGGCCCCTCCGGTCCGTCCCCCACTACCTCCGTGGGACTTGAACCTGGTCCTCTCGGTGCTTCAGAAGGCACCGTTTGAGAATATTAGAGATATTCCCCTGTTGACACTTTCTCAGAAAGCGGTCTTTTTGGTGGCTGTTACGTCAGTTAGACGAGTCTCTGAGCTGGCAGCCTTGTCCTGCAAGGCTCACTATTTGGTTTTCCACAAGGATAAGGTGGTGCTCCGGCCGCAGCCTTCCTTTCTTCCGAAAGTCGTTTCGGCTTTTCATCTCAACGAAGACATTGTACTTCCATCCTTGTGTCCTAACCCGTCGAATCCTAAGGAGTCGGCGTTGCATTCCTTGGACGTTGTCCGAGCTTTGAGAGTATACCTATCTGCTACTTGCCTGTTCCGGAAGTCAGACTCAGTGTTTGTTTCGGTGGCTGGTCCCAAGAAGGGCCAAGCAGTCTCGTCGGCCACCATCTCTAGGTGGATCCGACAGATAGTAATCCAGGCTTACGCCTTAAAGGGTCAAGCGCCCCCCTTTCCGGTCACGGCGCATTCGACCATCAAGTGTCTGTTTCCCAATTATGTAAAGCGGCGACTTGGTCATCCGCTCACACTTTCACAAAATTCTACAAAGTTGATGTAGGTGCATCTTCGGATGCCTCTTTCGGCCGCAAGGTTTTGCTGTTTAGAGTTGCAACTCCTCCGTTGGAGGAGTGCTGTTTTGTGTTTGGGGTGAAGTTTATTTTTATGCTGTTACCACCCCTCGTTTTTTCTCTGACACTGCTTTGGGACGTCCCACTTTGTCAATAGAGAAGCTGTGTCGGTCCATGGATGAAAGAGTAAATAGGATTTTTTACTCACCGTAAAATCCTTTTCTCTGAGTCCATGGACCGACACAGCACCCACCCCTCCTTTTAAGTTTGTACTGCTTTTTGACGAACTGATCTGCGAGATGCAGACTGAGGGGGTATACCCAGAGGGTCCGCCCCCTGGGCGCTACTGTAGAAGGTGTGATGCAACACTTTTTACAAGTTTTCTGCCTAGTCACTCCTAATTAATGGATAATACCCACTTTGTCAATAGAGAAGCTGTGTCGGTCCATGGACTCAGAGAAAAGGATTTTACGGCGAGAAAAAATCCTATTTCGCCTGATATGTTTCGGCCACCATCTCTATTAGCTATAAAAAAAAAAAAACATTGCTCTTGGTTTAACCACTTCCATACCGGGACTATTCAGGCACTCCTCTGCTACATGTAAAAATAATAATTTTTTTGCTAGAAAATTCCACAGAACCCCCAAATATTATATATGTTTTTTTAGCAGAGACCCCAGGGAATAAAATGACGGTCATTTCAACTTTTTATGTCACGCGGTATTTTGGGGAAAAAAAACTGTTTCCTGAATAAAAAACAAACAAAACACTAGTAGCCTAATTTTTTTGTATAATGTGAAAGATGATGTTACACCGAGTAAATAGATACCTAACATGTCATGCTTTAAAATTTCGCACACTCGTGAAATGGCGCCAAACTTCGGTACTTAATCTCCATATGCAACGCTTTAATTTTTTTTACAGTTTACCAGTTTAGAGTTACAGAGGAGGTCTTGGGCTAGAATTATTATTGCTCTAAGGTTTACTGTACATGTGTGGTTTAAATGACTTTTACAAATGTGGGCGCGACGTATGTATGCGTTCGATTTTATTCCTATTACAAGGAATGTAAACATCCCTTGTAATAGAAATAGGGCATGACAGGTCCTCTTTATGGAGAACAGACCCCACATCTCTCCTCTAGGCTGAAAAGACTGAGCTAAAAAAAAACAAAAAAAAAAAACAATCTCGGCCTTTCCAGTCGAGTACACAACAGTGTTTACATCTGCCGGGCCGGACATGACGTCATAATGTCGCGCCCAGGCCTCTGAAGGTCATAGAGACTGTTGGGAACCATCTGGCCCGAGGTATTCTCTATTGTGAACTTCCACGACCGGTTGATTCCTTCTCCGGGTCGCTGATCGTACGGGAGAGCCAGTAGAAGCACCAGAGTGCGGTGGGAGGGGAATCGCTGTCTGAAAAAGAAGATATCTGAATAAAGCCGGTAGCTGTAGGCATCATTCAGATATCGCCACTCAAAGTCCAGGACGTCATATGACAGCCTTGTGCAACATATGGAATATAACTACTAATCTTTTCTTTATTTAGAGGGTGTGGTTTTTTTTATATATATATTTTGAGTGTGTCTGGGGGTACATTTAGGGTAATTTAGTTTTTTTTTTATTAATTTGCATAATTATACTAAGTTATAGTCTAACTCCATCTTTCCTTTCACTTTAAATGGCTATTTTGGGAAAGCTGGCCCAAACAAGCTATTTCCTTTAGTAATTATTGCGGCGGCTGTAAGCGCTGTATAAACTGTATGTAGCATTAGCTACATACAGTTTGTGGTGCTGTGCTCCGGCGGTGGTACGGGACTTCCTGTCTGCTGCCAGAACAAAATCAAGTTGGGCTGAGAGCTTCTCAGCCATTCAAAAGGAAGCCTTGAATTTTTGTCAGTGAATCCTCTGGCTGAGGTGGAGATCGTGACATCGTTCACCCACCTCTAACTATTGGAGTAATGCAGCGTACACACGACCGTTTTTCATGACGAGAAAACTGCAATTTTTTAGATTGGTCGTGAAAACCGGTCATGTGTATGCTCCGTAGCATTTTTAACGACGAGAAAAATGCCCGCAAAAAAATTAGAACCTGCTCTATTTTTTCTGGTTGTTTTTCACGTCGTTCTTTTTCACGTCGTGAAAAACGGTCGTGTGTACGCTTTTACGAGAGGAAAAAAAACGCACATGCTCAGAATCAAGTATGAGACGGGAGCGCTCGTTCTGGTAAAACTAGTGTTCAGAATGGAGATAGCACATTTGTCACGCTGTAACGGACTGAAGAGCACAAGGCTGAAAAGCGCGAATCGTCCCAAACCAAACTTTACTAACATGAGGATCAGCAAATGCAGCCCAAAGGGTGGCGCCATTCAAATGTAACTTCCACTTTATAGTGCCATCGTACGTGTTGTACGTCACCGTGCTTTGCTAGAGCGTTTTTTTTCATGAACGTGTGTATGCAAGGCAGGCTTGAGAGGAATCACGACGAGAAAAACTTAGTTTTTTTTACATGAATAATGGTCGTGTGTATGCGGCATTAGGCTTTAATTTAAAGATCACATTTTTTAAATTGCTGGGATCCCTGGGAGCCTTGTGCCAACCTAGACAGGACAACAGGTACAGGCATCGGTTCTTGGGAGGATCATTTCCGCTTTGTGTTTTTCTCTTTTTCATCATTTGGAGTATATAGTGACCCATGGATGGGCTTTATTGATCTAGAATTGAGATCTATGCAACAGTCCTCCACACTATCAGATACCGATGTCTCCTGTTGGCTAATAAGGCTCCTAGTGTATATCATTCTTAAAAGTAAAGCTGGATCAAAGCTACCTTCGGAATTGCTTCTTACGATAACGCTGTACACCTCTCCCTACAGGAGACCTGGCATTTGTTTGGGCGGTTTTGGCTGTAAAGGATGGATTGCATTACAGGATCCCACTCCCTTTTCTTGAGTTAATTCCATTTGGGCTCCCATACTCAGTCAAAGAGTTGATCGATTACAGGTTTTCATATTTAACAAATGAATCTGCACATTCTTTCCTGAAAAAGCCATACGGCGAAACATGTAGAAAAAATATGGACGTGATGAAAATATGAATGTGATCACAGTAAATCATTGTCAGTAGAAAGATGTTTGTGTACACCTATGGCCATGATTGTATGTATGCATCAGTTTCTATGATACTGTTCATTTAATAAAAATTCTGTCTATATTTTTACATACACTTTTGAGTGGTTTTCTATGTCGTAACGCATCAATAAAGTCCCATATCTCCTAAATTCCATTAACCATTTTAGCTCACTGTTTTTTTTTTTTGAGAAAAACTCAACTTTCTTTTGGCAACATTGTTTTGCAATTTTATTTTTTTTTTCTATGGAATTTATAGACAAAAAGATCTTTCTTTGGAGAGATTTTTTTCCATAGGACAGGAAGTAGAAGGACATTTCCCAAAAGTAAATAGAAAAAAAACCAACAGGGGCTTTAACTCCTCCGTACCCTATCAAATATAAAAAAAAAAAAGTTTTAGCTTAAAGGGGTTGTAAAGGTTCGTTTAGTTTTGTTTTTTGTTTTGTTTTTTAAAATAACAAACATGTCATACTTACCTCCACTGTGCAGTTCGTTTTGCACAGAGTGGCCCCAATCCTACTGTTCTGGGGTCCCACGGCGGCTGTCTCGGCTCCTCCCCGCTAAAGCTAACCCCCTCTGGGAAGCTCTTTCCCGAGGGGGTTAGCTTGCGGGCGCGCTCCCGTGTCATACACTTGGTGTCCATAGACGCCAAGTGTATGACTCGGTCCCGCCCCCCGGCGGTCGCGTCATTGGATGTGATTGACAGCAGTGGGAGCCAATGGCTGCACTGCTATCAATCTATCCAATCAACGGCCAGACTCCGTGGAGAAGAGGACGCCGGGGGACGTGCACAGCGGGTGAACGGGGGCTCAGGTAAGTAAAACTGGGGGGCCCATGACAGCGAGGTGTTTTTTCACCTTAATGCATAGGATGCATTAAGGTGAAAAAAAAAAAAGAACCTTTACAACCCCTTTAAGATATACTTTAAAGCTAACCTTCATTTCCCCGCTTTTTGGATCATTATAGTCTTCCTTTCCTGCACAGTGTTTTATCTTTTTATTTTATTTTTTGGTCCAGGCTGTCTCCCTCCCTCTATTCTCACCTAGGTGAGAATGACGGTACCCCACTCCAGCAGCCTTCTGGCAAATCCACGTCATATATTGTCAGAAGGCATCAGCTTACAGAGTGGCTGGAGGAGGACGGACTTAGCGGTAAGTCATCAGTGGCCAGCTGCAAGAACCCAGAAGAGACAGATGGCTCCTGTCCTGATGACGTCAGAAAGCAAGATGGCGTCGCGGGACCCAATGTACGGCAAGGGATCGGCAAATGGCAACATATCAATGCTGTAATTCGCCGGTCAGGTGAGTATGCTTTTTGAGCTCAACCCAGCAGACATAAGAAGGTGATAAAATAAAATTAATCCCAAAGGAGGTGAAGTTCCTCTTATGTGTGTAAATGCACAAACATGCAGCATGTTCTAAACTGAAGAGCATACAGTAGATGTAAATAACCTCGTAACAAGAAAATGTCTATTTAAAAAAACATCTGTATCCTCTTATCTCCAAACCTAAAAAAAAAATTTTTTTACATTGAGCACAGGTTTACTTTAATTATAATGCAATAATAATGATAATAATAATATTAATAAAAGTTAAAGAACCCAATAGTTCTTACCAATTGCTTTCATGAAAGCCTCAAAATTCTCCTTTGACTGCAGCTCATAGGTTCCTGAGAAAGCCATTGCAGAAGGGGGACTGATCTCCACCAGAGGGTTATAGAGAGAATGTGCTACCTCCTTCATTCTCTTCTTCTTATAGGCAGCTGCTCTAATCTGTGACCAGTAGTGAGATTGCATCACCGGCTTTACAACGCCATTCAAACATTAACATTATCTGCCTTACATGGTCATGCTAAGCTTTATGTATTTACTTCTTGTGATAAACCATGTTTGGTAGCACACATAAAAACTTGTCTCAGAAATATCTATAAATGGAAGTAATAACAGTTTGGGTGAGTTTTAAATTAGAATTCCAATTTAAAAAATTTTCCCCAAAAATAAATAGGCCGGTACTTTAAAAAAATGAAAGGCACCTTCTGCTGCATACCTCATTAGCTCTCGGGTGCTGGTCCCTACAGACTTCACCACTTTGAGATCCAGTTACTACCCTCTTCTGCATATAAAGAAAGCAAGTGTCACTTAATCCATTTCCTGTGAGCCCAGGTTGTCATGGACCCGTTTCCTGAGGTCACCAAGATGGTCGCTCCTCCTTGCAATATTGAAAGATACCATTGCCTACTGCCACCAAAGGAAGAGGAGGAGCTTGAGACATCATGTTAGCAGTCAGAAGACTCCTGGATTTAGGATATGTATAACGGAAAATTGAATTCAAATACTTACCGTAATTTTCCTTTCCTGTTGAGCACAGCTAGTAGGCCCCGCCCACCCCCTATGTAATCAGGACTTTAGCTATACATTTTTTGCTCACCGCAGCCTCAGCGTTTCGTAACTGTTACTACTTAACTGGGCGGGTTCTGTGCTGACATGGAGCTCGTCAGGAAAGGAAAATTACGGTAAGTATTTGAATTCAATTTTCCGTTTTCCTGACGGCTCCATGTCAGCACAGCTGGGAATTAACTAGCCACACATGGGAGGGTTATGCTTGAGAATTTTTTTTTTTAATCCATATAGGAGGCGGAAGCTAGCACCCTCCTGCAAAAATCTATGGTAGTTAGAGTCGCTGGCGCCACACGGTAGTGTGTCATGAAGGTATGTATAGACGTCCATGTGGCTGCCTTGCAGATCGTCTCCAAGGACACCTGTCTGACCGCTGCCCAGGAGGTAGAGACTCCTCTTGTGGAATGCCCTGTGACCCCCTCAGGCACAGGCAACCCTCTTGCTCTGTAGGCTAGAGCTATCGTTTTAACCAGCCGTGTGGCAATCACTCTACTAGAAGCCCTCAGGCCTTTGCGTGCACCATTCGGAATGATGAAGAGATTGTCCGACTTCCTGAACTCGGCTGTCTCGTCCACATAGGCTGTCAGTGAAGCTCCTACATTGAGCGGATTTGGATCCTGAGAGTTTTGTGCGAGAAACAATGGGAGAGTAATTTCCTGTGTCATATGGAAAGTAGAGGCTACCTTTGGGACAAATCCCAGCATTGGTCTGAGTACCGCTCTATCCGGGAAGAAGGAAAGGAAGGGCTCCTTAAACCCCAGCGCGGCCATCTCGGATACCCTTCTGGCCAAGGTTACTGCCACGAGAAAGGCAGTCTTCAGTGTGAGATGCCACAGATTACGTGCTTGGTTTGGTCTGCCTCCTCAGCTCCCGAGCCGGACGCTCATTACTGCCGCCTCTGGGTACTCAGCCTTTGGTAGTCTTATCCAGCCTTAGGCGAGTATAAGGCGATGCGTTTTAGACCCTTTTAACTATTTGTCACAATACCATCACTTATTTGGTTCATTATACCCCCTACAGATGTACTACATACGCATCTACCCCTGATGAAGTGAGCATGGTCTTGCAAAACGCGTTGGGTTACTTTTTATGCCTGTGTACATTGAAATTTACATTTTATACCATGATATGTGTAATTACCTTTTTTACTGTATGTATCATTTCAGTGGCTTGGCTATGATTCATGTTGTTTATGTTTGCATGACAATTTTAAATACATTTTGAGACTGCATTTACTCTGTCAATTGTTGGCTAACCGCATTCATCTGAAATAAAGTCCCGGGGCGATTTCTTGTATTTTGTTGTATATATTGGGATGGAGGTGGTTTGCAGGTGACCTCAGACTTTTTCCCTTTTGCCTTTTTTATACTGTGCAGCTCAGAGTACATTAGCATGGTGACCAGTGAGAAGAATGCCCCTTACATTGGTGGCCATTGGGAAGAATATTCTTTACGTTGGTGGGTCAGTGACAAATTCCTCTTACATTAGTAGTGAGTAAGGATGAGCCGAACACCCCCCGGTTCGGTTCGCACCAGAACCAGCGAACGGACCGAAAGTTCGCGCGAACGTTAGAACCCTATTAAATACAATGGACGCGAACGTTCGAAATCTAAAGTGCTAATTATAACGGCTAATATGCATGTTATTGTCCTAAAAAGGTTTTGGGGACCCGGGTTCTGCCCCAGGGGACATGTATCAATGCAAAAAGAAGTTTTAAAAACGGCCATTTTTTCGGGAGCAGTCATTTTAATGATGCATGAAGTGAAAAAAAAAGTGAGATATTCCTTAACCACTTGACGACCGCTCACTGTATATATACGTCATTTTTTTGAAGAGGGATATCTCGGTAACGGCAGCAGCTGCTGCCACAACCAAGATATCCATCTCTTCAGTGAGCGGTCATGTTTACGATAATGGTGGTCTCCGCAGCGGATTCGCCGCGAGATCACCGTTATCGGCGACGGGAGAGGGCCCCCCCTCCCGCCGCTCTCCCGCGCCCTCCGCCGCTTACCGGAGCCGTCGGTAGCGGCGGAGGCGATCGGGTCCTTCTCCCTCTGTGGTATGGATAAGAGTGAGGGCAAGATGGCCCCCACCCGTCTCCATACCATAGCAGGGCGGAGCTGACGTCAAAACGTCAGCTCCGCCCATACGTCTTAAAGGGACATTTTTTTTGTCATTTTTTAAATGACATTTTTTTTTTTTATTGCATTTTTGTGTAAATATGAGATCTGAGGTCTTATTGACCCCAGATCTCATATTTAAGAGGACCTGTCATGCTTTTTTCTATTACAAGGGATGTTTACATTCCTTGTAATAGGAATAAAAGTGATCCATTTTTTTTTTTAAACAGTGTAAAAATAAATAGAATCCAGTAAAATAAATAAGAAAACAAAAAAATAATTTTTTAAAGCGCCCCATCCCGACGAGCTCGCGCGCAGAAGCGAACGCATACGTGAGTAGCGCCCGCATATGAAAACGGTGTTCAAACCACACATGTGAGGTATCCCCGCAATCGTTAGAGCGAGAGCAATAATTCTAGCCCTAGACCTCCTCTGTAACTCAAAAGATGCAACCTGTAGAATTTTTTAAATATCGCCTATGGAGATTTTTAAGGGTAAAAGTTTGACGCCATTCCACGAGCGGGCGCAGTTTTGAAGTGTGACATGTTGGGTATCAATTTACTCGGCGTAACATTATCTTTCACAATATAAAAAAAAATTGGGCTAACTTTACTGTTGTCTTATTTTTTAATTTAAAAAAGTGATTTTTTTCCAAACAAAGTGCGCTTGTAAGACCGCTGCGCAAATACGATGTGACAAAAAGTATTGCAATGACCACTAATATATTCTCTAGTATGTTAGAAAAAAAAACAATATATAATGTTTGGGGGTTCTAAGTAATTTTCTAGCAAAAAAACTTGTTTTAAACTTGTAAACACCAAATCTGAAAAACAGGCTTGGTCCTTAAGTGGTTAAAATATCGTACCTGGGGGGTGTCTAAAGTATGCCTGTGAAGTGGCATGTGTTTCCCGTGTTTAGAACTGTCCCTGCACAAAATGACATTTCTAAAGGGAAAAAAGCCATTTAAAACTGCTTGCGACTTTAATGTCATGTCTTGTCCTGGCAATATGGATGAAAATCTTTGAGAAAAATGGCATGGCTACCCCATCACCCCACCCCAGCCCATTACCAGCCCCTTTGGGTCTTGTATGGATATTAAGGGGAACCCCGCACCCAAAATAAAAAAAGGCCCTATATACTCTGAACAGCAGTATACAGGCGGTGCAAACAAGACAGGGACTGTAGGTTTGTTCTTAAGTACAATCTGTTTGTAATTTTGAACAGGTACGTTGTTTAAGTGTAGCTCCAGCCAAAAAATATATTTTTAAGCTTTTTGGAAAACATAGGGAAGGGTTATCACCCCTGTAACATTTTTTTTTTGCTGTCTGTGCACCTGTTCAGAAGATTTCACCTCACTTTTCGTCCCAATGACAAATGTTTTGGGAAAAGTGGGTTTTTTATTGAAACAAGGATTGGTGATAAAGCATCAGTAGAGAGGAGACACCTTTTTCCCATATTAACTCTTAAGCCTCGTACACACGGCCGAGATTCTCGTAGAAAAAAACATGTCGAGATTCTTGGACAAGAAACTTGTCCCGGCCGAGTGTACACACGCTCCTTTCAAAGAACCCGCGGTTCTTTGAATGGAGCGAACGCGGTGACGTCATCGAATACGACGAGCATGCGCTCGTCACATTCGATGCCGTCGCCGCCATCTTGGTTCACCCTACCTATGCCTAGGAAGCTACCGCGCATGCGTCAAAGTCATTTCGAGCATGCGCGGGCGAAAAGGTAAGTGTACACACACACAATTTTCTCGTCGAGAAACAGGCTGACGAGAATCTCGGCGTGAAAATAGAGAGCAGGTTCTCTATTTTCTCGTCGAGATTCTTGTCGTTTTTCTTGACGAGAAACCATACACACGAACTAATTTCTCGGCAAAAAATCTCTGCCAGCAAGTTTCTTGCTGGTTTTCGCCGAGAAACTCGTTCGTGTGTACGAGGCTTCACAGGAGAGAATTTCCCTTCCTAGGGGTAGATTTCCTCTCACTTCCCTTTTGTCTCCTTCCGTTTGCAAGTAGGAGCCGTTTGTAAGTTGGATGTTTGAAAGTAGGGGCCTGCCGTATATACTCTGCTGAAATTTGCCCCTTAGATGTTGGTGTTGCCACAACACTGTGAGCCCTCACAGTTACTCTTGGTGGGCGCTGGAACGCCCTGCTGTGAACTATTTTATCAGGAATTGTAATTACATGCCATTGTTGAACAGTGGTAGGAAAAATTGGGCCTTTGGTGGTGGTGCTGGTGCTACAACACTGTCAGCCCTCACAGTTACTCTTGGTGGGCGCATGAATGGGCCCTACTGTTAATTATTAGATCAAGAATTGTAATTGCATGCCCCTGTTGAAGAGGGGCAGAAAAATTGGGCCTGTGGTGGTGGTGGTGGTGGTGTTGCCACAACACTGTAAGCCCTCACAGTTACTCTTGGTGGGCGCAGGAATGGGCCCTGCTGTGAATTATTAGATCAAGAATTGTAATTACATGCCCCTGTTGAACAGGGGCAGAAAAATTGGGCCTTAGGCACTGGTGCCACAACACTGCAACCCCTCACAGATACTGTACTTGGAGCACAACAATGAGCCCTGATGCAAAGTATTGCATCAAAAATTGTAATTACACGCCCCTGTTAAACAAGGCCCAATTTTTCAGCCCCTAGGCACTGGTGCCACGACACTACAACCTCTCCCAGATACTCTAGTTGGAGTGCAGGAATGAGCCCTGCTGCAAAGCATTGCATAAAAAATTGTAATCACATGCTCCTGTTAAACAGGGGCTGAAAAATTGGGCCTTAGCCACTGGTGGCAGCACCCAGAAACAAAAATGTTCTTCCAAGCTATCATCAGGAATCGGATCATTGAGGAGGAGGAGGAGGAGGAGGATAGTCAGTCAACATAACAGGACAGTCACTCAGCATCAGCATAGGCAGTCTTGAAGGGATGTGACATTTCAAAATAAATTATTCTGTTATATCAGCTTCAGGTGCTTGGTAGCTGGTGGCGATCCAAGACTGGTTCATCTTTATGAAGGTCAGTCGATCAACCGAGTTGGTGGACAGGCACACCCTGTGATCCGTGACAGCCTCCAGCAGCACTGAATGTGCGTTCCGAAAGAACGCTGGATGCAGGACAGGCCAGTAGCTCAATTGCATACTGTGCAAGCTCTGGCCAGTGATCCATCCTCAAGACTCAGTGTCATGGATATGCAGTAGTGTTTGTCTGTCAGCTTACCTTCCTTCCCATGTGTTCATCTTAGAGGCCTGAGCCCTTTCACCTGGCTTCCTTTATAATCTCCTCCCAGCCAGACTCCACCCCAGGCCCTATCACAGAACACTATATTAACCTGTGCACTGCAAGCCTGCTTTGCTGATCAACGTGTTTGTTAGGCATTGTGTGTTTGGGTTCCTGCCTGCCGTGTGCTACGTCTGTCTCTCTGTTACATATTTGGCTTGTCCCCGACTATCCCTGTCTGCTCGTGACCCTTGACCTTCGGCTCGTTCTTTCGTTATCCTTGTCTGCTTGTGGCTCCTGACCTTCAGCTTGTTATTCGGTTCTCTCATATCTTGTGCTGCTGCTTCCCCTCTTTTCCCCTTATCCTACGGGGCGTGAGCTAGGAAACTCCAGGGGCCGCGACCTGGTCCCAGCCTGCAGCATAACATCCTCACCACTAGAGGCCCTGGAGAAGACCTGCTGGGTCTTAGACTCCGCGCCCTGGGGAATCTTGGCTCTAGCTTCCGTTAGGATCCTGGTTGTGCTCCTCTGGTCCCGCTTTCCACAACCACCCAGTTTCCTATCCGCAGCAGTCAGCCATAGGGTTCACTACCTTGCGGTGCACTCCTGTCCCCCTACGGTGTGCATCTGTCACCTGGCCACAGGTGACCTTGACAGTTTGATCAGCCATGAACCCGGCTGACATCCCGTTACCCGTGGATGATCCATTGCAGGGCATAGTTTGCAGACTTGAAACCCAGGAATCGAATCAGACTCAGGTGATGCGATTCCTCCAGGATCTGGCTTCTCGCTTTGAGCAGCTTCAGGCCTCCTTGGGAACCCTGAATCCGCAACCTCAAATACAACCAGCGGCTGCACCTATTGCACCAGTCGCAGCCACACACTCACTACAACTGCCAGCTCCGTCCCGTTTCTCTGGGGACTCCAAGGCTTGCAGGGGGTTCCTTAGCCAATGCACAATTCATTTTGAGCTCCAGCCCCAAAACTTCCTGTCTGATCGGGCTAAGGTAGCCTATATCATTTCCCTCCTCTCTGGTGAAGCTTTAGCCTGGGCAGCCCCTCTGTGGGAACTGAATGATCCAGTGGTTTCTAGCCTGTCTGGCTTCTTGAAACTTTTTCGGAATATCTTCGAAGAACCGGCTCGTGTCTCTTCAGCGGCCAGCGCCCTTTTACGTCTCCGCCAAGAGTCTGCTTCTGTGGGACAGTATGCCCTTCATTTCCGCATACTGTCGGCTGAGTTGAGCTGGAACAATGAGGCCTTAGTCGCAACCTTTTTGCATGGCCTGTCTGATAGAGTGAAGGATGAATTAGCAGGAAGAACCATCCCCACTGATCTGGCCGGCGTTATCTCCTTGTGTAACCAGATCGATATTCGCTTTCAGGAGAGGACCTTAGAAAAGCAACGCCAGCACTCCTTGGTTCTTAGTCAGCCTGAGCTCCCCTCTCTTCGACCCGTAGAGCATCTCCTACCAGCTGAGGAACCCATGCAGCTGGATCGGACCAGGCTATCCCCCGAGGAACGTGCTAAGCGCAGAACTCTTGGTCTGTGTCTTTACTGTGGGGGCAAAGGTCATTTTTGTGACACTTGCTCTCTTTGTCCAGAAAAACGTTCGGGTCCACTTCATCTGGAAAGTGGAGTATTGGACCCAGAAATATCACCTTCCCCTTCTCGTCTTCTGCTTTCTGTGTTCCTTCATGTTGGTGCTTCTTCTCATTCGGTCTCAGCATATCTGGATTCCGGAGCCGCTGGTAATTTTATGGACTGGGAAATCGCATCGTCCATGAGACTTACTCTTTTGCCCCTCACCACACCATTGGTGGTCTTGGCGATTGATGGTACTGTTCTCCCAGGGGGACCTATCCGCTTCCAGACCCTCCCTGTTAAGATGTCGGTAGGGATACTCCACCAGGAGTGGATATCCTTCCTTATCTTACCCAAGGCCTCAACGCCTATAATTTTGGGTCTCCCATGGTTACAGCTCCATTCTCCTCATGTGGACTGGACTACTGGACAGATCCTGGCTTGGGGTCCCTCCTGTTCCTCGTCCTGCCTACCCAAGGTTGCCCCCTGTGAATCTGAGCCGGTCATTCATTCCAGGTTGCATAACCATTTACATTTCTCTGTCCCTAACCACCCTTGGACGCACAGCCAGGCTAGCTTGTCTACAAGTCCTGCAGTCGCTACGTCTTGCGATGCGATTCAGGTAGTCGCTACACCTGACTCAGCTATTCACTCTGCCTCTGTACTAGTTATGCCAGTCCAGCCCATGCCCAGTGAGCCTCCTACTTTTTCTTGTTCGGGACATTCTGCTTGTCCTTCAGCTATTCAGTTTGACTCCGGCGACATGTCACCTTCTAACCAACCTGACTTCAGGGTTCCACTGACATCTGCCCAGTCTGATGGTCCTGTGCAAGATGACCAGTTCCCCTTTAAGGGTCTAGGAGACCCTCCTCAGATTCCTGTTGATCCTCTCATGCCCTTGCTTATTCCTAGAGAGCCTTTGGTCCTCAATAGATCTTCTTGTCATCTCCCTACCTCGTTTTCGGTCTCTGAGGATAATCTTAAGTACGAGGTTAGACAAGTTCTGGATTCTCGGCTCTGCAGAGGCATTCTTCAGTACCTTGTGCATTGGAGAGGTTTTGGTCCTGAGGAGGCGTCTTGGATCGCTGCATCTGATGTCGCTGCACCTCATCTGTTGAGAAGGTTTCATCAGAGATTTCCCTTTAAGCCTGGGCCCAGGCGGGGGAGGGCCCATAAGAGGGAGGGTACTGTCATGGATATGCAGTAGTGTTTGTCTGTCAGCTTACCTTCCTTCCCATGTGTTCATCTTAGAGGCCTGAGCCCTTTCACCTGGCTTCCTTTATAATCTCCTCCCAGCCAGACTCCACCCCAGGCCCTATCACAGAACACTATATTAACCTGTGCACTGCAAGCCTGCTTTGCTGATCAACGTGTTTGTTAGGCATTGTGTGTTTGGGTTCCTGCCTGCCGTGTGCTACGTCTGTCTCTCTGTTACATATTTGGCTTGTCCCCGACTATCCCTGTCTGCTCGTGACCCTTGACCTTCGGCTCGTTCTTTCGTTATCCTTGTCTGCTTGTGGCCCCTGACCTTCAGCTTGTTATTCGGTTCTCTCATATCTTGTGCTGCTGCTTCCCCTCTTTTCCCCTTATCCTACGGGGCGTGAGCTAGGAAACTCCAGGGGCCGCGACCTGGTCCCAGCCTGCAGCATAACATCCTCACCACTAGAGGCCCTGGAGAAGACCTGCTGGGTCTTAGACTCCGCGCCCTGGGGAATCTTGGCTCTAGCTTCCGTTAGGATCCCGGTTGTGCTCCTCTGGTCCCGCTTTCCACAACCACCCAGTTTCCTATCCGCAGCAGTCAGCCATGGGGTTCACTACCTTGCGGTGCACTCCTGTCCCCCTACGGTGTGCATCTGTCACCTGGCCACAGGTGACCTTGACACTCAGTAAGCCAGAGGATTTTCGGTGGGAAAGGTGTCGAAGTCTGACCTTGCCCCTAGGTATTCCTGCACTATGTATATCAGACGCTGGCGATGGTTGCTGGAACCGATCATACCTTGGGGCTGCGGACTAAAAAATTGTCTGAACGCATCGGTCAGACGGCCACCTTCCCCACCGCTCCTTCTTTGACTGACCGAAGCCTCAGCAACTCGTTGTCCAGGACCAGGAGTTTGTAACCTCCCAGTCTCTGGAAACGCGTTGCACAGACCTTTCTGCAAGGCCTCCCGGAGATGTCTCATCCTCTGCGACGGTAAGATAAGGTCCGCAACCTTACCCTTGTACCGTGGATCAAGGAGAGTGGCCAGCCAGTAATGGTCCCTCTCCTTGATCCGAAGAATACGAGGATCCTTCCGCAGACTTTGCAGGATCAGGGAGGCTTAGCTGAGGCATTCGGTCCGGAGTTCTCTGGGTCACTAAGGACATCATGATCCGCAGCCACCTCCTCCCAGCCACGTACAAGTCCACGGGTTTCTTGGGACAGTAAATCATCCCTAAAAGACTGCTGCTGTTGATGCTGAGTGCCAGGCTCCACCTCCATGCTGACACAATCCTCCTCCTCCTCCTCCTCCCTCCACGTCCTCTTCCTGTGCGATGGGTGGGACAGAAGGAACACTGTCTGGGTAAAGGGGGCCTTGAGAGGCAAGGAAGTCCTCCTCTTCCTGCCTCTGTTCTGCCTCAAGTGCCCTGTCCATTATTCCACGCAGCGTATGCTCCAACAGGTGGACAAGAGGTACAGTGTCACTGATGTATGCACTGTCACTGCTCACTGCTCACCATCCTCGTGGCCTCCTCAAATGGTGCCAGGACAGTGCATGCATCCCTGATCATGCCCCACTGGCGTGGTGAAAAAAAAAAAAAAACAGAGCTCCCCTGACCCTGTCCTGGTGCCGTAGTCGCACAGGTACTCATTGATGGCCCTCTGCTGCTGTCAGGAACGAGTATGGAGATCGAGATGCTAAGAGGGCTCCCCTTGCGGCTGAGTGCAGCGCGACCCTGGAGTTGGGAACAGGGAACGTGGTGCCCACAGAAGCACGGTTGGCCAGGTGCTTGCTTGCAGTCTGATGAGCTCAGCCACTGAGGGGTGGCGGAGGCAGGCAGAACTGAGCTTGTTATATTCAGATGAACGGAGATATCGGAAGCCAGGTCGGGGGTCAAACACAGGAGATCAGTCCAGAGCATATACAGGGGCGAGCCAAGGTCATACACGTGCAGGGTCCAGGTACAAGCCGAGGGTCAAGCCGGGTGGTCAGGAAGCAGAAGCAGAGTCCAGAAGCAGGCCGAGGGTCAAACACAGGAGATCAGGAAGCGAGGTCAAGGCAAGCCGGGTCACAACGGATAAGCACGGATCAGGAGACAAGGTCAAGGTACACAGGAGACTGAAGAGATAATCCAGCAATGAACAGCTCCAGCAGCAGGCTTAAATAGACCAGGAAGTTAGTCATGTGATCTGTTCAGGTTACAAGGAGGAAGTACCGCCCACCTTAGTCATGCTGTGCACCATGGCGGCCATGATTGTCTTGGGCAGAATTGCCAGTCCTTCTTCGGCTATTTCCCTGACAGTGCCCCCCCCCGAGGGGCAGCCTCTGGATGCCCAACCTAGACCATCTTTCTGGGTACCTGTTGCGGAAATTTTGCAAAAGTCTTGGAGCATGTAAATTATCCATTGGTTCCCAAGAATTTTCCTCTGAAGAATACCCCTTCCATTTAACAAGAAATTGAGTCTGCCTACCTCTTTTCTGGCAATCTAGGATGGCTTCAACTTCATATTCGGTATCGTTACCTACGATAACTGGTGGAGGTGGCAACTCCTCTCTTCCTGGAAATGGACTTGGCACAGCTGGTTTCAGAAGGGAGACGTGGAACACCGGATGGATCTTGTAGGAGGCCGGTAAAGCGAGTTCAAAAGCCACAGGGTTCACTTCCTTCTTGATCTCGAATGGACCCACAAACCTTGGACCAAGCTTCCTGGAAGGGCAAGAAAGTCTGAGGTTAATAGAGGACAGCCATACCTTGTCACCCACCTTGTAGATGGGATTCCCTCTCTTTCTCCTGTCATGTTGTTTCTTGAAGTCTTCCTGAGCCTTTCGCATGGTCTCCTGAAGGATTCGGTAATTGGTTTGGAAGAAGTTTATCCTATCCTGAACGGCTGGTACCGGAGATTCAGGAATGGTGTTGGGAAGAAAGGATGGGTGAAAGCCATAGTTTGCCCAAAAGGGCGACTGATTGGTGGCTGTGTGTATGGTATTATCGTATGAAAATTCCGCACAAGGTAGCAAGGAGACCCAGTCATCTTGGGAGAAAGAGCAGAAGCACCGCAGGTATTGCTCTAAGGTCTGGTTCGTTCTTTCTGTTTGGCCATTACTTTGAGGGTGGTAAGCAGAAGAAAGACATAAGTCAATTGACAAGATCTTACAAAGATTCTTCCAGAAACCAGAGGTGAATTGAACCCCTCTATCCGAGACTATATTGTCGGGTAACCCATGAAGTCTGACTATCTCCTTAATGAAAATTTTTGCAGTGTCCATGGCGGAGGGGGTGCCAAGCATGGGCAGGAAGTGGGCCATCTTTGATAGTCGGTCTACTACTACCAAGATTGTTGTAAAGTTCTCTGATGGAGGGAGATCGACTATGAAGTCCATAGAGATGTTTTTCCAAGGCTGCTCCGGAACTGGTAAGGGTCTTAATAGACCCCAAGACCTGGTCTTGGGACCCTTGTTACGCTGGCAAACCAAACAGGACTCAACATATTTTTTACAGTCTGATCTTAGGGAAGGCCACCATAGGTAACGTTGGACAAGGTCGATCGTCTTCCGGACCCCGAAATGCCCGGCCAGCTGGTGATCATGAAATCTTTTCAAGGCCTGCAGTCTGACTTCCTGGGGGACAAAGATTTTGTCCTGATGCCACAGAAATCCCTCGTGACTCCTTAAGGTAGAAATTTCCGACTCTGGGCAGTGAAGAGAGGCTTGTACAATGGATGCTTTTAGGTCTGGCTGAATCAGAAGGAAATTTTTGTGTGGACAGGATTGTACCGGGAGTGGTTTCTTCAGGGGTGTCTGGGAACATCCGAGACAGAGCATCCGCCTTTCCATTTTTAGATCCGGGACGAAACAAGATGTGGAAATTGAATCTTGAAAAGAATAACGCCCACCGTGCTTGACGCGGTCTCAAACGTTTTGCAGTCCTCAGATATTCTAAATTTTTATGATCGGTAAAGATCATAATGGGATGTGCTGCACCTTCAAGTAAATATCTCCACTCTTCCAGGGCTGTTTTGATGGCCAAAAGCTCCCGATCTCCGACGTCGTAATTTCTTTCCGGTTGTGTCATTTTTCGAGAGGAAAAGGCTACAGGATGTAACAATGATTTGGGGCCCTGTCGTTGAGAAAGGATAGCTCCTGTGGCCACTTCGGAGGCATCGACTTCCAAAATGTAGGGCAATGCAGGGTCAGGATGCTGAAGAAATGGTGCTGAAACAAACACTGTTTTAAGTCTGTCGAAAGCTGCCTGAGCCTCCGGGGACCACTGGAATCTGGAATGCGAACGGGTTAGTTGGGTAATGGGTGATATAATGGCTGAAAAGTTCTTAATAAATCGTCTGTAAAAGTTTGAAAAGCCAATAAACCTTTGAACACCCTTCTTGACGGAGGGGACAGGCCACTCCAGGATCGCTTTTACTTTCTGGGGATCCATGGCCACTCCTTTCGTAGATATGACAAGACCCAAAAACTGGATAGATTCTTTCTCAAAGTCACATTTTTCGGCTTTTACATATAGTCCATGCGTTCTTAGAATAGTTAGTACCTTTTTCATGTGCACTCGATGAATCTCCAGCGTGGCTGAGAAGACAAGGATGTCATCCAGGTATACAATGAGGAAGTTGTCAAGATGGTCTCGGAAAATGTCGTTCACAAAGTGCTGGAACGTGGCTGGAGCATTGCAGAGGCCAAAAGGCATCACCAAATATTTGAAATGTCCGAAACGAGTTCGGAAAGCTGTTTTCCACTCATCCCCCTCTCGAATGCGAACCAGATTATAAGCACCTCGTAAGTCCAGTTTGGAGAAAACTCGAGCAGAACGAAATCGTTGGAAGAGTTCCGGGATGAGAGGGAGTGGATAGCGATTTTTGATAGTGATCTTATTCAGATCTCGGTAGTCTATACAAGGCCTAAGCGTTTTATCCTTTTTTTCGACAAAAAATATGCCAGCACCTGCAGGGGAAGAAGAGGGACGAATGAATCCCTTTTCCAGGTTTTCATCGACATAGAGTCGTAATGTTTCGAGTTCAGTCTATGATAAAGGGAAGATACGACCAAAGGGAATTTCGGAGCCTGGGAGCAAGTCAATAGGGCAGTCGTAGGGACGATGAGGTGGAAGGGAGTCTGCTCCCTTCTTGTCGAATACATCCAGAAATTCTAGGTAGGCAGAGGGTACATGAGGATTGGAACTAGAAACAGGTTGTATGGTCAGGCAGCTGGTAAAGTCCTTAGGGCCAGGGGGCAGACAATTCTGCTGACAGTAAGCAGATGAAAACAGCACTTCATTCTTCAGCCAGTCAATGTGAGGGTTGTGTGCTCGTAACCAGGGAACTCCCAGAATGACCAGAAACAGAGGAGAGCACAAAACATCGAAACATACCAGTTCCTTGTGGCCAGAGCTGGTTGTCATAGGGATTGGCAGGGTCTCATGGGTTATCAGTCCAGAACTGGGTAGAGATCCATCAGCCAAATGAACTGTTAACTGCTGCTTCTTGGTAACAAGGGGAATTCCAAGTCCTTTGGCCAAGTTGATGTCTAGGAAGCAGCTGCAGGCCCCAGAGTCGATGATGGCTGAAAGCCGGATCTCTTCCCTGGCTACCGATAGGGAGATAGCGAGGACAGGGTGAGATGAGGTAAGTCCTGACACTTGACAATGTACTGGGGGTTTGAAGAATGGTTTATTCGCCCTGAGGTGGCAATTTTGTAAGAAATGGCCATTGTCTCCACAGTAAAAGCAAAGGTTCGCCTTTCGACGGTAGAGTCTTTCCTCAGGTGATAGAGCAGGCCGAAACAGGCCCATCTGTCTGGGCTTGACTTCAGGTATGGGTGGACTGGAGGCGAGAGAAAAAGAGGATTCTGGCAGTCCTTGAGCTGATTGGAGAGTCTGAGACTTCTCGAATAGACGTTCACGTAGGCGTCTGTCCAGTTGTATGGCTAACTGGATGAGGCCCTCCAAGGTATCCGGGATTGCTACCCTGGCCAGCTCGTCCTTGAGGGACTTCGATAGGCCCAGACGATATTGGTACTTCAGGGCAGCTTGATTCCAACAATGTGCGGAAGTCCACAGTGTAATCCTCTGCGGGAAGTTGCCCCTGCTGCAGGGTGTGCAGGGCATTCTCGGCCGTAGTCATACGTTGGGGATCATCGTACAACTGGGCCATAGCTGTGAAGAAAGTGTCAACAGAGTCAGTAATGGGGCTCTTCTGTTCCAGTAGCCCGTGGGCCCACACCTGGGGGTCGTCCAAGAGTAAGGAGATAATGAAACCAACTTTAATATTCTCCAAGGAGAAAGTTCTTGGTTGAAGAGCCAGGTATAGTAGGCAGGAATTTTTAAAAGTCCTAAACTTTCTTCTGTCCCCCGAGAACCGTTCAGGGGTCGGCACACGTGGTTCAGAAAGCGGGATCGGCACCGTGAGAGGAACCTCCTGAGACATTGCAGCAGAGGGAGTACAACTGGAGGTAGGTCTTGGATCAGGAGATATAGGATTGGAAGACAAGTGATGCAGGTGACCCTCTAATTGCTCATGGGCGTCTTGTAGTCTTTGCACTGTTTGGGTAAGTGCGGTGATCTGCTGGCACATAGCCTCTATAGGGGAAGCGCCTCTGTCGATCTCTGACATGGCTGGATTATACTGTCAGGAACGAGTATGGAGATCAAGATGCTAAGAGGGCTCCCCTTGCGGCTGAGTGCAGCGCGACCCTGGAGTTGGGAACAGGGAGCGCGGTGCCCACAGAAGCACGGTTGGCCAGGTGCTTGCTTGCAGTCTGATGAGCTCAGCCACTGAGGGGTGGCGGAGGCAGGCAGAACTGAGCTTGTTATATTCAGATGAACGGCGATATCGGAAGCCAGGTCGGGGGTCAAACACAGGAGATCAGTCCAGAGCATATACAGGGGCGAGCCAAGGTCATACACGTGCAGGGTCCAGGTACAAGCCGAGGGTCAAGCCGGGTGGTCAGGAAGCAGAAGCAGAGTCCAGAAGCAGGCCGAGGGTCAAACACAGGAGATCAGGAAGCGAGGTCAAGGCAAGCCGGGTCACAACGGATAAGCACGGATCAGGAGACAAGGTCAAGGTACACAGGAGACTGAAGAGATAATCCAGCAATGAACAGCTCCAGCAGCAGGCTTAAATAGACCAGGAAGTTAGTCATGTGATCTGTTCAGGTTACAAGGAGGAAGTACCGCCCACCTTAGTCATGCTGTGCACCATGGCGGCCATGATTGTCTTGGGCAGAATTGCCAGTCCTTCTTCGGCTATTTCCCTGACAGTTGCATGTGCAGCCGCTGCAGCATGGCCAACGTTTAGTTCCACCTGGTGGGCATGTCACATATAAGGCGGTTCTTGGGCAGGTTCAACTCCTTTTGCAGCTCAGCCAGCCTAACACTGGCATTATATGATCTGCGGAAATGCACACAGACTTTCCTGGCCTGCCTCAGGACATCCTGTAAGCCCGGGTACCTGCCCAAGAACCGCTGCATCACCAGGTTAAGGACGTGAGCCACACAGGGCACATGGGTCAGTTGTCCCTGTCGGAGGGCGGAGAGGAGGTTGGTGCCATTGTCGCAAACCACCATTCCTGGCTTAAGCTGGCGTGGCGTCAACCACCTCTCGGCCTGCCCCTGCAGAGCTGACAGAACCTCTACCCCAGTGTGGCTCCTGTCCCCCAAACACACCAGCGCAAGCACGGCATGGCATCTTTTTGCCTGCGTACTTGCGTAGCCCTTTGAACGCCTACGGAGCACCGCTGGTTCCGAGGACAAAGCACAGGAAGAGGCCATGGAGGAAGAAGAAGAGGAGGGGGTGGAGGAGAGAGGTGTGTCACAACAGTAGTAGCATTTTGGAGGCGTGGCGGCGGAACAACCTCCAACACTACTGCACCTTGTCCTGCATCCTTCCCAGCTGCCAAAAGAGTGACCCAATGGGCAGTGAAAGAAAGGTATCGTGCCTGTCCATGCCTGCTGGACCATGAGTCAGCAGTAATATGCACCTTACCGCTGACCACCCTGTCCAGCGAGGCATGGACATTGCCTTCGACATGCCGGTAGAGAGCCGGAATCGCCTTCCGTGAGAAAAAGTGGCGTTTGGGAACCTGCCACTGAGGAACCGCACGTTACACAAACTCACGGAAGGGGGCCGAGTCTACCAACTGAAAAGGCAGCAGTTGAAGTGCTAGCAATTTAGCCAAGCTAGCATTCAACCGCTGGGCATGTGGATGGCTGGGAGTGAACTTCTTTCAACGGTCCAGCAGCTGGGGCAGGGAAATTTGCCTGCTACAATCGGACGTCGGTGTACTGCTAACAGAGTGCCCGCAAGTACTTGGCTGTGACACACCTAATTCTACACCTTCATTCCTCTCAGTGCAGGTTTCAGAGAGGACTGAAGGTATAGTGGGGTTGGAGATCCCAGCTGATGAGGAGCAAGGAGAGGTCCGCTTTGTTCTTTGGTGTGGGTCTTTAAGGTACGCTTGCCAACGAGCTGCATGGCAGGTCAACATATGTCTGGTCAAGCATGTGGTGCCCAAGCGGCTGATGTTTTGGCCACACGAGATACACTTGAGACATATGTTGCAAATAGCAGCAGTGCGATCTGATGCACTCGACTCAAAAAAGGCCCACACCAAAGAACTTTTGGAATAACGAGCAGAGGCAGCGCCCTGCACAGGCGGAGCTCTGCGGTGTGATTCAGTCGGTGTGCTGCCCTTACGCTGGCCCCCGGAGGGCATCCTGCCTCGTTGGAGATGTGCCTCCTCCTCATCTCTCCTATCAGGCACCCACGTGGAGTCCATGACCTCATCATCCCCTCCCTCCTCATCACTGGAGCCAATCTGGCAGTATGCTGCAGCTGCTGGAACATGACTGCCAGATTGCTGTCCTTCTTGAGCATCCCCTCTCTCTGCGCTCACGCTACTGCCTTCCTCTAGCTGGGTATCATCATCAGACCCTTCAAAACGCCGGGCATCCTCCTGGAGCATGTACCCAACACTGTGCTCAAACAGTTCGGGGGACTCCTCAGGAGGACATGGTGGGTCTAGGGAAGGAGTGACTGATGATGACATTGATACGAGGGAAGAGGACGCATTGGCAGCTGCTTTGCCATTACCCTGAGCCTGGGTGAGAGAGAATGAGGAGGATGAGGAGGGCTTGGTCATCCACTCTACCAAGTCTTCGGCATGATGCGGCTCAACACGTCCAGCTGCCGAAAATAAGGACAAGCATGTCCCATGGCCACGTGCTGATGACGATGCACCGCGTCCACGACCAGCACTGTTGTCTCTAGACACAGAGCCTGCTTGCCCTCTTTTATTGGCTCCTGATGGTCTGCCTCTTCTTGTTGGCCTTCCAGACATAGTAATGGACTGCAGGGAGATGGGAAAACCAGGAATTGGAGTAGTGTATATTGTGCTGGAGGCACACAACACCCACTAACTCCTGCAGATGCCTTTAGTAGAGAACACCAGCAATAAAGGGTAGATACAGGTGTATACTGTGCTGGGGAACACAACACCCACTAACTCCTGCAGATGCCTGTATTATAGAACAGCAAAAAAAGTGTAGATACATGTGTATACTGTGCTGGGGCACACACCACCCACTAACTCCTGCAGATGCCTGTATTATAGAACAGCAAAAAAGTGTAGATACATGTGTATACTGTGCTGGGGCACACAACACCCACTAACTCCTGCAGATGCCTGTATTATAGAACAGCAAAAAAGTGTAGATACATGTGTATACTGTGCTGGGGCACACAACACCCACTAACTCCTGCAGATGCCTCTATTATAGAACAGCAAAAAAGTGTAGATACAGGTGTATACTGTGCTGGGGCACACAACACCCACTAACTCCTGCAGATGCCTGAGAAAAGAACACACTGGCCCTGCCTGCCTATCTAGCTTAGAGAACAGCAATAAAGGGTAGATACAGGTGTATACTGCGCTGGAGGCACACAACACCCACTAACTCCTGCAGATGCCTGAGAAAAGAACACACTGTCCCTGCCTGCCTATCTAGCTTAGAGAACAGCAATAAAAAGGGTAGATACAGGTGTATACTGCGCTGGAGGCACACAACACCCACTAACTCCTGCAGATGCCTGAGAAAAGAACACACTGTAGAACACACTGTCCCTGCCTATGTAGCTTTTTCCCTGCACGCCGGAACACACTACACAAGGCTGCCGCGCTGGCAGCCTTTTATAGTGTGGGGCGTGTACTAAACCCCCCTGAGCTATGATTGGCCACAGGCATCCTGCCTGTGGCCAATTATGGCTCTCCTCACTGCCGGCGCTGTGATTGGCCAAGCATGCGGGGTCACAGTGCATGCTTGGCCAATCACAGTGCCAGCAATGCAGTGCGATGGCGCAGTGCATTTTGGGCCGTTCGCGTCACACGAATTTGGCGCGAACGTCCAACAAAGTTCTGGTTTTGGCGAACAGGTGATGTTCGAGTCGAACATGCGTTCGACTCGAACACCGAGCTCATCCCTAGTAGTGAGTAGGAAGAATGCACTTTACATTGATGGTCAGTGGGAAGAATGCTCTTTACATTGATGGTCAGTGAGAAGAATGTTCCTTACATTTGTGGTCAGAGGGAAGAATGTCCCATACATGGGAGGTCAGTGGGAGGAATACTGCCTATGTAGTGGGGTGTTGCTTTAATAACCCAGAGACTACCATACCCAGGGTACAACGGGACACCCAGGGTGCATTGCCCCGTACAAAGACTGCTGGGGTGGGCTATTTAACTGGAGGGCAAGTGGAACTCTGTGCTGAGTCTGTTGTTCCTGACAGGGCCGAAGCCTAGGCCCTGTGTTTCCAAAGAGCCTTCTGTTTCCACTGAGGAGCCTGAGGGACGTCGCATCCTGCTACCTATCTACTACCAGGAGGACCGAAGACCCGGGAGTCGTGGAACCTGTGTACCGAGACACAGCTATGGAAGATACGGACAAGGACTGGTCCGGTTGGGTGAGAGCACCTGCTCAGAGATTAATACAGGATCTCTAGGCCCAGTGACTGTTCGAGGCTTACTGTTTAGAGTTTGCAGTTGCACGCCGGAGGGACAGTGCATTGAGTAGCATTAGTGACTTTATCCTTGTTCACCAAGTTTGTCAACCTTTATTCCTGTGGATTACAAATTGTTTCAAAAGTGCACCACCGTTTGCTAGCGAAGATTCTTCTCTACAGAACTTACACATAGTACAGTCAGGCCTGACTTATCAGTGTAGACATTGCTGGGCGCCATCTTGCCCACGAGGGAGGAGAGCTGCAAGCGGGGTCCGTTAGTTATCTTTGTACAGGATTGTATATCTGTTTACTTGCTGAATACCTTTTTATTGCAGTGCTCTGCATATGCTAATGTATACTGTTTATCTGCTGACCTATTTTATCCAGTAAAGGTATTAGGATTAAGCAGACCAGTTGTTCGTGTTATTACTGTGCAGAAGAGACGGTTAGTGCTAGCCATACTATATCACTGTGTGCCTTTGTTGCAGGATTGTGTTACCAAAAGTCACAGGTCTCACAATCCTATCATCCCCTACTAACTGTGCCAAGGGAGGGTAGGACCAATTGCTGGGGGTTGACAGCGGTGTGTTACAGGCCCGAAAATCATACCAGTGGCTCTTCTAGCTGGGGGTATCGCTACACCTACATTGGCGACCATTGGGAAGAATGCCCTCCTACAGAACGCAGATAGGCAGACATTGCTAGTTGCTCAAGGAACCCTTAGTAATTTCTGGAGAAACCCTAGGGTTCCCCATAACCCTGGTTGAGAGAGACTGCCATGCAATGTATGGATTAAAACTGGTAAGGTTCTTCCTTCATATCTTTCAAATGAGTGTTCAGGATGAGATGGCCCAATAACACCTTCTTTCACAAAAGCCAAGCTCTTTGATGCCATGAAGTGTGTGACAGATTTATTCAAGTTAGATGACTGAAGGTGTGACGTGTGGGGCTCTAAATACTGGGGTATATTTGAACTGCGGAGGCCACTTGGATGAACGGTGTCATGAAGTCTTGAACTTTCCAGAACAAATCCAAATGAATGTGAGTAACAACTATGAGCTATATCATGACTTTAATATACTAAAACCTTCAAAGACATCTCTTGAATCTTGATAGTGCATGCAAGTAGAGTTGGTTGGCTTTTTGTGACCTACCACCTAAGTGAATAGTACATCTAGCAATTCTTCAGGACATCAACGCAGGGTCGATCCTAGACGGGGTGCACGGAGTGCAGTTCACCCAGGCGCCACAGAGGTGGGGTCGCTGAAGCGCCAGAGTGCTCCCCTCTATTCTCCACCTCCTCTCCTTGTCCGTGTCGAGAGGCGGCTCTCCCCGCCGGTCGCCGCCACCGATGTGTTTTCCAAGCCTAAGCCCGGCGTCCCCTCCTCCTGTCAGAGGAGGAGAGTGAAGCAGCCGCCGGAGATCAGAGTGGCTGTGTCTGTGTGGAGAGAGACAAGCCGCACAGTGATGTCGCTGAGGGGGCGGTCCGTGCCTGACACGTGTTCTCCTCCTCTTCTCTGTGTCTAAAGCTCCTGCCTGCTGCCGCTGCGATCTGTGCTCCACCCAGGCGGCGCGGCTGCACATTGTCCTCTCCTCTCCAGCTGCCGCCGGGTGTTTTTATGTATCGTAATGGATGGGGGGGGTGTTTGTCCTGGGGGTCTGTACTAATCGAGGGGGCCGGAGGGAGGGTTTGTCCTGGGGGGAGTCTGTACTAATGGGGGGTTTGTCCTGGGGGGTCTGTACAAATGGGAGGGGTTTGTCCTGGGGGTCTGTATTAATGGAGGGGGCCGGAGGGGGGGTTTGTCCTGGGGGGAGTCTGTACTAATGGGGGGTTTGTCCTGGGGCGGGTCTGTACTAATGGAGGTGGGGTTTGTCCTGGGGGGAGTCTGTACTAATGGAGGCGGGGTTTGTCCTGGGGGGAGTCTGTACTAATGGAGGTGGGGTTGTCCTGGGGGGAGTCTGTACTAATTGGGGGGGTTGTCCTGGAGGGGTCTGTACTAATGGAGGCAGGGTTTGTCCTGGGGGAAGTCTGTACTAATGGGGGGGGGGTTTGTCCTGGGGGATTCTGTACAAATGGGGGGGTTTGTCCTGGAGGGGTCTGGACTAATGGGGGGGTTTGTCCTGGGGGGGTCTGTTTTAATTGAGGGGGATTTGTCCTGGGGGGAGTCTGTACTAATGGGGGGTTGTCCTGGGGGAGTCTGTACTAATGGGGGGTTGTCCTGGGGGAGTCTGTACTAATGGGGGGGGTTGTCCTGGGGGATTCTGTAAAAATGGGGGGGTTTGTCCTGGAGGGGTCTGGACTAATGGGGGGGTTTGTCCTGGGGGGTCTGTTTTAATGGAGGGGGATTTGTCCTGGGGGGAGTCTGTACTAATGGGGGGGTTGTCCTGGGGGAGGGGTTGTCCTGGAGGGAGTCTGTACTAATCGAGGGGGCCGGAGGGGGGTTTGTCCTGGGGGGAGTCTGTACTAATGGGGGGTTTGTCCTTGGGGTCTGTACTAATGGGAGGGGTTTGCCCCGGGGGTCTGTATTAATGGAGAGGGGTTTGTCCTGGGGGAGTCTGTACTGATGAGGGGGGGGTTTGTCCTGGGGGAGTCTGTACTAATGGGGGGTTTGTCCTGGAGGGGTCTGTACTAATGGAGGCGAGGTTTGTCCTGGGGGAGTCTGTACTAATTGGGGGGTTGTCCTGGAGGGGTCTGTACTAATGGAGGCAGGGTTTGTCCTGGGGGGAGTCTGTACTAATGGGGGGTTGTCCTGGAGGGGTCTGTACTAATGGAGGCGGGGTTTGTCCTGGGGGGTCTGTACTAATGGGGGGGTTTGTCCTGGAGGGGTCTGTACTAATGGAGGCGGGGTTTGTCCTGGGGGGAGTCTGTACTAATGGGGGGGTTGTCCTGGGGGATTCTGTACAAATGGGGGGGTTTGTCCTGGAGGGGTCTGTTTTAATGGAGGGGGATTTGTCCTGGGGGGAGTCTGTACTAATGGGGGGGTTGTCCTAGGGGAGGGGTTGTCCTGGAGGGAGTCTGTACTAATCGAGGGGGCCGGAGGGGGGTTTGTCCTGGGGGGAGTCTGTACTGATGAGGGGGGGGTTTGTCCTGGGGGAGTCTGTACTAATGGAAGGGGGATGTCCTGGAGGGGTCTGTACTAATGGAGGCGGGGTTTGTCCTGGGGGAGTCTGTACTAATTGGGGGGTTGTCCTGGAGGGGTCTGTACTAATGGAGGCGGGGTTTGTCCTGGGGGGAGTCTGTACTAATGGGGGGGTTGTCCTGGAGGGGTCTGTACTAATGGAGGCGGGGTTTGTCCTGGGGGGTCTGTACTAATGGGGGGGTTTGTCCTGGAGGGGTCTGTACTAATGGAGGCGGGGTTTGTCCTGGGGGAGTCTGTACTAATGGGGGGTCTGTACTAATTGAGAGGGGGGTTTGTTCTGGTGGGGGCTGTACTAATGGAGAGGGGGGTTTATCCTTGGGGGAGTCTGTACTAATGGGGGGGTTGTCCTGGGGGATTCTGTACAAATGGGGGGTTTGTCCTGGAGGGGTCTGTTTTAATGGAGGGGGATTTGTCCTGGGGGGAGTCTGTACTAATGGGGGGGGGTTGTCCTGGGGGAGTCTGTACTAATGGGGGGGGGTTGTCCTGGAGGAAGTCTGTACTATGGGGGGGTTGTCCTGGAGGGGTCTGTACTAATGGAGGGGGGTTTGTCCTGGGGGGAGTCTTTACAAATGGGGGAGTTTGTCCTGGGGGGTCTGTACTAATGGAGGGGGGTTGTCCTGGGGGGTCTGTACTACTGGAGGGGGGCCTGTTCTAATGGAGGGGGTGGTCTGTACTAATGGAGGGGGGTGGTTTGTCCTGGGGGGTCTGTACTAATGGAGGGGGGTCTGTACTAATGGAGGGGGGTGGTTTGTCCTGGGGGGGTCTGTACTAATGGAGGGGGGATGGTTTGTTCTGGGGGTCTGTACTAATGGAGGGGGGGTCTGTACTAATTGAGGGGGGATGGTTTGTCCTGGGGGGGTCTGTACTAATGTAGGGGGTGGTTTGTCCTGGGGGGTCTTTACTGAGGGAGGGGTTTATACTTAGTGGGGAGTCTGCACTGACGGAGGGGGTCTGTACTGAGGGGCGACTATAGGTGGTGGAAGGGGGGTGACACCATGTTTTACCACACCGGGTGACACCAAACCCTAGTGAAGCCACTGCAGCTGCAGGCTCTTCTTTCCCCCCTCCCTCTCCTCCTCCCACTCCCGATGCTGTACTAGTGAGCGGCGCTTGCCAGCACAGCCGCCCACTATGTTTCTTCCCCCGCCTTCATAATCAGCCAGGGAAGAAATATAATAGAAAAAAAGGAGCAGAGAAGAGGATTGTGGGACATATAGTTCAAGGACTGGCAGCCCCACTGTAACAAAAACTGCAGCCCACACAGCATGCCCAGCTGAATGGGAGACTGAGAGCCAGGAACCCAGGAAAGCTTTAAGGGAAGTGCACCCAGGACTCCAGAGGGCGTGGACAGTGCTGAGAGAACACCATCAGAGAGAGAACCCTGCTGCCCTGCGCCACCAAAGTGAAAGCCACACAGCCTAGCGCCATCCCTGGTGGAAAAATGAATGGAGTCATTGCCAGAATACAGATCTGGGCTCTACCCAGCGCAGTCGCCATGGGCAATTCAGAGTGAGCTGACTCCTGATCAGAGGAACCGTTGTTGCTGTAACGCTGGGTCAGGTGAGAGGGCCGATCGGCCATTATCTACTAACGTTCATAGGAACTGCAGTCTCTGACCGTCTCCTGTATGTCTGCAGTCTCTGACCATCTCCTGTAATATGTCTGCACTACTAAAGCAGATCAACCAGCGCAAATAAAATTAACACAAAAAGAATTGCAGCTGAACACTGAGGGTCAAAATATCAAATCCCCAAGTAAACTGGCATAAAAGCAGTGCAGCGCAGCAAAAAAATTAATTAAATTTAAATAAAAATAAAAATAAAACCCAAAATAAATCATAAAAAACAAACAATAATACTGAGAACGGTAGTAAATAGTTAAAAACAATGTGTCCATAGAATTCCTCTTAGCAAGAATAGAAGCCCAAGACAGTGTCCATATAGGAAGTGACTCCTAAAGATTATCAAATGGTGACTTATGTGATATTCCTCCACCACCGAAATAGGTTTGCAGCTCACCTCAGAGCATGGACCCCTGAACCAGTCAGTCAGGTCATGCAAGCATGTTTCCCTTGTGGGACAAATATTCCAAGGTAGATAAACTCAGGAAGGCAATACGATAGGGGGAATCCACAGGTCACTAGATCAGAGCTCCGGTCCGGGTGTAATAATATGCAAGAGAATATATAGAGATCTAATGCTCTCCGTATGGTACAACATATGTTTATTTTAAAAAAAGAAGAAATGCACTTACATACATAGCACTGTATAAACCCCAGTGCATGGGAATGCCGGCATGTAATAAAACAAGTGACCAGGTGTAACGAGTATCAGCATGGAAGAGAGGCGCGGGTGACGTCACATCTGCTCACGTATTCCGTACGCGTTGCGTCCTAGCACTGGGCGGGACTTCATCAGCGGTACGGAACAGCGTGAATCACCCGCTATAAATATCAATGGAACGTGGAACCGGCCAATCACAGCACAATCAACAATCGATTGTCATGGAAACCCTGCCAGCAGGGGAATAAGACGGAGGCCGGTACGGACCAAAATGAAGAAAAAAGCAAAGATCCCTTTAAAAGGGAAAAACTTTACTGCACCACTTGCGTGGAGCATATAATTTTGCTCAATCGATTATCAAATCAAGAAACAAATGAACAGTATGTGAATCGTAACCCACGTCTCCTGCTGACACTGAAAATACAATATATACTATCCCAATATATTAAGAAAATTTTTTTTAAAAGAAGGGAAAGATAGCTGGAATCAGGGAAATCAGTGACAGGTCATGCATATCTAAAATACACTGTTGACCCTATTGAAAAATTCCTAAACAAATAATTTAAAAAAATATACATATAAATAATGTAAAATGAGCATAATAAAATACCACAGAAATTCATTTTAAAATCAGGCAAAATAAAATAAAATATGGCAAAATTAAAAATTCAACGATCAGAGATAAAACAATTTAAATCAAATTCAACATTCAAGCCAGCAGGTACTAAAACTTGTGTCTCGTGTATCCACTGAGATTCCCTGCGGCTTAACTGGCGTATAAAACTACCACCTCTCCAATGTTTGATTACTCGTTCGATGCCCCAAAATTTCAAACCTCTAGGGTTTTGATTATGCATCAATTTAAAATGTCTAGACACATTGTGTGTTTTAACTCCTCTTTTAATGTTATTCACATGCTCCCCTAGACGAACGTGAAGTGGTCTAGAGGTTCTACCAATATACTGAAGACCACATTCGCATTCTAGCATGTAAACAACACCTATAGTGGTGCACGTAATCAACTGACCTATCTTATATGATTTTTTGGTAGCAGTGGCAAGAAAATCTTTCCTCTTTTTTATATTGCACTTAGAATGCTTGCAGGCTGTGCATCGCCCGCAAGCATAAAAACCAGCGAGGAAGGAGAAGAGTCTGTTTTCAGAATGCACTGGGGGGTCAACAACTCCTGGTGCCAGACAATCACGCAAAGACGGAGCTTTCTTATAGATAAATGCTGGGCGTGATGGCAACAGCGGGCCCAAAACCTTGTCTTGCTTTAGTATTGACCAGTTATTTGAAACAAGTTTTTCAAATTTCTTATATTGTACGTTATAATTGAGTACCATTTTGAAATTCGAGATACTAATATTGGTTTCTCTGACTTTATCAGCTACCAATGATCCCCTATCCAAGGAACGTACATTCTCTATCTCTTTATCTAAAGAGTCCCTATTATACCCTTTCTGTTGGAATCTGGATGACAAAATCTGTGCCTGTGTGAGAAAGTCCTCCTCCCTTGTGCAATTTCGCCTGAGCCTAATAAACTGACCTTTCGGTATATTGCATAGCCACGATTTATGGTGGCAACTATCAAGTGGTATGTATGCATTACGATCAGTAGGCTTAAGATAATTACACAGGCGGAATTGCTCACTATCCTTCCAGATTTCCAAATCTAGGAACACAATATTTTTCATACTAATATTCCAGGTTAATTTAATATTCTTGGTATTCTCATTCATTGTCCCGATAAAGTAATCAAGACTGGGACGATCCCCCTCCCAAATTAGAATGAGATCGTCTATGTACCTTTTGTAACAGACTAACTGGGGGGGACGATTCTTGAAAACCACGTCCTCCTCCCAGTGGGCCATAAAAAGGTTGGCCACACTGGGAGCAAAACGGGCTCCCATCGCGACCCCCCTTGTCTGCAAAAAGAACTGACGATTGTACCAAAAATAATTTCTAGATAAACAAAAACCCAGACTGGTCAAAAGAAAATCCTTATGTTTAGCCGGAAGATCTGAAGATGCTAAAGCCCACTGCACGGAAGACAAAGCATCCTCATGTCCTATTATAGTGTACAGTGAGCCTACATCCGCAGTGACAAGGATACTGGATGGTGAGCATGTGACAGCCTCCAATAATTGAATAATATGTTTGGTGTCCCTAAGGTAGGCTCTAGTTTCTGACACCAGGGGTTGCAGAAATGAATCTATATACTGCCCCACTCTCGAGCTAATGGAGTCAATGCCATTAACGATAGGCCTCCCCGGAGGGTTGGCACTATCCTTATGGATTTTTGGAAGGCAGTATATGATTGGTGTTCTACAGAACAAAGGATCTAAATAGAGGGCCTCCTTTTTATTAAGGACACCCATAGTTTGTCCTGATTCTACTAACAGATGAAGCTCATCCTTATATGTCAGCATAGGATCCCTATTCAAAATACGGTAAGTATCATGATCACTCAATAACCGATCCATTTCTGCTGTATAAACAGCTTTATCTAGAATAACCAATCCACCCCCTTTATCCGCCGGACGGATAATAATTTCTTTACGTTTTTCTAGAGATTCCATCCCCTTTTTAATGTACTGTGGGTCCATCACTTTCCTTATCCTCATTTTATCTAAGTCATTAAACATCATATGTTTAAACACCTCTAAGTATTTATTATCAACATTCAGAGGGTTGAAAGTGGACTTATTACGTAGGTTGGAGTGGACACCATCAGCTACTCTAGTTGATTTTATGGGGTTAGTCAAAAAATATTTTTTCATATTGAGGTTTCTAACAAATTTTTGAATGTTGACATAAGTTTGGAATTTATTGAGATTTTTTGTTGGGGCAAACTTCAAACCCCTATCCAACACTCGTAACTCGTCATCATCCAAAGTGCAACTGCTCAAATTATAGATCCCTGTGCCTATTGGGGTTTTGGTCTTTTGTATTCTCCTTCCCCCTCTCCTTCCTCTCTGGCCTTTCTTTTTTGAGATTGACCATTTCCTTGTGGAATCTGTTGAGGTTGGTGCCTCCACCAATCGCCTGGGTTCGGTTGGTATGAGGGACCCCTCCCTGACCCTTGGTTCGATTGATTGTACGGAGGACCCCTCCCTGGCCCACTCTGGGCCCCTGAAAAATCCCCTCCCTCCCTTATAGCCTGATTTTGGAGGGGGGTAAATCTATTTATAATAGGTACCTGACCACCTCGTGGGAATGTAGGTTTGCCTCTATTTTGATTATGAGAATAGGGGGCTTGATCATATCCATGACTCTCCCAACCATGGGGGGATTCATATTGATATTGATGGTGGGGGTAATTTCTAGATGGAGATTGATAAGAGGATGAATTTCCTCTTTTACCTCTACCACCACCTCTCTTTCCCCTAAAGTTATTACCTCTATATGGCTGATCTCCCCTCTGGGGCGGGGGGCCTACTACAGAATAATCATAACTATGAATCGTTTCTCTAATAGGGGTGGGGGCAGATGATGGAATAATGTCCTGAATAGGAACATTATCTGAGACAAGCGGGTTGGAAACGTTGACATTTTGCCATTTAAAAATATTGCCTTTATTAAAATCATCAAAATCCCGGATGAATTTTTTCTTTTTCTTATTTTGGATTTCTATATCCCATTTACACAATTTGTTTTTGAGTTCAGCTGATAACCACAGGAACTCTTCACTTTCTTTGAGGGGTTCTATAAGATTTTTTATGTCCCGAATCTGAGATTCTATCGCTAACATTTTTCTTTCTTTACGTGAAAGTAAAAATTCTAGCAATTGTAAACCTTTTAGGACAAAAAATTCTCCCCACTCTTTCATCGACTCATCATCTAAGAGCCCATCATTAGGTGGGACATCCCATCTTAAACGGCGTGGAACCAGTTTAGCAGCCAAATACTGTCTAAAAGATGCAATGTCCCACCATATTTTAACCTTTTTCTCAAATAAGTGGCCCAATTTTTTGAACGAATGAGCCACATCATTAATTTGTTCATTGGGTGGGGTTCGGGAAAAAACATCCCCTAATTTGACCTCACGTATCTCTAGATATTGAAATACATCCATAAATGCAGCTGAATTGTGATATATTGATAAACAAGCAGTACTAAAGCAGATCAACCAGCGCAAATAAAATTAACACAAAAAGAATTGCAGCTGAACACTGAGGGTCAAAATATCAAATCCCCAAGTAAACTGGCATAAAAGCAGTGCAGCGCAGCAAAAAAAAAAAAAAAAAATTAATTAAATTTAAATAAAAATAAAAATAAAACCTCTGAATGTTGATAATAAATACTTAGAGGTGTTTAAACATATGATGTTTAATGACTTAGATAAAATGAGGATAAGGAAAGTGATGGACCCACAGTACATTAAAAAGGGGATGGAATCTCTAGAAAAACGTAAAGAAATTATTATCCGTCCGGCGGATAAAGGGGGTGGATTGGTTATTCTAGATAAAGCTGTTTATACAGCAGAAATGGATCGGTTATTGAGTGATCATGATACTTACCGTATTTTGAATAGGGATCCTATGCTGACATATAAGGATGAGCTTCATCTGTTAGTAGAATTAGGACAAACTATGGGTGTCCTTAATAAAAAGGAGGCCCTCTATTTAGATCCTTTGTTCTGTAGAACACCAATCATATACTGCCTTCCAAAAATCCATAAGGATAGTGCCAACCCTCCGGGGAGGCCTATCGTTAATGGCATTGACTCCATTAGCTCGAGAGTGGGGCAGTATATAGATTCATTTCTGCAACCCCTGGTGTCAGAAACTAGAGCCTACCTTAGGGACACCAAACATATTATTCAATTATTGGAGGCTGTCACATGCTCACCATCCAGTATCCTTGTCACTGCGGATGTAGGCTCACTGTACACTATAATAGGACATGAGGATGCTTTGTCTTCCGTGCAGTGGGCTTTAGCATCTTCAGATCTTCCGGCTAAACATAAGGATTTTCTTTTGACCAGTCTGGGTTTTTGTTTATCTAGAAATTATTTTTGGTACAATCGTCAGTTCTTTTTGCAGACAAGGGGGGTCGCGATGGGAGCCCGTTTTGCTCCCAGTGTGGCCAACCTTTTTATGGCCCACTGGGAGGAGGACGTGGTTTTCAAGAATCGTCCCCCCCAGTTAGTCTGTTACAAAAGGTACATAGACGATCTCATTCTAATTTGGGAGGGGGATCGTCCCAGTCTTGATTACTTTATCGGGACAATGAATGAGAATACCAAGAATATTAAATTAACCTGGAATATTAGTATGAAAAATATTGTGTTCCTAGATTTGGAAATCTGGAAGGATAGTGAGCAATTCCGCCTGTATAATTATCTTAAGCCTACTGATCGTAATGCATACATACCACTTGATAGTTGCCACCATAAATCGTGGCTATGCAATATACCGAAAGGTCAGTTTATTAGGCTCAGGCGATATTGCACAAGGGAGGAGGACTTTCTCACACAGGCACAGATTTTGTCATCCAGATTCCAACAGAAAGGGTATAATAGGGACTCTTTAGATAAAGAGATAGAGAATGTACGTTCCTTGGATAGGGGATCATTGGTAGCTGATAAAGTCAGAGAAACCAATATTAGTATCTCGAATTTCAAAATGGTACTCAATTATAACGTACAATATAAGAAATTTGAAAAACTTGTTTCAAATAACTGGTCAATACTAAAGCAAGACAAGGTTTTGGGCCCGCTGTTGCCATCACGCCCAGCATTTATCTATAAGAAAGCTCCGTCTTTGCGTGATTGTCTGGCACCAGGAGTTGTTGACCCCCCAGTGCATTCTGAAAACAGACTCTTCTCCTTCCTCGCTGGTTTTTATGCTTGCGGGCGATGCACAGCCTGCAAGCATTCTAAGTGCAATATAAAAAAGAGGAAAGATTTTCTTGCCACTGCTACCAAAAAATCATATAAGATAGGTCAGTTGATTACGTGCACCACTATAGGTGTTGTTTACATGCTAGAATGCGAATGTGGTCTTCAGTATATTGGTAGAACCTCTAGACCACTTCACGTTCGTCTAGGGGAGCATGTGAACAACATTAAAAGAGGAGTTAAAACACACAATGTGTCTAGACATTTTAAATTGATGCATAATCAAAACCCTAGAGGTTTGAAATTTTGGGGCATCGAACGAGTAATCAAACATTGGAGAGGTGGTAGTTTTATACGCCAGTTAAGCCGCAGGGAATCTCAGTGGATACACGAGACACAAGTTTTAGTACCTGCTGGCTTGAATGTTGAATTTGATTTAAATTGTTTTATCTCTGATCGTTGAATTTTTAATTTTGCCATATTTTATTTTATTTTGCCTGATTTTAAAATGAATTTCTGTGGTATTTTATTATGCTCATTTTACATTATGTATATGTATATTTTTTTAAATTATTTGTTTAGGAATTTTTCAATAGGGTCAACAGTGTATTTTAGATATGCATGACCTGTCACTGATTTCCCTGATTCCAGCTATCTTTCCCTTCTTTTAAATTTTTTCTTAATATATTGGGATAGTATATATTGTATTTTCAGTGTCAGCAGGAGACGTGGGTTACGATTCACATACTGTTCATTTGTTTCTTGATTTGATAATCGATTGAGCAAAATTATATGCTCCACGCAAGTGGTGCAGTAAAGTTTTTCCCTTTTAAAGGGATCTTTGCTTTTTTCTTCATTTTGGTCCGTACCGGCCTCCGTCTTATTCCCCTGCTGGCAGGGTTTCCATGACAATCGATTGTTGATTGTGCTGTGATTGGCCGGTTCCACGTTCCATTGATATTTATAGCGGGTGATTCACGCTGTTCCGTACCGCTGATGAAGTCCCGCCCAGTGCTAGGACGCAACGCGTACGGAATACGTGAGCAGATGTGACGTCACCCGCGCCTCTCTTCCATGCTGATACTCGTTACACCTGGTCACTTGTTTTATTACATGCCGGCATTCCCATGCACTGGGGTTTATACAGTGCTATGTATGTAAGTGCATTTCTTCTTTTTTTAAAATAAACATATGTTGTACCATACGGAGAGCATTAGATCTCTATATATTCTCTTGCATATTATTACACCCGGACCGGAGCTCTGATCTAGTGACCTGTGGATTCCCCCTATCGTATTGCCTTCCTGAGTTTATCTACCTTGGAATATTTGTCCCACAAGGGAAACATGCTTGCATGACCTGACTGACTGGTTCAGGGGTCCATGCTCTGAGGTGAGCTGCAAACCTATTTCGGTGGTGGAGGAATATCACATAAGTCACCATTTGATAATCTTTAGGAGTCACTTCCTATATGGACACTGTCTTGGGCTTCTATTCTTGCTAAGAGGAATTCTATGGACACATTGTTTTTAACTATTTACTACCGTTCTCAGTATTATTGTTTGTTTTTTATGATTTATTTTGGGTTTTATTTTTATTTTTATTTAAATTTAATTAATTTTTTTTTTTTTTTTTTTGCTGCGCTGCACTGCTTTTATGCCAATATGTCTGCACTCTCTGACCGTCTCCTTTAATATGTCTACACTCTCTGACTGTCTCCTGTACTATGATTGCAGTCTCTGACCGTCTCTTGTATCATGTCTACAGTCTCTGACCGTCTCCTGTATCATGTCTGCAGTCTCTGAGCATCTCCTGTAGTATGTCTTGGGGCACTTTATAACAGACTCTCTAACAGAAGCCCTCTCTGTGTGCATCAGAGAGACTCCCCTCCAGGTCTCAGTGTACACTCTTCCAGTATTTTCTTTATTGGTAAAAGATCATGGGAGGATCCCAGGGTAACGAAGACTTCTTAGGGAAGCATTTCTGTTTGAGTCGTTGCCATATAAACATTTGTAAAGGGGAGGAGTTAGTAAGATGACCACGCCCATGTGGGGGCGCCAGAAATATTTCTGCACCCAGGCGTCTGTGACCCTAGGATCGGCCCTGCATCAACGCCACCACACCAACTTCTACACTGCTGTGATTATTTGCTATCCAAAAAGATCAATATTTCTGTGCTATTCATACAGTTATGATTGCTACAGAAGAATTCAGATCACATGGCAGTTCATGAGTGTGCACAGTAAAGGCAAATTTATACCCAAACAAGGCCATTCACAATTGATCCTTTACATTTGTGAAAATATGGTACATCCCTTATTTCTGCATCTGTCTGTCAGCTGTATTACTTTATATAGCAATGAGGTGATAACTGAGTCATTTTGAACCTCATGACTTGTGTGAGCTGTTAAACTCAATATCATGTGTTATCAGCTTTTCTGCCCTATTGGGAATCAAACAGTTATGTGATTAGCAGAAGAAAGTTCTTTACAATACATTGAAGCTGAAGTTTACGTATGGCAATTTTTTACATAGTTACATAGATCCAGCTTGGACCAATATTTGTTGACTATGAATATTTGATTAGGAGTTATAGCTTGTAAGCTCTGAGTAAGACCCTCCAATTCCTCCTGTATAGAAAAGCCCGGAGCATAAAGTAAAAACGACATAGGCGAAGGGCTGGGCATGACTGAGGAAACAGGGGACTGTAAGAGGGTAGCCATTGGCTGAGCAGGAGGGGGGTAGCTATTGGCTGAGCCGGAGTGGGGAGGGGCCAGAGGGCAGACAAATAAGTGGGGACTCCTCCCCCTGGCAACACAGCGGGGGTGAAAGTTGTGGAGCCATGTCGCATGTGCAGGACTTGCTGGCCCAGCTGCGGGCTGAGGCGGCGACACATGGCCCAGGTTGGCTCCAGGAGACCTTGGGGCCAATGCTGGCGGTGCCGGCGGCGGATGCGGGCACCAGGGGAAGGGAATCGGCGCGAGCTCGGCGATCCAGGCCTCCGGAGCGCTTCTCTCCCGATCCCTCCCCCGAGCTCAGCGTCACTCTGGGAGTCCCTACACGAGGGCCCTTTTGGGCCCCCCCGCGAAGCGAACAGCCATGCCCGCGGGGGGGGGCGCCGGAAGGAATCCCCATCTTGGACGGAGCTCGGCGGGCGGTCGTTCCGGGAGCTCCGCAACGGCCACGCAGCGTTTGGAGTCCGACACTGCGGGCCCCGCCCCCCGTGTGACGTCACTGGGGCGGACGCCTCGGCGGGGGAGATCGGAGAGTACGGTGGTCGGGCCCACCACCGCGGCCCGCGACCTGGTACCCGTGAGGGGGGTGCGGCTGAGCGCGGCAGGAGACAGAGAAGTGGACGGAGGGGCGGGACCTGGCACCAGTGGAAAATCGGCGCGGAAATCGGCGAACGGGTCTGGTGGGTGGAGCCGGATGGCGTCAGGACCCGCGGCAGCCAGGGATCCTTCCCCTGGTGGGCCTTCTTCTGCAGACGAAGACTTGGTGCAGCGGTTGGAGGGAGAACTGGTGGACTCGGAGGACGATGGCGTTCCACAGAGGCGGTCGGCTGCGGTTGAGACGGGACGTTCGGCTGGTGGGTCACTTCCTGGGCAGCCCGGTAAGTCTGTTTCTCATTTGTTTGCTGCTGGGTTGTCTGATGTGAGGGCTGAGAGGGATGGTTCGTCAGGGGGTAGTGTGACGGGAGGGGGCTCCCCGGGGAGTGGTTGCTGGGGACGGTTTCATACAGAGGCCTGCTGTGGAGATGGATACTGGCTTTAAGGGGTTTTTGGCGGGGATTAAGGAGCTTGTGGGTAAGTTTGAGAACCAGGGCGGTGTCCCCGCTAGACTGGCTGCTGCGTGGGTCCCACTGGCAAATGGGGATGGGGTCTGGTGGTGGCTGCTGCGGCGCCAGCGGTTTTGGTGGCGGCGGTGCAGACAACAACAGTGGATGACACGCCGCAGGCGGCGGTTGGCAAAGGGGATGCGGGCAGACAGGACCTGGTTAGGTTGGCGGATTCAGCTAGGTGCGAGCTTTACATTTGTTTCGAGGGGCCGCTTGGGGCGCATCTGAGGTCGGAAGTTCGGGACAAGATTTGGAAGGGTGAGTACATTGAGATTTTCCCGCTGCTTCCGCTGGAGAAGTTTAATTTGGACGGGGTCAAGCCGGACGATTCCAAGAAGGAGGATGAGGAAAAACGTAGCTATCGCCTGATCCCTCGGACGTTCATTAATTGGCTGCAAGCCTTTGCCATCCTAGCTAGCGTGATTGGGCAAAAGCAGCCTGAACATTGTTCGGGTCTTTTTTGCTATCAGGATGCTGTTGGAGAGGCCTATAGGGTGTATGGGGGCTCGGCCTGGTTGAGGTATGACAGACAAAGGATGGCGGTGCGGCCTGAGTTGAGGTGGGACCACAAGGACAGTCTGTGGATGCGGTTGATGAACGCGGCGAGGGCTCCGAATCATTTTTTTCAGGGGGGGGGAGGGGGCGGTGGATCGTCATCCCCAGGACAACCGGCCGGTAAGGCAAAAGGGGTCTGTTGGCAATACAATTCAGGATCCTGCAAGTTTGGAGGGTCGTGCCGATACAAGCACGAGTGTTTCGGCTGTGGGGGTTCCCATACCCTGTCCAGATGTTTTAAGCAGGGGAAGGGGCGATCTGGCGAGTCTGCGAACAAGAGGGAGGACTCCGGTGATGGTGGCAAGGATGCGGACGTTTCTCGGTAGGTATCCGGATAGACAAGCCGCTCAGTTGTTGGAAAAGGGTTTTGCTGAAGGGTTTGAGATTCCGTGTGCTTTGGGGGTGGTTCCACCGGTGGCTCGTAACTTGCGTTCAGCTTTGCACTACCCGGAGGTGGTTTCGGAGAAACTGCGGAAGGAAGTTGCGTTGGGCCGCATGTGTGGCCCTTTTGCGCTTGCAGATTTGGTGGTGTCCCCACTGGGGGTGGTGCCTAAAAAGGAGCCTAACAAGTTCCGGCTCATTCACCACCTGTCTTTTCCGAAAGGGGGGTCGGTCAATGATGCTATCGATCCTGACGCTTGCACGGTGGGTTATACGTCATTTGATGCGGCGGTGGTTTGGGTTAGACATTATGGGCAGCGGGCATTGATGGCGAAATCGGACGTGGAGGCGGCGTTCCGCCTGCTGCCGGTGAACCCCGATAGTTTCCGTTTTTGGGTTGCGCATGGAACGGGGATTTCTATGTGGATCGATGCTTACCAATGGGATGCTCCATATCCTGCGCGCTGTTTGAGAAGTTTAGTTCCTTTCTGGAATGGGTGGTCAGGGACGTGTCGGGTGTTAGTTTGATTATACACTATCTGGATGACTTCCTCCGCGTGGGCCCAGCTTCATCTAAGATTTGCGCGGTGCTCCTGGCAACGCTGGAACACATCGCTGAACGCTTCGGGGTGCCGACAAAACGGAGGGGCCAAGTACGGTCATTACTTTCCTAGGGATTACGTTGGATTCGGACGCAATGGAATGCCGTTTGCCGGTGGATAAATTGGTGGTGTTGAAGGAGGAGATCAGAGGTATGTTGGGTTTGCGGAAGGTTCAGCTTAGGGCGTTGTAGTCATTGCTGGGAAAGCTTAACTTCGCTTGTCGCATTCTGCCGATGGGCAGGGTATTTTGCCGTCGGCTGTCGGCAAGTACAGCTGGGGTGCAGTCACCAAGGCATTTTGTGCGACTGGTGAAGGTGCACAGGGGGGACCTGCGGGTATGGCATACGTTCTTGGAATCTTTCAATGGCAGAGCGTTGTGAATGTCAGGCCCCGTTAGTAATTTCAATCTGGAACTTTTTACGGACACGGCTGGCTCCACTGGTTTTGGAGCATTTTTCCAAGGCAGGTGGAGTGCTGGCCTGTGGCCGGCGTGTTGGGTGGAGGCTGGATTTGTGGGGCGAGGCTTTCAGGGATCTGAAGGTGCGTTTCCACAGTGACAACCTGGGGGTGGTGCAGGTGATCAACAGGATGTCGGCCTCTTCACCTCCGGTAGTTAGGCTGCTGCGGTATTTGGTGCTGCGATGCCTGCAGTTGAATGTTTTTGTTTATGCGGTTCATCTTCCCGGGGTGGAGAACGTTATTGCTGACGCTTTGTCTCGCTTTCAGTGGGACAGGTTCCGAGAGTTGGCGCCGGACACGGAGCAACTGGGGGCGCCTTGTCCCGACTGGCTGTGGAGGATTGCGTTGGAGTAGTCTGCGGATGGATCAGAAGGTCGGTGAGTGAGACGACGTGGGTTGCTTATAACAAGGTATGGCAGGAATGGGTGGCTATGGGTCGGATGACGGGTGTAGATACAACAGGGTCTGAAGTGAGGTTGTTGTTGTTGTATTTTATATCCAGGCAGATGGAGGAGGGGGTGTCCGTCTCGATGTTGGGTAGGAAGTTGACTGGGTTGGCCTTTTTGTTTAAGTGGCAGGGTGGCCCTGACTTTACTAAGGACTTTTGGGTGCGCCAGGCGTTTAAAGGTTAAAGCGCATTGGTAGATGGGAGTCCAGTAGATTTTGCCTTTACATACGTCCTCAGCTATTAGTGGGGGTGTGAGGGTTGGGGGCGGGGGCCTGTTTGTTGAGCATTTGGGGGGGTTATCTGCTGGTTTTGGGTCTGCTGTTGGTTACGGTGGTATGCTTGTTCTTTTCTTTCAGGTGCGGTGCCGTCTCTGGTCTGGATATTGGGCCATTCATATGTGTTCTGGGGGGCGAAAAGGGCGGATGTTAGGCTGGAAGGCCGGCAATTGGGGTTTCCAAGACAGGAGGCCTGTGTTCGCTGGCTGGGAGTGCCGGGAATGCTATGGAGTAGAATGGTCCCGGAAGTGCATCCGTTTGCACGTCTCGACCGGCCGCCTGACGTTATAGTCCTGCACGTAGGCGGCAATGATCTAGGAGCCAGATCTATGTTGGATGTGACGAAGGATATCAAGTTTGATATACTTCGTCTTCGCATGGCATTCCCGGACATGGTGATTGTGTAGTCCGACATGGTGGCTAGGACATCGTGGAGGATGGCTAGGTCTTTGGAGGGTATTAATAGGGCCCGGAGGAAGATCAATCCCGATGTGGCTAGGTTTGTGGTGAAGAATGGGGGGCTGGTGATATGGCATATGGAGTTGGAGGTGGATACATGGCGCTACCTTCGGGGCGACGGGGTGCACCTGAGTGATGTGGGTATGGACATGTGGGCATTGGGGATACAGGATGGCATCCAAAGGGCCCTTAGGGCGTGGAGGGGCACCCAATCGTAAAGGTGTTTTCAATTGGGTGCTGTGGCGGTTGTCTGGTCTTTGCAGGGGAAGGAGGATACCTCGGGAAGAAGAGTTCAGGACCTGTCGTTGGTATGGGTCCTGATTGTGGGCTTCCAGTTAACGGAGGTTTAGCTGGAAGCATTGGTAAAGAGGGCACTGCGGTCATGGTTGTCTCTGAGCCAGCATGTCGGCTTGAGGCCTATTAACAGATTTGAGAGGTACCGCAGTGCAATAGTTACACAGATGGTAATCGAGGCTCCTGCAAAGATCGACACTGGTATTTTGACTGATGGTTTTCATAACAGATGTTTATGTTATTGTTAATTGAAATATTATTTTAATAAATAAGGCTGCTACGGCCTATGTTTTTCCCCAACGCCAGTGTGGTCTCGTTTACTTAGGTAAGGGGGTTAATGTGGGGATTGTGAAGGTTTTAAATTAATGGAAGGTACATCTGTTATACTATAGTCATGAATTGTATTGTAACTGTACTGTCTGCCCCCATGTAAAGCTCTGCGCAAACTGTTGGTACTATATACAGTGGGTCAAAAAAGTATTTAGTCAGCCACCAATTGTGCAAGTTCTCCCACTTAAAAAGATGAGAGAGGCCTGTAATTGTCATCATAGGTATACCTCAACTATGAGAGACAAAATGTGGAAACAAATCCAGACAATCACATTGTCTGATTTGGAAAGATTTTTTTTTTTGCAAATTATGGTGGAAAATAAGTATTTGGTCAATATCAAAAGTTCATCTCAATACTTTGTTATATGTCCTTTGTTGGCAATGACAGAGGTCAAACGTTTTCTGTAAGTCTTCACAAGGTTGTCACACACTGTTGCTGGTATGTTGGCCCATTCCTCCATGCAGATCTCCTCTAAAGCAGTGATGTTTTGGGGATGTCGCTGGGCAACACAGACTTTCAACTCCCTCCAAAGGTTTTCTATGGGGTTGAGATCTGGAGACTGGCTAGGTCACTCCAGGACCTTGAAATGCTTCTTACAAAGCCACTCGGGTGGTGTGTTTGGGATCATTGTCATGCTGAAAGACCCAGCTACGTTTCATCTTCAATGCTCTTGCTGATGGGAGGAGGTTTGCACTCAAAATCTCACGATAAATGGCCCCATTCATTCTTTCATGTACACGGATCAGTAGTCCTCTTCCCTTTGCAGAGAAACCGTCCCAAAGCATGATGTTGCCACCCCCATGCTTCACAGTAGGTATGGTGTTCTTTGGTTGCAACTCAGCATTCTCTCTCCTCCAAACACGACGAGTTGTGTTTCTAACAAACAGTTCTACTTTGGTTTCATCTGACCATATGACATTCTCCCAATCCTCTTCTGGATCATCCAAATGCTCTCTAGCAAACCTCAGATGGGCACGGACATGTACTGGCTTAAGCAGGTGGACACGTCTGGCACTGCAGGATCTGAGTCCCTGGTTGCGTAGTGTGTTACTGATGGTAGCCTTTGTTACGTTGGTCCCATCTCTCTGCAGATCATTCACTAGGTCCCCCCCATGTGGTTCTGGGATTTTTGCTCACCGTTTTTGTGATCATTTTGACCCCACAGGGTGAGATCTTGCACAGAGCCCAGGGCTGGACTGGGACCAAAATTTGGCCCTGGACTTCATCCAGACCGGCCCACTTTAATTCAATAAAATGCTGCCCCCACCCCCCCAAAAAATCACGCCCACTAAAAGGCCCCTACATCCATTATTGTATATCATGAGAGGGTGAGCGAGAGGGGAATGAGAGAGAGAGAGAGGGAGGGTTGAGGGAAAGGGGATGAGAGGGGGTGGGTGAGAGAGGGGGTGAGTGTAAGAAAGAGGGAGTGAGTGTAAAAGAGAGGGGGTGAGTGTAGGACCCCTTACACCCTGAGGCGTTTTTCAGGCGCTTTTGGGCTAAAAATAGCGCCTGTAAAGCCCCTGAAAAACGCCTCCGCTGCAGTCCCAGTGTGAAAGTCCTCCAAGCAGCATCTTTGCGGCGGTGGAGGAGCGGTGTACACACCGCTCCTGCCCATTGAAATGAATGGCTGAGAGACAGAGGAGGGGGCTGAGAGACAGAGGAGGGGTCTGAGAGACAGAGGGGGAGGCTGAGAGACAATGGGAGGGAACTGAGAGACAATGGGAGGGAGCTGAGAGACAATGGGAGGGAGCTGAGAGACAGAGGAGAAACTGAAAGACAGAGGGGGAGCTGAGAGACAGAGGGGGAGCTGAGAGACAGAGGGGGAAGCTGAGAGACAGAGGGGGAGCTGAGAGACAGAGGGGAAAGCTGAGAGACAGTAGAGGGGAGCTGAGAGACAGTGGAGGGGAGCTGAGAGACAGTGGAGGGGAGCTGAGAGACAGTGGAGGGGTCTGAGAGACAGTGGAGGGGTCTGAGAGACAGTGGAGGCATCTGAGAGACAGGGGGAGCAGAGAGACAGAGGAGGAGGGGTCTGAGAGACAGAGGAGGGGTCTGAGAGACGGAGGAGGGGTCTGAGAGAGGGAGGGGGTCTGAGAGACAGAGGGGAGCTGAGAGAGAGAGAGAGAGGAGGGGATAAAAGAGGGGGGACCGAGAGACACAGGAACTGAGAGACAGAGGGGGGACTGAGAGACAGAGGGGGGTCTGAGAGACAGAGGGGGAGCTGAGAGACAGGGGGGAGCTGAGAGACAGGGGGAGCTGAGAGACGGGGGAGCTGAGAGACAGGGGGAGCTGAGAGACAGGGGGAGCTGAGAGACAGTGGAGGGGTCTGAGAGACAGTGGAGGGGACTGAGAGACAGACAGAAGGGGGAGGTGAGAGATAGAGGAGGGGGCTGAGAGACAGTGGGGGGATCTGAGAGACAGAGGAGGAGCTGAGAGACAGAGGAGGAGAGCTGAGAGACAGAGGAGGGGTCTGAGAGACAGTGGAGGCATCTGAGAGACAGGGGGAGCAGAGAGACAGAGGAGGAGAGCTGAGAGACAGAGGAGGGGTCTGAGAGACGGAGGAGGGGTCTGAGAGAGGGAGGGGGTCTGAGAGACAGAGGGGAGCTGAGAGAGAGAGAGGAGGGGATAAAAGAGGGGGGGGACCGAGAGACACGGGAACTGAGAGACAGAGGGGGGGACTGAGAGACAGAGGGGGGTCTGAGAGACAGAGGGGGTCTGAGAGACAGAGGGGGGTCTGAGAGACAGAGGGGGAGCTGAGAGACAGGGGGGAGCTGAGAGACAGGGGGGAGCTGAGAGACAGGGGGAGCTGAGAGACAGGGGGAGCTGAGAGACAGGGGGGAGCTGAGAGACAGGGGGGAGCTGAGAGACAGTGGAGGGGTCTGAGAGACAGTGGAGGGGACTGAGAGACAGACAGAAGGGGGAGGTGAGAGATAGAGGAGGGGGCTGAGAGACAGTGGGGGGATCTGAGAGACAGAGGAGGAGCTGAGAGACAGAGGAGGAGAGCTGAGAGACAGAGGAGGAGAGCTGAGAGACAGAGGAGGAGAGCTGAGAGATAGAGGAGGAGAGCTGAGAGACAGAGGAGGGGTCTGAGAGACAGAGGGGGGGGGGTCTGAGAGACAGAGGAGGGGGCTGAGAGACAGAGGAGGGGGCTGAAAGAGGGGGGACTGAGAGACAGAGGGTGCAGAGAGACAGAGGGGAGGGCTGAGACAGACCATATAGCACTGTCCCTTTCTGAAGTCCCTCCTCTGCTTACCTCCCCGCTGTCTCAGTGTTCTGGCATGTTTGTGTAGGATGCCAGGTACCTGATGGCCATCAGCGGCAGCGCCGAGTCTCCCTCTTGATCCGGGGGGTGCTCACGCTGCTCTGCTCCTTACAGCGGCGCATGTTCTCTTCCTCCGGGCTCCCTGTCAGCCTGCCCTCCGGCCCAGGCCACATGGTTCCTGGAGCAGAGAGGAGATGGAGGAATCGAGGTTCTGGGAGCGCCGGGGTGGCCGCGCTCGCTACTGTCCACCTCTTCGGTGGTCAGGGAGGGGGTGGAGCTCTTCTCCCTCGGAATTTTACATCCAACTGCCCTCCTCGATGGCCACCTTCCCCGAATCCCCGCCGCTGTTTGCTGCCACGCTCCCGCTGCCGCCGAACTGCATAAAAAAACGGGCCACAAATTTTATTTTTTAAAAAAAAAATTGTGAGGGCCGCTGTTTGCTGCCACGCTCCCGCTGCCACAAAACGGCATAAAAAAACGGCCCACAAAAAAAAAAAAATCTTTTTTTTAAAAATTTTTTTTAATTTTTAATTTTTTTGTGAGGGCCACTATTTGCTGCCACGCTCCCGCTGCCACAAAACGGCATAAAAAAACGGCCCACAAAAAAAAAATATATTTTTTTTTAATTTTTTTAAATTTTTAATTTTTTTGTGAGGGCCGCTGTTTGCTGCCACGCTCCCGCTGCCGCCGAACTGCATAAAAAAACGGCCCACAAAAAGAAAAAAAAAAAAATTCACGTTTTTTTTTTTAAAACGGCCCACTGAGCCATCGGCCCACCGGGGAAACTCCCGGTAGTCCCTATGGCCAGTCCATCCCTGACGGAGCCCCAGATCGAGGGAAATTATCAGTGGTCTTGTATGTCTTCCATTTTCTAATTATTGCTCCCACAGTTGATTTCTTCATACCAAGCTGCTTGCCTATTGCAGATTCAGTCTTCCTAGCCTGGTGCAGGTCTACAAGTTTGTTTTTTGGTGTCCTTCAACAGCTCTTTGGTCTTAACCATAGTGGAGTTTGGAGTGTGACTGTTTGAACTTGTTATCAGTATAAAAGACACCTGTCCACAACCTCAAACAGGTGCCATTAATACAGGTAATGAGTGGAGGACAGAGGAGCCTCTTAAAGAAGAAGATACAGTTCTGTGAGAGCCAGAAATCTTGCTTGTTTGTAGGTGACCAAGTACTTATTTTCCACCATAATTTGCAACAAAAATTCTTTCCAAATCAGACAATGTGATTGTCTGGATTTGTTTCCACATTTTGTCTCTCATAGTTGAGGTATACCTATGATGACAATTACAGGCCTCTCTCATCTTTTTAAGTGGGAGAACTTGCACAATTGGTGGCTGACTAAATACTTTTTTCTCCACTGTAAGTACTGTCTCTGGTATTGGTTTAAGCCTAGCTTCACACTAATGCGGTGCGGGAAACCCCACGATCTGTGCGCATTTCCTGAACCGCATTCGAATCGCACTCCTTTTGCGATCTGCAGTGGGTGTCAGTGCAATCATAATGACACTCCAAACGCAGGTCGCAAACAAAAGTACCATGCGATCCGATTCAGTGTGGTTCCAAAATTGATGCATGCATTCAGTATGAATAGGTTCAATTAGCACCGCACTGAATGCAGGTGATTTGAACAGGAATGAGTTCCTGTTTAGTTTACATGTGGTTCATAGTGTGCACCAAGGCTTAACAAAAAAAAAAAAAAAATCACAAAAAACTTCAGCTTTCATTTTTACATTTTTTTTCCGTCTGCTATCTATTTGGGTATATCTGATGTTTACATCTCCAGAGACTCACTGAGCAATTCCAAAGTATCAATAAAAAAATTCTGCAAGATTTATCATTATGGGTATACAGTACATGTGAGTAATAGTGCAATGTAAATACTTTTTATCTTCATATGTTAAAGATTGTGTTTCTATATATAGTAATACTGGTTTACTAGCAGGCATGCGTCTGTTCCTTGAATGGTAGAAAAGTTATGTCAGAAGAGATCTCCATCATATATACCTGTAATGGTATACTAACAGCAATGTGTCCAGTCCTTGAATCGTAGACGAGATGTCAGAAGTCAGAACACACTAACTATACTTCAATGATATACTGGCTGAAGTATGACCTCTCCTTGAATGGTAAAGTAAGAACATATCAATATCACTATGGCAGAACGCCTGTGACTTCAGCATGCTGCATCACCAGCAGGACAGATCACTGTTAGAAAATATTATGAAATCCGCTTAGTTGAAAATTTGTGCAAATCTGGACCTCAATCTACAGTTGCTGCAAATTGCTAATTTTAAAATTGGGTTTTAAGTAAGAACATAAACTCAGAAAGCTGTTTCCAAAAAAGGCAGGCAGAGGACAAAGGACCAGTCACCAATGCTTTTGTTCTCACTCTTCTGCACCGTGTCTCTGTGTGGAGGCAGCCATCTTGGTAGATGCAGGGGTTTGCTTCCCAATGTCAGTGCCTCCAGAAGGGAGAACAGGAAGGAACATAGCAGTGATATCCTTAAATCTCATGAGACTTATCCCTTTAATAATTTACTGGCTTATGAGACTAAAATCACTTACAGGTATAGTAATGGGAGTGCCCTGTAAGTATATCTGGTGTTTATTAGAACTCAAAGCGGAGCTTCACCCAAAAGACCCACTTGTCTGTCTACTCCCCCCTCCGGTGCTACATTTTGCACCTTTCGGGGGGAGTTGGGAAGGTACCTGGTTTTGACAGTTACCCACTCCCACTTCTGGGTGATCTCGCCATGGCGAGATCACCTTGAAGTTTTGCCCCCCTCTTCCTTCCCTCGCCACTTCTGACTTTTAATTTTTTTGAAGGAGCCTGGACCTCTTTAAAGGTGCTTGAGAAAACGCTATGGTCTTTGGTGTCTCCGAGCAATAGCACCTGGCCAAAGTCATAAAATAAAATAAAAAATCACTAAAGTGTTAAAGTAGTCTTAAGTGGTACCATTCGAAAGATACAATTACACCGTTTCATGGTGGGTTTACTGTTGCTTGCTTTAGCAGTGAAACACTTTATCAAAAGCCCACAAGCTAATGACAACTTAAAAAACAAGTAAAGTTTGCCTTACACTATACAATCTGGTACAATCCTTTAGATTTACTCAAACTATGTAATATGAGGACATGGGAATTGGCAGCATCATTGTTCAAAAGAAGCAAATTTAGGTCCTGGTGGAGATGTTGGCCTTCTTCTGCAAGGGGACTGCTAATGTTGCCTGGCCAATCCTGCTGTGGGCTTCAATGGTGGGTGTCACCTTCTTCTCCTGCACCAAATGGTCCCAGATACAGTGCCTTGCAAAAGTATTCACCACCTTGGCTTTTTACCCATTTTGCTAGATTACAGCCTTTAGTTCAATGTTTTTTAATATAAATTATATGTGATGGATCAGAACACAATAGTCTAAGTTGGTGAAGAAAAATATATACATAAAACTATTTTTCAGAAATAAAAAACTGATAATTGGCATGTGCGTATGTATTCACCCCCTTTGTTATGAAGCCCGTAAAAAGCTCTGGTGCAACCAATTACCTTCATAAGTCACATAAGCCGAGTTTTTCAGCACATTTTTTTGTGCTGAAAATTCCCCCCTTGGCTTATACGCGAGTCACCTTTTTGCGCCTGATCTCCCGGATTTTGGGGAACCGGTACCAGCCGGCTGTAGGTCCCCTGGACCCCAAACTTGGCACACATGTAGCCTCTCTCTTCCTCTACAAGGGTGCAAAGATTGTTGTCCATGGGACCTACGGCTGGGGAGCACCAATTTTTCAAAGCCGGGCACCCCTTCCATACACTCCCATTTTAAACGGTAATTTCTCTGGTGACTTTGGGGACCCGGTACTGGCCAGTCGTAGGTCCCCTGAACTTGGCACACATGTAGCCCCATTTCACCACTACAAGTGTGCAAAGTTTGTTGTCTGGGGGACCTACGGCCGGGGAGCACCGATTTTTCAAATCCGGGCACTCCTTCCAGAGACTCCCATGTTAAACGTCAGTCTAGTCATGGACACAGTGAGGCATGCAGATGGACACCCTAGGCTCATACTCGAGTCAATAAGTTTTCCCTTTTTTTTTGTGGTAAAATTAGGTGCCTCGGCTTATATTCGGGTTGCCTTATACTCAAGTATATACGGTAATTGGTGAAAAGATGTCCACCTGTGTGCAATCTAAGTGTCACATGATCTGTCATTACATATACACACCTTTTTGAAAGGCCCCAGAGGCTGCAAATAACCTAAGCAAGAGGCACCACTAACCAAACACTGCCATGAAGACCAAGGAACTCTCCAAACAAGTAAGGGACAATGTTGTTGAGAAGTACAAGTCAGGGTTAGGTTATAAAAAAATATCAAAATCTTTGATGATCCCTAGGGGCACCATCAAATCTATCATAACCAAATGGAAAGAACATGGCACAACGGCAAACCTGCCAAGAGACGGCCGCACACCAAAACTCACGGATTGGGCAAGGAGGGCATTAATCAGAGAGGCAGCACAGAGACCTAAGGTAACCCTGGAGGAGCTGCAGAGTTCCACAGCAGAGACTGGAGTATCTGTACATAAGACGACAATAAGCCGTACGCTCCATAGAGTTGGGCTTTATGGCAGAGTGGCCAGAAGAAAGCCATTACTTTTAGCAAAAAACAAAAATGGCACGTTTTAAGTTTGCGAAAAGGCATGTGGGAGACTCCCAAAATGTATGGAGGAAGGTGCTCTGGTCTGATGAGACTAAAATTTTACTTTTTGGCCATCAAAGAAAACGCTATGTCTGGTGCAAACCCAACACATCACATCACCCAAAGAACACCATCCCCACAGTGAAACATGGTGGCAGCAGCATCATGCTGTGGGGATGTTTTTCAGCAGTTGGGACTGGGAAACTGGTCAGAGTTGAGGGAAAGATGAATGGTGCTAATACAGGGATATTCTTGTTCAAAACCTGTACCACTCTGTGTGTGATTTGAGGCTAGGACGGAGGTTCACCTTCCAGCAGGACAATGACCCCAAACACACTGCTAAAGCAACACTTGAGCGGTTTAAGGGGAAAAAATGTGTTGGAATGGCCTAGTCAAAGCCCAGACCTCAATCCAATAGAAAATCTGTGGCCAGACTTAAAGATTGCTGTTCACAAGCGCAAACCATTCAACTTGAAGGAGCTGGAGCAGTTTTGCAAGGAGGAATGGGCAAAAATCCCAGTGGTAAGATGTGGCAAGCTCATAGAGACTTATCCAAAGCGACTTGGAGCTGTGATAGCCGCAAAAGGTGGCTCTACAAAGTATTGACTTTAGGGGGGTGAATAGTTATACACATTGACTTTTTCTGTTATTTTGTCCTTTTTATTGTTTGCTTCACAATAAAATAAAAAATAAAAAACGTCTTCAAAGTTGTGGGCATGTTCTGTAAATTAAATGATGCAAATCCTCAAACAATCCATGCTAGTTCCAGGTTGTGAGGCAACAAAACACGAAAAATGCCAAGGGGGGTGAATACTTTTGCAAGGCACTGTATCTGAATTCTTGGTAAAAAGAAAACTTATACAGTGCCTTGAAAAGTATTCACCCCCCTTGGCATTTTTCGTGTTTTGTTGCCTCACAAGCTGGAATTAACATGGATTGTTTGAGGATTTGCACAATTTAATTTACAGAACATGCCCACAACTTTAAAGATGTATTTTTTTTTATTATTTTGAAGCAAACAACAAATAGGACAAAATAACAGAAAACGTCAATGTGCAAAACTATTCAACCCCCTAAAGTCAATACTTTGTAGAGCCACCTTTTGCGGCTATCACAGCTCCAAGTGGCTTTGGATAAGTTTCTATGAGCTTGCCACATCTTACCACTGGGATTTTCGCCCATTCCTCCTTGCAAAACTGCTCCAGCTCCATTAAGTTGGATGGTTTGCGCTTGTGAACAGCAATCTTTTAGTCTGACCACAGATTTTCTATTGGATTGAGGTCTGGGCTTTGACTAGACCATTCCAACACATTTACATGTGTCCCCTTAAACCACTAAAGTGTTGCTTTAGCAGTGTGTTTGGGGTCATTGTCTTGCTGGAAGGTGAACCTCCATCCTAGCCTCAAATCACACACAGAGTGGTACAGGTTTTGCTCAAGAATATCCCTGTATTTAGCACCATCCATCTTCCCCTCAACTCTGACCTGTTTCCCAGTCCCGACTGCTGAAAAAAGTCCCCATAGCATGATGCTGCCACCACCATGTTTCACTGTGGGGATGGGTTTCTTTGGGTGATGTGATGTGTTGGGTTTGCACCAGACATAGCGTTTTCTTTGATGGCCAAAAAGTAAAATTTTAGTCTTATCAGACCGAAGCACCTTCCTCCATACATTTTGAGAGTCTCCCACGTGCCATTTTGTTTTTTGCTGAAAGTAATGGCTTTCTTCTGGCCACTCTGCCATAAAGCCCAACTCTATGGAGCGTATGGCTTATTGTCGTCCTATGTACAGATACTCCAGTCTCTGCTGTGGAACTCTGCAGCTCCACCAGGGTTAACTTAGGTCTCTGTGCTGCCTTTCTGATTAATGCCCTCCTTGCCCGGTGCATGAGTTCATGAGTTTTGATGTGCAGCCGTCTCGTGGCGGGTTTGCTGTTGTGCCATGTTCTTTCCATTTGGTTATGATAGATTTGATGGTGCTCCTAGGGATCATCAAAGATTTGGATATTTTTTTATAACCTAACCCTGACTTGTACTTCTCAACAACATTGTCCCTACTTGTTTGGAGAGTTCCTTGGTCTTCATGGCAGCGTTTGGTTAGTGGTGCCTCTTGCTTAGGTGTTGCAGCCTCTGGGGCCTTTCAAAAAGGTGTGTATATGTAATGACAGATAATGTGACACTTGGATTGCACACAGGTGGACATCATTTCACTAATTATGTGACATCTGAAGGTAATTGGTTGCACCAGAGCTTTTTTTTAAAACATATTTTTATCTTGTCTACTATTGGCTCTGGCACAAAATCCCCCATATTGCCATGTGTCCCCTTGTGGGAAATTCGGTGTTACCCTATGCTCTTCAAATGCTTCTCTTTTAACTCTTTGATGTGAAGGCCAGCATTTTAGGGATGAGCAGGAGAGCAGGTATTGAATGTTGAAAACTTCAGAGTGCTGGGGTAAGAACTTTAACAATAGTTTACTGGGGAATGTTTATTATATTGAGCTCTAGGTGTTGAACTGAAAACACTACTTTATAGATATATTACTCTTGTAGCGGGTATTTGAATTATGTGAGGACTCTGGTGGTGTGGGGTTCCTTGGGTGGCGCTGTTGCCTGGGGCCGGAGTTGAACTCACACCGCGAACCGTGCCTTTTTGTCCTCCCCTGGAGCTGGTACAGCGGGGCGGGGAACCTGCTGTGACGCAAAGGGAGAGGTCATAAAAGGGGTGGAGACCCGGATTTTGGGAAGAGAGTCGGAGGACGTGGCCGCGCCCAGGCACCTTCAGCTTGGGTGCTGGCGGTCCCGTGTTCCAGGCCTAGGCGCCCTTGGCCTAGCTAAAGCAGAGATGGAGTCCATCTCAGGCACCTTTAGCCTGGGGTGAGGTACTATGGCGGACGCCTGGGGCTCAGTACCTTCGACTGAGTTCTGCGAGGGTGGAGGAATCCGAGGGGGCCCTGATGCCTTGGGTGCCCGTGTCTGAGTTCGTGAGGACTGGTGCACAGTAACTTCTCCGGAGAGTCCGGCGCAGCATCGCTGGTGATGGAGAGGCCTCCACTTCTCCCTTGGACGGATTTCTTCCCCTGACAGGGGCAAAGTGAGCAAAGGTAATTCACGTTCTATATTACCTAGTCAGTGGCAGTGACTATTCACCACTGGTGACAGCACAGTGGGCAGCAGCAAAAAGGGAAAGGATTGTGCCTCGATCTGTCCCCCTCATTTCCCAAAGGAGAAAGATTGTTTTATTGCTTGGCAAGAAGAATAAAACTGAGTTGGACCTATTCACTGTGTGGAACTCGGGTTACTAAAGCAAAGGAGTCAGGGACGAAGGCCTGGACTTGACTCTAGGACACCTACACAAAAGCCCAAGCTTTTGGCCTTCACCTCTTGGTTACGGATGACACGGGCCGTGGTGTGTATCATCTCTCTCTCTCCCAGGTACCCCTAGACAACAGCCATATAACCGATAAAGAAAGGGAGAGGGGTGAGGCCGCTACACTCTAATGCCGCATACACACGTTCGGAATTTCCGACAGAAAAAGTCAGATGGGAGCTTTTTATCGGATATTCCGACCATGTGTATGCCCCATCAGACTTTTTCTGTCGGAATTTCCGACGGACTTAGATAGAGACAAGGTTATCTATTTTTCCGTTGGAAATTCCGACGGAGGTTTTCCCGTTGGAAAGTCAGACCGTGTGTACGCGGGATAGGTAGTATTTATACCTAAAGAGACGCATAAAGGCAAATGTGAAACAGTGAAAGGAAAGTCAAAGATTGAATACCACGCCAATCATCTGCAGTATAAGGCCACTTTCACACTGAGGTGCTTGAAAAACTGCCAGTAAAACACTGAGCGCTTTTGAAGCGCTTTCAATTCATTTCAATGGAGAGGGGCATTTTTTCAGCACACTGCCCCAGTGTGAAAGCATTTATTGATTTTAATTGAAATACGTTTTCAGGCGCTTTTTTTAGCGTGAAAGCGGTCTAAGGCAGGTAGAATTTGCTGCTTTCTTTGGGCATGCATGTATTTACTGCCTTGTAAGGTATAAAATAGCAACAAGTCTTCTTGATGTAGTCACCTGTGTAAGCCGAGTCTTGTTTTCCCTTATCGGTGTTTTACGCCTGACAAAGTCCATGGTCATTGAACTTGAACGTCCTCAGCCCTGCCGCCTGCTCTATACAGGATCCAGCTGTCATCATCCCACCATCCTCTCCATCCTGGTGAGGATTCAGCTCAGCTGCTGCCTTCTATTGTATCCCTATCCAGCTGTTGGCTGGAATTCTATAAGCTTTATTTAGGAGGAAGAAATTCATCTAACCCAGTGATCTGTCGTATTTATACATATCTGCCCGCATTCCCGAGTCCTGGTGAAGAGTGAACCATCCCAACACCAACTCAGCTGCATCAGAGTTACAGATTCAAAATGGTTTTAACTGAAATGCTATTACTATCAGCTCAGGTCAGATCAATAAAAAATAAGAAATCAGATCCGCTCTCACAGTATTATGTAGAAACATTTTAATATTTTTGCATTGTAAAATCATGGCAAATAATAATTATTACATATAATTAACAACTTTTCTTTTGGAGTAATCTTTAAAAAAATTCACATAGGGTAAAAACTGCATTTTTTTTTGCTAGAAAATTACTTAAAAACCCCAAACAATTATATTTTCTGAAAGAATTTTTTTTATGTTGCATGATAATTATCCACTTCCCAACCGCAATGTACTGTGGGCCAGCGGCCAGAATAGGCAAGCTTCCGGGTTTTAGGGTGTGCGCATGAGCACTCCCCTACCCGGCACCCGCTGTGATTGTACGCAGCCGAGCCTGTCAGCAAGTCCCGGCCAATGATTTAGAGCTGGGACCTGCTGACCGGCTGTGTACAATCACAGCCCAGAGCTCTGTGTTAATAAGCAACACAGAGCTCTGTACAGAGGGAGCTATCTGTCAGTTTCTGAGAGATCTAGTAGTAAAAGCAGCACACATTACACATAGTTAGGCACACATTAAAACCCTTGATCACCCTAGATGTAAACCATAGCTCCCAACTGTCCCTGATTTTGAGGGGCTGTCCCTGATTTGGAGCAATGTCCGTCTTTATCCTCGTACACACGGCTGAGATTCTCGTCGAAAAAAACATGTCGTTTTTTTCGACGAGATTCTTGAACAAGAAACTTGTCCCGGCCGAGTGTACACACGCTCGATTCAAAGAACCCGCGGTTCTTTGAATGGAGCGTACGCGGTGACATCATCGACTACGACGAGCATGCGCTCGTCACATTCGATGCCGTCGCCGCCATCTTGGTATACCCTACCTATGCCTAGGAAGCTACCGCGCATGCATCGAATTCATTTCGAACATGCGCGGGCTTCCCGGAGGACAGGTAAGTGTACACACACTCACTTTTCTCGTTGAGAAACAGGCTGACGAGAATCTCGACGAGAAAATAGAGAGCAGGTTCTCTATTTTCTCATCGAGATTACTTGTCGGTTTTCTTGACGAGAAACCATACACACGAACGAATTTCTCGGCAAGACATCTCTGCCAGCAAGTTTCTTGCTGGTTCTTGCCGAGAAACTCGGTCGTGTGTACGAGGCCTTACACCCTCATTTTGGTCTGATCTATATAGTTGTATATAAAAAGCACTTTTTATCTATCAAAAAGTGTTTTCCAGCGTTAAACCTTTCATCCAATTTCTAAATTGCTGCATTTGTAAATTCCAAAAGGCTATATAACGGAATAGTAGTGGTAAAAAAAAAAACACTTATGGGTTTAACCAATCTCGTTTTTTTGTTCAATTTTCCTTTAAAGGGGGCGTGGCAAGAGGCGTGTCCTATACCTGCATACTTTTGCTGATAGGTGTCCCTCATTCCCATCTCAAAAAGTTGGGAGGTATGTGTAAACCCCTTCCCAGCCAATGTCATTAGTATAGTGACAGTGTATAGTATTATAACTGATCTCTGTTTTAAAGTCAATGGTGATGCCAGTGGCGTTTAGCCAGTGCCCCCTCCCCCCCAGTCAGATTGTCCTGCACACTATCGCTGTCCCATTATTAGTCGCTGATCACCACCATTAGTAGTATAAAAAAAGATAAAATAAAAATTCCAGTATATACACCATAGTTTTTTAGACGCTATAACTTTAACACAAATCAATCAATATAAACTTATTGGGATATTTTTTTATCAAAGACATCTAGCAGAATACATTTTGGCCAAAATTTATGAAGAAATTTGATTTTTTTTATTTTTTTATTAGATATGTTTTGTAGCAGAATACAGTATAAAAAATTGGCAGAAAAAATGCCTCTAACCTCATATATTTGTGCATGTTTAACTCTCCACTCTATAACTCCAAGAACCCTTTCACACTGGGGCGTTCATTCATTCATTCCAGTGTGTCTTTTCACACCTGGGCGGTGCGATTGCGGGACGTTACGAAAAGTCCTGCAAGCAGGATCTTTGGAGCGGGTTGGGAGCGCTTAGCGCTCACAAAACGCCCTGTCCATTGCAGTGAATGGGCAGCACTTCCAAAGCACCTAAAAAGCACTTGAAAGTGCTGCAAAACGGGAGTTTCTATCTTTTTTTTGGGTGAAAACCGCCCTGCTAGCGGAAAAAAAAGTGGCGCAAAAGCTTTCCATGCGTTTTTTGATGCAGAAAAAAAATGCACTGGACTGCATCTGGTGTGAACTGGTCCTGAGAACCCTTTCACACTGGGGCGTTTTCAGGTGCCTGTAAAGCGCCTGAAAGAAGCCTCACCTGCAATCCCAATGTGAAAGCCCGATTGCTTTCACACTGAGGCGCTGCGCTGGCAGGACGTCAAAAAAAGTCCTGCAAGCAGCTTCTTTGCAACGCTTTAGGAGCGGTAAATAGACCGCTCCAAAAGCGCCCTTCCCCATTGAAATCAATAGGAAGCGCCTGCAAAGCGCCTTGGCAGCGGCACTTTGTGGGCGCTTTTAACCCTTTATTCGGCCACTAGCGGGGGTTAAAAGCGCCACCCCCGCTAGCGCTCGAAAAACGCCGCTAGTTCTAGCGGCGCTTTACCAGCATTTTTCAGGCGCTGGCAGTGTGAAAGGGCTCTTAAAGCACTCAGCTTTCACATTGGGATTGCAGATGAGGCTTCTTTCAGGCGCTTTACAAGCGCTTTTTTTTGCGCTAAAGTGCATGAAAAACACCCCAGTGTGAAAGGGGTCCAAAGGTTGGTTCACACCACAAAAACACACTCCAGATCCGTTCTGGATGGAATTTTGCATGCGCGTTTTTGGCACGTTCCGGTGTGTTTTTGATGCATTCCAGATGCTTTTTTCTTCTTTATTCCTGTTTTTTTTCACTGAACTGGGGTCAAGTGTGTTTTTGGTGCCTTCCAGTGCATTCTGGTCCATTTTTGATGCGTTTTACAGCACTTTTTATTTTCTGGAACTGGAAAGTCCTGGAACTGACCGCACTGGTGTGAACTATGCCATTGGAAACCATATAACCTACTTTTCATGCGTTTTTGATGCAGAAAAAAAAATGCACTGGACTGCATGTGGTGTGAACTGGTCCGTAACTATTTGCTTACTGGCCACTTAAACCCCCTTCCTGCCCAGGCCAATTTTCAGCTTTCAGCGCTGTCACTCTTTAAATGACAATTGCACGGTAATGCAACACTCTACCCAAATGGAATTTGTAAAATAAAATAATTTTACACAAATAGAGCTTTCTTTTGGTGGTATTTAACCGATTCCCGACCGGCTCACGCATATATACTGCAGCAGAATGGCTCCCCTGGGCAAAATCCCATATGGGTACATCCTTCTCTATTTCGGCCACCAGAGGGCATGTGCGCGTGCCGTCGGAGGTGCGCGTGCACGAGTACCAGCACAGGGATTTGTGTGTGTAAACCCCCTAGTGTTAACCCCTTCCCTACCAGTGACATTTACACAGTAATCAGTGCATTTTTATAGCACCGATAGCTGTATAATTGTCAAAAGTGTCCGATCTGCCTGTCACAGTACCACTAAAAAAAACACAGATCGCCGCCATTACTAGTAAAAAAAAAAAAAATAATAATAAAAATGCCATAAATCTTTCCCATAGATGCTATAACTTTTGCGCAAACCAATATACACTTATTGATATTTTTTTTACCCAAAAATATGTAGAAGAATATATATTGGCCTAAACTGATGAAGAAATTTTTATTTATTTTTTTAAATTAGGGGATATTTATTATGGCAAAAAGTAAAAAAAATTTTTTTTTCTTTTAACATTGTCACTCTTTTTTTGTTTATAGCGTAAAAAATAAAAACTGCAGAGGTGATCAAATACCACCAAAAGAAAGTTCTATTTGTGGGGAAAAAACAAAACAAATTTTGCATGACCGCGCAATTGTCAGTTAAAGCGACACAGTGCTAAATTGTAAAAAGTGCTCTGGTCAGGAAGGGGGTAAAATCTTCTGGGGCTGAAGTGGTTAATCACGGCTGGGTTTTTAATTTTTTCCTTTTTATTTTTTTAAAAAAGACCGAAAAAAAATGGTTTCATAGTTTGTTATAAAACTTTGTAAGCAGGTAATTTTTCTCCTTCATTGATGTGCGCTGATGAGGCTGCACTAATGGGCACTGATAAGGCGGAACTGATGAGGCGGCACTGGTGGGGACTGATAGGCGGCACTGAAGGGTGGCACTGAAGGGCACTGATAGGTGGCACTGATAGTTGGCACTGTTTTTAAATGTATTTAAATTCAATTTTTATGCATACATATAGCTTTCATATCATTACCAATAAGCATATATACATTTACATTGAAATAAGACTAAACATACATTTACAACAATATGGATCTATCCTGCAACATCCTGATTTTTCCTTTACTCTTCCTTCCCCTTTAATTTACTTACGTGGCCTCTATTTTATTTGTCTCTCTTCTTTCCCTTCTTCTAAATTTATGAGGGGGCGAGAGTGTCCTTCTCTACCCCAGTTTCCCCCAGATAGAGGAGAGAGAAAAAAAAAAAGGGAAAAAAAACAAACCACCCCACAAAACCACTCCCTCTTGCATTTAACTTTAAAGTGCGTCGTGCCCTCTTTCCCCTTTCCTTTTCTTCCCTTCCCCTCCCTTTCTTCCCCCTTAAATTTACGTTCGTGCCATCTGTGTTTTTATTGATTTATGAGGGGGCATGAGTAACACTCTCTCTACCTCCAGTAAAAATCCAACTACCTTGTGAAAGGAAAAAAAAAAAAAGAAGATAGGTGGCACTGAAAGGCGGCTATGATGGGTGGCACTGATGGGGACTGATAGGTGGCACTAATGGGCACTGATAAGGTGACACTGAGGAGGCACTGGTAGGGACTGATGGGCGGCACTGAAGGGCACTGATGGGCGGCACTGATGGGCACTGATGGGCAGCACTGAAGGGCACTGACAGGTGGCACTGATAGGCGGCTATGATAGGTGGCACTGAAAGGCGGCTATGAGGCAGCACTGGTGGGGACTAATAGGTGGCACTGATGGGCGGCACTGAGGCAGCACTGGTGGGGACTAATAGGTGGCACTGATGGGTGGCACAGATAGGTGGCTATGATAGGTGGCACTGAAGGGCACTAATAGGTTGTCACTGATGATGATCATGTGAGCTTGAGTCTTTTTCTTTGTTTTTAACACTATTGACAACATTGTCTTTAATGGTTTTTACTGTGGGGTGGTGAATTTTTTTGTGACTATTACACTGCTGTGAGGTTCCCTTTGGAGTTACTCTCTGTTGGTATATATTTTTTTCAGGATTTCACTTTTTTATTTTGAAATATTGAATAACAACAAATACAGTATATCAGGTGACGTCAATAGAATACAGCATTGAAGCATGGGTATATACAAATAGAGACATCGCCATTTATAAGAGAGCTCAATGTACAATAGGAACTAATATTCAACTCTAAAAATTAGAGAGAAATGAGCGTATAGTGCTCCATGTAATAGTGAGGTATAATAAAACTATAATGCCGCGTACACACGGCCGTTTTTCTCGTTGAAAAAAACGAAATTTTTCCCATTCGACGAGAAAAACGATAGTCTGTGGGCTTTCTGTTGTTTTTTTCGACGAGAAAAACGGCATTAAAAACAACGAGAAAAATTAGAACATGTTCTAATTTTTCTCGTAGTTTTTTTCGACATGTTTTCCGCGGCAGTGTTTCCCATAGGGAAACACTGCCGCGGAGCCCACAGACGGTCGTTTTTCTCGTCAAGAGAAAAAATGACGTGAAAAACGACCGTGTGTGGGGAACAAGCTGTTCCCCCGTTTTAAATGACATTATTCACGGCGGTTTTTTAACCACCGTGAATAATGATCGTGTGTACGCGGCATTAGAGTCAAACTAATTACAATTTGCAATTGGGAAGTTTGGTTCTGACATAAACTAGGGTAATATTGAACCTAACTATTTAAAAATTTACTTTACCCAAACCAAAGCCTCAACTTCGATTGTAAAGTGAGCATAGGCGTGCGCACAGGGTGTGCCAGGTGTGCCCAGGCACACCCTAATCGCCCTGTGCAGCACAGATTCGCCCTGTGGCCTTGGTTTCCCCCTTTCCCCCCAAAGCGCTGCTGGCTTGCCTCCTCTCCTGCCGGCTGCTGCTGCCGGGATGTTTTAGGATGAATGGGGGAAGGGGCCATGAAAATGTCATTTACTGGTCCCTTCCCATTCTGAATGAACATTTAGAGTGATCAGTAGGGTGTGTTTGAGCTTTGGGGTGCACAGCCTAATGCAATAGGCTGCAGCGCACACCTATGAAAGTGAGAATATATACTGTAATATAAAAAGGGTGAGATAAGATAGATAGAAGTACGCAAAGGCATGTTGGTATATTTATTGAACTCCGGGATCCCCCACACCTCAATAGGGGTGTGTGTGATTTTTCACTTCATTTCTAATTTAATCAAGTGTTGATTTTTCCCTGTTTTTACCCATTCATTTCAAACTCTAGAGATGAAGCTACACTGCACAGAAGGGACACTCCCGTGTACTCATACAAGACGGATGACTGCGCGTTGTCAGCACAGCTGGCCCTTTAAGAATGCGGTCACATGGTTCTGGGAGCAGAGGGCACTTCAGTGTTGGAAGGAAGAGCTTCATGGAAAACTTTTATTTCTGTACATAAAACTTGTGTAACCTGTGAGACGATCGGAGGATCCCCCGGGGGAATACTCATCACACCTCACCAGGGTGAGAAATCACTATCAGAGAAGACTAGAAATGTTTCTTTTATTTCCAAAAACTTCATCCTGCATGTGAAGAGGTGCCTTCCATTACTACAGTACTACAGCCTATTTCAGAACACACTATCATTTGTTAAAGGTAGGGTTGTCCCGATACCGATACTAGTATCGGTACCGATACCAAGCATTTCCCCCTAGTACTTGTACTCGGCGAAAATGCTCGGATGCTTCACCCGATACTTGGGCAGTCAGGGATGATCGGTGCGGCGGGGGGAGTTACAAGCATAGATCTCCCTGTATAGATTTCAATACAGCCTGACAGCTTCTCCCCCGACCCCCCCCCCCTCTTTTCAGCTGTTTTAGTGAAATCTATACAGCGGTGATCGGTGCTTGTAATTTCCCCCAAAGCCGCACCGATCACCGCTGACTGTCCCTGTATCCTCCTCCAGTTCCCCCATCCGTGCTGCTCTCCCCCTCCGCGCTCCGTGTCCCCCCTCCGTGCTACTGCTGTCCTCCTCCGTTATTCTGCTCTCCCCCTCTGTGCTGCTGCTGTCCTCCTCCGTTATTCTGCTCTCCCCCTCTGTGCTGCTGCTGTCCTCCGTTATTCTGCTCTCCCCCTCCATGCTGCTGCTGTCCTCCTCCGTTATTCTGCTCTCCCCCTCTGTGCTCCGTGTCCCCCCTCCGTGCTGCTGCTGTCCTCCTCCGTTATTCTGCTCTCCCCCTCCGTGCTCCGTGTCTTCCCTCCGTTATTCTGCTCTCCCCCTCCGTGCTCCGTGTCCCCCCTCCGTGCTGCTGCTGTCCTCCTCCGTTATTCTGCTCTCCCCCTCCACGCTGCTGCTGTCCTCCTCCGTTATTCTGCTCTCCCCCTCTGTGCTCCGTGTCCCCCCTCCGTGCTGCTGCTGTCCTCCTCCGTTATTCTGCTCTCCCCCTCCACGCTGCTGCTGTCCTCCTCCGTTATTCTGCTCTCCCCCTCCACGCTGCTGCTGTCCTCCTCCGTTATTCTGCTCTCCCCCTCCACGCTGCTGCTGTCCTCCTCCGTTATTCTGCTCTCCCCCTCTGTGCTCCGTGTCCCCCTTCCGTGCTGCTGCTGTCCTCCTCCGTTATTCTGCTCTCCCCCTCCACGCTGCTGCTGTCCTCCTCCGTTATTCTGCTCTCCCCCTCCACGCTGCTGCTGTCCTCCTCCGTTATTCTTCTCTCCCCCTCCACGCTGCTGCTGTCCTCCTCCGTTATTCTGCTCTCCCCCTCTGTGCTCCGTGTCCCCCTTCCGTGCTGCTGCTGTCCTCCTCCGTTATTCTGCTCTCCCCCTCCACGCTGCTGCTGTCCTCCTCCGTTATTCTGCTCTCCCCCTCCACGCTGCTGCTGTCCTCCTCCGTTATTCTTCTCTCCCCCTCCACGCTGCTGCTGTCCTCCTCCGTTATTCTGCTCTCCCCCTCCACGCTGCTGCTGTCCTCCTCCGTTATTCTGCTCTCCCCTCCACGCTGCTGCTGTCCTCCTCCGTTATTCTGCTCTCCCCCTCCACGCTGCTGCTGTCCTCCTCTGTTATTCTGCTCTCCCCCTCCACGCTGCTGCTGTCCTCCTCCGTTATTCTGCTCTCCCCCTCCACGCTGCTGCTGTCCTCCTCCATTATTCTTCTCTCCCCCTCCACGCTGCTGCTGTCCTCCTCCGTTATTCTGCTCTCCCCCTCCACGCTGCTGCTGTCCTCCTCCGTTATTCTGCTCTCCCCCTCCACGCTGCTGCTGTCCTCCTCCGTTATTCTGCTCTCCCCCTCTGTGCTCCGTGTCCCCCCTCCGTGCTGCTGCTGTCCTCCTCTGTTATTCTGCTCTCCCCCTCCACGCTGCTGCTGTCCTCCTCCGTTATTCTGCTCTCCCCCTCTGTGCTCCGTGTCCCCCTTCCGTGCTGCTGCTGTCCTCCTCCGTTATTCTGCTCTCCCCCTCCACGCTGCTGCTGTCCTCCTCCGTTATTCTGCTCTCCCCCTCCACGCTGCTGCTGTCCTCCTCCGTTATTCTGCTCTCCCCCTCCACGCTGCTGCTGTCCTCCTCCGTTATTCTGCTCTCCCCCTCCACGCTGCTGCTGTCCTCCTCCGTTATTCTTCTCTCCCCCTCCACGCTGCTGCTGTTCTCCTCCATTATTCTGCTCTCCCCCTCCACGCTGCTGCTGTCCTCCTCCGTTATTCTGCTCTCCCCCTCCACGCTGCTGCTGTCCTCCTCCGTTATTCTGCTCTCCCCCTCTGTGCTCCGTGTCCCCCTTCCGTGCTGCTGCTGTCCTCCTCCGTTATTCTGCTCTCCCCCTCCACGCTGCTGCTGTCCTCCTCCGTTATTCTGCTCTCCCCCTCCACGCTGCTGCTGTCCTCCTCCGTTATTCTTCTCTCCCCCTCCACGCTGCTGCTGTCCTCCTCCGTTATTCTTCTCTCCCCCTCCACGCTGCTGCTGTCCTCCTCCGTTATTCTGCTCTCCCCCTCCACGCTGCTGCTGTCCTCCTCCGTTATTCTGCTCTCCCCCTCCACGCTGCTGCTGTCCTCCTCCGTTATTCTGCTCTCCCCCTCTGTGCTCCGTGTCCCCCTTCCGTGCTGCTGCTGTCCTCCTCCGTTATTCTGCTCTCCCCCTCCACGCTGCTGCTGTCCTCCTCCGTTATTCTGCTCTCCCCCTCCACGCTGCTGCTGTCCTCCTCCGTTATTCTTCTCTCCCCCTCCACGCTGCTGCTGTCCTCCTCCGTTATTCTGCTCTCCCCCTCTGTGCTCCGTGTCCCCCTTCCGTGCTGCTGCTGTCCTCCTCCGTTATTCTGCTCTCCCCCTCCACGCTGCTGCTGTCCTCCTCCGTTATTCTGCTCTCCCCCTCCACGCTGCTGCTGTCCTCCTCCGTTATTCTGCTCTCCCCCTCCACGCTGCTGCTGTCCTCCTCCGTTATTCTGCTCTCCCCCTCTGTGCTCCGTGTCCCCCCTCCGTGCTGCTGCTGTCCTCCTCTGTTATTCTGCTCTCCCCCTCCACGCTGCTGCTGTCCTCCTCCGTTATTCTGCTCTCCCCCTCTGTGCTCCGTGTCCCCCTTCCGTGCTGCTGCTGTCCTCCTCCGTTATTCTGCTCTCCCCCTCCACGCTGCTGCTGTCCTCCTCCGTTATTCTGCTCTCCCCCTCCACGCTGCTGCTGTCCTCCTCCGTTATTCTGCTCTCCCCCTCCACGCTGCTGCTGTCCTCCTCCGTTATTCTGCTCTCCCCCTCCACGCTGCTGCTGTCCTCCTCCGTTATTCTTCTCTCCCCCTCCACGCTGCTGCTGTCCTCCTCCATTATTCTGCTCTCCCCCTCCACGCTGCTGCTGTCCTCCTCCGTTATTCTGCTCTCCCCCTCCACGCTGCTGCTGTCCTCCTCCGTTATTCTGCTCTCCCCCTCTGTGCTCCGTGTCCCCCTTCCGTGCTGCTGCTGTCCTCCTCCGTTATTCTGCTCTCCCCCTCCACGCTGCTGCTGTCCTCCTCCGTTATTCTGCTCTCCCCCTCCACGCTGCTGCTGTCCTCCTCCGTTATTCTTCTCTCCCCCTCCACGCTGCTGCTGTCCTCCTCCGTTATTCTTCTCTCCCCCTCCACGCTGCTGCTGTCCTCCTCCGTTATTCTGCTCTCCCCCTCCACGCTGCTGCTGTCCTCCTCCGTTATTCTGCTCTCCCCCTCCACGCTGCTGCTGTCCTCCTCCGTTATTCTGCTCTCCCCCTCCACGCTGCTGCTGTCCTCCTCCGTTATTCTTCTCTCCCCCTCCACGCTGCTGCTGTCCTCCTCCGTTATTCTGCTCTCCCCCTCTGTGCTCCGTGTCCCCCTTCCGTGCTGCTGCTGTCCTCCTCCGTTATTCTGCTCTCCCCCTCCACGCTGCTGCTGTCCTCCTCCGTTATTCTGCTCTCCCCCTCCACGCTGCTGCTGTCCTCCTCCGTTATTCTTCTCTCCCCCTCCACGCTGCTGCTGTCCTCCTCCGTTATTCTGCTCTCCCCCTCCACGCTGCTGCTGTCCTCCTCCGTTATTCTGCTCTCCCCTCCACGCTGCTGCTGTCCTCCTCCGTTATTCTGCTCTCCCCCTCCACGCTGCTGCTGTCCTCCTCTGTTATTCTGCTCTCCCCCTCCACGCTGCTGCTGTCCTCCTCCGTTATTCTGCTCTCCCCCTCCACGCTGCTGCTGTCCTCCTCCGTTATTCTGCTCTCCCCTCCACGCTGCTGCTGTCCTCCTCCGTTATTCTGCTCTCCCCCTCCACGCTGCTGCTGTCCTCCTCTGTTATTCTGCTCTCCCCCTCCACGCTGCTGCTGTCCTCCTCCATTATTCTTCTCTCCCCCTCCACGCTGCTGCTGTCCTCCTCCGTTATTCTGCTCTCCCCCTCCACGCTGCTGCTGTCCTCCTCCGTTATTCTGCTCTCCCCCTCCACGCTGCTGCTGTCCTCCTCCGTTATTCTGCTCTCCCCCTCTGTGCTCCGTGTCCCCCCTCCGTGCTGCTGCTGTCCTCCTCTGTTATTCTGCTCTCCCCCTTCACGCTGCTGCTGTCCTCCTCCGTTATTCTGCTCTCCCCCTCTGTGCTCCGTGTCCCCCTTCCGTGCTGCTGCTGTCCTCCTCCGTTATTCTGCTCTCCCCCTCCACGCTGCTGCTGTCCTCCTCCGTTATTCTGCTCTCCCCCTCCACGCTGCTGCTGTCCTCCTCCGTTATTCTGCTCTCCCCCTCCACGCTGCTGCTGTCCTCCTCCGTTATTCTGCTCTCTCCCTCTGTGCTCCGTGTCCCCCTTCCGTGCTGCTGCTGTCCTCCTCCGTTATTCTGCTCTCCCCCTCCACGCTGCTGCTGTCCTCCTCCGTTATTCTGCTCTCCCCCTCCACGCTGCTGCTGTCCTCCTCCGTTATTCTTCTCTCCCCCTCCACGCTGCTGCTGTCCTCCTCCGTTATTCTGCTCTCCCCCTCCACGCTGCTCATGTCCTCCTCCGTTATTCTTCTCTCCCCCTCCACGCTGCTGCTGTCCTCCTCCGTTATTCAGCTCTCCCCCTCCACGCTGCTGCTGTCCTTCTCCGTTATTCAGCTCTCTCCCTCCACGCTGCTGCTGTCCTCCTCCGTTATTCTTCTCTCCCCCTCCACGCTGCTGCTGTCCTCCTCCGTTATTCTGCTCTCCCCCTCCACGCTGCTGCTGTCCTTCTCCGTTATTCTGCTCTCCCCCTCCACGCTGCTGCTGTCCTTCTCCGTTATACTGCTCTCCCCCTCCACGCTGCTGCTGTCCTCCTCCGTTATTCTGCTCTCCCCCTCCATGCTGCTGCTGTCCTCCTCCGTTATTCTGCTCTCCCCCTCCACGCTGCTGCTGTCCTTCTCCGTTATTCTGCTCTCCCCCTCCACGCTGCTGCTGTCCTCCTCCGTTATTCTGCTCTCCCCCTCCACGCTGCTGCTGTCCTCCTCCGTTATTCTGCTCTCCCCCTCCATGCTGCTGCTGTCCTCCTCCGTTATTCTGCTCTCCCCCTCCACGCTGCTGCTGTCCTTCTCCGTTATTCTGCTCTCCCCCTCCACGCTGCTGCTGTCCTCCTCCGTTATTCTGCTCTCCCCCTCCACGCTGCTGCTGTCCTCCTCCGTTATTCTGCTCTCCCCCTCCACGCTGCTGCTGTCCTCCTCCGTTATTCTGCTCTCCCCCTCCACGCTGCTGCTGTACTCCTCCGTTATTCTGCTCTCCCCCTCCACGCTGCTGCTGTCCTCCTCCGTTATTCTTCTCTCCCCCTCCACGCTGCTGCTGTCCTCCTCCGTTATTCTGCTCTCCCCCTCCACGCTGCTGCTGTCCTCCTCTGTCCGTGTCACCCTACATATCCTCCTCCACTCCCTTCTGTGAGGATAGAGAGCGGAGGTAGGAGCCGCTAAACCTGGCTCCTACCTTTTCCGAATGAACAGAGTCAGTGATCACTGACTCTGTCCATTCATATAACTGAAACATTGTAACCTGTGTTTACGATGCTTCTGTTTATGAATGGAGAGGAGCCGCTGTCTCCTCTCCATTCATTTTCAGTGCAGCTGAGAAAGGGACTGGGGAATCTGTGTCCTTAGTCCCTTTCTCTGTCTCAAAGGGGAGATGTCAGAGGTCTGTTAAGACCCCTAATATCTCACCAAAGCCCCCCAACAGGGCTAAAAAAAATTGCAATAAATAAAAAAAAAAATGTAAAAAATAAAAATAAAAAACACACTGACACCATCCACTCCCCCCCCCTAAGAAAGCCATACCTCCCAACTTTTAAAAGTCCCACCGCCATTCAGATCTCCCCTCTCCCCTGCTAACGAAAGTTGTTGAGCAGGGGGGGGGACATGTGACGCGGGATATGTAAAAAAAAATTCGTCCCTGCAAAAAAAAGTTGTTGAGGGGGGGGAGGGTGTGCCACCGATCGTGGGGGGGGGGGGGGGTGCCGTGGAACACTGTTTTGTCCGGCGATCGCGGGGGGGTTCCGCCGATCGCGGGGGGGTGCCGCGGAACACTGTTTTGTCCACCGATCGCGGGGGGGGGCTTACCTGCTGGTTCGCTGTTTCCTCCTCTTCATGCTTCCTGCTGTGCGGGAAAAATGACACTCTCGCGGGACTGCGGGAAGGAGGAGCCTATGCGGGTAAAACCCGCAGAATCCGTGCCAGTTGGGAGGTATGAGAAAGCATTGTAAAAAAACATAACAAAAAATAGTAAAAAAATAAATAAAAAATACTGACACATGTGCCACTGTCACATGACATAAAAAAAAAAAGTATCGGTATTCGGTATCGGCGAGTACTTGAAAAAAAGTATCGGTACTTGTACTCGGTCTTAAAAAAGTAGTATCGGGACAACCCTAGTTAAAGGGACACAAAATTGAATTCAAACATGTTCTTACATAAATACATGGTCGCTAACTATTATGACTTTTGCTGCACAGAAAATCCTAAACACATAAAGAAGTCTTCCGCTCCTCACATCTATCCCCCGGGTCAGAAAATCAGAAAGCACGGAAGCCAGAGGGGTCGATTTACTAAAGGCAAATAGACTGTGCAGTTGACCTCTTCAAGTGCAAATGCTCCAGAGCTTTATAAATGAGGTAAAGCTTCACTTTGCAAAGAATACCCAATCACTGCAAGGAAATGAAAAACAAAAATAGTATTTTTGCTTGCGCATGATTGGATGATGGAAGTCAGCAGAGCTTCTGATTTACTAAGCTCTGGAGCAACTGGATGTGGAAACCTTGCAAAAAGATCTGAACAAATAAATGGGGTGGGCAACTACATGGCAATAAATTTAAAATTAAAATAATGCGTTTGGAAGCCAAAAATATGAATGCAATCTATACACTGGGGGGGGGGGGACCTCCTGGTGGGAATCTAGGATGGAAAAGGACCTGGGGGTCCTAATAGATCAGGGATATGCAATTAGCGGACCTCCAGCTGTTGCAGAACTACAAATCCCATGAGGCATAGCAAGACTCTGGCAGCCACGAGCATGACACCAAGAGGCAGAGGCATGATGGGACTTGTAGTTTTGCAACAGCTGGAGGTCCGCTAATTGCTTATCCCTGTAGTAGATGATAGGCTCAGCAATGGCATGCTAACAAAGCAAACAGAATATTGGCATAGGTGTGCACAGCCTATTGCATTAGGGTGTGCACTGCGAAGCTCATGCATGTCTTTCTCTGCAGCCTTAGGCCCCTTTCACACTTGTGTGACTTGTCCTGTGACTTGGGACTGCAAAGTCGCATGACAAGTCGTACCCCATGATTTCCGAGTACCATTCATATCTGTGCGACTTCAAGTCACACCGACTTCAAAGTAGACCCTGTACTACTTTTATCCAACTTTGATGCGAGTTGAGGTCCATAGACCTCAAGTTTACACAGGCAAATTGCGTCAAAATCGTGCGACTTTCAAGTCACGGCACTGTGAAAGGGGCCTAAGCAACAGTGGACATTGAATGGCAGGTTCGCAGGCTCTGTGAAAACCACATATTTACAAAGTAAATCTGGTTAAAAAAAGACACAAGTCTATCCAGTTCAACCACAATGCATGGGAAGTGCTCTGTGCTGAGCGGCTTCCTGTTCATTTACAAACAGAAGCATAGTAAACACCGTTTACTATGCTTCGGTTACGAATGAACACAGTGAGTGTGTTCACTATGTTCATTTGGAAAAGGAAGGGGCCGGTAAATAAAATAGTAACCAGCCCCTTCCTTCGTTCTCCATCCTGAAACATCCCCCAACACGGTGGGGCCCTGGGCAGTAGGGGGAATTAGGGTGTGCCCAGGCACAGAGCGATTAGGGTGTGCACAGGCACATCCCCTGCGCACGCCTATGAATATTGGCATGCATTAAAAAGGGGATTAACTCCAGAGATGAAGCGATAATTCTCCCGCTCTACAAGACTCTGGTCCGGCCGCACCTAGAGTATGCAGTCCAGTTCTGGGCACCAGTCCTCAGGAAGGATGTACTGGAAATGGAGTGAGTATGGAGAAGGGCAACCAAGCTAATAAAGGGTCTGGAGGATATTAGTTATGAGGAAAGGTTGCGAGCACTGAACTTATTCTCTCTGGAGAAGAGACGCTTGAGAGGGGATATGATTTAAATTTACAAATACCGTACTAGTGACCCCACAATAGGGCTAATACTTTTTTGCAGAAGGGAGTTTAATAAGACACGTGGCCACTCATTAAAATGAGAAGAAAAGAGGTTTAATCATAAACTACGTAGAGGGTTCTTTACTGTAAGAGCGGCAAGGATGTGGAATTCCCTTCCACAGGCGGTGGTCTCAGCGGGGAACATCGATAGTTTAAAAAAACTATTAGATAAGCACCTGAAGACCACAGCATACAGGGATATACAATGTAATACTGACATATAATCACACACATAGGTTGGACTTGATGGACTTGTTTCTTTTTTCAATCTCACCTACTATGTAACTATGTAACTGCACTTGCAGAGTGCACAGTCTATTTGCCTTCAGTACACCAACCCCAGAGTGTGAGCGTAACAGCCAGGAAACCAGCATTTTCAGATGAAAGCCAGTAGTACCAACCTACGTTATTTTCCTCTGGAAATTTTAAAGTATAACTTAGGCCCCATTCACACTTGTGACTGCAAAGTCGCATGACAAGTCGTACCCCATGATTTCCAATGAGTAACGTTCATATCTGTTCAACTTCAAGTCATAGCGACTTCATAGTAGTCCCTGCACTAATTTGGTCCGACTTTGATGCGACTTGAGCTCCATAGACCTCAATATTACACAGGCATTGGTTCAAGACGTGTCAAAGTCGCACAACTTTCAGGTCGCACAAGTGTGAATAGGGCCTAAAAGGCAAAACGTATTTTTTAAATTTTGGATGGAGTGGAGGTAGATTAGAACGCCTGTCAGTTCTTATTGCTAGTACAAAGGATAGTGCAGCGCTAAATCTCGCAATACACACAATCTCCTCATCCAATAAATCAATACATGAAAGATGCATCTTTCATGTATATCTTTCATGTATTGATTTATTGGATGAGGACATGTATGTATTGTGATATTTATCGCTGCACTATTCTTTGTACTATTATAGCCTGGGATTTTTTTGTAAATTTGCCTTGTGAGTGTTTAGCAGGTGTTTATATATATATGTAGCGGGTGGTTACATTTAGGGGGAAGTATCTGAGTGGTAATCAGGCTCAGATGCACTAATTGTTAGGTTTCATGGACCATTTCTGTCCCTGGGAGATGGTACTGGTGTGTAGCACCCTGGGGCCTATAGGTGACGCTGTTGCCATGGGCCCGGGTTGAACCGTGGTACAGGGTTGTGCCTTTTCTTGTCCCCTCTCGGCAGCAGTACGGCGGGGCGGGGAACCTGCTGTGCCTGTCGGGAGAGGGTATAAAAGGGGGCGGCCATCTTCCAGTGGGGTCGGTTCCGCGCTCAGGCACCTTAGGCCTGGGTGCGTATGTGTCGCCTCCTGGTGCCCTAGGCCCGGAGGCCTGGTCAGGTTGTCTCCGGGTGCCCTAGGCCCAGAGACGGAGCTGCTGTTCCATCCCAGACACCTTCAGTCTGGGGTTAGGTACTTTGGAGAAAGGCCTTAGGCTGGGATCCGCCGGGGACCGAGACTCCCAGGGTGCCGCCTTGCGAGGGGACCCGTATCCAGGACGAGGAGGCCAGGGAGGTGACCCTTTCTGAAGACCCAGTGCAGAGTCGTGGTGACAGATGGGGCCTCTGGTAACTCTCTGGAGGGATGTTCTTGTCCTAAAAAGGGGCCAAGTTACTAAAGGAAGGAAGTGCGTGTTCTTTATGTCACAGTGGCAGTGACACTACGCACACAAGGTCAGTGGCAGTGACCAACCTCATGGTCTGTGGCAGAGACCATACGCCAAGCCTGTTCGTGCTGATCAGAGCAGGAGAAAACCCAATTCAAGTTTGTGCCTGGACCTCCTCCCACCTTATCTGACTTGTGTCTTGTCCCAACCTGTCTGCTCTCAAAGAGACTGTTTATTGTGCTGATAAAAATAAATAAGAGTTGGACCTTTCAGTTGGTGTGGACAGTTGCTTACTGGGGAGAAGTAAAGACTTGTTTCTGACTACCGCAGAAGCGAGGTCAGCACTGGAGGTTTTTAAACACTGGCTGCAAGCAGGTCAGAGAAACTAACACCGCTCAACCTCCCCATCCAGGAGAGTACGGGCTTGTGGTGCGGTGTGCCTCGGTCTTTCCTGCGGAGGAGCCAACGAGAAGAAAAGCAGGTAAAGTCTGGGGTTGGTGCGCTGCACGTATATTTTTTGTCCTTGTCAAGTACATTGGTTATTATGTAAGGATACAGATAATGACGTTTACATAAAGGTTTTTTTAAAAATAAATGGATAACATCGAATATTTAAAGAGAATTAATTAGATCTTCACCAACTAGATAGCCGGTGAGTAGCATTGTATACATGACTACCGTGCCTTAAAGTATAATTAAACTACTGTCATAATAACTACATGAGTTGTAACCTAACAACTTAAACTTATTGTAGTGAAGAACAATATATTCTATAATAAATAGGGAGAGTAAAGAAAGGTGTTTATATTTTAACTTTTTTTTTGCACTGGTATAAGCCTAGGCTTATGACATCATGCACAGTTCTCTCTCTCCGTCTCGTGAGAATTTACCAGGAAGGGGGGGGGGGGTGAGTCATAAAAGGGCCAATGAGAGCTGCAGAGCTGGAGGTGTGCCTCTGTGTGTTTATGTAAATCCAAGAAGTGATCAGGCAGCAGCTTCAGCTGCCCACAATTAAAATGGATGCAGCCAGACTCAGTGGAGGGAGATTTCTGCAGCATATTTGGCAAGTACAGAATCACAGTATATATAAAATAATATGTAAAGTGGTTGGAGGGAAGCTTCAAAATGGCAAAGATGTTTTTATTACAAATTATGTGAGCAGACTGCAGTTCCTCTTTAAAGGGGTTGTAAACCTTCGTGTTTTTTCACCTTAAAGGGGGCTTCCACCGGCGATTTTTTTTTTTTTAAAGTCAGCAGCTACAAACACTGTAGCTGCTGACTTTTAATAAGGACACTTACCTGTCCTAGGCGCCCGCGATGTCGGCCCCCCTGAGGCTGACCCCTCGATCGTGGCCGGTCCTGGCGCCGCCATCCTCACTAAGGGGAACAGGCAGTGGAGCCTTGCGGCTACACTGCCTGTTTCCTACTGCGCATGCGCGAGTCTCGCGGCGCTGTATGAATGGGCGGCTGCTCTCTGGGATACACACAGTTCCCACAAGGCAGCGCCCCCCCTATTCCCCAGAAGACACCACAAGGATAAAGACCTGCCGCGGACCAGGAAGAGGCAGATTAGGAAGATCCCCCTAGCAACCGCAATTTTTGGTAAGTAAAAAAAAAATTTTTTTCTATTTTTTTGTAGCATTTTGGCGTAATTTTTTTTTAGGGTGGATCTCCACTTTAATGCATCCTCAGAGCCGTTGCCGAGATATGTGAACCGGATCCATAGAGAGCGGGTCACAATCTCCTGCTGTGCGAATTAGATGCGGCGAAACCCACATCCAATTAGCACTAGTGTGAACCCAGCCTAAAAGAAAAGGTCTTATACGCTTATCCATTTAGGCCCCTTTCACACTGAAGCAGTTAAGCGTTTTAGCGCTAAAATAGCGCCTGTAAAGTGCCTGAAAACTGCATCTCATGCTTCCCCAGTGTGAAAGCCCGAGTGCTTTCACACTCGGGCGGTGCGCTTGCAGGACAAAAAAAAAAGTACCGCTAACGAACCCGTCGCCCCAGTGTGAAAGCAGCCTTAAAGCCTGGACCAGGCTATCACTCCACTGATGATTCCAGATCTCATCAAGCAGCAAGGATCAATCTATATAACCGGCTCAGAGAGATAGAAAAGGAAACACCATAGTGCTCTCCGCAAATCCAAATATTTATGAATGAATAAAAATGCACTTACATAAAGACATCACTTTCACTTTAAATCCCACATGCTGAGGAGACAATGAAGCAGACAATGTTTTCCACTCACAATGAGCAGAGCAGAAGGCTGTACCACAGTGGGCCCCTATATCAAGTAAGTTGACCACCACCGTTCTAAACCGTATCCACTCTTAAAAAACTATTTTAATTCCTGCATGCTTTATTTCCTCTGTTACTTCCTGTACAAGATGGCATTCGTTACCAAAGCAGGAAGTGATTGGAAATCCCTTCACTGGAGACACAAATGGTAATAAAAACCTAAATGAGGTTCCCTGCTTAGGCCTTTGTTTGGGGGACAGCACAGTTCTAGCCACAACCAGTGGCTACCTGTCTATTAGGGGCCCTGGAGCGACGCCCCCTCTATCCACGGCCACCACTAGGGTGACCACATTTTTAAACTACAATTCAGGGACACCCCCCTTCCCAAAAATCAGCTTGTGCTGTAACAAATCACAGCACAGTGATTGGACACAAGAGGCGGGATTTATGATTTCTCCAATCACAAGCAGGGGGCGGGGATTGTGCTCCTCCAGGCATTCCCGGCCAGGACAAGTACTGTCGGTGAGTAAAGAGGTGATGTGGCAGCCTTTTTTGGGGGCATCAGATTGGCCCGGGGGGGGTGGCTGTGTCAGTTTCATTCTGGGACACTGTATTGTCCTGGAATGAAGGTGCCCGGGACAGACCTGCAAAATGCGGGACACGCGGGCAAACCGGGACACATGGTCACCCTAGCCACCACCCCCATTCTCTATCCACAGCCGCTATTTCGACAGGACCTAGCCACCCCCTATTCATGTGGCCAGCCCCATTCAGGACGCTGGGCACATGAATTAAAGTGGCGGGGGTGTTTTTTGAAGCACCTGATTAGAGCCAGAGGCTCTAATGAGCTTTAAAATAGGGTGGGGCTTGTGGCGCGAAGCATTGTGCCAGGAGCCCACCCAGGTGTTACACAGCGAATTAATATTCGCTATTGAAACACTGATCCTCAATCCGGCCAATCAGAAGCAGGTCTGGAACCTGTTTTCCGATTGGCCGAAAAGAGAAGAGTCCCAATTGGCTGCCGAGGAGGAGGGAGGAAACGGAAGCTGCCACAATGCGCGTGGAGAGCAGGGGAAGGGAAAGCAAGGGAAGCCGCCGGTGAAGCCCAGGAGAAGTGCTGCCCACCATAGATGGGGTAAGTGCACCAGACCCAACCGACCGAGGGGGGGGGGGGTATTACTGTTTGCCACCCCCCCTACCCCCCCAAAAATTACCACCGGCCGCCACTGGCCACAACTACAGCCGACATAATGCTGTTATACTAGTGGATCTTGGTTTTAGTTTTTTGCAGTAATAATCAGGTAATATGTTAAGGGGTTAAGTCTTTTTTATGGTGTCCTCATTATTCTGTGCCTTGAGTAAACGCACTGTAAACCCCGATGCGTGTCGTGTGTTCATAGGACTGTTTTTTTTCCTTTACAGCTGAAAGAATGAAGTACACCAGCACAAGGGGAGCCGTGTCTGGTGTAGGGTTTGAAGAGGTCCTGTTGTCCGGGTTTGCAGCAGATGATGGTCTGTATATGCCGGAGCAGATCCCGAAGCTGGATGAGCAGACTTTGAGATCATGGAGCTCTCTCTCCTACAAGGAATTAGTGAAGGAAGTTTGCTCTCTCTTTATTCCTTCTGAACTTATTACCAGGAATGATCTACATGGTAAGTTATACATTAAAGAGAATTCAAAGAAATGTATAAACTGCTACTGCTGAAGTGTCCACAAAGGTTGATTGGTGGCTGAAGGAGAAGTAGCTCCAGTTCTTAGTAAGGGCAAGACAATATACACAATATTGTCAAAAGTATTGGGACACCTGCCTTTAGACAAACATGAACTTTAATGACATCCCAGTCTTAAGCCTCGTACACACGGTCGGACTTTAAACAAACTTTTCCGTGGATTTTTGTCCGAAGGGAGTTGGCGGTGAACGCCCATAGCATACACACGCTCTGACTTTTCCGGCAACAAACACGAACGTAGTGACGTTTCAACGTACTGACGACACTTCAAAAGAGGAAGTTCAATTCTCCGGCGTCACCCTTTGGGCTCCTTCTGCTAATCTCGAGTTAGTAGAAGTTTGGTCAGTGTTGATTCGCGATTTTCATTTTCACTAGAACGCAAATCCTTTGTAAACACGTTTGTCATTTCTCCGTATCACCAGCAAAGCAGCTTCATTATTATCCCATTATTAAAGAAGAAGAGAATGTGCGATGCGTTTCTAGATGTCATAACTTGCCGCGTCACGAATGTGATATCTCCATAACGAACGCTAGTTTTACAAGACAGAATGCTTCCGGCTGGTCCTTGCTTCTGAGCATGCGCGTTTGTACCTCGGACAAAAGTCTGATGGATTTCTGTACACACGGTCGGACTTTGCACCATTGGACTTTTGTTGCCGAAAAGTTTGTCCGTTTGCAGAGCGAACTTTTGTCCGATGAAAACCGAAAAAGTTTGTCCGATGGAGCCTACACAGGGTCGGATTTTTTGGAAAACTTGCTAATTTTGAAGTTTGTTGGCAAAAAGTCTGACCGTGTCTAAGGGCCTTTAGTCCATAGGGTTCAATATTGAGTTGGCCCACCCTTTGCAGGTATAACAGCTTCAACTCTTCTGGGAAGGCTGTCCACAAGGTTTAGGAGTGTGTCTATGGGAATGTTTGACCATTCTTCCAGAAGCGCATTTGTGAGGTCAGGCACTGATGTTGGATGAGAAGGCCTGGCTTGCAGTCTCTACTCCAATTCATCCCAAAGGTGTTCTATCGGGTTGAGGTCAGGACTCTGTGCAGGCCAGTCACGTTCCTCCACCCCAAACTCTCTCATCTATGTCTTTATGGACCTTCCTTTGTACACTGGTGCGCAGTCATGTTGGAATAGGAAGGGGCCATCCCCAAACTGTTCCCACAAAGTTGGGAGCATGAAATTGTCCAAAATGTCTTGGTATGCTGATGTTTTAAGTGTTGCCTTCACTGGAACTAAGGGGCCAAGCCCAACCCCTGAAAAACAACCCCACACCATAATCCCCCCTCCACCAAATGTTCCACTATTTAGCTCTTTAAGTGGAACATTTTTTGCATCTTAAGCCTCGTACACACGACCGGTTTTCTCTGCAAGAAAACTGCTGGGAGAGCCTTTTGCTGAGAAAACCGGTCGTGTGTATGGTTTCTCGTCGGGAAAACTGCCGGGAATCTCGACGAGAAAAATAGAGAACCTGCTCTCTCTTTTCTCGTCGGGATTCTCGTCTGCCTGTTTCCCGACGAGAAAACCGTGTGTGTGTACGAGGCTACATGCTTACCTGTCCCCAGGTAAGCCCGCGCATGCTCGATGAGACTTTGACGCATGCGCGGTAGCTTACAAGGGTAGTGTAGGGTGAAGCAAGATGGCGGCGACGGCATTGAATGTGACGAGCGCAGGCTCGTCGTAGTCGATGACAGTCCCGGCATTCTTGCCATTCAAAAGAACGGTGGTTCTTTTGAATGGCCGTCTGTATGCATGGCTTTGCAAGAAAAGCTTGCCAAGAATCTCGTCAGATAAACCGACGTTTTTTTTCCTGACGGGATTCCCGGCCGTGTGTCTCAGGCTGTGTACACACGACCGGTTTTCTCTGCAAAAAACGACAAGAAAACTGCCGGGAGAGCTTTCTTGCCAAGAAAACCGGCTGTGTGTACGCGGGTTTCAGTTTTCTCGTCAAGAAAACTGCCCAGATTCCCCGACGAGAAAGAAGACAACCTGCGGTCTTTTTTCTCATCGAGAATCTCGGTCGTCCTGTTTCTCGACGAGAAACCCGAGCGTGTGTACACTTACCTGTCGCCGTGGAAACCCACGCATGCTCAAAATGACTTTGACGCATGCGCGGTAGCTTCATAGGCATAGGGTGTAGCAAGATGGCGGCGACGGCATCGAATGTGACGAGCGCACGCTTGTCGTAGTCGATGATGTCACTGCGTTCGTGCCATTCAAAAGAAAGGCGGTTCTTTTGAATCGTACGTGTGTACACTCGGTTGGGACAGGTTTCTTGTCAAGATTCTCGTCAGGAAAAACAACGTTTTTTTCCTGACGAGAATCTCGGCCGTGTGTACAGGGCTTCAGACAGCAGGTGGATTTCTGGCAGTTCACCAGATAAAAGTAAAGGAAAAAAATAAATAAAAAAAAAAATCTAAAAAAAGAAAACTAATGCAGCCACTACATCTAAGGACTGGTAAGCTTCAATATATTCAGTTTGTGTTTTAGACACGTGGAATGCAGTCATACAGTATATCTTTTCCCTGTATAGGTCTGATCGACAAAGCTTTACTCCGCTTCAGACACCAAGACATAGTTCCAATTACCAGGCTGGAAAATGGGTTGAATGTGATGGAAATGTGGCATGGTCCAACATACGCTTTTAAAGACCTCGCCATGTCCTGTGTGGGACAGTTTCTGGATTATTTTTTGAAGAAAAACAATCGACATGTGAACATCCTGGTTGGTACGTTGTCAGCAATATATCATTGTTATCTTACAGAGGGACAATATTTTTCATATCTTTCATAAAATGCGTAAAGAACCTTAAAGAGGTTGTAAACCCTCACATATAATCAGTGAAGTGACTGGCCTCAGGCGATACACAGAGATAAAACAAATCCTCCAACATAAGTTATATCTGTTTATCTGCAGCCGTCTTTCCTCTAAATCCATTCAAAGTGCAGAATTTACACGTGTAGCGGATGGTTGCTACTAGTTACTATCATCCACACATATTCACCCTGCTGCCAGACCTCCATACATCACTCTGGTAGACAATGAACAGTCATTTGTGTTTGTTTTGTTTTTGTTTATTTGGGGGATATAACTTGGTTTGGGAAAGGGTATGGGATGCCTATAAAACCGCTTACATTTGCCATGAGTCCTTTGTGAAGAATTTACCCGGACCGTGTGTACCGACTGCTTCTCCAGCTCCTCTGTTCCAGGACACCTCTCCATGACCGTGTAAGGAGAGGCTCCCTCCCAGCTCCCCCGCCGAGGCGTGCACCCCCCCCTCAGATGGGGGTGAGCCTCCTGCTGCAGTCTAACACTCCATTCTTCACTTCACCCAGCCGACAACCCCCCCCAGTGGGCTGGACCTGAGTTTAAGTAGGAGGCCTGCCCCCTGCCAATTCCAGTTGGGGATTGGTCAGGGCTCCTCACATGAACTCCCTGTCACTCCAAATCCCAGCCCTGCCCCTCTTCCAGAACATTCTCCCTGGAAGCAGGGGAGGCGCCCAAGAACTGAAAAACAGGTGGTCACACCCACTGCTACACTAACCACTCCCTGCTCCCCAGATCAAAACAAGCAGGCCCAACATGCAGCATAGGCCTGCCTAAATTTACCTGCCTGGCAGCTATTACCCGAAAGCTTACCTCTAGTACCTACCTATAGTATAGGGTGCTACACACAGGATCTCTCAGCTCTGAAAAGCAGGGGGCGGAGAGCTGAAGTTACATCAGGGAGGGGAGCTCTGAGAGCTGATTGGAGGGAAGGGACACCCCCCCCCCTCACACAGCACACAGGAACAGAGCTGAGGATGTCAATCAGCTGGAGATCCCTCCCCTGTCACCATTTTCCTCTTGGTGTCAGGAAAACTCATCAGAAATGACTCGTGCTGATAGCAGAGGAAAAAAGCAGCTGTCATGATGATTCAGTGGCTTCAATATTTTTGGAGTCACTGGTCAGAAACAAATATGCAGGTGAGATGATTTGACTTCACTATGGCTTTTTAAACTGTGTGCTTGTTGTGGCTCAATAGCTCTATTGAAGCCACAGACAGCCAGGCAACTGGCATTCTCAGGAGGAAAGGAGTGCCAGCTTCCATATTTTTCAGTGTACAGGTTACCTTTAGGTATTGTCATTTGGAGAGTACATTGAACTTAATGTTAATGATCAGTCATAACAATATGGCCGTCCACTATAACATTATGACCACCCACCTAATATTGAGTGGGTCCTCCAAAACAGTCCTGACCCATTGAGGTATGTGCCCGTCAAATGCCGCCACTGTGCCCGTCAAATGCCGCCACTGTGCCCGTCAAATGCCGCCACTGTGCCCATCAAATGCCGCCACTGTGCCCATCAAATGCAGCCACTGTGGCCGTCAAATGCAGCCAACGTGGCCGTCAAATGCAGCCACTGTGCCCATCAAATGCAGCCACTGTGGCCGTCAAATGCAGCCACTGTGCCCATCAAATGCAGCCACTGTGCCCATCAAATGCAGCCACTGTGCCCGTCAAATGCCACCACTGTGCTCATCAAATGCAGCCACTGTGACCCACCCCCCACCCACTTGCTGACTGCCCGGCACTTACCCCATCTTGGTAGGGGATTAGGCAGCGGGTGATGGCGGTGAGCTGTGGGATGGTGGGTTGAGCAGCGGGTCGGGCGGCGGCTCCTGTGTCCTCCTTTTGTCTCGTCTTCCTTCCTGGCTCCTGCTAGGCATCCAATCGGAGCGCCTGTGCCTTCAGCCAATCAAGTGACGGGTATTAGACCCTGATTGGCTGAGAGGCGGTTCAGTGTTAGAAAAGCAAATATTAATTTGCTTTTCTAACACACCTGGGTGGACTCCTGGCGCAATGCTCTGCGCTCCGAGGCGGTGTAGAAGCGGTGTATACATTACTCCCAAAAATGCCCTGCCCATTGAAATGAATGGGCAGTGCTGCCGAAGCACCTGAAAAGGGCTTCGGCAGTGTCGCAACACGGGTGTTTTTAACCCTTTCTTCGGCCGCTAGTAGGGGTTAAAAGCGCCCTGCTAGCGGCCAAAAAGCGCTGCTAAAACGACGGTAAAATGACTTTACCGCTAATGCCGGGCGCTTTCAGTGTGAAAGTCCATAGCTATACCTGCACAAGGGGCCAGCCTGAGGTCATCTAGCATAAGGTGACCAGATTTTTAATATGAAATCCGGGGACATATATATTTTTTTTCACTAGTGATGACGGCAATCAGCGACTCTCTGCCAGTTGCCGCCGCCGCCCACCTCACAGCCTGTCAAGTCTTAAGCCCTGTACACACGACCGGTTTTCCCGGCAAGAAAACTGCTGGGAGAGCTTTTTGCAGAGAAAACCGGTCGTGTGTATGGTTTCTCGTCGGGAAAACTGCCGGGAATCTCAACGAGAACAATTGAGAACCTGCTCTCTATTTTCTCATCGGGATTCTCGTCGGCCTGTTTCCCGACGAGAAAACCGTGAGTGTGTATGCTTACCAGTCCATGGTAAACCCGCACATGCTCGAAAAGACTTTGACGCATGCGTGGTAGCATACAAGGGTAGTGTAGGGTGTAGCAAGATGGCGGTGACGGCATCAAATGTGACGAGCGCAGGCTCGTTGTAGTCGATGACGTCACTGCGTTCTTGCCATTCAAAAGAATGGCGGTTCTTTTGAATGGCCATGTGTACACTCGGCGAGCAAGGCAAGCTTGCCGGGAATACAGACGTTTTTTTTCCCGACGAGATTCCCGCCCGTGTGTACGAGGCTTTACTCTCCCGGCCCCCCGGCTACTACTGGGTGGGGAGCGGAGGAAGATCACTGGCACCAGGGAAGGCAAGGAGATAAGCAGGCAGGCGGCTGGCTGGGACTTGAGCCAAGGCAGAAGAACATGCAAGCGGAGCTGAATGGGCACCCGAAACTTAAATATTCCCTCCGCTCCGACCAGCTAATACAAACCAGATAATGTAAAAAATACACCCCCTAAGCTAGTAGGAGCGGTGGTGCGGGGGGTGTAATTCAGAATTTTTTATTTTTATTTTAATTCTGCACTGACTGTCTTTGAAATTGCCCCAGCCCCTGTTCAAATCTAATCCGGGGACAAAACCAGGGACAGACTTGGTCCGGGGACAGTGTCCTCAATCCGGGGATTGTCCCTGGAAACCAGGGATGTCTGGTCACCCTAATCTAGCAGGACTTACTTTCCTGACTAAAGCTCCACTTTAACTGTTTCAGCAATTGGAGCTACAGTAGCTCTTCTATGGGATTGGACTACACGGGCACCAGCCTTTGCTCCCCACGTGCATCGCTGAGTCTTGCCCACCCATGACCCTGTCACCATTTTTTCCTTCCTTGGACCACTTTTGGTCGGTCATGACCACTGCAGACTGGGAACATCCCACAAGAACTGAAGTTTTGGAGATGCTCTGACCCAGTTGTCTAGCCATTAGAATTTGGCCAAAGTTGCTCATATCCTTAAGGGTTTGTAAAGAAAAAAACAAAAAAAACTAAAAATATACATTTTATACTTACTGTATATACTCGAGTATAAGCCGACCCGAATATAAGCCGAGGCACCTAATTTTACCACAAAACTGGGAAAACTTATTGACTCGAGTATAAGCCTAGGGTGTGCCTCACTTTGCCTCACTGTGTCCATGCCTCACTGTGCCCATGACTAGACTGACGTTTAACATGGGAGTCAATGGAAGGGGTGCCTGGCTTTGAAAAATCGGTGCTCCTCGGCCGTAGGTCCCCCCGACAAGAAACTTTGCAAACCTGTAGAGAAAGAGTGGGACTACATGTGTGCCAAGTTTGGGGTCCAGAGGACCTACGACCGGCCGATACCGGGTCCCCAAATTCACCAGAGAAATTACCGTTTAACATGGGAGTCTATGGAAGGGGTGCCCGGTTTTGAAAAATCGGTGCTCCCTGACCGTAGGTCCTCCGGACAAGAAACTTCGCACACTTATAGAGGAAGAGTGGGGCTAAATGTGTGCCAGGTTTGGGGTCCAGGGGACCTATGGCCGGCCGGTACCGGCTCCCCAAATTTCGGGAGATCAGGCGCAAAAAGGTGACTCGAGTATAAGCCGAGGGGGGCACTTTCAGCACAAAAAATTGTGCTTAAAAACTCGGCTTATACTCGAGTATATACGGTACCTCCACTGTGCAGCTCGTTTTGCACACAGTGGCCCCGATCCTCGTCTTCTGGGGTCCATCGGCGGCTGTCTCGGCTCCACCCCGCAATCACTTACCACCTATATGCAAGCTTGCACCACCTATATGCATAGCTCTCGGCCCCGGCGCGCCGCGTCATTGGATGTGATTGACAGCAGCGCCAGCCAATGGCTGCACTGCTTTCAATCCATCCACTGTAGCCAATCAACAGCCAGGCTGAACGGCGAGGAGGATGACGGGGACGAGCGCGGGACTTTCAAGGGGTCAGGTAAGTAAAACGGGGGTTCGGGGGGGGGGGGGGCGGTATTGTCGGATGTTTTTTCACCTTAATGCATAGGATGCATTAAGGTGAAAAAACATTTACCTTTACAACCCCTTTAACACTTGTCCATTTTTTCTGCTTTCAAGACATCTGCCTCAGTGACAACATGTTCACTTGCTGCCAAATATATTCCACCCACTTTCAGATGCCATTGTAATGAGATAATCTATGCTATTCACTTAACTGTCAGTAGTAATAAAGGTGCGGCTGATCGGTGTATATTTCTGCACCCATATATATTGGGGGTTTGGGTCTTGCACAGTCTCACATTTATTACCGACTGATTGTTTTAATTGCTGACCAGACAAGGAGCTTTCTGTATTATTCATTGCTGTGCATTCAATTTGTGTTTCAGCAACATCTGGAGACACAGGAAGTGCTGCAATTGAGGGTGTTCGTGAAAATCCGAATATTGATATTATTGTTCTGTACCCCATTGGACGCTGTACTAAGATCCAGGAGCTGCAGATGATAACCGTGTTTGAAGATAATGTTCATCTGTTAGGGGGTAGGTTGCCTGCACATCAGGGTGGATAAAAAAAAATCAATGTTTTTTTTTTAAATCAACAAAAAAAAAATAGTTTTTTTTTTATTTAAATCGGATTGCTTTGATTTTTATCAAATGTGTTTTAATAAAATGCTTTTGGAGTAAAAAAATCTACCTACAGATAATTTTCTATTTAGGATACATTAATAATTGTGTTCATTCAGCATTAAATGGAGCTTGGTTATGGAGCATGATGCTGTATATTCTGCATTATTTACATTTTTGGTAAACTCATTCAATGAATCCAAGCTCTGCAAGCTGAGATAACATGCACTGCATTGATTCATTCACACAATTTCACAGTAACCATGAGATAAAACAAAGTTCAGGAATATTCTTTTATCCCATTGTTTTGAAAATCTATGTACACTTCAAACTGTATCATTGAATCGGTTCTGATATCGCTGTTTTACTAACCTGACAGCTAATTATTCTAAATAGGAAACCTTCATTTTGTTTGCAAATATTAAAAATTCTAACTAATAGCAAAAATAAGTCCTTATATTTACAGAGTACCTGTCATTTCAGATCCATCATGGCAGCGCCTGTTAGCGGGCATCCACTCACCTGCTGCCGCCACGTCCCTCACCTTGTTGTGTCACTGCCACATCACCAGCTGTCCCATTAAAGTGAATAGGACTGTTGGTTGAGTCAACAGCGGGTCAGAGGAGGAGCCGCTGTGGGACAGAGATGACAGTTGCTCTTAAAAATTATGATTTAAATTGAATTGATTTAAATCAAATCCACCTTGCTGTACATTACTATTATTCCGTGTTTAATCACCATGTACTATGCACATCCAGAGAGTGAAGCATTTAAAACAAGTAACAGCCATAAGCTTGTATTTGTTTTCTTTAGCCGGCCTCCAGCTGTCATTCCTGGACTGCTACAGCCAGGGAAGCAGCTAATCAAGCATGATCTGTGGCAGTGACAGCCCATCCAATAGGGGCGCATGGGCAGTGCCCCCCCTATGCATGCGTCCGGCCCCCTAATCTACATATAGGGTCGGTTTCAATGGGGGGGGGGGTTTGAAGCATGTGATTAGAGCCAGAGGCTCTAATAGGCTTCAAAAAAGGGTGGGCTCGGGGCACAGAGCACTGCACTCTGAGCCCACCCAGAATTAACATTCGCTATACTCACACTGATCCTCCTCCCGGCCAATCAGGAAGTGGGTTGTGAGACCTGTCACTCGATTGGCTGAAAGGACAGGCAATCCTATTGGACGCCTAGGAGGAGGAGGGCGGACACACCCGGTGGAAGCCGCTGTGGTGCAAAGTAGGATCACTGCCCGGCCGGAACCTAGATGGGGTAAATGCTGGATGACCGGCCGACCGCGAGAGGGGGGGTTTGGTGCGGGTGACCTGACAAAGCGGGGGTGGCTGGTCGTTTGATGCCCCCCCCAAAAAAAACAACACCAGCCGCCACTGATCTGTGCTTGATTAGCTGCAGTGGAGGGCAGGGGAGACGTCGGGGGTCTAACAGACCTCTAATGTTTCCAATAAAGAGTACCAATCATCTAACCCAAGCAATCACATGGTGGCTTGTTAACCCTCTTTTTTTTCCTCAATGGATTTTTATTGGCATATTTCAAATGTTACAGAGTCATAAACAAAAAATATAAGAATATAATATAAGAAAGTGCCTACAAATGTAACATGACCGTCCACATAAGATTTGGATTGTACAAAAAGAAAACAATCAATAATATTCTGTCTGTCGTTACATAAGTATTACGGGTTCATCCGCAAACAGATAGTGCATTGGTCAAATTCTAGTACCAAGGTGGAGGTTGGTACAGAGGACAGGTAAAGCTATTCATGTAAGTTAGGGTGGAGAGGGGAGACCCCACTTAAGCACCCCTTATAGGGAGCAAAACTGTGCCCGCGTGTTGACCCCCCCCCCCCCTCGTTAAGTGCCCTCTGTACCCACAGAATAACAGACAAGTTAACAAACCAAGTTAAAGAGTGAACGCTGTTGTGAGACCGGGAGATTTAATCCATTCTTTCCACATTTCCCATAGTTGGGCAATCTTCATTCTACTATTCTGCTTTAGTGCTAGGGAAGTTTCGTGTGTAAAGTGTTCATGAGTGGATTGAACTACATCTTTAATCGTAGGGGGAATTGGGTCTCTCCACTTACGGGTTATACTAGGGCGAGCTGCTAGTAGTATGTGAATTATAATGTGTTTTGATGGATTTGGGATTTTTTCTATTTCCAGGGATAGTAGGGCTAAGGATGGTGAGGCTATGATTGGCAGACGAGTGACCTCAAAAATTAATTGGAAAACGGAGTACCAATAATGTTTAAGTTTGGAACATTTCCAAAATGTATGCAATAGATCACCTTTTTGTCCGCAGTTCCTCCAACATGTGCTAGGGAGTGATGAGTTAAATTTGGATAATCTGTCAGGAGTCAAGTACCACCGGTACGTCAGTTTAAACGCAAGTTCCCACAATGTTGAGCAGCAAGTAGCTTTGTATGTGGATTTACACGCTGTTTCCCATTGTAGAATTGTGAATTGTTGTCCTAAATAATTTTCCCAGCGCAATAGTGCTGTTGAAGTAGTAAAGGTGGATTTTTGTCTTAGTAAAGAATAGAACCGAGAAATTCCCCTCCGATGATGTGCAGGGGATCTAAAAAAAATCCACGCTATTTGGGGTATTTTCCATGCCCATGCTTTAAGTGAAGTGAGGCAATGATGGGTGCGTGCGTATAAGAACCAATCAGAGTGCGAGAGTTGGTATTCTTTCTGAAGTTTGGTAAAGGATTTGATGCGATTATTATAAAGTAGATCTGAGATATATATAATGCCCTTGTGTTTCCAATGTGTGTAGGAGGCTGTTTCTAGTATGTGGGTCAGGGAGTCTATGGTGACGGGGATGGTCGCTTGATTGGGGTAGAGTGCTGAGAGCTGTGAGAATCTGGACCAAACCTTGCAAGTCGCCTTCATGGTCGGTGAGACGTGGATGTGGGGCCTTGTCCTTAGTGGTGAGATGAATAGCCAAGAAGCTAAATTGCCTCCTGGTACCATAGATGCCTCTATCTTCCCCCACAACGTGGTTGGGGGGGGATTCTAGAAACCATTCCTTAGCTTGTGTGAGTATAGATGCCATGTAGTAATCCTGAAAGTCAACAGAACCAGTCCCTCCTGCTAAGCGATGTTTGATTAGTTGAGCATGGCTGCATCTAGCTTTTTTGCCTTTCCAAAGAAATTTGGTCAGGATCGATTGCAATGATTTGAAGTAGTAAAGAGGTATAGGAATTGGTATAGTTCTAAATAGGTACAAGATTTGGGGAAGATGGAACATTTTAAATGCTGCCAATCGACCCATCCACGAGAATTCAAAGGACGCCAGCCTGGTGAGATGCGTTTGAAGAGTGGATCTGATTGGTAAATAGTTAGAAGCAAATAGTGCTTTTGTTGTAGTAGTCAGCTGGATGCCCAAGTAAGTTATGCTATTTTTAGCCCAAGTGTATGAAAATTTCATTTTGAGTTGGTTTTCTGTGGGCGTGTCCAGACCTAAGTTGAGCACGTATGATTTAGTTTCATTGACTTTGTAGTATGATACTTCACTAAACCAGGCTAGCGTCCTCTGGACCTCAGGAAGGGATCTGTCAGGGTCCATGATCATGAGGATCACGTCGTCTGCAAACAAACTTATCTTATGGTCTAAACCAGCAATGGGTATACCTGAGATTTCGCTGTTATTTCTGATATGTTCGGCAAGGGGTTCCATGACTAGGTTGAATATAATGGGTGAGAGTGGGCAACCTTGTCTTGCACCATTGGTAATTTGGAATGGAGAGGAAAGGGTGTCTGCAGAAAATACTTTGGCCGAAGGATTGGAGTATAGGGCCATTATGGCATTGTGTATCGTACCCGTAATACCGAACTTGTATAGAACCTCCGATATATATCCCCAGTGGACCCTATCGAAGGCCTTTTCGGCATCTAGTGATAATAGAAGGGCCAGGATTTTTTGCGTTTCTACATGATGTATGATATTGATTATCCTTCTAGTGGCGTCCGACGCTTGGCGTCCTTTAGTGAATCCTGATTGGTCTATTGATATAAGGAAAGGAAGTATGTCCTCTAGTCTGTTGGCTATCAATTTGGCGTAAATTTTTAAATCAAGGTTGAGCAGTGAAATGGGTCGGAAGTTTTTTGGAGATGTGGGATCTTTGCCAGGTTTAGGGAGGGTTATAATCATGGCATTGAGCATATCAGTAGGGAAAGAGGCTGAAGTTGCTGTTAGGTTGAACAGTTGGCACAGAGTGGGAGCTAATACATGCTTGAACTTCTTATAATATTCCCCAGTGAAGCCGTCAGGGCCAGGGGATTTGGAGTTAGGTAGATTATTTATTATTGCAAGTATTTCCTCAGCTGTGAAGGGAGTATTTAATTTCTCAAGTTGTTGGGGGGACACATTCGGGAGATTCAAACCTCCTAGGAAGGATCCAATCCCCGCCTGGGAGGGTTGGGTAGTGGAGGCATCATCCTTGAGGTTGTATAGATCTTCATAGTAGGTACTAAAGGAGTTCGCTATGTCTTGGGGTTTAAGAAGTTTTTCGTTCGTGTGAGGGTGATGTATGTACGGGATTTTTGTTTTGGTTCTATGACCCTTAACTCGAAGGGACATTGCCTTTCCTGCCTTGTTCCCTGTAGTGTATGAAGTGGCTTTGAGAATTCTGTATGATTTAGCACATTTTTCAAGTAGAAGGGCCCTTAGCTCGTGGCGAAGGGTGAATATTTTAGATTGGAGAAGTGGTGATGGGTTGGATTTATTCAGTGATTCGGATCTGGCTATCTCAGCTGTGAGTTCATCTAACCGTTGGGTCCTTTTTTTTTTGGCTCTAGCTCCCATTTGGATGAACACTCCTCGCATGACTGCCTTGTGTGCGTTCCATATCACCAGCGGGTCAGATACCGATGCCTGATTGATTGAAAAGTACTCTTCCAATTGGCGTTCAATATGGGTAGAATAGAGTGGTGTAGTTAGGAGATAGTTATTGACTCTCCAAATAAAGTTATTGGGTTGACAAGAGCCGTCAGATATGGTAATGCTAATGGGGGCATGGTCTGACCAGGTGGTGGTATGAATGGTAGAGTTTGAAATTTTATGCAGTAACCGACTGTCAGTTAGGAATAAATCAATCCGTGAGTAGGTATTGTGACACGGCGAAAGGAACATGAAATCCCTCTCGCTCGCATGACAACACCTCCACACGTCAAATAGATCATTGGAACTAATAAACGGATCTAAAGGAGAGGTATTTCTGTGAGTCCCCGCAGTGGAGTCTATTGAGTTGTTCGGGACCATATTAAAGTCCCCACAAATGAGCAAATGACCTTGTTGGATCTTACGGGCAGCCCGAAGTGTCTTCCTGAGAAAAGTCATTTGGCCATGGTTTGGGGCATAAATGGAGACCAGGGTAAAGGAGATATTGTTGATTGTGCAAATTAGGATAATATATCGCCCTCCCGGGTCAATGACACAGTTCTGCAGGGTGAAAGCAACAGTGTTTCTGATCGCTATCATTACTCCGCGTTGTTTTTTATCAAAGGAGGAGCGAAACACATGGGGGAATTGTTTGTGTTGGCAGGCAGGAGAGGAAGTCGCAACAAAGTGCGTCTCCTGTACGCAAAGAATGTCACAGTTCTGGGTAATGGCTGATTTCCATAGGGAGGACCTTTTTGCTGGGTGGTTTAGTCCATTCGCATTGAGTGATAGGATAGTGATCCCCATGCTGAAAGGAGGTGTGGTGAGTCCGTGAAGCAACTACTTACAGTTGTGGAAGAATGAAGGAGGAATAATCAATCCACCGGTCGATGTGGGCGAGAGTACTTCTGTTGGAGATTTGAGAAGGAAGTAGTAAATTCAGTCCTTGGATCTATAGCGGTATAAAACAAGTTAGATTTGAAGATCAACAAACTTCATGCGTGAACGAACTGTAGATGTCTGAAGCAGGTGAAGGCACTTGCAGAAGTGCAATCAAAAAGAAAGAAAAACAACACAAAAACACAAAAAAAAACCAAAACAACAGGGTCAAGAAGAAAAAAAAAATAGACCCCGCTTTTTAGTAAAGACTAAGTGAACAAACTAAGCTCACAGGTGTGTCAGCATGAACCAGCTCCTCAGAGCACCTGACAACTAATGGGGGAAAGTTCAGTAAGCTGGTGTTAAGCACGCGACCAGACCGGACTAAGGTAGTCGCATAATGATGCAATTTGAGCTAGTAGATCAACGTTGGTTGTTTCTGCGGTTCTCCCTGTTACTTCCAAAGGTGAACGGGTTTGGTGTACCGTCATCGTCAGTTTGGTTGAGGGGAGGATCTGGTAGGATTCCCCATGCTTTAAGTAGTTTCAAGCCCCCTTCCAGGGTGGAGATGGTGTGAGGAATGCCGTTGTAAGTGACCAAGATGGTCGCTGGGTGGCGCCATTTGTATATAATTTTGTGATTGTTCATCGCCTTAGTGATAGTTTTAAGTTGCTGACGCATTTGGAGTGTATGTTGAGATAGGTCTGCAAACAGTTGTATATCAGAGTATGGTGCAGGGAGTGGTGACAGTTCTCTAGCTTTCCTAAGTATCTGTTCTTTCGCTTGGAAAAAATGTACTCGCAGAAGTACATCACGGGGTACCTCTGCTTCCAGGTGGCGTGGTTTAGGCAGCCTGTGTATACGATCAAACGTAAGCTCAATCGGGGAGAGTTCCGGGAGCATGCTGGAAAACATAGCGGTGGCGTAATTGCGCAATTCTGTAGGTTGAACGGACTCAGGGATTTCGCGTATTTTAAGGTTATTGCGTCTGGAACGGTCCTCGAGGTCCGCTAATTTCGCTTTGATCCAGAGAGATTCCTCTTTCTGATCATTGTATGCATCCACTAATTCATTAACAGTGTCAGTACATTCCTCCATTTTGTTTTCCACACATTGCACCCTATTGTCCATGTGTTTCATTTCTAGTGAGAAAGTATTAATCAGGGATGAGAAGTTGGACATGAGAGAAGACTGCAGCGATAGGAGCATGTCTTTCATAGTGGTGTCTAGCACCGGTTGTCCTGATGTTGGGAATTGTGCTATGGAGGATTGTAATGATGAAACAGCAGAGTTATTATGCAGGCCTGTACTCACTGTGATTGAGGCCTGGTCCGAGAGATCCATCCGCATCCTCGATTTCGCCGGGCTCTGGGACACCGGGGTTGCAGGAGAGGTATCCAAAGGAAGGGGGGAATGATTTCCAGCTGGTATGTTCTGTGGATGGCCCCCCGGGGGTTCCGAGAACTGCAGAGAGTGGTGCGCTGAGGGTCCGGTGCCGCCATCTTGGTTTCGCCGGCGGGGCTGGAAGGAGAAGGATTCCAGGCGTTTTAAGCCTCTATCCTGGATGCGTTTGCGGGACGACATGACGGCGCAGCCTGGCAGGTACGATCGCTGTGCTGTGGGGCAGAGTAGCGGGTAGTCAGTGCTCGATAGTCGCTGATTGTCCGGTCTGGATGGCGGAGCTCACTGCTTAAGCGGCCATCTCTGTGCACGCGCAAGCCACGCCCCCTTGTTAACCCTCTTGTGATAGCAATAAAGTTACATTAAATTTTTTTTTATTATAATAAAATGTAATAAAAAACAAGCAAACTAAATTTTTTTATGTAACCCTTTTGCCCTGCACACAGCCGTAAATGGAAACATGTGCACACATGTATGTAAACCATGATTGCACCACGCATGTGATCTATCGCCACCAATGTGAGTCAAAGCAATCATTCTAGGGCCATAATGGGTAACGGCCGGTTTTCTTGTCGGAAAAACCGTCATGCTTTCTCTTGGTTCGAGAAAACCGGCCGTGTTTATGCTCCTTGGCAGTTTTCCCGACAGGAAAATCGCAGAGAATCACGACGAGAAAAATTAGAACCTGTTTTTCACCACAGTTTTCCTATGGGGAAACACTGCAGTGGAGCATACACACGGCCGTTTTTCCCGACCAAGATGTCGGGAAAACCGGCCGTGTGTACACAGGGAAAAGTGACCAAGCCGGTGCTCGGTTTTCTCCTTGGTTTTCTCGCCGATCTTTTGACCGACGAGAAAACCGATCGTGTGTGTACTCGGCATAAACCGATGAGTTCTAAAGGCTTTTAAAGGGTCACCTATGGAGAATTTGGAATCCTGTCGTGTGGGCTAGGGATGAGCCGAACACCCCCGGGTTCGGTTCGCACCAGAACCCGCGAACGGACCGAAAGTTCGCACGAACGTTAGAACCCTATTAATACCCTATTAAATACAATGGATGCGAACGTTCAAAATCTAAAGTGCTAATTATAACGACTATTATGCATGTTATTGTCCTAAAAAGGGTTTGGGGACCCGGGTTCTGCCCCAGGGAACATGTATCAATGCAAAACGAAGGATGAAAATCTTCGAGAAAAATGGCATAGCTACCCCATCACCCCCCCCCTTCCTACCCCAGCCCATTACCAGCCCCTTTGGGTCTTGTATGGATATTAAGGGGAACTCCGCACACAAAATAAAAAAGGCCCTATATACTCTTAACAGCCGTATACAGGCGGTGCATACAAGACAGGGACTGTAGGTTTGTTCTTAAGTAGAATCTGATTTTTAATTTTGAACAGGTACATTGTTTAAGTGTAGCTCCAGCCAAAAAATCTATTTTTAAGCTTTTTGGAAAACATAGGGAAGGGTTATCACCCCTGTAACATTTGTTTTGCTGTCTGTGCCCCTGTTCAGAACATTTCACCTCACTTTCCGTCCCAATGACAACTGTTTTTGAAAAGTGGGGTTTTTATTGAAACAAGGATTGGTGATAAAGCATCAATAGAGAGGAGACACCTTTTTCCCATATTAACTCTTACAGGAGAGAATTTCCCTTCCATGGGGTAGATTTCCTCTCACTTCCTGTTGTATCCTTCCGTTTGCAAGTAGGAGTCGTTTGTAAGTTGGATGTTTGAAAGTAGGGGCCTGCCCTATATACTCTGCTGAAATTTGCCCCTTACATGTTGGTGTTGCCACAACACTGTAAGCCCTCACAGTTACTCTTGGTGGGCGCTGGAACGCCCTGCTGTGAACTATTATATCAGGAATTATATTTACATGCCATTGTTGAACAGTGGTAGGAAAAATTGGGCCTTTGGTGGTGGTGCTGGTGCCACAACACTGTAAGCCCTCACAGTTACTCTTGGTGGGCGCATGAATGGGCCCTGCTGTGAATTATTAGATCAAGAATTGTAATTGCATGCCCCTGTTGAACAGGGGCAGAAAAATTGGGCCTTTGGTGATGGTGGTGGTGCTGGTGCCACAACACTGTAAGCCCTCACAGTTGCTCTTGGTGAGCGCAGGAATGGGCCCTGCTGTGAATTATTAGATCAATAATTGTAATTACATGCCCCTGTAGAACAGGGGCTGAAAAATTGGGCCTTAGCCACTGGTGCCACAACACTGCAACCCCTCACAGATACTGTACTTGGAGCACAGCAATGAGCCCTGTTGCAAAGTATTGCATCAAACATTGTAATTACACGCCCCTGTTAAACAGGGGCTGAAAAATTGGGCCTTAGCCACTGGTGCCACAACACTGCAACCCCTCACAGATACTGTACTTGGAGCACAGCAATGAGCCCTGTTGCAAAGTATTGTATCAAAAATTGTAATTACACGCCCCTGTTAAACAGAGGCTGAAAAATTGGGCCTTAACCACTGGTGGCGGCACCCAGAAACAAAAATGTTCTTCCAAGCTATCATCATGAATCGGATCATTGAGGAGGATAGTCAGTCAACATAACAGGACAGTCACTCAGCATCAGCATCAGTCTTGAAGGGATGTGACATTTGAAAATAAATTATTCTGTTATATCAGCTTCAGGTGCTTGGTAGCTGGTGGTGATCCAAGACTGGTTCATCTTTATGAAGGTCAGTCGATCAACCGAGTCGGTGGACAGGCGAACCCTGTGATCCGTGACAAATCCTCCAGCAGCCCTGAATGTGCGTTCTGAAAGAATGCTGGATGCAGGACAGGCCAGTAGCTCAATTACATACTGTGCAAGCTCTGGCCAGTGATCCATCCTCAAGACCCAGTAAGCCAGAGGATTTTCGGTGGGAAAGGTGTCCGAATCTGACCTTGCCCCTAGGTATTCCTGCACCATGTATATCAGACGCTGGCGATGGTTGCTGGAACCGATCATACCTTGGGGCTGCGGACTAAAGAATTGTCTGAACGCATCGGTCAGACGGCCACCTTCCCCACCGCTCCTTCTTTGACTGACCAAAGCCTCAGCAACTCGTTGTCCCGGACCAGGAGTTTGTAACCTCCCAGTCTCTAGGAACGCGTTGCACAGACCTTTCTGCAAGGCCTCCCGGAGTTGTCTCATCCTCTGCGACGGTAAGATAAGGTCCGCAACCTTAGCCTTGTACCGTGGATCAAGGAGAGTGGCCAGCCAGTAATGGTCCCTCTCCTTGATCCGAAGAATACGAGGATCCTTCCACAGACTTTGCAGGATCAGGGAGGCCATGCAGCGTAGGTTAGCTGAGGCATTAGGTCCGGAGTCCTCTGGGTCACTAAGAACGACATGATCCGCAGCCACCTCCTCCCAGCCACGTACAAGTCCACGGGTTTCTTGGGACTGTAAATCATCCCTAAAAGACTGCTGCTGTTGATGCTGCTGAGTGCCAGGCTCCACCTCCATGCTGACACAATCCTCCTCCTCCTCCTTCTCCTCCTCCTGGGTATCATCATCAGACCCTTCGAAACGCTGGGAATCCTCCTGAAGCATGTACCCAACACTGTGCTCAAACAGTTCGGGGGACTCCTCAGGAGGACATGGTGGGTCTAGGGAAGGAGTGACTGATGATGACATTGATACCAGGGAAGAGGACGCTTTGGCAGCTGCTTTGCCAGTACCCTGAACCTGGGTGAGAGAGGATGAGGAGGATGAGGAGGGCTTGGTCATCCACTCTACCAAGTCTTCAACATGATGCGGCTCAACACGTCCAGCTGCCGAAAAGGACAAGCGTGTCCCATGGCCACGTGCTGATGACGAAGCACCGCTTCCACGACCAGCACTGTTGTCTCTAGACACAGAGCCTGCTTGCCCTCTTTTATTGGCTACTGACTGTCTGCCTCTCCTTGTTTCCCTTCCAGACATTCTTATGGCCTGCAGGGAGATGGGAAAACCAGCAATAAGGGGTAGCTTCAGGTGTATATTTTGCAGGAAGCACACAACGCCCGCTGTAAGTGCTGCAGATGACTGCCTGTGTTACACAACAGGAAAAAACAGCAATAAGGGCTAGCTTCAGGTGTTTATTTTGCAGGAAGCACACTACGCCCGCTGTAAGTGCTGCAAATGCCTGTTAGTGTAACACAAAAGAAAAAAAGCTTGAGCAATAAGGGCTAGCTTCAGGTGCATAATGTGCAGGAGGCACACTACGCCCACTGAAAGTGCTGCAAATGCCTGTTAGTGTAACACACCAGGAAAACACTGCAATACGGGCTAGCTTCAGGTGTGTAATGTGCAGGAGGCACACTACGCCCACTGTAAGTGCTGCAAATGCCTGTTAGTGTAACACACTAGGAAAACACAGCAATAAGGCCTAGCTTCAGGTGTATATTTAGCAGGAAGCACACCACGCCCGCTGTAAGTGCTGCAAATGCCTGTTAGTGTAACACACCAGGAAAACACAGCAATACGGGCTAGCTTCAGGTGTATAATGTGCAGGAGGCACACTACGCCCGCTGTAAGTGCTGCAAATGCCTGTTAGTGTAACACACTAGGAAAACACAGCAATAAGGCCTAGCTTCAGGTGTATATTTAGCAGAAAGCACACTACGCCCGCTGTAAGTGCTGCAAATGCCTGTTAGTGTAACACACCAGGAAAACACAGCAATACGGGCTAGCTTCAGGTGTATGATGTGCAGGAGGCACACTACGCCCGCTGTAAGTGCTGCAAATGCCTGTTCGTGTAACACACCAGGAAAACACAGCAATACGGGCTAGCTTCAGGTGTATAATGTGCAGGAGGCACACTACGCCCGCTGTAAGTGCTGCAAATGCCTGTTAGTGTAACACACCAGGAAAACACAGCAATAAGGGCTAGCTTCAGGTGTATATTTAGCAGGAAGCACACTACGCCCGCTGTAAGTGCTGCAAATGCCTGTTAGTGTAACACACCAGGAAAACACTGCAATACGGGCTAGCTTCATGTGTATAATGTGCAGGAGGCACACTACACCCGCTGTAAGTGCTGCAAATGCCTGTTAGTGTAACACACCAGGAAAACACAGCAATAAGGGCTAGCTTTAGGTGTATATTTTTCAGGAATCACACTACGCCTGCTTTACGTGCTGCAGATGCCTGCCTGTGTTACGCAACAGGAAAACACAGCAATAAGGGCTAGCTTCAGGTGTATATTTTTCAGGAATCACACTACGCCTGCTTTAAGTGCTGCAGATGCCTGCCTGTGTTACGCAACAGGAAAACACAGCAATAAGGGCTAGCTTCAGGTGTATATTTTTCAGGAATCACACTACGCCTGCTTTAAGTTCTGCAGATGCCTGTTAGTGTAACACAAAAGAAAAAAAACTACGAGCAATAAGGGCTAGCTTCAGGTGTATAATGTGCAGGAATCACACTACGCCTGCTTTAAGTGCTGCAGATGCCTGCCTGTGTTACGCAACAGGAAAACACAGCAATAAGGGCTAGCTTGTATACTGTGCAGGAGGCTTAGCAAAAATATCACTGACACTGTCCCTACCTATCCTTCTCTCTCCCTGCACACAAGGTTTATCAGAATATCACGGACTTTCCCTACCTATCCTTCTCTCTCCCTACACACAATATCACTGACACTGTCCCTACCTATCCTTCTCTCTCCCTACACACAATATCACTGACACTGTCCCTACCTATCCTTCTCTCTCCCTACACACAATTTCTCTAACACTGTCCCTGCCTGTGTACGTCTTTCCCTGCGCCGGAACACACTACACAAGGCCGCCGCGCTGGCGGCCTTTTATAGTGTGGGGCGTGTACTAAACCCCCCTGAGCTATAATTGGCCACAGGCAACCTGCATGTGGCCAATTATGGCTCTCCTCGCTGCCGGCGCTGTGATTGGCCAAGCATGCAGGGTCACAGTGCATGCTTGGCCAATCACAGCGCCGGGATTTTGGGCCGTTCGCGTCACTCGAATTTGGCGCGAACGACCCAAAACGTTCGATCTTCGTCGAACGATCGAACACACGATGTTCGAGTCGAACGTATGTTCGACTCGAACGCGGAGCTCATCCCTAGTGTGGGCACACACAATTTTAAGGCTTGACATGTTTGGTATCCATTTATTCAATGCAACCTCATCTTTTATATTTTAACAAAAAGTTGGCTATTATACTGTGTGTTTATACTAAAATTAATTTTAGTTTATTTTTTTCTGAAAATATGGCTTTGCACAGTAAACAGTAAACAGTTGCACAAATAAAGCAGAACTAAAGTTCAGTTGTTGTTCACTGTGAGTTTTATCCATGCCTGCACATTGGGGTGCCATTGAAAATAAATAGCAGTTAAAGTGGAGGTCCACACAAAAAGTGAACCTCCGCTTTTCAGAACCCTCCCCCCCTCTGGTGTCACATTTGGCACCTTTCAGGGGGGAGGGGGGTACAGATACCTGTTTAATACAGGTATTTGCACCCACTTCCGGGAATAGATTCCCGCGGGAGTCACGCCCTTCGCGTCACCCCCCGCTGTCTTCTGGGAAACACACTAGTCCCAGGAGACAGCAGGGACCTGTGAGGACGTGCCGCGCTACTCGCGCATGCGCAGTAGGGAACCGGGCAGTGAAGCCGCAATGCTTCACTTCCTGATTCCCTCACCAAGGATGGTGGCGGGGGCAGCCGAGAGACAAGCGATTGCTCGGCTTCGGCTGCCGTCATCGGGGGCACCCTGGACAGGTAAGTGTCCATTTATTAAAAGTAACCAGCTGCAGTATTTGTAGCTGCTGGCTTTTAATTATTTATTTTTTTCGTGGGACCTCCGCTTTAATGATAACATGCTTTAACACATACACACATAGATTTGATTCGGCCTTTTTTCATTAACCACTTCAGCCCCGGAAGGTTTACCCCCCTTCCTGACCAGGCCATTTTTTGTGATACGGCGCTGCGTTACTTTAACTGACAATTGCGCGGTCGTGCGACGCTGTACCCAAACGAAATTGACGTCTTTTTTTTTTCCCACAAATAGAACTTTCTTTTGGTAGTATTTGATTACCTCTGCGATTTATTTTTTATTTTTTGTGCTATAAACAAAAGAAGACCGACAATTTTGAAAAAAAAACAATATTTTTTACTTTTTGCTATAAAACATTCCCAATAATTATTTTTTTTAAAATCTAACTTCATCAATTTCGGCCAATATGTATTCTGCTACATATTTTTGGTTAAAAAAAAATCCCAATAAGCGTATATTGATTGTTTTGTTCAAAAGTTATGGCGTCTACAAAATAGGGGATAGATTTATGGAATTTGTATTTATTATTTATTTTTTTACTAGTAATGGCGGCGATCGGCGACTTATAGTGGGACTGCGACATTGTGGCGGACAAACTGGACACTAATACCGCGTACACAGTCAGAATTTCCAACAACAATTGTTCGATGTGAGCTTGTTGTCGGAAAATCCGACCGTGTGTAGGCTCCATCAGACATTTGCTGTCAGAATTTCCGACAGCAAATGTTTGAGAGCTGGTTCTCAGTTTTTCCGACAACAAAAGTTGTTATCGGAAATTACGATCGCGTGTATCCGATTCCGACGCACAAACATTCTAAGCATGATCGGAATAATAATTTGACGCATGCTCTGAATCCTTGAACTTAATTTTTCTCGGTTCGTCGTAGTGTTGTACGTCTCCACGTTCTTGACGTTCGGAATTTCCGAGCAACATTTGTGCGACCGTGTGTATGCAAGACAAGTTTGAGCCAACATCTGTCGTAAAAAAATCCACGGTTTTGTTGTGGGAATGTCCGATCACACTTTTTGGGGTGCAGTGACTATTGCTAAAAATATGCACCGTCACTGTACTAATGACACTGGCAGGAAAGGGGAGAACATCAGGGTCGCTCAAAGGGTTAAATGTGTGCCTAGGGAGTGCTTGCCAATTGTGTGGGAGGTGCTTTTACTATGGGAAGGCAGAGATCCGTGTTCCTGCTTTTACTATGGGAAGGCAGAGATCTGTGTTTCTGCTTTGTAGAAACACAGGATCACAACCTTCCCTTCTCACAGAACGACAAAATGCATTGTTTACATAGGAAGAACGCCGTTCTGCCTGTGTCCCTAATGATCCGCGGGTCCCAACGGTCATCACATCCGCCGGACCCACTGATTGGCTCCTGCTGTGTCCAATCACAGCGGGAGCGGGTCGCCGGTGGCGTGTGTGCACACCCCAGACCCGGAAGTGCAGAATCTATACTATACACTGTAAATTCATTTTGAAAGTAATTAAAAAAATGCCCAAAAATAGATCTCATTAGAATGGAAACGCTCTGATTAATATGTGAAAAAAAAAAATGTGTGAGATATTGTACATCTTCCGTGCGCACAATCTCACTAAATTAAATTTTCTCAAATTTTTCTCCTATTCCTTTGGCAGTTGAAGGAACATCGGATGAGCTGGATGTACCTGTAAGAAAACTCTTCACAGACACAAGTTTTGCAAGCAAGCATAATTTAATGAGCATTAACTCTGTAAACTGGGCTCGAGTGATGGTTCAGATAGCCCATTTCATCTATGGGTACTTCCGATGTGCCCCAGCATCACAGGAAGATACACTGCCCCCTGTGGAGATAGTTGTACCAACAGGCGGAGCTGGGAATATTACAGGTATGAGATTGGTAATGGGATGATGAGGCCACAAGCAACAGTTTACAGTAGAATAAATCTTCAGCTTCAGTTATTTTCAGCTTTTAAAAGTTAGAGTCCTGTCCGCGAGCATAGGAACCTCACAAATGGTCAAAAACAGGAGAAGCTTTGATGTGCAAAAATGGGACTTGCCAGTCCCATTTTTGCCCATCAAAGCTTCTTCTGTTTTTGACTATTTTTTAGGTAGAAATAAGCTTTAAAAAAATCCCAGTAGGTAGAACTATTTGGTAGAGGAGACTTTGTGTGTCTCTTTTGCAAAAAAACCCCTCTTTATCTGTTTGCTAGCAATTTTACTCTATGTACACTGCCTGAGGTACATGTTCAGTGCAGTGTACACTACTGGAGCTTCAGCTTGCATGCATGAGAATCACATCAACACAACCCAAGTAAGAAGGTATCAGTCCAGAAGAAGAACTAGAGAATATGGAATGGGCAGTGATGGCAAACACGAACATGTCACCACTAGAGGAGTGTAGCGCTACCCCCAGTTAAGAGAGCCGCTGGATTTTGTTTCGGGCCCTGTATACAGCACCGCCAACCCCCGGCAATATACTTAACCACACTGGCACAGTTAGTCTAGGGAATGTTACTATATGCAAGAATAAACACTGATGTCAAGGTGATAAAATATAACTGGATTTACTTTGTATTAAAGGTCAAGGTTAAACACATTACATAGCATACATGCAGAGCCCTGCAGCAATAAACATATTCATCAGAGATAGTGCAGAGTGATCACCCGCCACGTGCAACTATCTTCTCTCCTTATGCGCAATATGGCGCAGCAACAAAGTTTTAACCCCCACCCTGGTCAGGCCTGACCCAGATTAAAACTCAGTTCCTTATGAGAATAATTCTTTGCATGCAACTTGAACGGTGGTGCACTTTCAGGAAACAATATTTGTAATTCAACGGTAGTAAATTAACAAGATGGGCCAAGGCAGTCACTAGGCCTAACAAAGTAAAAGGGTAACGAAGTGAGCAAGTGCTCGCTCACCACTCCGGACGCGATCCCAGTCCGGGCTTCCACCACTGTGTATCCGCACACAGTGTCTCCAACGGCCAGGTCTCCGGTCCAGCTGATATCCACAAACTTGAACAGAAACAGGTGCCACCCAGGCTCCGCAGTGGGGTGGAAGGCTCTTTGGTCGGTATGCAAGGCCCAGGCTTCAGGCCTTACACAGCAGCAGATCCGCACAGGGAGTCCTATTGCTTGCAGCGCGGTGTCCAAAGAGGCCGAGCTTAGCCTCGCCCTCTTCTTATATAGCCCCACCCATGAGTCTCTGCAGCGGCCCAATGCACCCTGGCTGCCGAACGGGGTTCTGGGTAACGTAGTCCAGGGGCCTTAAAGGAGACCCCGCTACAGGAGGATAACATTTTCCAAAATGTGCAAGTATGCCATATATACAGTCAGGTCCATAAATATTGGGACATTGACACAATTCTAATCTTTTTGGCTCTATACACCACCACAATGGATTTGAAATTAATCGAACAAGATGTGCTTTAACGGCAGACTTTCAGCTTTAATTTGAGGGTATTTACATCCAAATCAGGGGAACCGTGTAGGAAATACAGCAGTTTGTATATGTGCCTCCCACTTTTTAAGGGACCAAAAGTCATGGGACAGATTAACAATCATAAATCAAACGTTCACTTTTTAATACTTGGTTGCAAATCCTTTGCAGTCAATTACAGCCTGAAGTGTGGAACGCGATGACATCACCAGACGCTGGGTTTCATCCCTGGTGATGCTCTGCCAGGCCTCTACTGCAACTGTCTTCAGTTCCTGCTTGTTCTTGGGGCATTTTCCCTTCAGTTTTGTCTTCAGCAAGTGAAATGCATGCTCAATCGGATTCAGGTCAGGTGATTGACTTTGCCATTGCATAACATTCCACTTCTTTCCCTTAAAAAACTCTTTGGTTGCTTTCGCAGTATGCTTCGGGTCATTGTCCATCTGCACTGTGAAGCGCCATCCAATGAGTTCTGAAGCATTTGGCTGAATATGACCAGATAATAATATTGCCCGAAACACTTCAGAATTCATCCTGCTGCTTTTGTCAGCAGTCACATCATCAATAAATACAAAAGAACCAGTTCCATTGGCAGCCATACATGCCCACGCCATGACACTACCACCACCATGCTTCACTGATGAGGTGGTATGCTTTGGATCATGAGCAGTCCCTTTCCTTCTCCATACTCTTCTCTTCCCATCACTCTGGTACAAGTTGATCTTGGTCTCATCTTTCCATAGGATGTTGTTCCAGAACTGTGAAGGCTTTTTTAGATGTTTGGCAAACTCTACTCTGGCCTTCCTGTTTTTGAGGCTCACCAATGGTTTACATCTTGTGGTTAACCCTCTGTATTCACTCTGGTGAAGTCTTCTCTTGATTGTTGACTTTGATACACATACACCTACCTCCTGGAGAGTGTTCTTGATCTGGCCAACTGTTAAGGGGGTGTTTTCTTCACCAGGGAAAGAAGTCTTCGGTCATCCACCACAGTTGTTTTCCGTGGTCTTCCGGGTCTTTTGGTGTTACTGAGCTCACCGGTGCATTCTTTCTTTTTAAGGATGTTCCAAACAGTTAATTTGGCCACACCTAATGTTTTTGCTATCTCTCTGATGTTTTTTTTTTTCCAGCCTAATGATGGCTTGCTTCATTGATGGTGACAGCTCTTTGGATCTCATATTGAGAGTTGACAGCAACAGATTTCAAATGCAAATGGCACACTTGAAATGAACCCTGGACCTTTTATCTGCTCCTTGTAAAAGGGATAATGAGGGAATAACACACACCTGGCCATGGAACAGCTGAGCAGCCTATTGTCCCATTACTTTTGGTCCCTTAAAAAGTGGGGGGCACATATACAAACTGTTGTAATTCCTACACCGTTCACCTGATTTGGATGTAAATATCCTCAAATTAAAGCTGAAAGTCTGCAGTTAAAGCACATCTTGTTTGTTTCATTTCAAATCCATTATGGTGGTGTATAGAGCCAAAAAGATTAGAATTGTGTTGATGTCCCAATAGTTATGGACCTGACTGTACTCCTGGGGCCCCTGGGTGGCTCAGTTCAGCTCCAAATTTGCAATAAATTTTCTTCAAAGTACGACTTTCCAGACTTCAGAGATAATTGTAAAGGGGAGTGCAGTGGAGATACCTCTTTTAGTTCCCTGAGCCACCACTACAAGTAGAGCTTGGGCAATAATTTTGATAAAACCTTTAGGCCTCATGCACACTGGACGTTTTTGGACGTTTTTACAGCAGCTGTTTTTGGCAGTAGACGTTTTTTTCTACAGTCATTAAACCCTCCATCAGGTTATCCTGTGTGTCCATGAACACATAGGCTGTTATCAGCAGTTTTGGGCAGGGGCGTTTTTGAGCAGTAAAAAACCCCCAAACCTAGTGGGTTCTGAGAGACGTTTTTCAGCTGTAAAAACGCTCCAACGCTGATAAACGTCAAAAACGTCACTCACCAGCGTGTTTTAATGCTTTTGATCCATTGAAAAAAAATAAAACGCTAATAAACGCTAAAAAACGCTATTGCAAAAATGCTGAAAAAAGTTGAAAAACTCACTGCAAAGCTACTGGCATTTTTATAACGTTATTTTAACGTCCAGTGTGCATGAGGCTTTAAAGCGGAGGTCCGCCTAAAAAAAATATATTAAAAGCCAGCAGCTACAAATACTGGTCCCCGCTGTCTTCTGGGACCTGTGTGTCTCCCAGAAGACAGTGGGGGAGGACAGTGTAGGCGCAGGAAGTGGCGTAGGTCACCGTGATCACTGTGGTGATCTATGCTAGGAAGAAGGAGCAAATACCTGTATTACACCAGTATCTGCTCCCTCCTCCTGAAAGGTGCCAATCGTGACACCGGAGGGGGAGAGGATTCCAAAAAAAGTTCAATTTTTGGGTGGAACTCCACTTTAAAGAAGAATTAAACCCTCATATCCTTTACAACCAGGGAACCTGCTGTCTTAGCCTCTGTTTAATCGGCAGTTGTCATGGTGCTGCACATGTGATCAGGTATGAAACCAGCTATTTGATGGCGTGACAGTTCGATTAAGAGCACCGGCAAGTGGCAACTATGACACTCATTATATTCTTGGCATGCCTTGAAAGTACCAGTTTTGGGAAACCGTTAAATTGATGGGTTTTGTTCTGCTTTAAAGCTGATACCCTGCCATAGGTTGCTCAACAGTCAGCCCTGATGAAGGGGGTGCGCCCCCCGAAACGTGTTAGCTGAACTCCGTGTTCTGTGCATGTCCATGCACTGTGTTTATGGCCTTTTGTCAATTGCATTTTGTGAGTACCCACTTTTATACAAAAATTTGTTATTATTAATCTGGTAATGTACTAGGTGTGCGCGCCTTCCATTTCTGTTTTTCTTGTGGTTCCTTTCGGATTACCCCATCTGAGGAATGCAGCATCCACCTAGCTTTGGGATACAATATATACATTTTACACCACCATTTTATCTGACATCTGTTACGCCACACCTTGGAAGACCTATTAGCGCTGGAAGTGACTGTGTTTTTTGTATTGCTTAATAGGGATGAGCTTCGAGTTCGAGTCGAACTCATGTTCGACTCGAACATTGCCTGTTCGCCTGTTCGCCGAACAGCGAACAAATTGGGGTGTTCGCGGCAAATTCGAAAAATCTATGGGAGAAATCTAAAGTGCTAATTATAAAGGCTTATATGCAAGTTATTGTCATAAAAAGTGTTTGGGGACCCGGGTCCTGCCCCAGGGGACATGTATCAATGCAAAAAGAAGTTTTAAAAACGGCCATTTTTTCGGGAGCAGTGATTTTAATAATGCTTAAAATGAAACAATAAAAGTGAAATATTCCTTTAAATTTCGTACCTGGGGGGTGTGTATGATATGCATGTAAAGTGGCGCATGTTTCCCGTGCTTAGAACTGTCCCTGCAAAAAATGTCATTTTTGAAAGAAAAAAAGTCTTTTAAAACTCACTCGCGGCTATTAATGAATTGTCAGCTCCCGGCAATACATACAAAAGTCATTGATAAAAAAAAAAAAAAAAAAGCGTGGGGGTTCCCCAGAATTCAATTACCAGGCCCTTCAGGTCTGGAATGGATATTAAGGGGAACCCCGCCACAAATTTTAAAAAAAAGATGACGTGGGGTTCCCCCAAATATCCATTCCAGGCCCTTCAGATCTGGCATGGATTTTAAGTGGAACTCCACCCCAAATGAAAAAAAAAATGGCGTGGAGTCCCCCTAAAAATCCATACCAGACCCCTTATCCGAGCACGCAACCTGGCCGGCCGCAGGGGAAGAGGGGGGGACAAGAGAGCGGCCCCCCTCCCTCCTGAACCGTACCAGGCCACATGCCCTCAACATGGGGAGGATGTCCCCATGTTGATGGGGACAAGGGCCTCATCCCCACAACCCTTGCCCGGTGGTTGTGGGGGTCTGCGGGCGGGGGGCTTATCGGAATCTGGAAGACCCCTTTAACAAAGGGGACCCCCAGATCCTGCCCCCCCCCTATGTGAATTGGTAAGGGGTACATTGTACCCCTACCATTTCACGAAGAAAGCATAATTAAAAAAAAAAAAAAAAACACACAAGCACCTTGAAAAAGTCCTTTATTAAAAGAAAAAAAAAAAAAAAACATTCCAGCGGTGAAATCCAGTGTCCCGCGGCGATCCCGATGTCCAGCGCTGTCCTTCATTGGTTGTGCCTGAGCAGACCTGTTGGGGAACTCCCTCTCAGTGTTTTAAATGTATAGACCCGCCCCTTCTAAAGTTCCCCATCAGGTCCGCTCAGCGGCCCAGATGCGGAACATGAGAAGGGGCGGGTCTATACATGTATTACCAAAGTGAGAGCAGTTCCCCATCAGGTCCGCCCCCTCGGTATGTCGGACCCGCCTACGTCATTGGCTTGAGCGGGGAACTTCCTTCACTGTGTAATTTAAATTACAGCGGACCTGATGGGGAACTTTAGAAGGGGCGGGTCTATACATTTAAAACACTGAGAGGGAGTTCCCCATCAGGTCCGCTCAGGCACAACCAATGAAGGACAGCGCTGGACATCGGGATCGCCGTGGGACACTGGATTTCTCCGCTGGAATGTTTTTTTTTTTTTTAATAAAGGACTTTTTCAAGGTGTTTGTGTGTTTTTTTAAACATTTTTTTATGCTTTCTTCGTGAAATGGTAGGGGTACAATGTACCCCTTACCAATTCACATAGGGGGGGGCGGGATCTGGGGGTCCCCTTTGTTAAAGGGGTCTTCCAGATTCCGATAAGCCCCCCGCCCGCAGACCCCCACAACCACCGGGCAAGGGTTGTGGGGATGAGGCCCTTGTCCCTATCAACATGGGGACATCCTCCCCATGTTGAGGGCATGTGGCCTGGTACGGTTCAGGAGGGAGGGGGGGCCGCTCTCTCGTCCCCCCCTCTTCCCCTGCGGCCGACCAGGTTGCGTGCTCGGATAAGGGGTCTGGTATGGATTTTTAGGGGGACTCCACGCCATTTTTTTAAAAATTTGGGGTGGAGTTCCCCTTAAAATCCATGCCAGATCTCAAGGGCCTGGAATGGATATTTGGGGGAACCCCACTTCATTTTTTTTTCATTTGCGGCGGGGTTCCCCTTAATATCCATTCCAGACCTGAAGGGCCTGGTAATTGAATTCTGGGGAACCCCCACGCTTTTTTTTTTTTATCAATGACTTTTGTATGTATTGCCGGGAGCCGACAATTCTTTAATAGCCGCGAGTGAGTTTTAAATGACTTTTTTTTTTTCAAAAATGACATTTTTTGCAGGGACAGTTCTAAGCACGGGAAACATGCGCCACTTTACATGCATATCATACACACCCCCCAGGTACGAAATTTAAAGGAATATTTCACTTTTATTTTTTCATTTTAAGCATTATTAAAATCACTGCTCCCGAAAAAACGGCCGTTTTTAAAACTTCTTTTTGCATTGATACATGTCCCCTGGGGCAGGACCCCGGTCCCCAAACACTTTTTAGGACAATAACTTGCATATTAGCCTTTATAATTAGCACTTTAGATTTCGAACGTTCAAGTCCATTGTATTTAATAGGGTTCTAAAGTTCACACAAACATTTTGTCTGTTCGCAGGTTCTGGTGCGAACCGAACAGGGGGGTGTTCGGCTCATCCCTGTTGCTTAACAGCCACGCCTTGCCAGTCTAGGATGTTCCTGAGGGGCTATATACTTAGGTTGGTGGGATAGGGAAAAAAGGCCTTCAAGCTGTGGAAAGAAGCTAGCAGTACTTCTAATCTTGGACTTGTCCATAGGCACCATGTAGCTAGGAAGCCTTTCAATGTGGGGACGTCCCCTTCAGGGGAAGCATAAGGACTTCCCCCATTTGACAAATTGTATTCCATCCTAGGAGGAATGCCGGGACTATGTTCTATGTTCTACCAACTTCTATGTTATGGGTCTCTTTCTCTCTACCTTTCCATGTGTAGCCCTCTTTGAAAGTGGGGGAGTTGTGAAACGGGCCTCCCCAAACAGGATATTGCATTAAACCTGTAGAAAAGATTCCTTTCCTGGGAAATTAATCAGTAATCTAATCAAAGTAATTGGATACCGAATAACTACTGCAACCTCCATAAAACATTAACCATAAGTACATAGATGCACACCAGTATGGAAATATTACAAGCATTATATAAGAGATTAATAACAGTACATACATCCAATGTACTTACAGGTACTATCAGCAAAAGGTCCGATAGGAGTCATGATGGATTTGTGCACAAATACCTGGGTATATATGGATATTTAGAGAGATATCTCCAGATAAATGTTTCAGTAAAGTCCAGTTGCAGGGGTAGGGTGTCAGAGACCTGAAGACAAGATCATTGGTCACAGGGGTATCCTCCAACTGTTGTCTGACCAGCCTGGAACGGGACTTTTCACCAGCAGGAACTGTGGTGTGGCAGTGGAACTTAGAGTCAGCCTATCTACTTCATATACTCCATCACACTACTCTGTGCTTTAGTTCCTCCCTAGTATAAGGTGACAAGATTTTTAAAATGAAATCCGGGGGCATATATTTTTTTTTTACTAGTAATAGCGCCAATTAGTGACTCTTTGCCCGTCACCACCGCCGCCCGCCTCACAGCCTGTCAAGTCTTAAGCCGTGGACACACGATCGGTTTTACCGATGAAAACAGTCCGATGGACTGTTCATCGGATGAACCGATCGTGTGTGGGCTCCATCGGTCTTTTTTCCATCGGTGTGAAAAAATAGAACGTGTTAAATTTTTCCGATGGGGGGGGGGGGGGGGAAACCGGTGGCAAAAGCCGATCGTCTGTGTGGAACTTCATCGGATAAAAAACCCACGCATGCTCAGAATCAAGTCGACGCATGCTCAGAAGCATTGAACTTCATTTTTCTCGGCTCGTCTGAGTGTTTTACGTCACAGCGTTTGGGACGATCGTTTTTTTGACTGATGGTGTGTAGGCAAGACTGATGAAAGTCAGCTTCATCGGATTTCGATGGAAAAATCCATCAGATTAGAATCCATAGGAAATCCGATCGTGTGTACAGGGCTTTACTCTCCGGGCCCCGGCTACTACTGGGTGGGGAGCGGAGGAAGATCACTCTGCCAGGGAAGGCAAGGAGATAGGCAGGCAGGCGGCTGGCTGGGACTTGAGCCAAGGCAGAAGAACATGCGAGCTGAGAATGGGCACCCGAAACTGAAGAAATATTCCCTCCGCTCCAACCAGCACATGATCATCAGAAAGGGGCACAGATAATGTAAAAAAATACACCCCCCTAAGCTAGTAGGAGCAGTGGAGCGGGGGGGGGGGGGTGCAATTCAGATATTTTTATTTTATTTTTTATTCTGCACTTACTGTCTTTAAAATTGCACCAGCCCCTGTTCAAATCCAATCCGGGGACAAAACTGGGGACAGACTTGGTCCGGGGACAGTGTCCTGTCCTCAATCCGGGGACTGTCCCCTGAAACCGGGGATGTCTGGTCACCCTACCCTAGTAGTGTATAATAGTTTCTTCTGGTCCAGCATTATTAGCATTTACAGGACATGTGGCTGAGACTTTCTCTCTCTCCACTTCCTCAATTTGGGGTTTCCAAGCCAACAACCAGGGGCAAGAAGTGCATTTATAATATAATCACAGGCATTTACAAATTCTGACAGTAGAGGGCAGCATATCCTGACACGTGGTGCATTACAAAAATTGTTTCAATTTGTCAAGTATCAAGCCACCATTATCCTACATGGCTAACTTTTCACTGAATGTTCTTTAGTAAAGTCAAACATTTGTCTGGGGAGCCTGATGTGGACTTTGTTCATGGAGGACTACTGTTGGACATGCCATGGGGAATCGGAGGGACCAAGGATGGCTGGAAGAAACTGCAGGTTGAATTGGAGGGCCTGGGTTCAGATTAGGCCAGGCTGGGTTGCTCACAACATGGAGTCTCAGAGGGGCGATGTCTGCAGGTTTCCGCTTGGGAACCACAGGAACACTAATGGGCCTCCTACTAAGGGGCTCCAAAGTGTCCGTGGATTGCCCGTGCCGGTAAGGAATGAGTTAGACTTCACGTGGTTATAGTCTCACCCCTGATACTGGTCCTCACCTATTTTCTTAGTTAGTAAGAAGATCTTTTAGTTTTATCTGATTGTTACCTGAGATGGGCAGAACTATTATACAGACTTACCTTTTTCCCATTCTGTTTCCTCTCGTAGCGGGCTGCATCGCTCAGAAGATGGGGCTACCCATCCAGCTGGTTGCTGCTGTAAATAAAAATGATATCATTCACAGAGCCGTTCAACACGGAGACTTCTCATTAGGAGATACAGAGATGACGTTGGCTTCTGCAATGGATATCCAGGTATTAAATGTTATACAGCTGGCATTCATCTCCCCTTCCATAACACGTACCGGTCTCTAGCCCACCTCACCCTGGGATTTGACAGCAAAAGGAGAAGCAGCAGACGGATGAGCTCATCCCTCTGTCACTCTGCTTTCTCCTCCTATCAGTATGCTTCTTGCAATACAGTACATCTGATTGCCTGCTTTGCTGCTTCTTCCACCTTTGGTCTGCGCTGTGCTGTACGGGCACTTGCAGGAGACTGATACAGTCAGATTTAGGTATATACAGTGTTTTCAGTTAAAGATGCATTTATGGATGTGTTACTGATTACAGTGATGCATTAAAGTGTTACTAAACCCACTACATTCACTATACCTCGTCTCCCACAGTACACAGAACACGGAGGTGCAATTATTTTAGTAAATATAAACTGCTAAATACCTTTTCTCATCAGCAGTATATAGCAGTCTTGTGACTCCTATCAGTGTCTGGTTAAAGCTTGTAGGAGTTTTTATTGTTCTCCGACTGTCCTCTGAGGCTGCATGACCCCTGACCCTCTGTCTGGACAGTGCTGATTGGCCCTGTGCTGATCACATGCACCCCCCCCCAAAAAAAAACAAAAAAACTCTCTAGCAATATACACAAAACTGAGCATGTGCAGAGTGCTTCCAAGGCTCTGTTCTATCAGGAGATGGATTGGGGACAGTAAAAGAAGGGGAGGATCAGACAAGACAGGATCAAACATCCTTTTTACACATTGCGGAGGAATAACCGCTTAGCTTCCACAGTGAGTATTACAAGCATGTTTTACTGCATATACACACTGATTTTACTGTTATGGGTTTATTAACACTTCAACTTTCGTCTTTTATATCTGCCTGGAGTTTGGGTTTAAGAGGATATATTTAAAAAAAATGTGTTATTAATCACCCAAAAAAGAAAGCTCTATCTATCCAAAAAAATGTATACAAAATGAATGTGGGTGGCATAACAGAGCAATTGTCAAACTATCAATGAGAACTGAAAATGACCCCTGCATGAAGGGGATACTACAGACAGGTGCTCAAGTTGTTAAAGACCCTGCAGGTACAAAAAATACCCGTTGATCTGCAGAAATGCTCTCAGCCTCTAATTCCTGCTGTGAGATGACAACACTCTGTATCTTTTTGGACTGAGTGGTGTCAGCCCTGCCCAGTTGTCTTTTACTAAACAATTCAACCTCTTCTACTCTCCATCTCTACATTATAGAGCATCTTTTCTCAACCTTTTACTCCCAGAGGAATCTGTGAAATATTTTTTTAGGTTTTTAGGAACCCTTGGTAAGAATAGTTGATTGGGTCTATTAGGAAAATTCCTCTTCCATTGGTGGTCAGTGGGAAGAATGCTCCTCTTAGAATGGTGGCTACAATCACACCCTTACATACAGCTAAAAAGATCAAGGGTGTCATGCTACTGACTCTGCCAATTAGTGATGGACCTGGAATTATGAAGCACAGGCGTAACTACAACCTTTAGGGCCCTGGTGCAAGAAACCATGAAGGGCCTTCTTGGAAAACAGGTGTATCGGCGCTGCAACCTTCCCACATAAAAGCTCCGCCCGGTGCTCAGACCTTGAGGCTGTTGACACCTCCAATGTACCAGAATAAAGGACATCCAAAATAGTATTTCTTTATTAAATGCATGTACAAAGCTGTAAAACAGCCTACGCGTTTCGGATGTTAGTCCGTAATCATGGCCATGACTACGGACTAATGTCTGAAACTGAGTGCCGACCATCCCTTTCCTTTATAAATGGGGCCTCCTTGACCTCTGATCCCAAGATCCTTCCCGCCGATCTAGGGGCCCTTCCCACTGTTTTTTGGGGTCTTTACTCCCTTAGCAGTGCCCTTTATTATGGTCCTGCAGTGGGACCCCTTCACATGTTCTGCAGCAGGCTCGCAGAGATCCCCTTTACATCTGAACTTGCAGCCTGCAGCGCCCCCCTTACATCAGAGTCTGCAGAATTTCACTTTAAGGGGGAGCTCTATGGACTCTAATTTAAAGAGGAACTCTGATGTAAGGGGGGGCTCTGATGTAAAGGGGAAAGCTGTGGACTCTAGTGTAAAATGGAACTCTGATGTAAGGGGGGCTCTGATGTGAAGAGGAAAGCTGTGGACTCTAGTGTAAAATGGAACTCTGATGTAAGGGGGGCTCTGATGTGAAGAGGAAAGCTGTGGACGCTAGTGTAAAATGGAACTCTGATGTAAGGGGGTCTCTGCTCACCAAAGCCCCCTCCTTACATCAAAGTCCACAGAGCTCCCTTTACATCTATGTACTCAAGGGCAGGAGAGAAAAGGGAGGGATGGGGGACACCGCATTCACCATGGCTGGTGAGCTCACTCACCCCAGGAAGATAGGAGGCTCCTACAGTCTGCATATACTCAACAATGTAGTTGTAGCTTCTGGGCTTTCCCACCACCTACTCATCTCCTTTGTGAGCACAGCTCTGCTGGGAAATGGAATGTTGGCAGGGCTGGGGGCACACACAGGAGGAGAGGGGTGGGAGGAGGAGGAGTAGATCCAGCTCCGGGGGCAGGGAGTTTATCAGTGCTCAAGCTGGACAGACACTCTCTACTTACCAACTGCAACTGCAGCAGTGGAGCCTCAGGGCGGGCTCTTGGTGGGCACAGTGGCGGAATGCCAGGGCCCGGACGCAAGTGCCACCTTTCGACCCTGGTAGTTCTGCCACTGCTATGAAGGTACCATCAGAAGGGAGGCCTTGCGGCTTCACTGCCCCGTTTCCTACTGCGCATGCGTGAGTCTTGTGGGGCTTTGTGAATGGGCGGCTGTCTTCTGGTACACACACAGGTCCCAGAAAACAGCGCCCAAATTTCCCAGAAGACAGGGCGAGGAGGAGAAGAATGAAGACTACCGCAGAATAGGAAGTGGCAGATTAGGAAGATCTGCCTAGCAACCGCCATTTCTGGTAAGTAAAAACATATTTTTTTCAATTATTTATTTTTTATTTTTAGGAGCCTTTTTATGTAATTTTTTTTTAGGGTGGACCTCCGCTTTAAATCGGAGGTCCCCCCGCGTTTTTTTTTTAAAAAGTCAGCAGCTACTAACAGAGTAGCTGATGACTTTTAATAAGGACACTTACCTGTCCTACTCGCCACGGCGACCGATCGCTGCTGGCAGGTCCCGTCTCCTCCATCCTGACTAAGGGAAACAGGCAGTGAAGCCTTACGGCTTCACTGCCCGTTTTCTACTGCGCATGCGCCACTCGCACAGCGCTTTGTGAATGGGCGGCTTGTCTCCTGGGATACACACAGTTCCAAGAAGACAGCGAGCCCCATTCACAAGAAGAGGAAGCGGAAGGAGACCCACCTCGGATAAGAAGAGGCACATTAGAGGCAGATTAGGGGACTTCTGCATAGCAACGGGCATTTCGGGTGAGTATAGAATTTTTTTTTTTTCTATTAATTTTTTTCTTTTTTTTTTTAATAGGATTTTTAATGTAAAAAAAAATTCTGGGTGAACCTCCGCTTTAAGCTGGCCATATATTATACAATTTTCTTATTCAGTTTCCTTTAGATTTACCTTCAACTATGTAGTACAAGGTCCTGCCTGATTGCACACAAATTGAAAGTGTTTATATTTGACCTCATATTATAGGGTTTTGGTAAATCTAAAGAAGAACATTGTATAAGATTGGTTCAAGCTGGATCAATATAACTGCTAAGCACATACCTTGAATTTAAAAATCTAGTCAGTGCTGACATCTAGTGGAGAAATAGCAGAATGCAATTAATATTTTACACATACTGTAGGTCTTGCTGCTAAAATTCTGATTAATCCTGAAACAAAAGAAGCCAAACACCTTTTGACCGACACTGTTCTTGGTCTAGTAAACGGAACAATAATTAATGTTTTACATTTACAGGAGCCTTACAACATGGAAAGGATATTGTGGCTAATTGCTGATGGGAACAGTGGAAAAATTAAAGCCATGATGGAAGAATTCAATGCTAAGAAACAGCTCAGATTACCAACAGAGCTTCACAAAAAGGTAGATTACAGGCTTTTTAATTAGACTGTTTTGTTATTTAACTACTATGGATTCAGTATTCGATATTGGGGTTGATTTACTAAAGGCAACTAGACTGTGTACTTTGCAAGTGCAGTTGTTCTAGAGCAGGGGTCTCCAAACTGCGGCCCGGGGGCCAGATGTGGCCCTTTGCTAGCCTTTATCTGGCCCTTGGGGCGCTATTTCTCCCACTGATATGAGGCACTATTTCTCCCACTGACACCAACAATGGGGCACTATTTCCTCCACCGATACCAATGACGGGATACTATTCTTCCTCCTAATAGGGACACTACTCCTCTTTTTTGACCACCAACCCTAATGCCGTGTACACACGGCCTTATTTCTCGTCGAGAAAAACGAAATTTTTTCCTTTCGACGAGAAAAACGATCGTCTGTGGGCTTTATGTCGTTTTTCTCGACGAGAAAAACGGCATTAAAAACGACGAGAAAAATTAGAACATGTTCTAATTTTTCTCGTCGTTTTTGTCCGACATTTTTTCCGCGGCAGTTTTCCCATAGGGAAACACTGCCGCGGAGCCCACAGACGGTCGTTTTTCTCGACAAGAGAAAAAACGACGTGAAAAACGACCGTGTGCGGTGCATACTAGCTCATTATGCCTTTTCCTTTACAGGTTTTAAAAAAAGAAAAAAAAAGTCAGCGGGTATACAACCGCTTTAATTGTGAAACAAACGTGTTTGCTACGACCAGTTGTTTTTCTTCACTGAAATTTTGTATCATGTTCCAATCTTCCACAGCTGCAGGGAATGATGACCTCCTGCTCGGTTAAGGACGAAGACATTATAAGGACGATTAAACGTTGCTGGGAGGAGAACCATTACCAGCTCTGCCCCCACTCTGCGGTTGGGGTGTCTTACCATTACCAACAAACCGACAGCAAACAGAACAAGTATTTCACATTTATAGCATTCATAATGGTTATTATATTAAAGGGGAGTTCCAGCCTTTTTAGGTTTATTAAAAGTCAGCAGCTACAAAAAGTGTAGCTGCTGACTTATAATAAACAGACACTCACCTGCCCCACGGTCCAGCGATGCGGCCGCCCGGAGCGTCGCTCCTCTCCCCCTTCTCTCTGCCGGTGCCTCCATTCACATTGTGGGCACCCGGCCGTAGCAGCTTTTGGCTTCACGGCCGAGCACGCACTGCGTATGCGCAAGCGACGCTGCGCTCCCTGAGTGGACAGGCGATCTCCTGGGACCTGTCACGTATCCCAGGAGATCGCCTAGAGCAGTGGTTCTCAACCTGGGGGTCGGGACCCCCTCGGGGGTCAAATGATGATTTGCCAGGGGTCACCAAATCCTGGGCTGTTCCTGAAGCCTGCACCACTCTCTCAGCCTTTTTTCTCAGATCAGCAGGTCACCTTGATCAAGAGCACCTAAGTTGGCTGATTAAAACTCCCCCCAGCACTGCCACTCATTCCAACTCCCCCCACCAGCACTACCACTCATCCCAAACCCCGTGCCAGCACTGCCACTCATCCCATTCCCCCCCACCAAGGAGTAAAGGAAGGAATAAAAATAGAGAATACATGAAAAGGAGAGGAAAAGAGGTGGAGGAACAAAGAAAAAGGGAGAGAAAGAATAAGAAAGACGGCTAGAGTGAGGGATGGGGGAAAAAAAACAAGAAATTAGGATAGAGAGAGATAAAAGGGAAAGAAAAGAGAACAATGAGAAAGAGTGGTACATCCTAAAATGTACTATGAGAGATTTTAATACTGTACAAGTGGAAGGGTAAATGTCCGTGGGTTAAGGGCGCAAATTACTTGTCTTGCCTTGGGTGCTGACAACCCACGCTACGAAAATAATTTTACTGTTAGGGGTCCCCACAACTTGGGAAATTTTATCAAGGGGTCACGGCAGAAAGGTTGAGAACCACTGGCCTAGAGGGAGGGGTCGCCTAAGGCTTGAGGAGGAGTCGCCTAGGCGTTCCCTGGGCGGAAGGAGGAAGTGGAACAGGAAGTCCCACTCCTACCGAAGCCCCCACTCTCCCCCCCCCCCGAAAAAATGACATGCCAAATGTGGCATGTAAGGGGGTGAGGAGTGCTTAAAGCGGAAGTTCCACTTTTGGGTTGAACTCCGCTTTAAAACCACTTCCATATCGCAGGCCGTCATATGATGTCCTTGGCTTTCAGTGGTGATATCTGAATGATGGGTGCAGCTGCAGGCATCATCCAGAGATCAATTTTTTCAGCCGGTGATTCCCTACACCAAAAGAACAAACATAGCAGCGGTTCAATGGCTTAATCATTCTTGCCAGCGCCCCCCTGCCGCCCTCTGGTGCTTCTCCAGGCTCGCCCGAGCAATCAGCGAGCCGGAGAAGGAATCCGCCGGTGCTGGAAGGAAGCCATAGAGAAAACCAAGAGACAGATGGTCCCCGGCAATCTCTATTACTCTCGGAGGCCCGGGCGTGATGTTATGACGTCCGGGCTGGCGGAAGTAAACAAAGTCGGTGACACGGCAGGAATGCCTGAGATCCTTCATTTTTTATTTTTTCGGGGATATCAGTCTTTCCAGACTGGAGGAGGTCTTATAGACCCCACATCTCTCCATAAAGGTGACTATTCCTATTCTCTCCATAAAGGCACTATTCCTATTACAAGGTATGTTTACATTCCTTGTAATAGGAATAAAAGTGAACAACATTTTTTTTTTGAAGGGAAAGTGTAAAAATAAATAAAATAAAATAAACAATAAAAAATAAATAAAAATTAAAGCTCCCACGAGCTCTCACGCAGAAGTGAACGCATACTTATATCGCGCCCACATATGTAAAGGACGTGCAAACCACACATGTGTGGTCTCACCGTGAACGTTAGAGCAAGAGCAATAATTATAGCCAAAGAACTGGAGATGTGTAAACACACAAATCCCTGTTCTGTTCGGAAAGACAGATCATGAGTTCTTAATAGCTAGGAATCACGATCTGTCTATTTCTCTAGGTCAGTCCCATCCCCCTACAGTTAGAACACACACGAGGGAACGTATTTAACCCCTTGATCGCCCCCTAGTGTTAACCCCTTCCCTGCCAGTGACATTTTTACAGTAATCAGTGCTTTTTTATAGCACTGATCGCTGTATAAATGACAATGGTCCCAAAAATGTGTCAAGTGTCAAGTGTCCGTTGTGTCCGCCATAATGTCGCAGTCCTGATAAAAATCGCAGATTGCCGCCATTACTAGTAGAATAAAAATAAAAATGCTATAAATCTATCCCCTATTTTGTAGACGCTATACCTTTGGCGCAACCCAATCAATATAAGCTTATTGCAATTTTTATTACCAAAAATATGCAGAAGAATACGTATCGGCCTAAACTGAGAAAAAAATTCCTTTTTTTAAAAAAAATCGGGGATATTTATTATAGCAAAAAGTACAAAATATTGTGTTTTTTTCAAAATTGTGGCTCTTCTTTTGTTTATAGCTCAAAAAATTTAAATTGCAGAGATGATCAAATACCACCAAAAGAAAGCTCTATTTGTGGGGAAAAAAAGGACGTCAATTTTGTTTGGGTACAGTGTTGCACGACGGTGCAATCGTCAGTTAAAGCGACGCAGTGCCGCATCACAAAAAGTGGCCCGGTCATTTGGCAGCCAATTCTTCCAGGACTAAAGTGGTTAAAAAGTTCATATAAGTGTATAGTGATTCATTTGTGTGAAAGTTATAGCACCTACAAACTATGAGATATATACTGGAGATTTTTTTTTTTATACTACTAACAGCAGTGATCATCGACTTATGGGACTCCGATAGTGTGGCAGCCAATCTGACACTAACTGATGCTGGGGGGAACTGATTATGATTAACTGCCACTGACATCACCAGTGACACTAATACAGTGATCAGTGATAATGCTGTACACTGTCACTGTACTAAAGACACTGGCTGGGAAGAGGTTAACATCTAGGGCGTTAAAAGGGTTAAACTGTGTGCCTAACTATGTGTAATGTGTGTACAGTGTGCAGATGTTACTACTAGATCTCTCAGTTTCTCATCCCTGCAAAACTAACAGACTGCTTCCTCTGTACAGAGCTCTGTGTTGTTTATCAACACAGAGCTCTGGGCTGTGATTGTACACAGCCGATCAGCAGGTCCCGACCGTGAGTCATTGGACGTGCTAACAGTCTCCCGCTGTGTACAAAACCGATGTGTACACCGTGCAGTACATTGCAGGCGATCAGCAAAGTTTTTAACCGCTTAGAGACCCACGCACATATACTATGGTAGGGTGGCCGCTCTGTGCCAGATCACGTACCTAGTATGTGATCTGACACTTCCCGGCCTTGGGCGCACGCTGCCAGCGAGCCGCTTCCGCTGTGATTGGACACGACCGGAGAAAATCAGCAGGTCCAGCGACCCGATGTCCGCCGGGACCCGCCGATTGTTCCGGAGATTACCAGAACGGCGGTCTGCATATGTAAACAAGGCAGATCGCGGTTCTTTGAGAAGGAAGGTAGAGATCTTGTGTTTCTGCTATGCAGGGACACGGATCTCTGCCTTTCCACAATAAATGCACCCCCTATACAGCTAGGAACGCATTTAACCCTTTGATCACCCCTGATGTTAACCCCTTCCCTGCCAGTGTCATTAGTACAGTGACAGAGCATATTTTTTAGCACTGATCACGGTATTAGTGTCACTGGTCACCCAAAAAAATTCAAAAGTGTCACTTAGTGTCTGATTTGTGCGCCGCAATGTCGCAGTCCTGCTATAAGTCAATGATCACTGCCATTACCAGTAGAAAAAAAAAAAACATAAATATATCCCATCGTTTGTAGATGCTATAACTTTTGCGCAAACCAATCAATATGCGCTTATTGAAAAAAAAAATATGTAGCAGAATACACATTGACCTAAATTGATGAAGAAAATTTTATTTTTTTTATTGGATATTTATTATAGCAGAAAGTAAAACGTTTTTTTTTTTTTTTTTTTTTTCAAAATTGTCGCTCTATTTTTGTTTATAGCGCAAAAAAATAATAATCGTAGAGGTGATCAAATACCACCAAAAGAAAGCTCTATTTGTGGGGAAAAAATGCCGTAAATTTTTATTTTGGTACAGCGTCACACCACCGTGCAATTGTCAGTTAAAGTAACGCAGTGCCGTATCGCACAAAATTGCCTGGTCTGGAAGTGGGGAAAATCTTTTAGAGCTGAAGTGGTTCATTTATATTTTACTGCAATGTTTCATAAACGATTGCGCTAATAACGTGTGACATTAAAAAAAATTGATTCCGTAGCGTCTCTGCTTTCAGAAAATATGTTTTGGTGGTTTTAAGTAATTTTCAGGTCTGCGTGCAAAAAAATGAAATAGAATGCAAAATTGGCCCTGGCAGTGAATGGGTTAAATGCCTTTTATTTTCATTTTCCATCAACAGGCCCCGATGTTGTCTGGCTCCGGCTTCAGCTGCTAAATTTCCAGAAGTCATTCTACAAGCCGATCTTACCCCCGACCCCCCAGCCGACATCCAGGCATTGTGGAAGAAAAATTGCAGCTATTTGCATGTGACGAGAGAAGACGATTGGGAAGAGATACTCAGGGAAAAAATAGAAATCATTGACAGCTAAGACTGAACAATGGAAGGGAAATCTATTATTCTGCTATATGTAACTACTTATTGAACAACATCATTACCTAGAATTGCGTGGAAAAAAAATTAGTTATAGAGGAAAAATAAACACAATGGATAATAAAGCCTATTTTGTCAATTAACTTACTGTACAGGGACATAAACGAACAGATAAATAGACGTGTAAAATGGCCAAGTTTTACGGTTAGAAAGTAACCATCTGCCAGCTTCTGGTGTCTCTTAGACATGAGCGGTTCATTTCGTTCCGAAATAAAATTTGCTTGAATTTTTGTTAGTTGGAAATTCGGATGTATCTGAATGTCCGAATTCGAATAGTACCAAATTTAAACAAATCCGAAATAACAAAATTCAAATTTGAATCGTTTTCGAATTCGAATAGTTTTCAAATTCGAAAAGTTTTCAAATAGTTTTCAAATTCGAAAAGTTTTCAAATAGTTTTCAAATTCGAAAAGTTTTCAAATAGTTTTCAAATTCGAAAAGTTTTCAAATAGTTTTCAAATTCGAAAAGTTTTCAAATAGTTTTTAAATTTGAAAAGTTTTCCAATAAAATAGTTTTCCGATTTCCAAATAGAATAAAATAGAATAGAAAATAAAGGAATGAAATAGAAAAAAAAAAGTTTTTTTCTATTCTATTCCTTTATTTTCTATTCTATTTTATTATTTTTGGAAATTTGAAAAGTTTTAGAATTCGAATAGTTTTCCAATTTCCAAAAAGAATAAATGAGAATAGAAAATAAAGGAATAGAATAGAAATATATATTTCTGTCTATTTTTTTTCCTTTTATTTTCTATTCTTCTTTTTTTATTCTCTTTGGAAATTGGAAAACTATTCGAATTCGAAAATGTTTCAAATTCGAAATCTATTCGGAATTAATTAGAAAACTTTTCGAATTTGACAACTATTCAAAATTGATTCGAAAACTTTTCGTATCAATTCGAAAACGAACAAAACGAATGCCGAAAACGAATTAAACTAATAAAACAAATTTAACTAAACAAATTTATGTAAGTAACGAAACAAAACAAAACTAAACTAATTTTTTTGTTCTGCACATGTCTAGTGTCTCTTGGGAACTTCAGCACTGAGGTACAGTACCGGGTTTCCCCGAAAATAAGACCGGGTCTTATATTAATTTTGACTACAAAAAACACACTAGGGCTTATTTTCAGGGGATGTCTTATTTATTTACGGCATGTACAATAATCTACATTTATTCAAATACAGCCATGTCCTCTTCTTCTGGAAAAATAAATAAAAATATCCTGATCCTTAAAGAACGATAGACAGCATAGTGTTTGTGTTGTGTCATTTACCCCTCTCTATGTTCTAAAAAACCTGGAATAAAATAATAAAATGTTTTTAAAAAGTTTGTCCCCTGTCTTCTCTCCCCGTCTTAGCTCAGGAGTCAGCATTCTGAAATTCTGTATTCCCAAAACCTTGGTTAAAGTCCTTGTAAAATTATGTAATCCGTTCTGTAAAAAGATCATATAATGTGCAGTGTGTCTCCTTGTGTAACTTTATTGTGGAAAATACCTTATTTACAGCGCTGCTGGGCGCTCACGTGACCTCTCGGAGCTCTTCTCCCTCTCCAAATACTGCAGAGGGAGGGGCCAAGATCCTCACTGATGAGCACTGCAGAGGGAGGGGCTGCTGATGTCAGCCGGGAGAAGAGGAGAAGATCTCCAGTGGGTCACGTGAGCGCCCGGCAGTGCTTTAAATAAGGTATTTTCCACAATAAAGTTAGGAGACACACAGCACATTATATCATTTTTTTACAAAGCAGATTACATGTTTTTACAAGGACTTTAAAGCGGAGTTCCACCCTAAAAACAAACTTTTTATTAACAGCTTGCCTTTAATGTAGAAAAAAAAAATTCTTAAAAAAAAGTTTTTTACTCACTTGTATATGGCTGTTACTAGGCAGATTTCGTAATCTGCCTAGTTCCTAGTCCGCGGTGGTTCAACTTCCTGTACTAAGAACCCATTGCCTCCTGGGAAATAATGACACTCATTTCCCAGGAGTCTCTGGGCATTACTGTGCCTAAAAATCGTGTTATTTCCATACAGGAAATTACGCGATTAAGGCGGACCACAGCGGCATTTTACAATAGGGAAGAAAGCCCTGTGTTCTGGCACAACATTGTCATGACAACGGGACGGAACGTTCCTCCGTCGCCGCCCGTTGTCATGGCAAAAATCCAAACTAACGGCGCTACGAGCGCCGTTATACTGCGCATGCGCGAGATCGAGAGGTGAATGCTGGTTACCCAGCATGCACCTCTCTAGGGAAATCCAGGAAGACACAGGAACTGGGCTTCTCATGCCCACAGCTAACATGGAAACGACCACAAGATCGCTGAGAAGATATCAGGTAAGTGTTTACACTGTTTTATGTACCGATCGTGTTTTTTTTGATAAGTGTAAAAGAATATTGAATGTAATGTATTGTGGATTGCAAAAAAAAAAAAACTATGCCCGGAATCCCGCTTTAACTAGGGCTATTTTCGGGGTAGAACTTATATTGCAGCAATCCCCGAAAATCATGCTAGGTCTTATTTTTGGGGTAGGGCTTATTTTTGGGGAAACAGGGTATGTGTATCAAAGTATCAATCAAATGATGTCAAGGATTGGACATTTAGGCTTCACATAAATGCTAGTTTGGAATAATCGCAAACGTTCCCGACCCGCACAGAAACTCACTGCTCTTTAGCAGACGTGCGGGGGTGCCAATTATTCTTAAAGTGATACTAAATGCACACTGTTACATTTACATTGTCCCCTTCTATTTCTGTATATGGATGATGGCACTGTAATTATTTTAATAGAAGAAAAAAATCGAAGTTTCTTTTTGATATACAGCTGTCACATGACCCAGATCTTTCCCAGCCTGTCTGCAAGGAAACATAAGCAGGAGGAGCTTCTAGCCCTCTGCTGTTGATCACATGTTCAAAACAAAAACAAAAAAATACAGCATTTGAAATACAGAGTCAAAATAATTAATATCAATAAACTGTTTTAAATTGTTGTAAATATGTTGCTATACATACTGTGAGGGGGTTAGCTCGGCAGCGGGTGTGTGTGACCCCCGGGATGGGCTCCCCACACAAAAACAGGCCCAGCAAACGGAGGTTGTGGTTTTCAAAATCAAAAAGGTGCGGTTTATTTTCTATTTACAGTGACAAAACACAGCAAAGCAAAAGAAACATAAACAAAATAAATCCTGGTCAACTTGACCTCTGACTAAACATACAGGTTTCCTAACTAACAACTGGGATCAGCCTAGTGCTGTCCTAGTCCCTAAGTCCCTGGTTTTAAATGTCCAAGCAAATAGCCACACAGGCTTTGTCTCACCGCACAGGGGTTCACTCTCCCTAGACAGTCCACACAGGTCTGGGTCCAGGCATGAGCAAACACCTAATGAATCTGGGAGTTTTTATAGAGGCCTTAAACGAGCTGACAAGCTTCAGCTGGTCTCATCAACTCCCTGCCTGCACGACGCCCAGCCCTCTCCCTAGAGGTATGAGTCATCCATGAGCCCACTAGCCTCAGCTGGGCTTATACAACTCTCCACCTAGTTGTATAAGTCGGCGTAAAGCCTGAATCTGGGCGAAATATATCTACCCCCCTGGATGCAACCAGGTGACTTTACCTTCCTGCTGTCACATACCCCCCCCTCTTGTTTTAACCTCGGGGTTGGAACACCAGCAATCAGGCATTCATGTACTCGAGACAAAGCATCCACATTCCCCATTTGAACGCCAGGGCGATGCTTTACTGTGAAGTTGAATTCCTGGAGGGCCAGGAACCACCTATTCACTCTTCTATTTGTTTCCTTGTTTTGAGCCATCCACTTTAACGGAGCGTGATCCGTAACCATGTCAAAGTGCCTACCTAGCAGGTAGTACCGAAGGGAATCTAGAGCCCACTTCACCGCTAAACACTCCTTTTCAACGGTGGCGTAATTTACCTCATGGGACTTCAACTTCCTGCTGAGGTAAATGACTGGGTGCTCTTCCCCGTTCCAGACCTGGGACAATACTGCTCCTAACCCCACATCTGACGCATCACTTTGTACGACAAAGTCTTTAGAGAAGTCGGGTGAGTACAACACTGGCTGGCTACATAAGGCTTGTTTCAAGAATTGGAATGCTGCCTCAGCCTCGGGGGTCCATTTAATCATGACCGACCCTTTCCCCTTCGTCAGGTTGGTTAGGGGCACAGCCTTAGAAGCAAAGTGGGGAATGAATCGCCGATAATACCCAGCGATTCCCAGAAAGGCTCGTACCTGCTTCTTGCTGTTGGGACGTGGCCAACTCTGGATGGCCTCGACTTTGTTGAGTTGGGGTTTTATTACTCCCCTCCCAATGGTGTACCCAAGATATTTGGCCTCCTCCTGCCCAATGGTACACTTCTTGGGGTTAGCCGTAAACCCCGCTTCCCGAACAGAGTCCAGGACTGCTTGCACTTTTGGCAGATGTGAGGCCCAATCTGTGCTATGGACAATTACGTCATCCAGGTAAGCCGCAGCATACTTCCGATGGGGCCTCAGCATCTGGTCCATTTTCCGCTGGAATGTGGCCGGCGCATTCTGTAACCCGAACGGCATTCTTTTATATTGGAACGCCCCGTCTGGGGTTACAAATGCGGTTTTTTCTTTGGCCGACTTGGCCAGGGGGATTTGCCAATACCCTTTTGTGAGGTCAAGAGTCGTCATGTATCGGGCTGTTCCCAGCCGGTCGATCAACTCATCTATACGTGGCATGGGGTAGGTGTCAAATTTTGTAACTTTGTTCAACTGACGAAAATCGTTACAAAATCGCCAGCTCCCATCCGGTTTAGGCACCAACACAATGGGACTAGACCAATCACTTTGGGACTCCTCTATCACCCCTAAGTTCAGCATTTTCTGTACTTCCTCCCGTATTGCCTCCCGTCGGGCCTCTGGGATCCGATAGGGTTTTAACTTCACCCTTTCACCGGGCGGGGTAATGATGTCATGCTCTACCCCAGATGTTTGTCCCGGCAGCTCAGAGAATACCTCCTTGTTGCGAAGCACAAACTCCTTAACCTCCTGTTGTTGGGGTTGTGACAAGGTGGCTGCTATTCCAACCTCAGGAATCACGCAACCAGTTTGAGCTGGTGACCAAGTGTCTGCGACTAGGGACTCTCTATCCCTCCAGGCTTTCAACAGATTAACGTGATAGATCTGTTCGGGCTTTCGCCTTCCTGGTTGTCTGACCTTGTAATTCACTTCGCTCACTTTTTCCATTATCTCGTAGGGGCCTTGCCATTTGGCAAGGAATTTACTTTCAACCGTAGGGACAAGTACCAGTATCCTATCCCCCGGGGAAAAGGTACGGGTCTTGGCTCCACGGTTGTACACTCTCTGCTGTGCTAACTGCGCTTGGGCCAAATGTTCCTTCACGATGGGCATTACCTGTGCAATTCGGTCTTGCATCAGGGCGACATGCTCAATCACACTCCTGTGGGGAGAACTCTCACTTTCCCAAGTTTCCTTGGCAATATCTAACAGCCCTCTTGGGTGTCTCCCATACAGTAACTCAAAGGGGGAGAATCCCGTAGAGGATTGGGGCACCTCCCTAATAGCAAACATCAGATAAGGAAGTAGACAGTCCCAATCCTTTCCATCTCTATCCACCACTTTCTTCAACATTTGTTTTAGGGTTTTGTTGAATCTTTCCACCAGCCCATCGGTTTGGGGGTGATACACAGATGTATGTAATTGCGTCACTTTGAACAATTTACACAGCTCCTTCATAACCCGGGACATAAAGGGTGTACCTTGGTCCGTAAGCAGTTCTTTACAAATACCCACCCGGCTAAACACAAGAGATAGCTCTTTGGCTATGGTTTTGGCCGAGGTATTTCGGAGAGGGATCGCTTCTGGATAACGGGTGGCATAGTCCATTATAACTAATATGTACTGGTGCCCCCTAGCGGACTTGATTATAGGACCTACCAGATCCATGGCGATCCTCTCAAACGGGACCTCAATGATGGGTAGAGGGACCAGCGGGCTACGGAAATGTGGCATCGGGGCCGACCTCTGACACACAGGGCAGGAGGAACAATAATTTTCTATGTCCTTCATCACCCCCGGCCAATAGAATCTCTGTAATACCCTCTCTCGGGTTTTCTCTGTCCCCAGATGACCTCCAAGAATGTGCCCATGGGCCAACTCCAACACCAACTTCCTGTAAGGTTTGGGCACCACAAGCTGCTCAACGGTTTCTTCTGCCCTTTTTGCCACCCGATACAGTAGGTCCTTCTCTACGCTGAAGTATGGGTAAGTGCAGGTATTATCTGGGTTCACTAACTCGCCATCTATTTTCACTACGTTTTCCCGTGCCTTTATTAGGGCGGGGTCTTTCAACTGTTCTGTGGCAAAGTTTTCCCTGTGAACCTCAAGATCAGAAAACTCCACAGACGGTAGGTTTTCGTCTGAGGAGGTGGGCTCCTCTCCAGTTTCTGGAGTCTCCCCTGCCAATACTGATAAGGGAAATTCCAGAGAGTCCTCACCACTCTCAGGGGAGTTCTGGCTATCACATTCCTGGTACATAGGGGCACCAGTGGGGGGCTCAGGATCATCCCACAGTTCCCAGAACTTCGGAAAATCCCTTCCCACAATGGCGTCATGCGGTAACTGAGATACTAAGCCCACTGGATGAGAGAGGGTACCTTTGGGGGTCTCGAAACACACTGTAGTCACTGGATACTCTCGGGTGTCCCCATGCACACAAATAACAGCTACCTTGCTATTCCCAGAGACCTCTGTTTTAACTAACTCAGCCTTTATCAGGGTCACAAGGCTACCTGAATCCAGCAATACCACAACATTTCTACCATTAACACACATTTTGCATAAATGTTTCTCAGTTCCTCGAATGGCAGTGCATGCGACTGTCGCACACAGCGACTGACGTCTGCCCGTCAGAAAGTCACACTGCATGGGTTCCTCCACAACCGGGCAATTGGCTGCAATATGTCCCGCTTGCCGGCAGCGGTAGCAAACGATCCTTCTTGCCGCCTCTTGAGCCGCTGATTTCCCAGGCTGTTCTCGCCAAACTTGGGGTAGAGCTCCCACCCTCTCACTCTCTCCACCCTCACCCCTTGGAATCCTCTTATCCGCCCCTGGGGATGGTCTGGTCTTAGGGTGGAAAGTCCGAGTGTCTCTGGAAGAGGCCGTCAGGTTCTCTGTAGCCAAGTATTTCTCCACACGATCCACAAGACCATCGGCCGTCTCTGGGTCTCCATGGCTTACCCACTTTTGGATGGCAGTAGGAAGAGCTCTCAAAAACCGATCCATTACAACACGTTCCACAATCTTTGGTGCGGACAAAGTCTCTGGCTGTAGCCACTTTCTGCTCAGGCGAATGAGATCATACATTTGAGACCTGGGGGGTTTTCCAAGCTGGAAAGTCCAGTTATGCACACGCTGAGCCCGGACAGCCTGGGTGACACCCAGCCTTGCCAATATTTCAGCTTTTAGCATCACATAGTCTTTTGCTTGGTTAGGCTCTAGGTCATAGTAAGCTTTCTGCGATTCACCAGTTAACAGAGGAGCCACCAGTCCAGCCCACTGCTCCTCAGGCCACTTTTCTCTTTCAGCGGTCCTTTCAAATGTGGTCAAAAATACCTCTGGATCATCCTCTCCAGTCATTTTTGTCAATAAACGACTCACCCCAAAGGACGCAGTATTAGTGGGACGGCTTTCCTCACTGGTCTGCGGACGTTGCTGCATTACTGCTTCCATCTGTTGTTGTAGTCTCTGCTCTTGCTTCTGCAACAGGTCTATGAAGCGGGCCTCAGATTGCTGCTGGGCTTGTTGCTGAGCCTCCAGACTCTGTTGCAAAGTTGCGTTTGTCTGCTGCTGGGCTGCAAGGCTCTGTTGATGAGCTTGCTGCTGGGCTGCGAAGTTCTGTTGTTGAGCTGCAAGGCTCTGTTGATGAGCTGCAAGGCTCTTTTGCAAACCTGCATTTGTCTGCTGTTGATTGGCATTTGCTAGAGCCAGCTGCTTCAGTATCTCCTCCATGCTGGCTTAAAAAAACTGCCACTGGTTCTCCACCAACTGTGAGGGGGTTAGCTCGGCAGCGGGTGTGTGTGACCCCCGGGATGGGCTCCCCACACAAAAACAGGCCCAGCAAACGGAGGTTGTGGTTTTCAAAATCAAAAAGGTGCGGTTTATTTTCTATTTACAGTGACAAAACACAGCAAAGCAAAAGAAACATAAACAAAATAAATCCTGGTCAACTTGACCTCTGACTAAACATACAGGTTTCCTAACTAACAACTGGGATCAGCCTAGTGCTGTCCTAGTCCCTAAGTCCCTGGTTTTAAATGTCCAAGCAAATAGCCACACAGGCTTTGTCTCACCGCACAGGGGTTCACTCTCCCTAGACAGTCCACACAGGTCTGGGTCCAGGCATGAGCAAACACCTAATGAATCTGGGAGTTTTTATAGAGGCCTTAAACGAGCTGACAAGCTTCAGCTGGTCTCATCAACTCCCTGCCTGCACGACGCCCAGCCCTCTCCCTAGAGGTATGAGTCATCCATGAGCCCACTAGCCTCAGCTGGGCTTATACAACTCTCCACCTAGTTGTATAAGTCGGCGTAAAGCCTGAATCTGGGCGAAATATATCTACCCCCCTGGATGCAACCAGGTGACTTTACCTTCCTGCTGTCACAATACATATATTTGAAATACAATTTTTATTATTTTTTGGCAATAACATGATGTGGTTGGATTTCTGCCAGTCACAGGCTGTGTCTTAGAATAAGAGGGAGGTGAAGTCTCCATTGATCTACATGTAATATCCCACCCAATTGTGTTTAGCTGGTTAGTAGACATGAAGGAGGAGGGAGGGAGTGGGTTGTCATTTACCATCTCAATAGTCTCTATAGTGTCCCTATAGTCACACGGGCTGCTCAGATGTGATAGGGAGGAAATGCTCAGCATAGAAACTCCCTGAAAACTGAGCATGTGCAGAGTTGCACCACAGTTGCAAAATCCCGTAGCTGAATTGGGGACATTAACAGAAGATGGAGATAGAGAGCAGCAGGATCAACCAGGTTTTTTGCAGAAAACAAATCTCATAGTGACTGAGTGAGTATGAACAGCATGCAGCGGGTTTTAAAAAAAAAAGGCTTTGGTGACCTTTTCCCCCATGTTTGTCGTGGGTATGGCAGCCCATTCAGATGAATGAGCTGCTGTACCCGCTGGAGATGTGCACGATGGAAAAATGTGGTGCGCTTTGTTTTCGTTTGTTAAGTAGACCATTTTGTTTTGTCATATTCAATTGTTTTCGTTATTCGTTTCGTATATTCAGATTAGTTTTGTATAGTCGTTGTTCTGAATCAATTGGTATTTTCTGAAGTTCTGTTATTCTTTTGTTATTTCGGAAAGTTCGGCTATATCCTTGCTAACCCAACCTACGAAGAGAAATGGAATGAGCTGTTTGGACGATATCGACTGGAGTCGCGTGCATCCGAAAGAAATGTAATTATTTTGGATTCATTTGTTAGGCTATGATTTGGAGATTCTGATGGATCCTCCTCCATCCAACCCAAACACAATAAGTAGGAATCATCATATTTCACTTTTTTGTACCTTACTGTATTTATTGCAATATGTTTCAATTTCATATATAGTTCATTTTTTTTAAATAATGAAAAATGTCAATGCAAAAAGACTGATTATTATTATAAGAGCTGATTATCCAAGAGTCAAAGACTACTGCATCGTGCTCATCTGAATAATAAATAAAAATAGAGCTGCACGATTCTGGATAAAATGACAATCAATTTTTTTGCTTAGAATAAAGATCACGATTCTCGGTGTAACATCATCTTTCACATTATACAAAAAAATTGGGCTAACTTTACTGTTTTTATTTTTTTAAAATTCACTGAAGTGTATTTTTTCCCCAAAAATTGCTTTAAAAGACCGCTGCGCAAATGCAGTGTGACATAAAATATTGCAACGACCGCCATTTTATTCTCTAGGGCATGGGTAGTGAATTAAAATTCACAGGGGTCCGGTCAGAAAATTTTTCTCCTAGCGGAGGTCCGAGTGTCATGTTGGTGCTATGACTCCACATGATATCCTCCACATCGCAGCCTCCTGTGCACGTCACATGCCCCTCATCTCAGACCCTCATCACAGACTGGTCCCCCCTCATTACAGACTGGTCCCCCCTCATCACAGACTGGTCCACCCTCATCGCAGACTGGTCCCCCTCATCACAGACTGGTCCCCCCCATCACAGACTGGTCCCCCATCACAGACTGGCCCCCCTCATCACAGACTGGCCACCCCATCACAGACTGGTCCCCCCATAACCGACTGGTCCCCCATAACCGACTGGTCCCCCATAACAGACTGGCCCCCCTCATCACAGACTCGTCCCCCATCACAGACTGGTCCCCCCATCAGACTGCCCCCCTCATCACAGACTGGTCTCCCATAAGACTGCCACCAACCAGACTGGTCCCCCCATCACAGACTGCCCCCATCATCACAGACTGGCCCCCTATCATCACAGACTGGTCCCCCCATCACAGACTGGTCCCCCATAACAGACTGGCCCCCCTCATCACAGACTGGCCCCCCATCACAGACTGGTCTCCCCCATCACAGACTGGTCTCCCCCATCACAGACTGGTCCCCCCCATCACAGACTGGTCCCCCATAACAGACTAGCCTCCCTCATCAAAGACTGGTCCCCCCCATCATCACAGACTGGCCCCCCTCATTACAGACTGCCCCCCATCACAGACTGCCCCCCATCATCACAGACTAGCCCAACAATAACAGACTGGTCCCCCCATCATCACAGACTGGCCCCACAATAACAGACGGTCCCCCCATCACAGACCCCTGACTCCTGTCCTCATAACAGCACAGCAAATCCCCCTCCCCACAGAGCCCTACCTTATTCACATAAGACGTGCAGCGCGGCTGCTCTGGACAACGGGCGGGACTTTTTAAGTTAAAGGTGAGTGATTGCTGGGACCGCCCCATTGCGTAGCAACCAATCACCCGCTTCTTAACTTAAAAAGTCCCGCCCTTTGTCCAGAGCAGCCGCGCTTCTCGTCTTATGTAAGTAAGACAGGCGGAGGGCAGAGACACTGCAGCGATCCGAACCAGAAGGGACAGACCAACCCGTGCGCGGCGTGCCTGCCATGCTGTGAACATAGCGGCAGGCGGGCGAGCCGGCGGCAGGGGGAGAAGTGGGACACTGTGACACACAGGAAACTATTTGGCGAGGCTGCGGGCCGGTTAGTATGGCTACTGGGGCCGGAACCGGACCGCGGTCCGCCATTTAGTGATGCCTGCTCTAGGGTCTCTGCTAGAAAAAAAAAAAATATATATATATATATAGAGATGTATGTATGTATATATATATATATATATAGATATATATATCTATATACAGTATCTAAATATATAATGTTAGGGGGGGTTCTAAGTAATTTTCTATCAAAAAAATACTGATTTTAACTTGTAAGCAACAAATGTCAGAAAAAAGCTTACACACGGAAAAACCTTGGATGGTTTTTCCGACGGAATTCCGTTCAAGCTTGGCTTGCCTACACACAATCACACAAAAGTTCTCTGAACTTTCGACCGTCAAGAACACGGTGACGTACAGTACAACACTACGACGATCCGAGAAAATTAAGTTCAATGCTCTCGAGCATGTGTCAAATTGTTTCCGAGCATGCGTCGGAATTTTGCACGTCGGAATTGCTACAGACGATCAGATTCTGGCGGAAATTCCGACAGCAAAAGTCAGATGGAGCATACACACGGTCGGAATTTCCGCTCAAAAGCTCCCATCGGACTTTTTCTGTCAGAAATTCCGACCGTGTGTACGCAGCATAAGTCTTTAAGTGGTTAAAATTACCTAATTTCATGAACAAATTTCATCCCTTTGATCCTAAAACAGTGGTCTCCAAACTGCGGCCCGGAGGCCAGATGTGGCCCTTTGCGTGCGTTCATCCACTGATACCAATAATGTGGCACAAATCCCCCCCACTGACAACAATCATTGGGCACAATATCTCCCAATGACACCAATAATGGGGCACAATTTTTCCCAATGACACCAGCAATAGGGCCAAATGACACCAATGATGGGACACAATCCTCCCAATGACGGGGCACTTTTTTCCCCAAATAATGGGGCACAAATCCCCCACTGACAACAATGAACATGCCCAGTATCTCCCAATGACACCAATAATGGGGCACAATTTCTCCCAATGACACCAGAAATGGGGCTAAATGACACCAATGATTGGTCACAATTCCTCCCAATGACACCAGTGATTGGGCACAATTTCCCCCAAGGATGGGGCAACATTTCTCCCAATCACACCAACAATGGGGCCCAGTGACACCAATGATGGCACACAATTCCTCCCAATGACACCAACGAAGGGGCGCAATTCCTCCCACTAACACCAATGATGGGGCACAATTCCTCTCACTAACACCAATAATGAGGCCCAATTCCTCCCACTAACACCAATGATGGGGTATTGTTTTTTCCCAATTATGTCGAGACTGTTTCTACTTCCAATGGCCACAGTCCGGCCCTCTTAAAGTTTAAGGCCTCGTACACACGACCGAGTTTCTCGGCAAGAACCAGCAAGAAACTTGCTGGCAGAGATGTCTTGCCGAGAAATTTGTTCGTGTGTATGGTTTCTCGTCAAGAAAACCGACAAGTAATCTCGACGAGAAAATAGAGAACCTGCTCTCTATTTTCTCGTCGAGATTCTCGTCAGCCTGTTTCTCAATGAGAAAAGTGAGTGTGTGTACACTTACCTGTCCTCCGGGAAGCCCGCGCATGTTCGAAATGAATTTGACGCATGCGCGGTAGCTTCCTAGGCATACGTAGGGTATACCAAGATGGCGGCGACGGCATCGAATGTGACGAGCGCATGCTCGTCGTACTCAATGACATCACTGCGTACGCTCTATTCAAAGAACCGCGGGTTCTTTGAATCGAGCGTGTGTACACTCGGCCGGGACAAGTTTCTTGTCCAAGAATCTCGTCGAAAAAAAACGACATGTTTTTTTCGACGAGAATCTCGGACGTGTGTACGAGGCTTAAAGGACAATAAACTGGCCATTTTTTTTTAGAAAGTTTGGAGACCCCTTATCTAAAAGAACCAAATGATACAATGTTTCTTTTTATCTCTCAGCACTGAGCAATGTTGTGATAAACTTTGCCAGCTGCTCCTTTTTTTTTTTTTTACAGCTGTGAGCAGAGAACTGCTCTGCACTTGTTAAATGAATCGTGGAAATGCTGGATTAAGATCGTGTGGGGGATTGAATCGAGATCATGATTTTTTAACAAATAATCATGCAGCTCTAATACAAATTAGTCTGAATTAATACATATTCATTCCTTATGTTATTGAGTTGAATTAATTTCTTTATTCCCAACTGACTTTGTTGGGCCGCACAGATACAAATTAATAGAATGGTCTCCTAAATTCAACCCCAATCCTAAAAGAATCATATTAGAATATTCACACTACGCTCACTAGACTTCTTTCGGACTATTCAGTATATCGTTATGTTATTTGGATGTTTCAAATGTAAGCAAGATACTCAAACTATCGTATCCTGTTATCCCAATGAAAAGAATGAATACAAATGAATTTGTTGTTTTTGTTATATATTTTTTTCGGATTCATTAACCACTTCAATACAGGGCTTTTTTTACCACCTCAATACCGGGCCTATTCTAGCACTTCTCTCCTACATGTACAAATCATCATTCTTTTGCTAGAAAATTACTCAGAACCCCCAAACATTATATATTTTTTTTTAGCAGACACCCTAGGGAATAAAATGACGGTCATTGCAACTTTTTTTCTTGCACGGTATTTGCGCAATCATTTTTCAAACGCCTTTTTTTTTGGAAAACAAATGGTTTCATTAATTAAAAAATAACAAAACAGTAAAGTTAGCCCAATTTTTTTGTAAAATATGAAAGATGATGTTATGCTAAGTAAATAGATACCTAACATGTCACGCTTTAAAATTGCGCACACTCATGGAATGGCGCCAAACTTCGGTAATTAAAAATCCCCATAGAAGACGCTTTATTTTTTTTTACAGGTTACCAGGTTAGAGTTACAGAGGAGGTCTAGTGCTAGAATTGTTGCACACGCTCTAACGCACGTGGCGATACCTCACATATGTGGTTTGAACAGCGTTTACATATGTGGGCGGGACTTGCGCATGCATTCGCTTCTGATCGCGAGCTACCGGGGACAGGGGCGTTTTTTTTACTTAATTTTTTATATTTTTACACTTTTTTTTTTTTATTACTTTTATTTCTATTACAAGGAATGTAAACATCCCTTGTAATAGGAATGGTGTGTGACAGGTCCTCTTTATGGAGAGATGCGGGGTCAATAAGACCCCACATCTCTCCTCCAGGCTGGAAAGCATGAGATCATGAAAAAAGATTTCACCGATCCCATGCTTACTAGCCGCAATGGCGGCTTTGTTTACTTCTGAGAACCCGAGCGTGACGTCATCACATCGCGCCTGGGCCTTTGACGGTCATAGAGATGACTGGTGACCATCTGGTCACCAGTCATCTCTATGCTTCCTATCCGGCGCTGGATGATTCATTCTCCGGGCCCCCGATGGCACGGGAGAGCCCTTGAGAAGCACCGGATGGCGGCGGGAGGGGGCGGTGTCCCCTCCCGCCGCCTATAAGAACGATCAAGCGGCGAAACTGCTGCTATTATCATTCTTATGGTGCGCAGAATCGCTGGCAGAAGAAAAGGATATCTGAATGATGCCTCTAGCTGCAGGCATCATTCAGATATCCCCCCACAAAGCCTAGGACGTCATATGACGTCCACCCAGGATGGGAGATCCCATCTGTGGACGTCATTTGACTATGGGCGGGTAGGGAAGTGGTTAAAATTTGTTACTACTTTGATACATCTAGCAGTGGGCACAGCCATTGGCACATTTGTACCTGTTATCAGAGGCTGTCCTTTTATATGTTATTTGTATCTATAAGAGCTAAAAGGTAAAGTCAAAGACAGACCCTACCAGCTATCTGCAACATGATGCCCAGAACAATTTGCAGCTACTGTAGCTGAGGACAGGTATAAAGTTTTCCGATTAGATAGAAAAAAACAGTAAATCTTGTTTGTTGTTTTTTTACAGAGTCACCTGTGTAAGCCACGTCTTCATTACCCTTATGGATGTTGAGTTCTTTACTCGCTTTACAAAGTCCATGGTCATTGAACTTGAACCTTCCTGGCCCCGGAGTGAGCAGCCAGCTCTATACACAGGGATCCAGCTGTCATCATCCCACCATCCTCTCCATCCTGGTGATGACTCAGCTGTGCTCCTGCCTTGTAAGGTGTCCCTGGGCTTCTGCCTAGGATGTTATGAGCCTTCTATCATCTCTCCACCATAAATAAGAGGGAGGAATCATATGACCTGATGAACTGCCGTATTTATACATATCTACCCGCATTCCTTAGTCCTGGTGAAGAATGACGCAACTTAGCAGTAACCCAGCTGCTTTGGAACACATAGATCATTTGGCATGTACAATATGAACAACGGCTTCCACAGCGATTGCTATCTGTTCTGATACGAGTGGTAGATTTAGATCAGAAATCTGGTTCTTGCAGTCAGCTTTGTGCAATTTTTCTTTCTGCACTGTATGAGTATGCTAAACGAAAATTCAAGTGGAACTCCAGCCTTTCCCCTGATGTACTACCTAGTCTTTTTAACAACAACAACAAAAACCCTATACATGCCTTCTTCCCATAGTCTTTTAGTTGGTCTGGTTACATTAGGGCACCTTTCTCTTCTTCTGGCAGGGGTAGGCATTCTTCCAGGAATGGGCTGAGGAGGTAGCCAGGGACAGCATTAGAGTGTTTGTAAGCAAAAAAGTTGGGGGAACTCCTGCGCTGCCCTAACGTGTGATGGGTGGATGAACCTATGAACCGTGAAAAAAAGGGGGGGGGGCACTGCTGCCAGACACCTATGAATCCAATTCGGGGAAACTCAGAACAATGTAAAACAGTGATGGTGTTGGCGCTGTGTTTAAACAAAGAGAAAGTACGAGAGCTGGGAACAGTGTGACTGATAACACACTAAACCTAAATAATATTGTGACCTTATGTGAAAGATAAATAAATAAATTAAACTCAAATATATTCACGTGTATCAACGTAATCATGTAACCACATACATCCAACATGTCCAGTCGTGATCAATCCAAAAGAGTGTACTAATATATATATAAATAAAATTGCAAAAGGAATATTGTTGAAGAGTCCAAATAAGTCCAATCAAACCGTGCAATCCAAAAGTATATATAAAGTGATTCCCGTCACCAAAAATAAGAAAATAGAACACACAGTGGTTCAGTGCTTAAAGCTTGATTTCTCTTCAGTGATCCACCTCTGTGCCTGTGAGCAGCTTACCTTGTTGCTAATTAAGCTTAGCAAAAACAGGTCACAGGGTTATTCAGAACAGGTGGACTCCTTCCTGTTCCTGCAATCCTCCCAGATATCATATACAAAACCAAAGAAAATGGATCATAGTATAGTACCGCCGGTGTCCAGAGATACACACACACGCCAAAAATCACTTCACAGATAAACAATATGGGAACATCTCCACGAGCGCTGAACTCGTCGTCCCTCTATTTGTCTGTGGCTCCGTGTGGGTCTCAGTGCAGTGGTGTCTCAGATCGTGTTCAATGTAATAGAAAATATGGCAGACATAGCATAGTCCCGTACCAGAAGGTTTTATTTAAGATGAACAATATAAATATCGTGACGATACGCGTAGGGATTGGAGCATTGCTGACAGACCAGGACCCGAGCAGGCAGACGAGCGAGGCGCTCGTAGGATATCCTGCAGTCTCTGTTTTAATTATATGTGAGTGTTATATTTATATTGTTCATCTTAAATAAAACCTTCTGGTACGGGACTATGCTATGTCTGCCATATTTTCTATTACATTGAACACGATGTCCATCTGAGACACCACTGCACTGAGACCCACACGGAGCCACAGACAAATAGAGGGACGACGAGTTCAGCGCTCGTGGAGACGTTCCCATATTGTTTATCTGTGAAGTGAGTACATTTTTGGCGTGTGTGTGTATCTCTGGACACCGGCGGTACTATATTATGATCCATTTTCTTTGGTTTTGTATATGATATCTGGGAGGATTGCAGAAGCAGGAAGGAGATTGCCATCATCCAAACCACTGTCCACCTGTTCTGAATAACCCTGTGACCTGTTTTTGCTAAGCTTAATTAGCAACAAGGTAAGCTGCTCACAGGCACAGAGGTGGATCACTGAAGAGAAATCAAGCTTTAAGCACTGAACCACTGTGTGTTCTATTTTCTTATTTTTGGTGACGGGAATCACTTTATATATACTTTTGGATTGCACGGTTTGATTGGACTTATTTGGACTTTTCAACAATATTCCTTTTGCAATTTTATTTATATATATTAGTACACTCTTTTGGATTGATCACGACTGAACATGTTGGATGTATGCGGTTACATGATCACGTATATTCACGTGAATATATTGGAGTGTTTGTAAGACCACCAGCCCTTTAGACAGTCCAGACTCCAGAGGATCCACCAGAGAAAACCATTAGGTTGTTGCCAACATCCCGCTATTGCATAGAAAGAGAAATTGCCCCCCAAAAAAGTGTGGGACTTTAATGGCAACTAACAGCCAAATAATGGGAATTCGAAAAAAATATAAAGTTGTGTTGCGCTTTCACTGAACTCAGTAAATCTAAATAGTAAAGTGCATCAGTGCTGATTATTTACAATTCATTATATATTTCATCATTAATATATTATATAATGTGCAAACATGCAAAATTAAAGTGCAAAAAAACTGTATGAAAAAAAATCTTTAAAAAGTCCATGTAGTGATAGTCCATACTGTGCCAAAATGATTCCTTATATACTCCAGTGGTAATCACCCAGTGTTCCCCTTTCAGGTCAATAAATCTAGCCTCTTACGGGAACATTACACCTAATACAGGCCGATAGTTGCCTTGGTGAGCTTCGCCCCTCACTCTAGGTTTAGGCTACTCCAGTGTTATTCAACCGTCCTTTTGATGGAATTAATGGGAAGCACCACACAGACTTCTCCTCAGCAATATAAAGACCAGATAAATGGCATGGCAACAAGAAGAGGAAAGACTCATTGTACAACATCCAATAAAACGAACAAGTGTTTATTTAAAATTCTACTTACAGCAGCGAGGATAAAACAAGCATGGGAGAAAAACAATCCATCCTATGCCCTCTGCGGGCATGTTGACATCACCGCTTTTTCCTATGCCTTGCCTGACGTACGTTTTGTCGTACAGACGTCTTCTATGAGGCAGTGGGGATAGCTGTGTTCACATAACTACCTTTTTTAATGTTTTTGGTTTTAGCCACTAGAGGGCAGCATCTCATCCTCAATGATTGCTCAAACCACCATGGCCTGTATATTATTATACATTTATATAGCGCCAACAGTTTACACAGCGCTTTAGAATATAAAAGGGAGACATTACAGTTACAATACAATACAAGAGGATTCAGAGGGCCCTGCTCAGAAGAGCTTACAATCTAATAGGATGGGGCAAGTGATATAAAAGGTTGTAACTGTGGGGAATGAGCTAATGAAAGTGGTAAAAGATTAGTTGGAGGCGTGATGGGCTTCCCTGAAGAGATGAATTTTCAGGGATTGCCTGAAGTCAGCTAGAGTAGGCGATAGCTGGACAGGTTGAGGTAGAGAGTTCCAGAAGATGGGAGAGGCTCTGGAGAAATCCTGGAGATGAGCATGGGAGCAGGAGACAAGGGAGCTTGAGAGTAGGAGGTCTTGAGAGGAGCGAGAGAGGGAGGTTGGTGTAATCCATGATCCCGAGGTGCATTCCTCATATATGGTGGCCATATTCACAGAGCCCAGCCCCAGTCTAATGGCAGAAACCATACAACCTACTAGCATTATGCCGCGTACACACAATCGTTTTTCATGCCATTTTTTTTACCGACGTTTTTCACGTTGTTTTTTTCCATGTTTCCTCTCAAGCCTGTCTTGCGTACACACGATCATTTAAAAAAACGTTCAAGCAAAGCGCAGTGGCGTACACCACATACGACGGCACTATAAAGGGGAAGTTCCGTTCTAATGACGCCACCCTTTGGGACGCTTTTGCTAATTTCGTGTTACCACGTGTTAGTAAAAGTTTGGTGAGAGATGATTCGCGCTTTTCAGTCTTCGTGCTTTGAAGATCGTTTTGTGGAGTTCAGTTTGTGCCTGTGGGTTCGTATCTGTCTTGCAGTGCTTGTAGTCAGTTCGTATCTGTTTATTCAGTGCGTTCTTGTCTGCTCGTTCCTGTTTTTCAGCTTGTTCTTCATAGGCCTTGCTGTTCTTCCATTCATTCTTCTAGTTCGTTCTGAGCTTGCAACCGTTATCTAGCCATGTTGCGGCTACGTACTCGTCGTAGAGTTCGTGCTGTAGTTGGTGCAGGGGGTCATGCTGTATCCCGACTCCATGCCATGAGCAGGGTCAGGAGGAGTTCATGGACCAACAATTGGTTGCTCCAGCGGCACCAGTTCTGTCATATGCCTTTGTTGCGGGAGATCAGGGAGAATAATCCTGTGGATTACAGGAATTTTCTCAGGATTTCTGACCCCGTATTTCAGCATCTGTTGGCTTTGGTGTCCCCCTACATTACCAGGCAGGACAATGTTATACGTGAAGCCATCAGTGCTGAGCAGAGGCTCATCGCCACGTTGCGATACCTGGCGACTGGGAGAAGCCTGCAGGACTTAAAGTTCTCCACAGGCATATCCCCCCAGGCTCTGGGTATCATTATACCAGAGACGTGTTCTGCCATCCTTCAAGTTTTGCAGGAGGACTATATTAAGGTAAGTGTTCTTATTTCAAACATCACATTGTATGTATTTATTTGTTTTAATTGTTATTTTGGGCTTATTAGCAGTCCCTAATTCCCATGATTCTTAGCTGCAGGGAATGTCCCCTTTCTCCACATGGTAATTTATTTTTGTTTTGTTTTTTATTAGGCCTACATTTAAATTTGCCTTACCTAACCTCTCCAGCATGCTATCCTGGGGCCATACCCACCTTGCCTAGTCATTTCCATGTATTTTAATCTATGCTCCATCGTAGTGCTTTACCCTAAACGCCCCCTAAAGATTGCCTAGGAATGTTACATTTTTCACTAAATCATACAGAGTGCTGCAGCCTTCATTTGTGATCTCCCCAACTCATCTTCAACCCCCCCCCCATTTTTTTTGGTTGGGTTTGTTGTTGCTTACTAATAATGTTTTAATTTTTTCGGTTTCTCACAATGTTGGCCATGAATTATTTTCTTAAATCTGCTTTCAATGTTTCTGTCTCAAAGTATTAAAACATTTTTTAATTTAATTCCACAGTTCTCTTCTACGCCACATGAATGTCAGAATGTGGCATCGGAGTTTGCCCAACAATGGAACTTTCCGAACTGTGGAGGGGCCATCGACGGCAAACATGTTCGGGTCGTCCCACCACCCCATTCGGGATCCTTTTATTACAATTATAAGGGGTTCCACAGCATCGTGATGATGGCAGTGGTGTCGGCCACCTACGAATTCCTCTATGTGGACGTTGGCAAGAATGGCAGGATGTCTAATGGAGGAGTCTTTGCACAGACGGAGTTTGGGGAACGGCTCCTTTTGCATCAGCTGGCCTTTGGCACCAGCGGAGCAGAATGTGGAGGGACTCCCATTTGTCTTTGTGGCGGATGAGGCGTTTGGCCTGGGTCCCTATTTGATGAGGCCATTCCCGCAACGCAACCTCACCCCTGAGAGGAGGGTGTTCAACTATCGGCTGGCCAGAGCAAGAAGGGTGGTGGAAAATGCCTTTGGCATCATGGCCAGCCGCTTCCGCCTGTTCCTCACCTCCATCCACCTTGCCCCTTACAAATGGAACCATGTTGTAATGGCGTGTTGTGTGCTCCATAATTATCTCCGGGTGCATTCAACAAATTATCTGACTTTGACTGGGCCTGAGGCCTCATTATTGGAAGCAGAACATCTTGTGGCCCTGGAAGCTGGCCGTCCAGGCTTGGCCCCCCAAACCGGACGTGAGGTCCGTGACAAATATGTGGATTATTTTGTGGGTAGTGGGGCCATTGAAATGCCTGATGACTTTTAACCTTATTATTTGGAAAAATAAAACATTTTTTTTTATCAAAGATTGGTTTGGTGTTTTAATTTAATAATGTTTTATGTTTCTCGTAGGTTTACTTAGTGCACTAGTATTGCCATGTGTATTTTGCATTCTTAATTAGCCTTCATTGTCAGTGTAAACACAAAACATTGATTAGTTCACTTTGCACAACATTTACATAATGAAGCCACAACTTCCTGATAACAAAATACAATTTTTTATTATTTTTTTGGACTATTCCTTTTAAATGTAGATGTCCAAAACATGTTTTGTTTGTTAAAACGCATGAACAGCCATGCATACAAAAAAGATCTTTAAAAATATCGTGAAAAATTAAACATGTACTAGTCCTAAAAGGTTAAAAGAAAAACAAACCTGCCAAAACACAGCAAGTTCAACGTTATTTTGTGAAAAAACATTAGACACGCCCAAGCACAGCCATGATCTTTTGTAGCCTTTCCTCCACCCGCTTGGTATTTTCCCTGATCTCTATCAAGTCTCCCTTTAATTTTTTAAGGTCACGACAGCAGACCATGAGGTATTGGATCAGGATCTGGGCACTGTGATGTGTAAACTTTTCGGGGTCTTCGGCCAGAACTGCACCTAAATAAAAAAAAAATCATGTAGTATAGAATATGTAGGCTTACATCTATTAACCTGCATCTGTTTGGTTTGACACTGACCTGTTGTGGTGCCACTTTCCACTTCCACAACCTCACGTTCCTCTCCATCATGTGGTTCTGGGGGTATTGTTGAAGGTCTTGGTCTTAGAGGCTCATCTGACGTAGCTTTTTGAAGCCCTATGGAGATTGCAAGAAAAGGTATACTTTCATTAGTAACAAATATATTTTTGACAAAATTAAACCATGAACAAATAATTTGTAAACATTATTTGGAAGTGTGGTCCATTTTTAAATGTACCCCCAGTGACAACCGGAACACATGATTGGATACATAGCGAAAACCATAGCATATACTTTTTGAACCAAAGTTTGACACATTGTAACACCCCAAAGTATATACACAGGATCACCTGTGTGTGACACCCTCAAACTTTGGGGCTTTTGGCCCACACTTGTACTACTGCGTTCAGATGTTTCATCAGCTGCAGAGCATTCTCTCCCTTAACATTACCATGCATATCCTTTTTTTTTTTTTTATTGTCCTTTGGATTTGATCCCAAAAACTAATTGGTTACCAAATTTGCTCCCCCAAATAAAATTAAATAAATGGGTGTTCACACTGGATGATCCCAAAACATCGTTTTATGAACTGGACGGAGAAAGAGGTTTAATACGTCCGTTTACTGTGCGGACGAACCTGAAAGATGGTATCTTTCACTGTACTATATTAAAGAGAAAAATACACGACATAATACAAGTAATAATCTTTAGCAGGGATAATAGCCAAAAAGTACTTACTTTTTCCTATAACTTTCTTGATTCTTTTGTATTGGTCGGGCTCCCGCAACTTCAGATCAGACCATAATTTTCTGAGCTGTTCCTTCGTTCTGCACACCCCAAATTTTTGGTGAAGACTTTTGACCACTTTGCCCATAATTTTTGTCTTGACCAGATTAGGTCTTTTATACGGCCCATGCTTGGCATCATAATCCTCCCTCTTCAAAATGGCGACCATCTCCACCATTTCCTCGAATGACATGTTGGATGCCTTATATCTCCTGGATCGGGATTTGGGCTCCTCAGGAATTTCATCCTCTGTAGAGGTAATCTCAGCCACCTGTGTCTCCGCCATGTTACTAAGCACTACGACGAGCGAGAAGGGGCGGGGAAAGTACAATATCGAACGTCAGGGGCGGGGAAAGCGTGCGGAGTTTCACGCATGCGCAGTGTATATCAAGTGAAGATCCATGTGTCGAAAATACGTTCATTTGGCGGGAGAGGGAGTTCGCAACGAACGTGTTGACCAAGGTACATAACATTTTAAGGATTTGGGTTTCCGCAGAGGAGGAGATTTGGGGCTTTTATATCTGTCCAAAATGCTGATTTGATGATTTGTGCCTGAAACATATGTATTTTCTTGGTTCTTGATTTTACAGAGAGAATGAATACATTCAAAAACCCTGAGTTTATGGGGGAGTTCATTGATAAATGGAAGGAACTCCCTATCCTGTGGCAGACCAAAAGTGGTTCCAATAAAAACAAAACGGCCAGGACAGCAGCACTGGAGAGCCTGCTTGCATTTGTCCAAACCCAGATACCCATAACAACTCTCCAAGATGTGAAAACCAAAATTGCTACCATCAGGGGGACATACAGGACCCAGAGGACTATGGTCCTGAAGTCCCAGAGGTCAGGTGCTGCAGCAGATAAGGTTTATAAACCCACTCTGTGGTAATACAGCAAGCTATCTTTTCTGGATGACCAGCTGGAAGTGCGGGAATCTCTGTCCACCCTTCCCCCCAGAGGTCAATCCAGCCTTCCTTGTAGCCAAACCTCCAGCCTTCCTTGCAGCCAGCCCTCCAGCCTTCCTGGCAACCCTGCTCTGGCTTCCTCTCAGGATCAAGATCAGGTCCTTGAGGAGGCAGATTTGGATATATGGAGCCAGGTAAAGTATTGATATCTACATTTATATGTTACAAAAGTGATGAATTTAAATTGATGTTAGTATTGTTAGGTATTTAATGTTTGAAAAAAAAAAGGATTTAAAGAGCAAGATACAGTAGTGGTCAAATTTGATGTGGACAAGGCAACAATATCAGGAGGCGGAATCTCTGAAAATTTACAAATTTTTCACATTCAATTCAAAAATGTCTGGAGGTGAACAATGTGTGTGATTGATGGTGGCAAAAAATAAATAAAGTCCCTTTCTTTTTTTACAGCCAGAGCAGAGCCAGGAAGAGGGTGATGTTGGGGACCAGGAGGAGGCAGGGCCCAGTGGCACCCAGGAGGAGGCTGGGCCCAGTGGCACCCAGGAGGAGGCTGGGCCCAGCACAAGAGCCCAGATGCCTCCCCTGATAATGAAACCACGAGGGCCAAGGAGAGGTAGGCAGGTGGAGGAGGAAACAAGAGCCTTCATCAAAGAGGCTACTGCGGCCCTCAGAGAGGCACCCTCTGCTGAGGAAGGCTTTGCCGCAGTCCTCGCACATAAGCTAGCCCAAATGGACCTGCGTCAAAAGCTCTATAGTGAGACCCTTCTCCTGAAGGTAATTAACAAAGGATTGCTCGGTGAACTCACCAAGTTCACCGACATCACGGAGGTTGTCCCTACTCCTCCACCTCCTCCTCCTCCTACTACTACTCCTCCTGCCACAACCTCTCCTCCTGATCCCCAGCCTCCGAGGAAGAAACCAACCAAGGCTGCAGAGAAGGCTGCAGTGAAGGCTGGAGAGAAGGCTACAAGGAAGAGGAAAAAATAATGCCTGCTGTAGTACCACAGACTGGGGACATATATGACTTATCTGCTGCGGTTCCTGACCTCTGGGAGTTCAAGCCAAGATTGGGCTTCTTTTTGATTTCTTTCAATCAATAGTTTGGTTTTCACATCTTGGATGGTTAGTGTGGGGTCCAAAGGATGCACAAATGCAAGCAGGCTCTCCAGTGCTGCCTTCCCCTTTAATTTGTTATGTTGCTAAATAAAGGATACTTTTTTTGGGCTTAAAATACTTGACTATGTGATTTGTATTTCAAAAGAGACTTTGCTAGGGAGTAGGCAGGGACATTTAAAATAATATTATTGGTATTAACAAGGGACACAAACCTCCTTGAGGCAAAATGAGACAAATTTGGAAGGTTGGTGTGGTAACTTTACACAAGAATAATTTAAGCAAAAAACCAAACAAAAAAAGGACCAAAAAAAATAATAAGCTAACTTAATTACTAAAATAAACTGCAAAAACATAAAAGAAAAAAAATTTATCTTTACATTTATTCATGAATTTATGAGGGAGATGTGGCTTGAAAAGAATATTTTTCTATCATTAAATCAATTAGGAATTACTTTAGAAACAAGTTTGGCATAACTCTCAATGTCATTAGCAAAAGAAGGTAATTGTTTAAGCATTATCAAAAGAAGAACGGAATGCGCAGCATTAAAAGGATGCAATTAATTCCACCGTGACGAATGTGCCATATCTAGTTCCAACGCTAGCTTTACCAAAACGAGCGCTCCCATCTCATACTTGATTCTGAGCATGCGTGGTTTTTTTCACGTCGTTAAAGCATACACACTATCGTTTTTCACGTCGTTAAAAAAAACAACATGAAAAACAACGTGAAAAAAGAGAGCATATTCGAAATTTTTAATGGCCGTTTTTCACGTAGTTAAAAATGCTCTGGAGCATACACACGATAATTTTTAATGGCCATTTTTTAAAATGGCATTTTTAACGGCATGAAAAACGATCGTGTGTATGGGGCATTAGACATAAAGAAATTAATATAAATTTAATATCCCATCATGGATCCTATCTACTTTTTTTTCATTCCAATAACCTTTCAACTAAAATATTATAAAAATGAACATAAAACATTCCACAAAGGACACATTATGTCGATTAAAAGCCGCGTTTAGTAATAGCCAAAAGCACACTATATGGTTTAGATATGGCGGCCATATTATTGAAAGGGGTTGTAAAGGCTCATGTTTTTTCACCTTAATGCATCCTATGTGCATTAAGGTGAAAAAACATTTTACGATCACTGGCCCCCCAGCCCCCCCGTTTTACTTACCTGAGCCCTGGAAAGTCCCGCGTTGCGAATGCGCTCTTCCTTTGCTCAGTCTTCTCGGCTCTTCCTTGGATAGATTGATAGCAGCGCAGCCATGCAGCTACTGTCAATCAACTCCAATGACGCGAGGACCGGGGGCGGGGCGGGGTCGAGTCTTGTAGCCGGCGGCTATGGACGCTGTATACAGGACTCGGGAGCGCGCCCGCATGGTAACCCCCTTGGGAGAGCACTTCCCAGAGGGGGTTATCAGAAGCAGGGAGGAGCCGAGACAGCCGCCAAGGGACCCCAGAAGACGAGGATCGGAGCTACTCTGTGCAAAACGAGCTGCACAGCGGAGGTAAGTATGACATGTTTGTTATTTTAAAAAAAAAGAATTGAAGCTTTAGTATCACTTTAAGTCTAATGTTTATAGAACCAATACACAATTATTAAAAAGTTATCTAATAAACATTAACGCAAGACATTATAGAATCAATATGACTTTAAAATGCTATACAATTATTTAGAATTACCATAAACTATTACTATATGGGTCCTATGTCACCCACAACCCTGGTTCAATTGATTAATTGGGCAATGAGTAATAATTTATCTTTTCTGACTGATACAGTATGTAGCAAAGGAATGCCTAAAATTCATCCTAAACCCTATACAGTATGTAGATATTATTCATAGGTAATAATACTCAACCAAAAACCAATTCCAAATATTAAAATCATTACAAGGCATAAAAAGATCATCATCCACAGTTCCAAAAAAAGTGACTTAACTATTAGGCCCCTTTCAGACATGCGGATCCCGTAGGGAGCCATTCCTTAAACATCCGCTTGCTCAGCGGGGATCGCTCCGTTGATCCCTGCTGAGCCGGCGGATGACAGGGCGGTCCCCGCACACTGTGCAGGGACCGCCCTGTCAGATCTCTGCTCTCCTCTATGGGAGGATCGGAGGAACACGGACCGTCTGTCCGTGTTCATCCGATCCGCTCTGCAGATGGATGGAAAAATAGGATTTTCCTCCGTCTGCAGAATCGAACCATAGCAGAGACTGATGACATCGGGTGTCAGCGAATGTTCATCCGCTGACACCCTCTGTCCCATAGGGATACATGTATGTCCGTATTTCATCTGAAAACGAACGGTCCGCACGTGTGAAAGGGGTCTTAATTAATTAAATCGTTTTTTTCTTTCAGCTATTGCTAATAAAACTATTTATATCCCACTCAACATTCAACCCCTGTGGGCAATAAGATCTAAGCTCCCTACTGCCTCATAGAAGACGTCTGTTACGATGAAATGTACGCCAAGCAAGACATAGGAAATAGCGGTGATGTCAACACACTCGGGGAGGACGGATTGTTTTTTTCCCATGCCTGTTTTATCCTCGCTGCTGAAAGTAGGATTTAATAAAAAAGCACTGCATTTTATTGGATGTTGCGCAATGAGTCTTTCCTCTGGTCTTTATATTGCTGAGAAGAAGTATGTGTGGTGCTTCCCATTAATTCCATCAAAAGGGTGGTTGAATAACGCTGGAGTAGCGGGGCGAAGCTCTCCAAGGCGACTATCGACCTGTATTAGGTCTAATGTTCCTGTAAGAGGCTATATTTATGGACCTGAAAGGGGAGCACTAGGTGATTACCACTGGAGGATACAAGGAATCATTTTGGCACAGTTTGGACAATCACTATATGGACTTTTTAAAGATTTTTTTTCATACAGTTTCTTTGCACTTTAATTTTGCATGTTTGGACATTATATAATATATTAATGATGAAATATATTATGAATTGTTATGAATTGTAAATAATCACTTTGCACTCTGTGAGTGCGGCTGTCCAATTCATATATTTTGGAACACCATTTCACTAAGCGCAGGTTGTTTTTTGTTTTTATAAATAATAGGCGTTACATAAAAGTATGCACCTCTGCCTCTACTGAATGGAGTTGCCTTCTTTGTGAGGCTTCATAGTGGCACATACAGATTCCCCATCTTTATTCTTCTGATGTGATTGAACGTTTGTTGGGGGACCACAGTGTGAGTTGCCCCGGGGCCCCACTCCTGGGGGGATGCGGACAATCTCCACCTGTTAGCAAGAATGAACTCTATTTTTATACTGTAGAGGGCCACCAACGCTGGGCCAAGCAGATCCAACTGTAGATTGTGGATCACCAGAGGTTGAGCTAACGCTACCCTTTACCGATGGGATACTCTTCACCATCTTGCAACCTTAGGGGGTACCAGGTTGAGCATGTCCACATGACCCATAGTGAATGCAACCTCACAGTCAATGGGTAGCTAAACATGTCCACCTATAATAACACAGAGACTTAAAGGGCACATTAATTTCTGACTCCCTAATGTGCATCTCAGAATACCAGCGGACTCCCCCTTGCTGTCTTCCATCCAGAGGACCACACAAACAGACACCAGACACCTGCCTTTTACCAGGCACCTTCTATTTGTAACTGGTGATGGGACGAAGGATCCTCATGAGCTTTTGTACTGGTGGGAAAATGGAGCTTTCCACTCAGCAGATCAAAGTGATCGGCACCAAGCCTCTGGCAACCTACCAAATGTAATTACTGTATGCTTACTGCACTACAGAATTGCCCTATGTTTGGTGCATAAGTTCTTAGTTGATAAAGTTGTTTCTGGAAAGAAGTGTAACGTTATTTTTCCTTGTTGCACAGTAAAGCCCTGTACACACGATCGGATTTCCTATGGATTTTTAACCGATGGATTTTTCCATCGGAAAACCGATGAAGCTGACTTCCATCAGTCTTGCCTACACACCATCAGTCCAAAAACCGACCGTTTCAAACGCCGTGACGTAAAACCCTCCGATGAGCCAAGAAAAATTAAGTTCAATGCTTCTGAGCATGCGTCGACTTGATTCTGAGCATGCGTGGGTTTTTTATCCAATGGAGTTCCCCACAGACGATAGTAATTTGCTATTGGTTTTTTATCCATCGGATAAATTTAAAATATGTTCTATTTTTTTACACCGATGGAAAAAAAAACAATGGGGCCCATAAACGATCGGTTTGTCCGATGAAAAAAGTCCATCGGACTGTTTTCATCGGTAAAACCGATCGCGTGTACACGGCTTTAGAAAGTTTTAAGGAAAACTTGTGTTGCCTGATCCCTATGTGCCATAGCCACACGTAAGCCCCACCCACACCGGTACGTTACCTCAGTGTTTCTCAACTCCAGTCCTCAAGGCGCACCAACAGGTCATGTTTTTGGGATTTCCATTGATTTTCACAGGTGATTTGAGCAGTTTCACTGCCTTAGTAATTATCACAGCTGTTTTATCTGCAGGAAATCCCAAAAACATGACCTGTTGGTGCGCCTTGAGGACTGGAGTTGAGAAACACTGCGTTACCTTATCAGATTTGCTTAGTAGCCCATTCCTTCCAGTGCTCATACTTACCTTCCCCACTATCTGTCTTTGACAGGTATCCTGTCCCCCCTCCCCCTGAAAGGTGCCAATTGTGGCACCGGAGGGGGGAGGAATCCGATGAGCAGAAGTTCCACTTTAGGGTGGAGCTCCACTTTAATGCATTAAAATAAAAAAACGTCCTGACTTTACAACCCCTTTAAGCCCACCTTCATTTCTTGTCCGACTTGTCAATCATCATCAATCCTTTCTCCTCTTGATTTTTACTGTTGTTGGCTGCCTCTCACAGTTGTTACCTTTCTTTGCCATTAGTCATTTTGTTCCCAAGCTTTGTATAAATGAACACATTCCCAGCATGCCTTTTGATGTGCATGTTCAAGCAACTGATCAGCAGATTTCACAGCTAAATCCTGCAGCACCCAGTGGCCATCAGAAAGGCAAATGCCCAGGGATGTCCGGGATGTGTTCTTTCATATAATAATCTTGAAAGAAGATCCAAGGCAGGGTGCTCTGATGTGTGCAGGTGCCTGTGTGCTCTTCTCACCAAACTCAGAGCAAAGATCAGAAGACACATATAGTCATGACATTGCAGGGCCTCAAAAGTTAAAAAATGTTTAACTGCATGTTGATCATTGGAGGAGGGGGTCAAGAAAAGGTATTATATGCATGCATTACACTTCAGCTTTAAGTAAAATATGTCACTGTAAACCAGGAAATCTTGGCCCATGACTCCCTCCTTTGCCCATTACTCAGTAGAAAAGAAAACCCGGATTATCTGCTGACCTGGGGTCATGGAGTGAAAGACATAGCATGGGGACTGCCTACAGGAAAGAATTTGACACCTCTGATTAAAATGGAAAGAATTACCAGGGATCGGTGACAAAAATCCGGTTGGCACTAATTACAGAAAAAAGGATGATTTTAAGCTTTGGTGAAACAATTTGCTCATCATTGAAAGTCATACACACAGGATTATGCTGCACAATATATCCAGGCAGTGTATGGAAAATGGCAGCATTACTTATGGCAAAAACCAACCAAATTATGTTTTTATCACCTAACCCAAGTACTGAACATTTTGGAATGGCTCTGGGTGCATAAGTCATCCATCCTGCTGGAAAATATATGATGTCCATGTGTAACTCTGCCTTTAGTATTGAGCAGTACAGTTGGGCTGAACACCCCCTGGTTCGGTTCCCACCAGAACTCCCGAAAATGTAAAAAGTTTCGACCCAAGCCACTAAAAAAATCAAAAGTCCCCATTTTGAAGGCTTATATGCAAGTTATTGGCCATAAAAAGGGTATGGGGGTCCGGGTACTGCCAGGAGCAGTGATTTTAATGATGCATAACCGCTTGCCGACCGATGCACGACTATTTACGTTGGCAGAATGGCACGGCTGCGCCTTTTAGATTGCGGCATCGCGTGAGTGTGACCATGGGTCCCGCGGACTCGGTGTCCGCCGGGTGCCCGTGATCGTCTCACGGAGAGGCAGAACAGGGAGATGCCCATGTAAACAAGGCATTTCCCTGTTCTGCCTAGTGACAGGACAGTGATCTACTGCTCCCTGTCATCGGAAGCAGTGATCACTGTCATGTCACTTGTAGCCACGCCACCCCACAGTTAGAATCACTCACTTAACCCCTTCCTCGCCCCCTAGTGTTAATTCCTTCCCTGCCAGTGTAATTTATACAGTATTCAGTGCATTTTTGTAGCACTGATCGCTGTATAAATGACAATGGTCCCAAAATAGCATCAAAAGTGTCCGATGTGTCCCCCATAATGTCGCAGTCACAATAAAAAAAAAAAAAAAATTCGCAGATCGCCGCCATTACTAATAAAAAAAAAAGCCATAAATCTATCCCCTATTTTGTAGATGCTATAACTTTTGTGCAAACCAATCAATATACGCTTATTGCGATTTTTTTTACCAAAAATATGTAGAAGAAGAATACATATTGGCCTAAACTGAGGAAAAAAATGTTTTTTATATACTGTATATACTCGAGTATAAAAATACATTTTTTTGTGCTGAAAATGCTCCCCTCGGCTTATACTCGAGTCACCTTTTTGCGCCTGATCTACCAGAGTTTGGGGACCCGGTACTGGGCACACATGTTGCCCCATTTCTCCTCTACAAGTGTGCAAAGTTTGTTGTCTGGGGGACCTACGGCCGGGGAGCACCGATTTTTCAAAACCGGGCATCCCTTCCATAGACTCCCATGTTAAACGGTAATTTCTCCGGTAACTTGGCGGACCCGGTACTGGCCGGTCGTAGGTCCCTTGGACCCCAATCTTGGCACACATGTAGCCCCATTTCTCCTCTACAAGTGTACAAAGATTGTTGTCTGGGGGACCTACGGCTGGGGAGCACTAACTTTTCAAACCGGGCACCCCTTCCATAGACTCCCATGTTAAACGTCAGTCTAGTCATGGACACAGTGAGGCATGCACATGGACACAGAGAGGCACAGTGAGGCATGCAGATGGACACCCTAGGCTTATACTCGAGTCAATAAGTTTTCCCAGTTTTTTGTGGTAAAATTAGGTGGGTCGGCTTATACGGTATATTTTTGGGGGATATTTATTATAGCAAAAAGTAAAAATATTGCTTTTTTTGTTTTATAGCACAAAAAATAAAAACCGCAGAGGTGATCAAATACCACCAAAAGAAAGCTCTATTTGTGGAAAAAAAGGACATCAATTTTGTTTCGGTGCAACGTCGCACGATCGCGCAATTGTCAGTTAAACTGAAGCAGTGCCGAATAGCAAAAATGGCCCGGTCATTGGGCAGCCAAATCTTCCGGGGCTGAAGTGGTAGACGTGAAACAATAAATATGTAAAATTCCTATAATGCCTAGGGGGTCATCTTAGTCTGCCTGTGAAGTGGCGCATCTGTACCCTGTGTAGAACCTGCAGCAGCAAAACTGAAATATATAAAGAAAAAAAAAATTACAATTAAATTGCTGGCAATACAAAAATGTTAACAAAAATGGTGTGGGGGTCCCCCCAATCCATACCAGGCCCTTTGGGTCTGGTATAGATTTTAAGCGGAACCCCACACCAAAATGAAAAAAAAAAAATTGGAGTGGCCCTGTCACGAGGATGCTATACACAGACATCCAATACAGGTCGTCAGATCATTGGGCTGCACATTAAGGAATCAGGAACAAAGTAAGTGAAAAATATAAATATTTATTAAAGATAAAAGACACACGTGCAAACAAAACCACAGCAAACCATAAGCAAGAAACGAATACAAAAGAACACAACAAACCCCAAAAACAACCTAATCTAACTAGCTAACTAATATGTACAAAAGGGAACACACATATACATGAACAAGGCAGGGATGAGAGACAAGGGGAGCAGAAGGCCAGGTACTGGGAGCAGTCAGCAAGGGGGAGCTGGAAGCTGGTATCAGGGGTAGTGATGAGCCGAACACCCCCGGGTTCGGTTCGCACCAGAACCCGCGAACGGACCGAAAGTTCGCACGAACATTAGAACCCTATTAAATACAATGGATGCGAACGTTCGGATTCTAAAGTGCTAATTATAACGACTATTATCCATGTTATTGTCCTAAACAGAGTTTGGGAACCCGGGTTCTGCACCAGAGGACATGTATCAATGCAAAAAGAAGTTTTAAAAACGGACGTTTTCTGGGAGCAGTCATATTAATGATGCATAAAGTGAAAAAAAAAAGTCAAATATTCCTTTAAATATTGTACCTGGGGGGTGTCTAAAGTATGCCTGTGAAGTGCCACGTGTTTCCCGTGTTTAGAACTGTCCCTGAACAAAATTACATTTCCAAAAGAAAAAAAAGCCATTTAAAACTGCTTGCGGCTTTAATGTAATGTCTGGTCCCGGTAATATGGATGAAAATCTTTAAGAAAAATGGCATAGCTACCCCATCACACACCCCCCCCCCCTACCCCAGCCCATTACCAGCCCCTTTGGGTCTTGTATGGATATTAAGGGGAACCCCGCACACAAAATAAAAAAGGCCCTATATACTCTGAACAGCCGTATACAGGCAGTGCATACAAGACAGGGACTGTAGGTTTGTTCTTATGTAGAATATGTTTGTAATTTTGAACAGCTACATTGTTTAAGTGTAGCTCCAGCCCAAATACCTATTTTTAAGCTTTTTGGAAAACATAGGGAAGGGTTATCACCCCTGTAACATTTGTTTTGCTGTCTGTGCCCCTGTTCAGAACATTTCACCTCACTTTGCGTCCCAATGACAACTGTTTTTGAAATGTGGTGTTTTTATTGAAACAAGGATTGGTGATAAAGCATCAGTAGAGAGGAGACACCTTTCTCCCATATTAATTCTTACAGGAGAGAATTTTCCTTCCAAGGGGTAGATTTCCTCTCATATCCTGTTGTCTTCTTCCGTTTGCAAGTAGTAGTCGTTTGTAAGTTGGATGTTTGAAAGTAGGGACCTGCCGTATATACTCTGCAGAAATTGGCCCCTTAGGTGTTGGTGTTGACACAACACTGTAAGCACTCACAGTTACTCTTGGTGGGTGCTGGAACGCCCTGCTGTCAACTATTATATCAGGAATTGTAATAACATATAATTGTTGAACAGTGGTAGTAAAAATTGGGCCTTTGATGGTGGTGCTGGTGCCACAACACTGTAAGGCCTGACAGTTACTCTTGGTGGGCGCAGCAATGGGCCCTGCTGTGAATTATTAGATCAATAATTATAATTGCATGCCCCTGTTGAACAGGGGCTGAAAAATTGGGCCTTTGGTGGTGGTGGTGGTGGTGGTGGTGTTGACACAACACTGTAAGGCCTGACAGTTACTCTTGGTGGGCGCAGCAATGGGCCCTGCTGTGAATTATTAGATCAATAATTATAATTGCATGCCCCTGTTGAACAGGGGCTGAAAAATTGGGCCTTAGGCACTGGTGGCACAACACTGCAACCCCTCACAGGTACTGTACTTGGAGCACAGCAATGAGGCCTGTTGCAAAGTATTGCATCAAAAATTGTAATTACACGCCCCTGTTAAACAGGGGCTGAAAAATTGGGCCTTAGCCACTGGTGGCGTCACCCATAAACCAAAATGATCTTCCAAGCTATCATCATTAATCGTATCATTGAGGAGGAGGATAGCCAGTCAACATAACAGCACAGGCACTCAGCATCAGCATCAGTCTTGAAGGGATGTGACATTTTAAAATCAATTAGTCTGTTATATCAGCATCAGGTGTGTGGTAGCTGGTGGTGATCCAAGACTGGTTCATCTTGATGAAAGTCAGTCGATCAACCGAGTCGGTGGACAGGCGCACCCTGTGATCCGTGACAAATCCTCCAGCAGCACTGAATGTGCGTTCTGAAAGAACGCTGGATGCAGGACAGGCCAGTAGCTCAATTGCATACTGTGCAAGCTCTGGCCAGTGATCCATCCTCAAGACCCAGTAAGCCAGAGGATTTTCGGTGGGGAAGGTGTCCAAGTCTGACCTTGCCCCTAGGTATTCCTGCACCATGTATATCAGACGCTGGCGATGGTTGCTGGAACCGATCATACTTTGGGGCTGCGGACTAAAGAATTGTCTGAACGCATCGGTCAGACGGCCACCTTCCCCACCGCTCCTTCGACTGCCCGAAGCCTCAGCAACTCGTTGTCCAGGACCAGGAGTATGTAACCTCCCAGTCTCTGGGAACGCGTTGCACAGACCTTTCTGCAAGGCCTCCCGGAGTTGTCTCATCCTCTGCTCCCTCTGCGACGGTAAGATAAGGTCCGCAACCTTACCCTTGTACCGTGGATCAAGGAGAGTGGCCAGCCAGTAATGGTCCCTCTCCTTGATCCGAAGAATACGAGGATCCTTCCGCAGACTTTGCAGGATCAGGGAGGCCATGCAGAGTAGGTTAGCTGAGGCATTCAGTCCGGAGTCCTCTGGGTCACTAAGGACGACATGATCCGCAGCTACCTCCTCCCAGCCACGTACAAGTCCACTGGTTTCTTGGGACTGTAAATCATCCCTAAAAGACTGCTGCTGATGATGCTGAGTGCCAGCCTCCACCTCCATGCTGACACAATCCTCCTCCTCCTCCTCCTCCTCCTCTTCCTGTGCGATGGGTGGGACAGAAGGAACACTGTCTGGGTAAAGGGGGCCTTGAGAGGCAAGGAAGTCCTCCTCTTCCTGCCTCTGTTCTGCCTCAAGTGCCCTGTCCATTATTCCACGCAGCGTGTGCTCCAACAGGTGGACAAGAGGTACAGTGTCACTGATGCATGCACTGTCACTGCTCACCATCCTGGTGGCCTCCTCAAATGGTGCCAGGACAGTGCATGCATCCCTGATCATGCCCCACTGGCGTGGTGAAAAAAACCCGAGCTCCCCTGACCCTGTCCTGGTGCCGTAGTCGCACAGGTACTCATTGATGGCCCTCTTCTGCGTGTGCAGCCGCTGCAGCATGGCCAACGTTGAGTTCCACCTGGTGGGCATGTCACATATAAGGCGGTTCTTGGGCAGGTTCAACTCCTTTTGCAGCTCAGCCAGGCGAGCACTGGCATTATAAGATCTGCGGAAATGCACACAGACTTTCCTGGCCTGCCTCAGGACATCCTGTAAGCCCGGGTACCTGCCCAAGAACCGCTGCACCACCAGGTTAAGGACGTGAGCCATACAGGGCACATGGGTCAGTTGTCCCTGTCGGAGGGCGGAGAGGAGGTTGGTGCCATTGTTGCAAACCACCATTCCTGGCTTAAGCTGGCGTGGCGTCAACCACCTCTCGGCCTGCCCCTGCAGAGCAGACAGGACCTCTGCCCCAGTGTGGCTCCTGTCCCCCAAACACACCAGCGCAAGCACGGCATGGCATCTTTTTGCCTGCGTACTTGCGTAGCCCCTTGAACGCCTACGGAGCACCGCTGGTTCCGAGGACAAACCACAGGAAGAGGCCATGGAGGAAGAAGAAGAGGAGGGGGTGGAGGAGAGAGGTGTGTCACAACCAGTAGTAGCATTTTGGAGGCGTGGCGGTGGAACAACCTCCAACACTACTGCACCTTGTCCTGCATCCTTCCCAGCTGCCAAAAGAGTGACCCAATGGGCCGTGAAAGAAAGGTAACGTCCCTGTCCATGCCTGCTGGACCATGAGTCAGCGGTAATATGCACCTTACCGCTGACCGCCCTGTCCAGCGAGGCCAAGACATTGCCTTCCACATGCCTGTAGAGAGCCGGAATCGCCTTCCGTGAGAAAAAGTGGCGTTTGGGAACCTGCCACTGAGGAACCGCACATTGCACAAACTCACGGAAGGGGGCCGAGTCTACCAACTGAAAAGGCAGCAGTTGAAGCGCTAGCAATTTAGCCAAGCTAGCATTCAACCGCTGGGCATGTGGATGGCTGGGAGTGAACTTCTTTCGACGGTCCAGCAGCTGGGGCAGGGAAATTTGCCTGCTAGATTCGGACGTCGGTGTACTGCTAGCAGAGTGGCCGCAAGTACTTGGCTGTGACACACCTAATTCTACACCTTCATTCCTCTCAGTGCAGGTTTCAGAGAGGACTGAAGGTATAGTGGGGTTGGAGATCCCAGCTGATGCGGTGCAAGGAGAGGTCCGCTTTGTTCTTTGGTGTGGGTCTTTAAGGTAGGCTTGCCAACGAGCTGCATGGCAGGTCAACATATGTCTGATCAAGCATGTGGTGCCCAAGCGGCTGATGTTTTGGCCACGCGATATACGCTTGAGACATATGTTGCAAACAGCTGCTGTGCGATCTGATGCACTCGCCTCAAAAAAGGCCCACACCAAAGAACTTTTTGAATGACGGGCAGAGGCAGCGCCCTGCACAGGCGGAGCTCTGCGGTGTGATTCCGTCGGTGTGCTGCCCATACGCTGGCCACCCAAGGGCATCCTGCCTCGTTGGAGATGTGCCTCCTCCTCCTCCTCCTCTCTCCTATTAGGCACCCACGTGGAGTCAGTGACCTCATCATCCCCTCCCTCCTCATCACTGGAGCCAATCTGGCAGTATGCTGCAGCTGCTGGAGCATGACTGCCAGATTGTTGTCCTTCTTGAGCATCCCCTCTCTCTGCTCTCACGCTACTGCCTTCCTCTAGCTGGGTATCATCATCAGATCCTTCGAAACGCTGGGCATCCTCCTGGAGCATGTACCCAACACTGTGCTCAAACAGTTCGGGTGACTCCTCAGGAGGAGGACATGGTGGGTCTAGGGAAGGAGTGACTAATGATGACATTGATACCAGAGAAGAGGACGCTTTGGCAGCTGCTTTGCCAGTACCCTGAGCCTGGGTGAGAGAGGATGAGGAGGATGAGGTGGGCTTGGTCATCCACTCTACCAAGTCTTCGGCATGATGTGGCTCAACATGTCCAGCTGCCGAAAAGAAGGACAAGCGTGTCCCATGGCCATGTGCTGATGACAATGCACCGCGTCCACGACCAGCACTGTTGCCCCCAGACACAGAGCCTGCTTGCCCTCTTTTTTTGCCTCCTGACTGTCTGCCTCTCCTTGTTTGCCTTCCAGACATTTTAATGGATGGCCTGCAGGGAGATGGGAAAAACAGCAATAAGGGCTACCTTCAGGTGTATACTGTGCAGGAGGCTTAGCAACAAAGACACTGACACTGTCCCCTGCCTATCCTTCTCTGTCCCTAAACACAAGGATTTGCAATATGGTTCAGCAAGATTGGTTTAGCACAGAATAGCACACTGATAGTTTCCCTCACTGTCCTTCTCTGTCCCTACAAACAAGATTTAGCACAGAATAGCACACTGATAGTTTCCACGAGTGTCCTTCTCTGTCCCTAAACTCAAGGATTTCAAATATGGTTCAGCAAGATTGGTTTAGGACAGAATAGCACACTGACACTTTCCCTCACTGTCCTTTTCTGTCCCTACAAACAAGATTTAGCACAGAATAGCACACTGATAGTTTCCACGAGTGTCCTTCTCTGTCCCTAAACTCAAGGATTTCAAATATGGTTCAGCAAGATTGGTTTAGGACAGAATAGCACACTGACACTTTCCCTCACTGTCCTTCTCTGTCCCTACAAACAAGATTTAGCACAGAATAGCATACTGATAGTTTCCACGAGTGTCCTTCTCTGTCCCTAAACTCAAGGATTTCAAATATGGTTCAGCAAGATTGGTTTAGAACAGAATAGCACACTGACAGTTTCCCTCACTGTCCTTCTCTGTCCCTACAAGCAAGGATTAGCACAGAATAGCACACTGACACTTTCCCTCACTGTCCTTCTCTGTCCCTACAAACAAGATTTAGCACAGAATAGCACTTTGACACTTTCCCTCACTGTCCTTCTCTGTCCCTACAAACAAGGTTTAGCACAGAATGACATACTGACACTCTCCCTACCTATCCTTCTCTGTCCCTAAACACAAGGAATCCAGGATTAGTAAAGGAAAAAAAATGACACTGTCCCTGCCTATGCTTCTCTTTCCCTGCTCCGGAACACAAGGCCGCCGCGCTGGCGGCCTTTTATAGTGTGGGGCGTGTACTAAACCCCCTCAGCAATAATTGGCCACAGGCATTCTGCCTGTGGCCAATCATTGCTCTCCTCGCTGCCGGCGCTGTGATTGGCCAAGCATGCGGGGTCACAGTGCATGCTTGGCCAATCACAGAGCCTGGATGACACTGCGATGGCGTAGTGCATTGTGGGCCGTTCGCGTCACTCGAATTTGGCGCGAACAGCCCAAATCGTTCGATCTTCGTCGAACGATCGAACAGCCGATGTTCGAGTCGAACGTATGTTCGACTCGAACACAAAGCTCATCCCTAATCAGGGGACAGGTCTCAGGGGACAGGGTACAAGGATCAGAGTCCAGGACAAGGCAGGGAACAGATCAGGATCAGGTAACGGATCAGGTTCAGGTTCAAGCAGGGACCAGGCTTACAGAAGGAATTCTGGAGCAATGAGCTTGGTTAAGGGCGGGCTTATATAGTCCAGCAGACCCAGATCAGGTGTGCTTGATGGCTGGAAGAGAGTCTTGGTGAGGAGACACCCGCTGGTGGCCACTAGAACTACACCCACTGGTGCTGAAAGCAACAGTGCCACCAGCAGGTGAGCCCAGTAATGACACCATTCCTGACAGTTCCCCCCCCCTTAAGGAGTGGCCTCCGGACACTTCATTCAGCCCTTGGTTTGGCAGTCCGAGTGGATGCGGAAACATCCTAAAAGGCTTCCATACTGAGTCTGCGGACTTCTTCATATTTTCTAGGCCTGAGTCCTTTAGTCCACTGGGGGACGTGCCACTAGAGTCTGAAAATAGGACACGCATCCCACCACCAGGGTCAGGAAGTTTAGATTCGGAAATAAAAATTAGCAGGGCAACGGGCAAGAACCCATCGGAGGCAGACCACGCAGGGGCATCCTTAAGGAAGACATCAGCGGCCAGCTGGGTATCAGGAACAGGTTTTAGCAGGGACCATATCCTCAGGCTGGGCAGCGGGCTCCGAGTCATCAGGCTGGGCAGCGGTAAAGGAACCACCAGGCAGAGTATCAGGAATGGGACCATCAGGAACTGGATCGTGAGGCTGGATACCAGGTACAAGGTCACCAAGCAAGACAGTAGGCTCTGGGACATCAGACTGGGCAGCGGGCACCGGAGCAGCAGACAGGAACCTCTCAGGCTACGCAGCAGACGGCACATCTCAGGCTACGCAGCAGACGGCACATCTCAGGCTGGGCAGCAGACGGGCACATCTCAGGCTGGGCAGCAGACGGGCACATCTCAGGCTGGGCAGCAGACGGGCACATCTCAGGCTGGGCAGCAGACGGGAACATCTCAGGCTGAGTAGTAGGCTCCACAGATTGAGAAACAGGCATCATACCCTCAACCCAGGAAACGGACACCACAACCTCAAGCCGGAAAACGGGCACCACAACCTCAAGCCGGAAAACGGGCACCACTACCACAAGCCGGAAAACGGGCACCACTACCACAGGTCGGGAAACGGGCACCACTACCACAGGTCGGGAAACGGGCACCACTACCACAGGTCGGGAAACGGGCACCGGATCTTCAGGCGGGGTCTCAGTCACCAAATCTTCAGGCGGGGTCACCGGATCTTCTGACTGGGACACCGGATCTTCCGACTGGGACACCGTCATCAGGACTTCTGTTTGGAAGGCTGGCACAGGAACTTCAAGCTGGCACAGGAACTTCAAGCTGGCACAGGAACTTCAAGCTGGCACAGGAACTTCAGGCTGGCAGACTGGCACAGGAACTTCAGGCTGGCAGACTGGCACAGGCTGGCAGGCACAGGTTCTTCAGGCTGGCACAGGGTCTTCAGGCTGGCAGGCTGGCACAGGGTATTCAGGCTGGTAGGCTGGCATGGGAACTGCAGGCTGGCACGGGAACTGCAGGCTGGCACAGGGTCTTCAGGCTGGCAGGCTGGCACGGGAACTTCAGGCTGGCAGGGTGGCACGGGATCTTCAGGCTGGAGCAGATTGGTTGGTGTGGAGGCAGGTTGGGATACCGGTAAGATTGTGTGGGTTGGAAAGTACTTCCGCTTCTTTTTGGGCTTAGTCACTGCAGGTTTGCAAGTAACTGGGGGAATAAATGAAAAGGTTGGGATTGGGCAAATGGAAGAAAATGGCAGAGGTGCAGGGACAGTGGCTGGAGGAGGTTCTTGTGGATTGGCTACGGATAGGAGGGAAGAAGCAGGTGGATTGAAGGCAGGGTAGGTGCAACAGGTAGAGACGGGGTAGTAGTATTTAGGGGGGCTGAACACACTGGACGGTAGCTGGGGTTGCCATAGGTGACGGGCGGATACATTCTTGGGAAGGCAGGTGATTAATGGCAGGGTTGGGTTGTTGTGGTTTAGCTAGATACAGGAGATCAGACCAGGCCTGAAGCACAGGCTGAACAAAATAAGGTTTGCACACTGCTTGTCTGACCAGAGACTGCACTGAATCAATACATGCTGCAAGCACCTGTTGAGGACAAGCTGAGTACTGCTCATGGAAAAAGGCTGAGTCATCTTCCAACAGCCACACCAAAGATTCTACTTGAGCTGCATCAAAAGGAGGTGTATAATCGTCACCTCCACTAGAGGCATCAGACAGGGCCAACTCTGTACAGATACAAATCAAAGCTTGCACATCCTCAAACACAAAATAGCCCTGATCCACAAAGACGTGAGTTATGCGGATGCATTCTAATAACTGCTCTCTGGTATATTCTTTTAGTGTCTGATAACAGAAGTCTCTGTCATCTGTTGCCAGGAGCGAAAGATAAAGAATATCGTCCACCTCCATTTTAGTAATTTTAACAAGTGCTCAGACCCAATTCTCAGGTGCAGCCGATCTGATTGTATGGCTCCAGAATTCTGTCACGAGGATGCTTTACACAGACATCCAATACAGGTGGTCAGATCATTGGGCTGCACATTAAGGAATCAGAACAGAGTAAGTGAAAAATATAAATATTTATTAAAGATAAAGACACACGTGTAAACAAAACCACAGCAAACCATAAGCAAGAAACGAATACAAAAGAACACAACAAACCCCAAAAACAACCTAATCTAACTAGCTAACTAATATGTACAAAAGAGAACACACATACATGAACAAGGCAGGGATGAGAGACAAGGGGAGCAGAAGGCCAGGTACTGGGAGCAGTCAGCAAGGGGGAGCTGGAAGCTGGTATCAGGGTACAAGGATCAGAGTCCAGGACAAGGCAGGTAACGGAAGGAATTCTGGAGCAATGAGCTTGGTTAAGGGCGGGCTTATATAGTCCAGCAGACCCAGATCAGGTGTGCTTGATGGCTGGAAGAGAGTCTTGGTGAGGAGACACCCGCTGGTGGCTACCAGAACCAAACCCACTGGTGCTGAAAGCAACAGTGCCACCAGCAGGTGAGCCCAGTAATGACACCATTCCTGACTGCCCCCCCCCCCCAAAATACACACATCAGACCCTTATCCGAGCATGCAGCCCAGCAGGTCAGAAGGAGGGGCGAGCGGCCCCTCTCCTGAACCATACCAGGCCACATGCCCTCAACATGGGGGGTGCTTTGTCCCCACCTTGTCCCCATGTTGATAGGGACAAGGGCCTCTTCCTGACATCCGTGGGCTGTGGTTGTGGGGGGGGGGCCTGCGGGCGGGGGGCTTATCTGAATCTGGAAGCCCCCTTTAACAAAGGAGCCCCCAGATCTGCCCCCCCCATTCACCAAAAAAGTGTCAAAAAGAAATAAAAACACACTTTATTACAAAATAAAAAAAACAATGTCCCCCAATGTAGATCCATTGTCAATTGTGATGCCCGCCGTAACCGCTGGACCTGCAAAAAGAGGAAATAAAACAAACGCTCTGCCCAAAGGCTAACCGCCGTGTGCCTGCTCCGCCATCTGACAGTTCTTCAGTAGGTAAGGGATGGAGCCACCTGGTGACGTCACCTGGTGGCTCCGCCCCCTGTGACATCACAAATTGGTGTATGCTGGGTCGGTGACGTCACATGGGGGCGCCCCTTACCTATTTAAGAACTGTTGATGGTGGAGCAGGCACATAGAGGTTAGCCTTTGTTGCGGGCGGAGCGTGTTTTTTTTTTCTTTTTTCTGGTCCAGTGGTGGTGGCGGGGGGCGTGATTGATGATGGATCTATAGCGGGGGGACATTTTTAAAATATTTTAACCCTTTTGATAAAGGATTTGTCAAAAACAGAGTTTTTATTTCTTTTTGACACTTTCTTTGGTGAATGAGTAGGGGTACAATGTACCCCATACTCATTCACATGGGGGAAAGGATCTAAGGGCTTCCAGATTCCGATAAGCCCCCTGCCCGCACACCCCCACAACCACAGCCCAGGGTTGTGGGGAAGAGGCCCTTTTCCCCATCAACATGGGGACAAGGTGCTTTGGGGCAGAGGAGGCGGCAGTAGTGCCTCCTGAATGTCTGTCAGTCGCTGCTATATCGCCCTCTAAAAATGATCCACCGTGAATCACTTTCCTGGGGACAGAATTCTTACTGCCTGTCTAAAAGAACCCTTACTGGGTGACAGTTATGCCTGGTTCACACTAATGCGATTTCAGATGCGACTTGAGCTGCACAGAATTGCATGGCAATGGAAATCACATTATTTTCAATGGTGGCTGTTTACATTAAGGCAGAGCCATGCAGTGCAATTTTGGAAAAGGGTCCTGTCCTGTACCACTTTGGTGCAATTCAATTGTGATTTTGGCCCCACTGAATATACAAACCACATCCAAAACGCAACCAAGTCGCATGAAATAATCACACTGAAAATTGGATCAAGTCGCAGCTGCAGTAGTGTGAACACTGCTGGTACCTTTTTTTTTTTGCAGAAAAAATTATAGTTTTCACAGTTTTTTTTTATTTTATCTCAGTGGTGCTCAGCTCCTCCAACCTCTTTCAGCCACTTCCTGCCTTCATTCACCCATTGCAGCGTGGGCTGAATGTCATTGGTCATGACCGGCTTGTGACAATGGTGGTCTATACCTGCACAATATGTTTCATGGTTTCGTGTAGTCTTCGCAGGGTGGCAAGATGCCAAGACAAGGTCACAAATGGGGACAGTTGTCACCCCATAACAGGAAGTGTCCCAACCTTTATGGCAGGATCCACAGGTATTCTTTTAATAAAAGCTGCATATTAAAAAGTTTGAAACCCACTTTTAAAATTAGATTAGGTTAGGTTCACACCTATGCAGGCTGTGGTTGATGCGTTTTCCTGGTGCGTTTTTTTGACACGCCTTTTTGATGCGTTTTCCTGGTGCGTTTTTTTGACACGCCTTTTTGATGCATTTTGCATTTTTGGGAGGTGTGTGTTGTCATGTGGGAGAAACCAGCAAAAATGCAGCGAAAAAGCATCAAAAACGCAAGCTCTGTGTTTTTGGTGCATTTCTGCTGCGTTTCCATTGAAGTCTACGGAACCAAGAACGCAACCTGCTGAAGGCAAAAAAGTCCCTGATCCTTTCCAAAAAACGCACAGATGTGAACGTGATCTATAGGAAATCATATTAAATGGACTGTAGTGCGTTTCTGCAAAACTGAAAAGGCACTGCAAAACTCATAGGTGTGAACCTAACCTAAGCCCTCGTTCACACAGGTGCGACAAGTCACATCCCGCATGCTGGCAGTGGAATCATTCATATTACCGTGACTCATGTCGCAGCGATTATGAAAAAGGTTCCTGCACAACTTTTTAGCAATTTCCTTGCGACTGCATAGACTTCTGTTAAATGAAGCTGCAATTAATCGGCAGTGCAAATCGCACTGATGTGTTTGGTTTTGAAATCGCATGATTTCAAAGCTGCACCGGTGAGAACCAGGGCTTAATGTGTTAATTACCTTTTGGGCTGCATTCACACTGGGCATTTTGAATCGTTGGCAGAATCGCAGAGATTCTGCCCGGAATTTCAAAACGCTCAGTGAAAATGAAAAATCGCACAACGAAAATTTTAGAAGCCATTCATTTTATTGGCACTAAAAGACGCGGTGCGGTTCTGCCGCAGTTGTCATGTGGTAAAACACGCTGCAGTTGCATCAAACGACATCGCGTCAGGCTTGTTACCCAAAAAGGATGAGGAGCTTCTTTTGGGTGACAAGTTTGGCGCGATGCGGTTTGCTGCGATTGCAGCAGCGATTTATTGCCGATCGCCGCAGAACCGCACCGCGGTTTTAGGTGCAATCAAAATGAATGAGATTGGAGTTGTGCGATTTGTCATTTTAGCAGAGCGTTTTGAAATTTCGGGAAAAATCGCCACAATTCCAAACTTCCAGGTATGAATGCAGCCTTATACACACGATCGGAAATTCGACAAGAAAACTGTGGATTTTTTTCCGACGGAATTTTGGCTCAAACTTGTGTTGCATACACACGGTCACACAAAATTCCGACCGTCAAGAACGCGGTGATGTACAGCACTACGACGAGCCGAGAAAAATGAAGTTCAATGCTTTCGAGCATGCGTCGACTTGATTCCGAGCATGCGTGGTTTTTGGTGCGTCAGAATTGCATACAGACGATCGGAATTTCCTACAGAAACTTTTCTTGTCAGAAAATTTGAGAACCAGCTCTCAAATTTTTCTTGGCAGAAATTCCGACAGAAAAATTCCGATGGAGCCTACACGCGGTCGGAATTTCCGACCAAAAACTCACATCTGACTTTTCTTGTTGGAATTTCTGATCGTGTGTACGCGGCATTAGAGATTGGGTTTAGATTCACGTAAGATACATATTAGAGAATACCAAAAGTATTTACTAGTTTTACGTCTGGTAGATGTTTTGGAGGAATTCCGATGACTCCAATGATGTCCTACCAGCCCAGGACCTCTGTAGAGCTGGTTGAACTGGCTCTTTAAAGAAGCTCATGTCTGTTATCACCTTGAAACCAAAGCTTTCCAGCTAGCCGTCCACTTCTCCTTGTTGGTTGGGAGTCTTCAGTGATGGATGACCTCATCTGTCTTGCAATTTGCCACCGTCCTTTCTGAATGACTGAACAAATGTCTTTCTCAACAAGATTTCGTCAACGAAAGTTCCTGCCACCCTTTGATTTATCACCATGACGGACTGGTAGAGTGGTCATAGGAAGAGCTTGGTGGCCTCCCCGTCTTGCAGGTCCATCTCTGCTTGTGTGACAGGAATTTACGAAAATGGATCTTCTCCAGAGGCAAAAGAGGATACAAAGCTGCCAGTCTGTGATGGATCACCTGCCTGAGACAACATAAACATTTAAAGGCAATAAACTAAACAACAAATACGGTAATAAGGCACCAATTTCCAGCCTGTGATCTGAGCGTCAAATCATAAATGAGTGACGGTCGGTCTGACTATAAATGTCACCTTTTATTAAAGAATCATAAAATCTAAAAGAGACTTAAAACATATCAAAAGCCAAAGACTATTTTGAATTTAGACAGAGTGGTGAGGGGTTAGAACCCCTGTCAGGCTTTTAATGCTGTCTGTGTCCCCGTTAAGGCTTGTTCACACTTACAGCAGCCCTTTCCACCCCTCTGAAAAGTGATCCGCAGTGCATTGCTTTTCAGTGTTTGACAGACATTAAAGCGGAGTTCCACCCACATTTTTCACTCCTCACCATGCAGCACTAATGTGCATCCTTAAAATGAATGTGAAATGTATTCACTTACCTGATTTATGCCTATAATTTCACTTCCTCCTCTAGGGGGCCGTGGCGCTGTGCGGTATTTCCGGTTTTGCATTAGCTTCTGGGAGATCTTGGTCAGCTTGGCATGGCGTCATTGGAAATTCTTGGCCAGCTTGGCATGGTGTCATTGGAAATTCTTGGCCAGCTTGGCATCACACAGCTCCAGTAACATTTAACATTTGTGTCTATGGAAATTCTTGGCCAGCTTGGCATTGCACGGCTCCAGTAACATTTAGGCCCCTTTCACACTGAGGCGCTTTGCAGGCGCTATTGCGCTAAAAATAGCGCCTGCAATGCGCCCCAAAAAAGCCGCTCAATTGTATCCAATGTGAAAGCCTTTCACACTGGAGCGTTGCACTTGCAGGAGGGTCAAAAAACTCCTGCAAGCCGCATCTTTGAGGCGCAATAGGAGCGGTAAAAATACCGTTCCTATAGCGCCCCTGCCCATTGAAATCAATGGGGTAGCGCCTCCAAAACGATCGTAAAACGCCGCAAAGAGGAGTTATTGCGAGCGTTTTTAACACATTTTCGGCCGCTAGCGGGGGTTAAAATCCCCCCGCTAGCGCCCGCAAATCGCGGCAAAAACGACAGTATAGCGGCGCATCCAGTGCCTCAGTGTGAAAGTAGCCTTAACATTTGTGTCTATGGAAATTCTTGGCCAGCTTGGCATGGCCTCATTGGAAATTCTTGGCCAGCTTGGCATCGCATGGCTCCAGTAACATTTAACATTTGCGTCTATGGAAAATCTTGGTCATGGCTATGCCATGCCAAGCTGACCAAATTTGCACCACACTGCACATGCGTGAGCTCGGCAGGTGCATGCTGGGTAGCCAGCGTGCACGGAATACAGGAAGAAGGACACTGTCGCTTCAGATGCCCACACTGGAGAGGGCTGCTCTGTAAGAAAAAGTTGCTGCACAAATAGAAAACTGGGCATAGTTTACAGCATATCTTTGTTACATTTAACGAGGCATTAGTATTCTTGGGGTATTTTTATCTTCGGCTGGAACTCCACTCTTTGGAGGCAATATGTTGGTTGCAGGGTGGTTACGACGCAGTTCCATACACCTAAATGGGTTGTGTTTGACAGTGATACTGTCAGCTAAACGCAGCATGTCGTCCACTTGCTCTCTAGGCCAATTTTTTTAATTTTCACCATGTTAAAAAGCTTTATTTTTTGCTTATAAATATTACTTTGAACCCCCAAACACTATACATTTTCTGAAAGCAGAGGCCCTGGAGAATAAAATGGTGGCTGTGTGGTCACACGATATTTGCGCAGCTGTTGATGTTGATGTTCTGGAAAAAATACACTAAAATTTATTTTAATGCACACAAATACAATCTAATATCCAATTTTTGGTCAAATATTGAAGATGATGTTGCGTCACATAAACAGATACTAAACATGTCAAATTTGCACGAAATGGCAACAAACTACGGTACCTGAAATTATTCATAGGTGAGCTTTTAAAGCCTAGTGTCTCAATTTAGAGCGAATCACAAATTTTGGCCAGAGAATTATTGTTCTCGTCCCCAATGTTCGTGCTGATACCCCACATGTGTGGTGCAATCGCTGTTTAGAAATGTGTGCCGGACCTACATGCACATTTGCATGAATGCGCAGGGGGGTGAGGATGCGTTAAATTTTTTTGTACACACACGCATCCCCTCACGGTCGGTCATCCAGCCCCACACTTACCCCATTTGGGTCGCGGGCCGGCAGCGCTCCTACGGGCGGCGGCTTTTCCTGCATCGCCTTCTCCTCTGCATCACGGTGGCTTCCGCCGTGCGTCTCCTCCCTCTTCCTCCTAGGCGTCCAATAGGATCACCTGACCTTTCAGGCAATACGCTATTGTCACACAACTAGGTGGGCTCAGGGCGCAAACCCAAACCCACACTTTTTTAAAGTCTATTAGAGCCTCAGGCTCTAATCACGTGCTTAAAAAAAAAAACCCTTGGAATCCATGCGTCTGCCGCCCCGCATTTAGATTAGGGTTGCCCGACGCAATGGACGCTAGGTGGTAAAACCGCCACTGCTTGCTTTTACCCCCCCCCCCCCGTGTGAACGGGTCCTTAACAAGATTTACTATTTCTAATTTATAAAATAAAAAAATTGGGTTGCATCTGTTTAAGAGTGTATGCTAAATCTTGATGTAGCACACAGACCCTTTTCCCTGCTTACCTTCACCTGCAGGGTAAAGGCACACCATGCCACAAGCCCGTGTCCTCTGTGTTAGAGGTCAAGCGATGTTCACTATTTTGGGTTCTGCAGCGAGTTACCTCTTTCTACTGGTTCTCGTCTCCCAGAGCGTAGGGACAAGTCTCTATTTCTCCCCAGGAAGGCCAATGTCCACACCACTTTAACTCCAACGATGAGTTTATTCTATATGTAATGTTCAGCAGACAGGAAGGGTTGATGAGAGAAAGGATAGTAAGGTTTGGGAGATCCAGGCACAAACTGGTACAATCGTCGCCACTCGATCCCGAGTGGGTTCAGCTCACCCGGATAGTCTCCTCTCACGATCCTAGCAGCCGGAGTGAAGCTCAAACAACTTTTTTGATTTTCCTTGGGATACGATCAGGAACAGTTCCAAGTCCCGAACTTCCCAGCACTTGCAACACAAGGCAGATGCCAGCGACGGCACGTTACAAGGCTTGTGGCAGATATTTGAATCCCTCTAGAAGGTAACCAGGCTTCATCAGAGGCGGCGACTCCTTTCACCGAAATCCCTGGTTCCCTCTCGTCTAGAACGGGTCACCCTCTCCCAGGCACCCTAGGATTCTTCTTTTGGAGGTAGGCCCTAGCTAAAGGTGCTGGGCCTACTAGTAGAGTTGCAGCCCCAGGCTAAATGCCTGAGACTGATTCACACACGCACCCCTGGCCTGAAGGGCCGGGAGGCGCGAACTGCTCCCCAAAAGATGGTGTCTGCCCCTTATGTATCCTCTCCCAGCATGCACAGCAGGCCGACCACGCCCACTGCACTACTGCTGAGAGAGGACACCCTAAGGCGTAGCAATACTACCCACGGTTCAACCCTGACCTGATATGGCAGTGCCACCTACAGGCTACAGGGAACTATACACCAGGTTGCATCACATAGGCAGAAGCGAGTACCTAACAATCAAAGTGGTCTGAGCCTGGCTACCAGCTCAGACCAACCCCCAAATTTAGGCATATAGCACCCCTGAAAAGTAAAGGGGCGCTACATTTATATTGAATTTTGTTACACGTAATAAAAATAATTAACTCAATCAATATACATAACGTGGCTTCCGTGAATATACAGGGCACCAAAATATACATAACGTGCAACAACTTCATCCATAATTATGAAAAATTTGAAAAAACGTCTTCCAAATAAGTCATGTGATTTTCAGTGCTCCACCACCTCAGTGACACACCTGCTTCTTACCGGACAGTAAGACCACCATAACAATGGGGTCAATAGCGTATAAGGCAGTAAGACAGGGGCATCAACAACCATCTCCCAGGCAACGCTCAAATCTTCCCATATGGCCCTGGACATGGTAACCACCACCTCTGCCAGCCCAGGACTCAAGATCTTTAGGATGGATGTTCACCAGCACCTGCAACTGATCCACGCCACATAAATCACAAAAGATGGAAAAGAAAGGGAGGACTATAGTGCATTACTCTTAAAAACACCCACTTAAAATAATACTACTCACATGAAACATTAAGAAAGAGCTGTAATTCCAACACAAGTTGTAAACAAACTCATTTACTTTCTCTACAGTCACTTCTTGTAGGTTCTCAACCCACTGATCTGAACTACAAAGAACAGAACGCTGAGTGAACAGAACAGACTGCTGGGAAAGGATATAAAAGGGGCTGGTGTGGCCTAGATTGGCCTCTCTGGACGCCGTTTCGACTCTGCCAGCAGGAGGTCTGTGTGACAGTGAGTTGATGATTCGTGGCTTACACAGCGGGGAGCCAGACAGCTATACCCAGAGGGATCTCTGCGGACAGCATCGCTTCTTCAGTGCAGTGGACCAGAGGATGTTCCAGGTCATCCAGAGGCGCCTGCAATTCAGATTCCTGTGTGCTGCAGCATGGCGCGGCGGACGCCATTATCCAGAGCCAAGATACAGAGAGAGAGAGTTCTGTCTGGAGTCTTCTCATTAGGGTTGTCCCGATACCACTTTTTTAGGACCGAGTACAAGTACCGATACTTTTTTTCATGTACTCGCCGATACGATTACGATACTTTTTTTTAATGCCATGTGACATTTTGACTGATGGGCACTAATAGGTGACACTGATAGATGGCACTGACTGATGGGCACTGATAGGTGGCACCTATGGGCACTGGCACTGACAGGTGGCTGGCACTGATGGGCGGCACTGACAGGTGGCATTGATGGCACTGATAGACGGCACTTATGTGCACTGACAGGTGGCTGGCACTGACAGGCGGCAGTTATGGGCACTGATGGCACTGACAGGTGGCTGGCACTGACAAGTGGCTGGCACTGATGCTGGCACTGACACTGACAGGTGGCTGGCACTGATAGGCGGCACTTATGGGCACTGATGGCACTGACAGGTGGCTGGCACTGATGGGCGGCAGTTATGGGCACTGACAGGTGGCTGGCACTGATGGCTGGCACTGTTAGATGGCACTGACAGGTGGCTGGCACTGATAGGCGGCACTTATGGGCACTGGTGGCACTGACAGGTGTCTGGCACTGACAGGTGGCCGGCACTGATGGATGGCACTTATGGGCAGGCACTTATGGGCAGGTCACTGAAATGCAGCAATAAATGACATGAGGAAAGTATTTTGAAATGCTATGCTGCAGCGCCCATCTTAGTAGACCCTACACTCGGCATCAGTAAGTATCAGCAGACATCTTGTTACACCCAGCCCGAATTATATGGGCTGGGTGTAACGAGATGTCAGCTGATGGCTTACTGTGGCCAAGTGCAGGGTGTGTCAAGATGGGCATCGGGATGTCCAAGCTGACGACGACGGAATGTGACGGTCCGGTCACCGATCCTGATGCGGCTGCGCCCTGCACCCTGCCTGCTTACCTAGCTAGTTCTACTGCAGGTGAGGACTCGCTCTCCGGTCCGCTGACCTCACCTGCTCCGCCCACTGAGGCCGCCCGCTCACTCTGCCTACTGACTCCACCCGATCCGCTTACTGATGCCGCCTGCCCTCTCCGCCCACTGAGTCCGCTCGCCCTCTCCGCCCGTCGACCAAGTATCAGGTCAGGCATTGGGAGCATTTGTGCGAGTACAAGTACTCACACAAATGCTCGGTATCGATACCGATACTAGTATCGGTATCAAGACAACCCTACTTCTCATCATCTGCATCGTTGCCAAGTCCATCTGAGTTCCAGATTGGTGAGCAGGCATAGCCCTTGTTATAGTTAAGGACACTGCTATTAAACATCACTCACACAGTTCTGCTGGTGGTACTTGTAGTCCCAGAGAAGTCAAATCCTATGTTATAAACGGACACAGCAAGCAGATACCTATGCTCAGTCCACATTATTGATTCCAGTAGCCATATCAGATGACACCTTTAGGATCATGAAGGAAGAAAGTTATAATACTACCAGGATAGGTCATCTGTCCGCTGTCTATTCGATATTGTTGAGCGCATCCACAAAGCTGAACTATATGGTCCACTGGGAGACCGATCTGAAGGAAACCCTGGAATTGGACGACTGGCATAAGATAGCAGAGACAGCCTCTCGATCGCTCATCAATACATCAATAATAGAGGCGAACTACAAAGTTCTGCTGAGGTGGTATATGGTGCCGGCCAGGCTGGCAACTTATATATCGGGCGCAACCCCGTTTTGCTTTAGAGGTTGTGGCCAGGTTGGTACCACCTTTCATATATGGTGGACATGCCCCAAGGTTCGGAGGTTTTGCATCCGGGTATATAATTTCATTTACTCCCTCACTCAGGTTAGCCTGATTAAGTCAGCTAAACAAGCATTATTAGGGAGTGGAATAGCAGAGGCCTCCAAGAATTGCAGACGACTCTTGACATTTATATTCATTTCAGCAAAGATAACCATCGCTAGGAACTGGAAATCGGCGGCTCTGCCATTTGATCAGTTTAAAGGTAAATTGTCTTGGTTGATGCTGAACGAATGGTTGACGGCATTGGCTCAGGACAAAATGAAGCTCTTTCATAGGGTGTGGGACCCTTGGCTTCATTACCTCACTAATGACCCCGGAGGACCTCCAGCTTAACATTGTTTTTTTCTTTAGGGGCATCGGGGTGCTTGATCGAGGCTCCTTCCCTCCCTCCCCCTTTTCCCTCTTCTCAACTATTCTTTTCTTGCTTTGTTTCCTTCCCCCTATTTCCTTGCTTCTAATTTCTTATTGAATGTTATTTTTGGAGTCAGCCCCAGGCCTTAGAGGTCTGCACGACTCCCTGCTTTCACCGGTTTATAAGTAATTAATAGGACCATTGTCGGTCTGAACTGCACTGAGAGTTGCCCGCACAGGCTGGGGAGTCGAACCCCCCCGACAAGCAGATGGGGGGACAGCTCCTCTGGGCGGGTAGTTCACCAGTCGAAACCCGAGATGTCGGGGGGAATTGGTGGTTCAGGGGTGCAGTAGTTTTCTGTAAGATATCCAAAAGTGCCATTACGCTCCAGCCCATGCTGGAGATTCTTCAGCAGATTTGTTTTTTGGGTACTATAACATGGGCCCCTGGGCGTTATGATTCTAACGACTGGAATCCCAGAAGCGGTAATATGACTGTACAGTGTCTTGATGTATATTTTTATACTTTTTGTATGACGAAAACTTTAATAAAAAGATTGAAACATAATACTACCAGGATAAATCAAAACTTTAGCTAATTTGATTACTATATTTACAACATAAAGAGGCTAGCTGAAGATATCTGAATTTCAAGGAATACCCTTTTACCCTTTTATCATCCTTTTTCCCTCATCTGCCTTAATTGCATTGAACTGCTAAAGGGAGCCATTCTATTGAATGTAATATTGCTTATACTGTTTTTCCATTGTGCAGGATTTACTTTCCTGTGAGTTGAGGAGGCAGAAATATGACACATAAAATATAGTGTGAGATGTCTATTCTCCTGTTCACATAGATTTCTGTGATTGGGTTAATATTTGTGTTCATTTACAATCAAGGGAACTTTGCACCAATATATTGTGTTTATTTGATAAGTGTTAGGTAAAATAGTGGTGTGGGCAGGAGTGTTTCCATAACTGATAAAATATATATATATATATATATATATATATATATGTATATCTTGTGTTTTGATAATACAGTAATCATATTTGAACTGTTTCTTTAATACTGTGTGAGTCTCTATTTACTACCAAAGCTGGTGAGATGATGGAACCCCGGGCATCAGAGGTAAGGGAAGATTTGCAGAGTTGAGGTAATCAGTGGGGTACAGAGTCTATTAGCAGCCCTTACGGGGGTACCGCTACACTACATATAGTTTACACCGTGCTCATAGCGGGTGCATCTGTTAGTGAAAGCAATAGTTCATTTGGACCAACTTGGTAAAAAAGTCGTGAGTGTCTCCGAAGAGAGGGGATTCCCTTCATGGGAAATTATTCAGTAATCTAATCAAAGTAATTGGGAGCTGAGGAACTACTGTAACCAGCATATAAAATTAATCATAAGCATATAGATGCACACCAGAATGGAAATAAACCAAGCTTTATATGTGAAGAGATTAATAACCGTATAACATCCAATGTACAAACAGTTATTATCAGCAAAGTCCCCAATAGGAGTCCTTTTAGAACTGTGCACATATACCTGGGTATATATAGTTATTAATAATGATACCTCCAGATGAACGTTGCAGCAAAGTCCAGTTGCAGGGACCCCAGGAGTCAATGCAACATCTGTCTTTGTGTCGGAGACCTGAAGACAAAATCAGCAGTCACAGGGGGATCCTCCAACTGTAGTCCAACAAGCCTGGAATGGAGCTTCTCACTTGCAGGAACTATGGTTTGGCGCTGTAACTGTGGCACTGGAACTCAGAGTCAGCCTATCTACTCTATGCTTTAGTCCCTCCCTAATAGTTTCTAATCTGACATGTGACCAGACCTATAGGACTATGAGCCCGATGTGGCCACAGAAGCCTAACATAACTCTAAACCACCCTGGTTATCGAACTCTAAACTAAAACTAACTATATAACCCCAGACCAGAAGGGAAAAGGTTGACTAGAAAAATATGAGCTGCATTTAAACCATATTGCGATAAACATGTTCACAAATATACTGTAAGGTGACCACAAAACATACTGTAGCAAAGACCTAGCTATCTGGCACTGTGCATATGAGATAATAGCCCTAGGACAGAAATAGGTCTGTCACAAGGATTCAGAAATACACTCAAGAAGCTAAGGACAGTTGCAGTAAAACTATTAGAATGTAGGAATACTTGCATAATGGTCTTTGCTTCTGATCTGGGTGAAAATACAGCAGCAGTAGTCGCCACTGTCTGTATAAAACCATGTCTTTCCTAACTTCCTCCTCCTGGGGTTTCAAAACCAATGAAAACAGGGGCAGGAAGTGCATACATAAAATATTTACAGACATTTACAAATTCAGACAGCAGACGGCAGCAGATGGCTACATAATCTAATGCTCATTAGAAAGCAAGGGGCCTACAGAGCGTTTGAGAATAGCCGCCTGCATTAAAAAGGTGGAAATGTAGCAATGATCCTTCCAAAGGAAATGTTAGATTTGAATGATCTCCCTCGCCTCCTCTACTAGTGACCTGCTCTATAGCTGTACCCAAAAACCCACACAGACTTCAAGCCCTCCAATCTTGCTTTGCATACTTTATTGGGACAAGAGTCTAGGGAGAGAGGGTTATGGGTACAGGCTAGCCAAGAACAGCAAAAATACATTGGGCCTTCAGCAGCAACAAGACTGGATGGTAGCCCTAATTTCCCTAGGAGCAACCTCCCTGGATTATCAAAGTTTGCCACAGCTCCATTGTTTCAGTGGCAGCCTCCCCTTTATAGTGTTTCCTTTTAATACAATGAACTGGTGGCCCTAAATTATTCAGTAGCAGCCTCCCAGTGACAATGGATCCTTTAAATCAGGGGTCTCCAAACTTTCTAAACAAAAGGCCAGTTTACTGTCCTTCAGACTTTAGGGGGGGGGGCGGACTGTGGCCATTGGGAGTAGAAATTGTCTTGGCATCAATGGGGGTATACAATACAAACAACTCCTCCACCTAGTACATGTAAACATGTACTAGTGTAAACATGTACTAGTTCGGAAGAATATTGCCCCATCGTTGGTGTCAGTGGGAGGAATAGTGCCCCATCATTAGTGTCAGTGGGAGGAATAGTGCCCCATCGTCAGTATCAGTGGGAGGAATAGTTCCCCATCATTGGTGTCTGTAGGAGGAATAGTACCCAATCATTGGTATCAGTAAGAGGAATAGCACCCCATCATTGGTGTCAGTGGAAGGAATAGTGCCCCATCGTTGGTGTCAGTGGAAGGAATAGTGCCCCATCATTAGTGTCAGTGGGAGGAATAGTTCCACAATGTTGATGTCAGTGGGAGGAATTGTGACCCATCATTAATGTCAGTGGGAGGAAAAGTGCCCCATCATTAGTGTCAGTGGAAGGAATAGTGCCCCATCATTAATGTCAGTGGAAGGAATAGTGCCCCATCATTAATGTCAGTGGGAGGAATAGTGCCCCATCATTAGTATTAGTCGAAGGAATAGTGTCCCGATGTTGATATCAGTGGGAGGAATAGTGCCCCATTGTTGGTGTCAATAGTAGGAAGTATGCCCCAATTATTGGTGTCAGTGGGAGGAATAGTGTCTTGTATCATTGGGAGAAAAAGTGCCCCAAGAGCCAGATAAAGGTAACTAAAGGGCCTAGATGTGCAAAGTTAGAGACATATCTCAACAGACTAAAGGCTGTAATTAAAGCAAAAGGTGGTCCAACAAAATACTGTAATAAGGGGGTCATCCTTTTTCCAACTGTAGCGGGTGTTTGAATTTATGTGAGGACTCTGGTGGTGTGGGGTTCCTTGGGGCCTACAGGTGGCGTTGTTGCCTTGGGCCGGAGCTGAACTCACACCGCAAACTGTGCGTTTTTGTCCTCCCCTGGAGCTGGTACAGCGGGGCGGGGAACCCGCTGTGACGCAAAGGGAGAGGTCATAAAAGGGGCGGACGCCCTGACTTTAGGGGCAGAGAGTTGGAGGACGCGGCCGCACCCAGGCACTTTCAGCTTGGGTGTTGGCGTTTCGGTGTTCCAGGCCTAGGCGCCCTTGGCCTAGCCGGAGCGGAGATGGAGTCCATCTCAGGCACCTTTAGCCTGGGGTGAGGTACTATGGCGGATGCCTGGGGCTCAGTACCTTCGACTGAGTTCCGCGAGGGTGGAGGAATCCGAGGGGGCCCTAACGCCTTGGGTGCCCGTGTTTGAGTTCGTGAGGACTGGTGCGCAGTAACTTCTCCGAGAGTCCGGCGCAGCATCGCTGGTGACAGAGAGGCCTCCATTTCTCCCTTGGACGGATTTCTTCCTCTGACAGGGGCAAAGTGAGCGAAGGTAATTCACGTTCTATATTACCTAGTCAGTGGCAGTGACTAGTGATGAGCCGAACACCCCCGGGTTCTGTTCGCACCAGAACCCGCGAACGGACCGAAAGTTCGTACGAACATTAGAACCCTATTAAATACAATGGATGCGAACGTTCGAATTCTAAAGTGCTAATTATAACAACTATTATGCATGTTATTGTCCTAAAAAGGGTTTGGGAACCCGGGTTCTGCACCAGGGGACATGTATCAATGCAAAAAGAAGTTTTAAAAACGGTCGTTTTTCGGGAGCAGTCATTTTAATGATGCATAAAGTGAAAAAAAAAAAGTCAAATATTCCTTTAAATATCGTACCTGGGGGGTGTCTAAAGTATGCCTGTGAAGTGCCACGTGTTTCCCGTGTTTAGAACTGTCCCTGCACAAAATGACACTTCTAAAGGAAAAAAAAGCCATTTAAAACTGCTTGCGGCTTTAATGTAATGTCTGGTCCCGGTAATATGGATGAAAATCTTTAAGAAAAATGGCATAGCTACCCCATGACCCCCCCCCCCCTACCCCAGCCCATTACCAGCCCCTTTGGGTCTTGTATGGATATTAAGGGGAACCCCGCACATAAAATAAAAAAGGCCCTATATACTCTGAACAGCCGTATACAGGCGGTGCATACAAGACAGGGACTGTAGGTTTGTTCTTATGTAGAATCTGTTTGTAATTTTGAACAGGTACATTGTTGAAGTGTAGCTCCAGCCCAAAAATCTATTTTTAAACTTTTTGGAAAACATAGGTAAGGGTTATCACCCCTGTAACATTTGTTTTGCTGTCTGTGCCCCTGTTCAGAACATTTCACCTCACTTTCCGTCCCAATGACAACTGTTTTTGAAATGTGGTGTTTTTCTTGAAACAAGGATTGCTGATAAAGCATCAGTACAGAGGAGACACCTTTCTCCCATATTTATTCTTACAGGAGAGAATTTTCCTTCCTAGTGGTAGATTTCCTCTCACTTCCTGTTGTCTTCTTGCGTTTGCAAGTAGGAGTCGTTTGTAAGTTGGATGTTTGAAAGTAGGGACCTGCCGTATATACTCTGCAGAAATAGGCCCCTTAGTTGTTGGTGTTGGCACAACACTGTAAGCACTCACAGTTACTCTTGGTTGGTGCTGGAACGCCCTGCTGTCAACTATTATATCAGGAATTTTAATTACATATAATTGTTGAACAGTGGTAGTAAAAATTGGGCCTTTGATGGTGGTGCTGGTGCCACAACACTGTAAGCCCTCAGAGTTACTCTTGGTGGGTGCAGGAATGGGCCCTGCTGTGAATTATTAGATCAAGAATTGTAATTACATGCCCCTTTTGAACAGGGGCTGAAAAATTGGGCCTTTCATGGTGGTGGTGGTGGTGGTGGCGTTGCCACAACACTGTAAGCCCTCAGAGTTACTCTTGGTGGGTGCAGCAATGGGCCCTGCTGTGAATTATTAGATCAAGAATTGTAATTGCATGCCCCTGTTGAACAGGGGCTGAAAAATTGGGCCTTAGGCACTGGTGGCACAACACTACAACCCCTCACAGATACTGTACTTGGAGCACAGCAATGAGCCCTGTTGCAAAGTATTGCTTCAAAAATTGTAATGACACGCCCCTGTTAAACAGGGGCTGAAAAATTGGGCCTTAGGCACTGGTGCCACAACACTCCAACCCCTCACAGATACTGTACTTGGAGCACAGCAATGAGCCCTATGGCAAATTATTGCTAAAAAAATTGTAATTACACGCCCCTGTAAAACAGGGGCTGAAAAATTGGGCCTTAGCCACTGGTGGCGGCACCCATAAACAAAAATGATCTTCCAAGCTATCATCATCAATCGTATCATTGAGGACTCGGAGGAGGAGGATAGCCAGTCAACATAACAGCACAGGCACTCAGCATCAGCATCAGTCTTGAAGGGATGTGACATGTTAAAATCAATTAGTCTGTTATATCAGCATCAGGTGTGTGGTAGCTGGTGGTGATCCAAGACTGGTTCATCTTGATGAAAGTCAGTCGATCAACCGAGTCGGTGGACAGGCGCACCCTGTGATCCGTGACAAATCCTCCAGCAGCACTGAATGTGCGTTCCGAAAGAACGCTGGATGCAGGACAGGCCAGTAGCTCAATTGCATACTGTGCAAGCTCTGGCCAGTGATCCATCCTCAAGACCCAGTAAGCCAGAGGATTTTCGGTGGGGAAGGTGTCCAAGTCTGACCTTGCCCCTAGATATTCCTGCACCATGTTTATCAGACGCTGGCGATGGTTGCTGGAACCGATCATACTTTGGGGCTGCGGACTAAAGAATTGTCTGAACGCATCGGTCAGACGGCCACCTTCCCCACCGCTCCTTCTTTGACTGGCCGAAGCCTCAGCAACTCGTTGTCCAGGACCAGGAGTTTGTAACCTCCCAGTCTCTGGGAACGCGTTGCACAGACCTTTCTGCAAGGCCTCCCGGAGTTGTCTCATCCTCTGCTCCCTCTGCGAAGGTAACATAAGGTCCGCAACCTTACCCTTGTACCGTGGATCAAGGAGAGTGGCCAGCCAGTAATGGTCCCTCTCCTTGATCCGAAGAATACGAGGATCCTTCCGCAGACTTTGCAGGATCAGGGAGGCCATGCAGCGTAGGTTTGCTGAGGCATTCGCTCCGGAGTCCTCTGGGTCACTAAGGACGACATGATCCGCAGCCACCTCCTCCCAGCCACGTACAAGTCCACTGGTTTCTTGGGACTGTAAATCATCCCTAAAAGACTGCTGCTGATGATGCTGAGTGCCAGCCTCCACCTCCATGCTGACACAATCCTCCTCCTCCTCCTCCTCCTCCTCCTCTTCCTCTTCCTGTGCGATGGGTGGGACAGAAGGAACACTATCTGGGTAAAGGGGGCCTTGAGAGGCAAGGAAGTCCTCCTCTTCCTGCCTCTGTTCTGCCTCAAGTGCCCTGTCCATTATTCCACGCAGCGTGTGCTCCAACAGGTGGACAAGAGGTACAGTGTCACTGATGCATGCACTGTCACTGCTCACCATCCTCGTGGCCTCCTCAAATGGTGCCAGGACAGTGCATGCATCCCTGATCATGCCCCACTGGCGTGGAGAAAAAAAACCAAGCTCCCCTGACCCTGTCCTGGTGCCGTAGTCGCACAGGTACTCATTGATGGCCCTCTGCTGCGTGTGCAGCCGCTGCAGCATGGCCAACGTTGAGTTCCACCTGGTGGGCATGTCACATATAAGGCGGTTCTTGGGCAGGTTCAACTCCTTTTGCAGCTCAGCCAGGCGAGCACTGGCATTATAAGATCTGCGGAAATGCACACAGACTTTCCTGGCCTGCCTCAGGACATCCTGTAAGCCCGGGTACCTGCCCAAGAACCGCTGCACCACCAGGTTAAGGACGTGAGCCACACAGGGCACATGGGTCAGTTGTCCCTGTCGGAGGGCGGAGAGGAGGTTGGTGCCATTGTCGCAAACCACCATTCCTGGCTTAAGCTGGCGTGGCGTCAACCACCTCTCGGCCTGGCCCTGCAGAGCAGACAGGACCTCTGCCCCAGTGTGGCTTCTGTCCCCCAAACACACCAGCGCAAGCACGGCATGGCATCTTTTTGCCTGCGTACTTGCGTAGCCCCGTGAACGGCTACGGAGCACCGCTGGTTCATAGGACAAACCACAGGAAGAGGCCATGGAGGAAGAAGAAGAGGAGGGGGTGGAGGAGAGAGGTGTGTCACAACCAGTAGTAGCATTTTGGAGGCGTGGCGGTGGAACAACCTCCAACACTACTGCACCTTGTCCTGCATCCTTCCCAGCTGCCAAAAGAGTGACCCAATGGGCCGTGAAAGAAAGGTAACGTCCCTGTCCATGCCTGCTGGACCATGAGTCAGCGGTAATATGCACCTTACCGCTGACCGCCCTGTCCAGCGAGGCCAAGACATTGCCTTCCACATGCCGGTAGAGAGCCGGAATAGCCTTCCGTGAGAAAAAGTGGCGTTTGGGAACCTGCCACTGAGGAACCGCACATTGCACAAACTCACGGAAGGGGGCCGAGTCTACCAACTGAAAAGGCAGCAGTTGAAGCGCTAGCAATTTAGCCAAGCTAGCATTCAACCGCTGGGCATGTGGATGGCTGGGAGTGAACTTCTTTCGACGGTCCAGCAGCTGGGGCAGGGAAATTTGCCTGCTAGAATCGGACGTCGGTGTACTGCTAGCAGAGTGGCCGCAAGTACTTGGCTGTGACACACCTAATTCTACACCTTCATTCCTCTCAGTGCATGTTTCAGAGAGGACTGAAGTTATAGTGGGGTTGGAGATCCCAGCTGATGCGGTGCAAGGAGAGGTCCGCTTTGTTCTTTGGTGTGGGTCTTTGAGGTAGGCTTGCCAACGAGCTGCATGGCAGGTCAACATATGTCTGGTCAGGCATGTGGTACCCAAGCGGCTGATGTTTTGGCCACGCGATATACGCTTGAGACATATGTTGCAAACAGCAGCTGTGCGATCTGATGCACTAGCCTCAAAAAAGGCCCACACCAAGGAACTTTTTGAATGACGGGCAGAGGCTGCGCCCTGCACAGGCGGAGCTCTGCGGTGTGATTCCGTCGGTGTACTGCCCTTACGCTGGCCACCAAAGGGCATCCTGCCTCGTTGGAGATGTGCCTCCTCCTCATCCTCCTCCTCCTCCTCTCTCCTATTAGGCACCCACGTGGAGTCAGTGACCTCATCATCCCCTCCCTCCTCATCACTGGAGCCAATCTGGCAGTATGCTGCAGCTGCTGGAACATGACTGCCAGATTGGTGTCCTTCTTGAGCATCCCCTCTGTCTGCTCTCACGCTACTGCCTTCCTGTAGCTGGGTTTCATCATCAGACCCTTCGAAACGCTGGGCATCCTCCTGGAGCATGTACCCAACACTGTGGTCAAACAGTTCGGGGGACTCCTCAGGAGGAGGACATGGTGGGTCTAGGGAAGGAGTGACTGATGATGAGTCTGACATTGATACCAGGGAAGAGGACGCTTTGGCAGCTGCTTTGCCAGTACCCTGAGCCTGGGTGAGAGAGGATGAGGAGGAGGAGGAGGGCTTGGTCATCCACTCTACCAAGTCTTCGGCATGATGTGGCTCAACATGTCCAGCTGCCGAAAAGAAGGACAAGCGTGTCCCATGGCCATGTGCTGATGACAATGCACCGCGTCCACGACCAGCACTGTTGCCCCCAGACACAGAGCCTGCTTGCCCTCTTTTATTGCCTCCTGACTGTCTGCCTCTCCTTGTTTGCCTTCCAGACATTCTAATAGATGGCCTGCAGGGAGATGGGAAAAAAGCAATAAGGGCTACCTTCAGGTGTCCTTCTCTGTCCCTTTACTTAAGGATTTCTAAATATGGTTGAGGATTATTGCTTTTGCACAGAATAGCACAACGACAATTTCCCTGACTGTCCAAAAAACAAGGATTTCAAAGATGGTTGATGAGGAATGCTTTAGCACACTATAGCACAAGGAGAATTCCCCTCACTTTCCTTCTTTGTCCCTAGAAACAAGGACTGGCACAGTGAAAGAAACTGACAGTCTCCCTACCTAGAGTTTTCTGTCCCTAGAAAAAATGTTTTTTTAAAGCACACTATAGCACAAGGAGAATTCCCCTCACTTTCCTTCTTTGTCCCTAGAAACAAGGACTGGCACAGTGAAAGAAACTGACACTCTCCCTACCTAGAGTTTTCTGTCCCTAGAAAAAATGTTTTTTTAAAGCACACTATAGCACAAGGAGAATTCCCCTCACTTTCCTTCTTTGTCCCTAGAAACAAGGACTGGCACAGTGAAAGAAACTGACACTCTCCCTACCTAGAGTTTTCTGTCCCTAGAAAAAATGTTTTTTTAAAGCACACTATAGCACAAGGAGAATTCCCCTCACTTTCCTTCTTTGTCCCTAGAAACAAGGACTGGCACAGTGAAAGAAACTGACACTCTCCCTACCTAGAGTTTTCTGTCCCTAGAAAAAAATGTTTTTTTAAAGCACACTATAGCACAAGGAGAATTCCCCTCACTTTCCTTCTTTGTCCCTAGAAACAAGGACTGGCACAGTGAAAGAAACTGACACTCTCCCTACCTAGAGTTTTCTGTCCCTAGAAAAAATGTTTTTTTAAAGCACACTATAGCACAAGGAGAATTCCCCTCACTTTCCTTCTTTGTCCCTAGAAACAAGGACTGGCACAGTGAAAGAAACTGACACTCTCCCTACCTAGAGTTTTCTGTCCCTAGAAAAAATGTTTTTTTAAAGCACACTATAGCACAAGGAGAATTCCCCTCACTTTCCTTCTTTGTCCCTAGAAACAAGGACTGGCACAGTGAAAGAAACTGACACTCTCCCTACCTAGAGTTTTCTGTCCCTAGAAAAAAATGTTTTTTTAAAGCACACTATAGCACAAGGAGAATTCCCCTCACTTTCCTTCTTTGTCCCTAGAAACAAGGACTGGCACAGTGAAATAAACTGACACTCTCCCTACCTAGAGTTTTCTGTCCCTAGAAAAAATGTTTTTTTAAAGCACACTATAGCACAAGGAGAATTCCCCTCACTTTCCTTCTTTGTCCCTAGAAACAAGGACTGGCACAGTGAAAGAAACTGACACTCTCCCTACCTAGAGTTTTCTGTCCCTAGAAAAAATGTTTTTTTAAAGCACACAATAGCACAAGGAGAATTCCCCTCACTTTCCTTCTTTGTCCCTAGAAACAAGGACTGGCACAGTGAAAGAAACTGACACTCTCCCTACCTAGAGTTTTCTGTCCCTAGAAAAAATGTTTTTTTAAAGCACACTATAGCACAAGGAGAATTCCCCTCACTTTCCTTCTTTGTCCCTAGAAACAAGGACTGGCACAGTGAAAGAAACTGACACTCTCCCTACCTAGAGTTTTCTGTCCCTAGAAAAAATGTTTTTTTAAAGCACACTATAGCACAAGGAGAATTCCCCTCACTTTCCTTCTTTGTCCCTAGAAACAAGGACTGGCACAGTGAAAGAAACTGACACTCTCCCTACCTAGAGTTTTCTGTCCCTAGAAAAAATGTTTTTTTAAAGCACACTATAGCACAAGGAGAATTCCCCTCACTTTCCTTCTTTGTCCCTAGAAACAAGGACTGGCACAGTGAAAGAAACTGACACTCTCCCTACCTAGAGTTTTCTGTCCCTAGAAAAAATGTTTTTTTAAAGCACACTATAGCACAAGGAGAATTCCCCTCACTTTCCTTCTTTGTCCCTAGAAACAAGGACTGGCACAGTGAAAGAAACTGACACTCTCCCTACCTAGAGTTTTCTGTCCCTAGAAAAAATGTTTTTTTAAAGCACACTATAGCACAAGGAGAATTCCCCTCACTTTCCTTCTTTGTCCCTAGAAACAAGGACTGGCACAGTGAAAGAAACTGACACTCTCCCTACCTAGAGTTTTCTGTCCCTAGAAAAAATGTTTTTTTAAAGCACACTATAGCACAAGGAGAATTCCCCTCACTTTCCTTCTTTGTCCCTAGAAACAAGGACTGGCACAGTGAAAGAAACTGACACTCTCCCTACCTAGAGTTTTCTGTCCCTAGAAAAAATGTTTTTTTAAAGCACACTATAGCACAAGGAGAATTCCCCTCACTTTCCTTCTTTGTCCCTAGAAACAAGGACTGGCACAGTGAAAGAAACTGACACTCTCCCTACCTAGAGTTTTCTGTCCCTAGAAAAAATATTTTTTTAAAGCACACTATAGCACAAGGAGAATTCCCCTCACTTTCCTTCTTTGTCCCTAGAAACAAGGACTGGCACAGTGAAAGAAACTGACACTCTCCCTACCTAGAGTTTTCTGTCCCTAGAAAAAATGTTTTTTTAAAGCACACTATAGCACAAGGAGAATTCCCCTCACTTTCCTTCTTTGTCCCTAGAAACAAGGACTGGCACAGTGAAAGAAACTGACACTCTCCCTACTGTGAGGGGGTTAGCTCGGCAGCGGGTGTGTGTGACCCCCGGGATGGGCTCCCCACACAAAACAGGCCCAGCAAACGGAGGTTGTGGTTTTCAAAATCAAAAAAAGGTGCGGTTTATTTTCTATTTACAGTGACAAAACACAGCAAAGCAAAAGAAACATAACCAAAATAAATCCTGGTCAAGTTGACCTCTGACTAAACATACAGGTTTCCTAACTAACAACTGGGATCAGCCTAGTGCTGTCCTAGTCCCTAAGTCCCTGGTTTAGTAAAAGTCCAAACAAATAGCCACACAGGCTTTGCCTCACCGCACAGGGGTTCACTCTCCCTAGACAGTCCACACAGGTCTGGTTCCAGGCATGAGCTAACATCTAATGAAGCTGGGAGTTCTTATAGAGGCCTAAATGAGCTGACAAGCTTCAGCTGGCCTCATCAACTCCCTGTCTGTACGACGCCCCACACTCTCCCTAGAGGTATGAGTCATCCATGAGCCCACTAGCCTTATACAACTCTCCACCTAGTTGTATAAGTCGGCGTAAAGCCTGAATCTGGGCGAAATATATCTACCCCCCTGGATGCAACCAGGTGACTTTACCTTCCTGCTGTCACATACCCCCCCCTCTTGTTTTAACCTCGGGGTTGGAACACCAGCAATCAGGCATTCATGTACTCGAGACAAAGCATCCACATTCCCCATTTGAACGCCAGGGCGATGCTTTACTGTGAAGTTGAATTCCTGGAGGGCCAGGAACCACCTATTCACTCTTCTATTTGTTTCCTTGTTTTGAGCCATCCACTTTAACGGAGCGTGATCCGTAACCATGTCAAAGTGCCTACCTAGCAGGTAGTACCGAAGGGAATCTAGAGCCCACTTCACCGCTAAGCACTCCTTTTCAACGGTGGCGTAATTTACCTCATGGGACTTCAACTTCCTGCTGAGGTAAATGACTGGGTGCTCTTCCCCGTTCCAGACCTGGGACAATACTGCTCCTAACCCCACATCTGACGCATCACTTTGTACGACAAAGTCTTTAGAGAAGTCGGGTGAGTACAACACTGGCTGGCTACATAAGGCTTGTTTCAAGAATTGGAATGCTGCCTCAGCCTCGGGGGTCCATTTAATCATGACCGACCCTTTCCCCTTCGTCAGGTTGGTTAGGGGCACAGCCTTAGAAGCAAAGTGGGGAATGAATCGCCGATAATACCCAGCGATTCCCAGAAAGGCTCGTACCTGCTTCTTGCTGTTGGGACGTGGCCAACTCTGGATGGCCTCGACTTTGTTGAGTTGGGGTTTTATTACTCCCCTCCCAATGGTGTACCCAAGATATTTGGCCTCCTCCTGCCCAATGGTACACTTCTTGGGGTTAGCCGTAAACCCCGCTTCCCGAACAGAGTCCAGGACTGCTTGCACTTTTGGCAGATGTGAGGCCCAATCTGTGCTATGGACAATTACGTCATCCAGGTAAGCCGCAGCATACTTCCGATGGGGCCTCAGCATCTGGTCCATTTTCCGCTGGAATGTGGCCGGCGCATTCTGTAACCCGAACGGCATTCTTTTATATTGGAACGCCCCGTCTGGGGTTACAAATGCGGTTTTCTCTTTGGCCGACTTGGCCAGGGGGATTTGCCAATACCCTTTTGTGAGGTCAAGAGTCGTCATGTATCGGGCTGTTCCCAGCCGGTCGATCAACTCATCTATACGTGGCATGGGGTAGGTGTCAAATTTTGTAACTTTGTTCAACTGACGAAAATCGTTACAAAATCGCCAGCTCCCATCCGGTTTAGGCACCAACACGATGGGACTAGACCAATCACTTTGGGACTCCTCTATCACCCCTAAGTTCAGCATTTTCTGTACTTCCTCCCGTATTGCCTCCCGTCGAGCCTCTGGGATCCGATAGGGTTTTAACTTCACCCTTTCACCGGGCGGGGTAATGATGTCATGCTCTACCCCAGATGTTTGTCCCGGCAGCTCAGAGAATACCTCCTTGTTGCGAAGCACAAACTCCTTAACCTCCTGTTGTTGGGGTTGTGACAAGGTGGCTGCTATTCCAACCTCAGGAATCACGCAACCAGTTTGAGCTGGTGACCAAGTGTCTGCGACTAGGGACTCTCTATCCCTCCAGGCTTTCAACAGATTAACGTGATAGATCTGTTCGGGCTTTCGCCTTCCTGGTTGTCTGACCTTGTAATTCACTTCGCTCACTTTTTCCATTATCTCGTAGGGGCCTTGCCATTTGGCAAGGAATTTACTTTCAACCGTAGGGACAAGTACCAATATCCTATCCCCCGGGGAAAAGGTACGGGTCTTGGCTCCACGGTTGTACACTCTCTGCTGTGCCAACTGCGCTTGGGCCAAATGTTCCTTCACGATGGGCATTACCTGTGCAATTCGATCTTGCATCAGGGCGACATGCTCAATCACACTCCTGTGGGGAGAACTCTCACTTTCCCAAGTTTCCTTGGCAATATCCAACAGCCCTCTTGGGTGTCTCCCATACAGTAACTCAAAGGGGGAGAATCCCGTAGAGGATTGGGGCACCTCCCTAATAGCAAACATCAAATAAGGAAGTAAACAGTCCCAATCCTTTCCATCTCTATCCACCACTTTCTTCAACATTTGTTTTAGGGTTTTGTTGAATCTTTCAACCAGCCCATCGGTTTGGGGGTGATACACAGACGTACGCAATTGCGTCACTTTGAACAATTTACACAGCTCTTTCATAACCCGGGACATAAAGGGTGTACCTTGGTCCGTAAGCAGTTCTTTACAAATACCCACCCGGCTAAACACAAGAGATAGCTCTTTGGCTATGGTTTTGGCCGAGGTATTTCGGAGAGGGATCGCTTCTGGATAACGGGTGGCATAGTCCATTATAACTAATATGTACTGGTGCCCCCTAGCGGACTTGATTATAGGACCTACCAAATCCATGGCGATCCTCTCAAACGGGACCTCAATGATGGGTAGAGGGACCAGCGGGCTACGGAAATGTGGCATCGGGGCCAACCTCTGACAAACAGGGCAGGAGGAACAATAATTTTCTACGTCCTTCATCACCCCCGGCCAATAGAATCTCTGTAATACCCTCTCTCGGGTTTTCTCTGTCCCCAGATGACCTCCAAGAATGTGCCCATGGGCCAACTCCAACACCAACTTCCTGTAAGGTTTGGGCACCACAAGCTGCTCAACGGTTTCTTCTGCCCTTTTTGCCACCCGATACAGTAGGTCCTTCTCTACGCTGAAGTATGGGTAAGTGCAGGTATTATCTGGGTTCACTAACTCACCATCTTTTTTCACTACGTTTTCCCGTGCCTTTATTAGGGCGGGGTCTTTCAACTGTTCTGTGGCAAAGTTTTCCCTGTGAACCTCAAGATCAGAAAACTCCACAGACGGTAGGTTTTCGTCTGAGGAGGTGGGCTCCTCTCCAGTTTCTTGAGTCTCCCCTGCCAATACTGATAAGGGAAATTCCGGAGAGTCCTCACCACTCTCAGGGGAGTTCTGGCTATCACATTCCTGGTACATAGGGGCACCAGTGAGGGGCTCAGGATCATCCCACAGTTCCCAGAACTTCGGAAAATCCCTTCCCACAATGGCGTCATGCGGTAACTGAGATACTAAGCCCACTGGATGAGAGAGGGTACCTTTGGGGGTCTCGAAACACACTGTAGTCACTGGATACTCTCGGGTGTCCCCATGCACACAAATAACAGCTACCTTGCTATTCCCAGAGACCTCTGTTTTAACTAACTCAGCCTTTATCAGGGTCACAAGGCTACCTGAATCCAGCAATACCACAACATTTCTACCATTAACACACATTTTGCATAAATGTTTCTCAGTTCCTCGAATGGCAGTGCATGCGACTGTCGCACACAGCGACTGACGTCTGCCCGTCAGAAAGTCACACTGCATGGGTTCCTCCACAACCGGGCAATTGGCTGCAATATGTCCCGCTTGCCGGCAGCGGTAGCAAACGATCCTTCTTGCGGCCTCTTGAGCCGCTGATTTCCCAGGCTGTTCTCGCCAAACTTGGGGTAGAGCTCCCACTCTCTCACTCTCTCCACCCTCACCCCTTGGAATCCTCTTATCCGCCCCTGGGGATGGTCTGGTCTTAGGGTGGAAAGTCCGAGTGTCTCTGGAAGAGGCCGTCAGGTTCTCTGTAGCCAAGTATTTCTCCACACGATCCACAAGACCATCGGCCGTCTCTGGGTCTCCATGGCTTACCCACTTTTGGATGGCAGTAGGAAGAGCTCTCAAAAACCGATCCATTACAACACGTTCCACAATCTTTGGTGCGGACAAAGTCTCTGGCTGTAGCCACTTTCTGCTCAGGTGAATGAGATCATACATTTGAGACCTGGGGGGTTTTCCAAGCTGGAAAGTCCAGTTATGCACACGCTGAGCCCGGACAGCCTGGGTGACACCCAGCCTTGCCAATATTTCAGCTTTTAGCATCACATAGTCTTTTGCTTGGTTAGGCTCTAGGTCATAGTAAGCTTTCTGCGATTCACCAGTTAACAGAGGAGCCACCAGTCCAGCCCACTGCTCCTCAGGCCACTTTTCTCTTTCAGCGGTCCTTTCAAATGTGGTCAAAAATACCTCTGGATCATCCTCTCCAGTCATTTTTGTCAATAAACGACTCACCCCAAAGGACGCGGTATTAGTGGGACGGCTTTCCTCACTGGTCTGCGGACGTTGCTGCATTACTGCTTCCATCTGTTGTTGTAGTCTCTGCTCTTGCTTCTGCAACAGGTCTATGAAGCGGGCCTCAGATTGCTGCTGGGCTCGTTGCTGAGCCTCCAGACTCTGTTGCAAAGTTGCGTTTGTCTGCTGCTGGGCTGCAAGGCTCCTTTGCAAACCTGCATTTGTCTGCTGTTGATTGGCATTTGCTAGAGCCAGCTGCTTCAGTATCTCCTCCATGCTGGCTTAAAAAAAACTGCCACTGGTTCTCCACCAACTGTGAGGGGGTTAGCTCGGCAGCGGGTGTGTGTGACCCCCGGGATGGGCTCCCCACACAAAACAGGCCCAGCAAACGGAGGTTGTGGTTTTCAAAATCAAAAAAAGGTGCGGTTTATTTTCTATTTACAGTGACAAAACACAGCAAAGCAAAAGAAACATAACCAAAATAAATCCTGGTCAAGTTGACCTCTGACTAAACATACAGGTTTCCTAACTAACAACTGGGATCAGCCTAGTGCTGTCCTAGTCCCTAAGTCCCTGGTTTAGTAAAAGTCCAAACAAATAGCCACACAGGCTTTGCCTCACCGCACAGGGGTTCACTCTCCCTAGACAGTCCACACAGGTCTGGTTCCAGGCATGAGCTAACATCTAATGAAGCTGGGAGTTCTTATAGAGGCCTAAATGAGCTGACAAGCTTCAGCTGGCCTCATCAACTCCCTGTCTGTACGACGCCCCACACTCTCCCTAGAGGTATGAGTCATCCATGAGCCCACTAGCCTTATACAACTCTCCACCTAGTTGTATAAGTCGGCGTAAAGCCTGAATCTGGGCGAAATATATCTACCCCCCTGGATGCAACCAGGTGACTTTACCTTCCTGCTGTCACACTACCTAGAGTTTTCTGTCCCTAGAAAAAATATTTTTTTAAAGCACACTATAGCACAAGGAGAATTCCCCTCACTTTCCTTCTTTGTCCCTAGAAACAAGGACTGGCACAGTGAAAGAAACTGACACTCTCCCTACCTAGAGTTTTCTGTCCCTAGAAAAAATGTTTTTTTAAAGCACACTATAGCACAAGGAGAATTCCCCTCACTTTCCTTCTTTGTCCCTAGAAACAAGGACTGGCACAGTGAAAGAAACTGACACTCTCCCTACCTAGAGTTTTCTGTCCCTAGAAAAAAATGTTTTTTTAAAGCACACTATAGCACAAGGAGAATTCCCCTCACTTTCCTTCTTTGTCCCTAGAAACAAGGACTGGCACAGTGAAAGAAACTGACACTCTCCCTACCTAGAGTTTTCTGTCCCTAGAAAAAAATGTTTTTTTAAAGCACACTATAGCACAAGGAGAATTCCCCTCACTTTCCTTCTTTGTCCCTAGAAACAAGGACTGGCACAGTGAAAGAAACTGACACTCTCCCTACCTAGAGTTTTCTGTCCCTAGAAAAAATGTTTTTTTAAAGCACACTATAGCACAAGGAGAATTCCCCTCACTTTCCTTCTTTGTCCCTAGAAACAAGGACTGGCACAGTGAAAGAAACTGACACTCTCCCTACCTAGAGTTTTCTGTCCCTAGAAAAAATGTTTTTTTAAAGCACACTATAGCACAAGGAGAATTCCCCTCACTTTCCTTCTTTGTCCCTAGAAACAAGGACTGGCACAGTGAAAGAAACTGACACTCTCCCTACCTAGAGTTTTCTGTCCCTAGAAAAAAATGTTTTTTTAAAGCACACTATAGCACAAGGAGAATTCCCCTCACTTTCCTTCTTTGTCCCTAGAAACAAGGACTGGCACAGTGAAAGAAACTGACACTCTCCCTACCTAGAGTTTTCTGTCCCTAGAAAAAATGTTTTTTTAAAGCACACTATAGCACAAGGAGAATTCCCCTCACTTTCCTTCTTTGTCCCTAGAAACAAGGACTGGCACAGTGAAAGAAACTGACACTCTCCCTACCTAGAGTTTTCTGTCCCTAGAAAAAAATGTTTTTTTAAAGCACACTATAGCACAAGGAGAATTCCCCTCACTTTCCTTCTTTGTCCCTAGAAACAAGGACTGGCACAGTGAAAGAAACTGACACTCTCCCTACCTAGAGTTTTCTGTCCCTAGAAAAAATGTTTTTTTAAAGCACACTATAGCACAAGGAGAATTCCCCTCACTTTCCTTCTTTGTCCCTAGAAACAAGGACTGGCACAGTAAAAGAAACTGACACTCTCCCTACCTAGAGTTTTCTGTCCCTAGAAAAAATGTTTTTTTAAAGCACACTATAGCACAAGGAGAATTCCCCTCACTTTCCTTCTTTGTCCCTAGAAACAAAGACTGGCACAGTGAAAGAAACTGACACTCTCCCTACCTAGAGTTTTCTGTCCCTAGAAAAAAATGTTTTTTTAAAGCACACTATAGCACAAGGAGAATTCCCCTCACTTTCCTTCTTTGTCCCTAGAAACAAGGACTGGCACAGTGAAAGAAACTGACACTCTCCCTACCTAGAGTTTTCTGTCCCTAGAAAAAATGTTTTTTTAAAGCACACTATAGCACAAGGAGAATTCCCCTCACTTTCCTTCTTTGTCCCTAGAAACAAGGACTGGCACAGTGAAAGAAACTGACACTCTCCCTACCTAGAGTTTTCTGTCCCTAGAAAAAAATGTTTTTTTAAAGCACACTATAGCACAAGGAGAATTCCCCTCACTTTCCTTCTTTGTCCCTAGAAACAAGGACTGGCACAGTGAAATAAACTGACACTCTCCCTACCTAGAGTTTTCTGTCCCTAGAAAAAATGTTTTTTTAAAGCACACTATAGCACAAGGAGAATTCCCCTCACTTTCCTTCTTTGTCCCTAGAAACAAGGACTGGCACAGTGAAAGAAACTGACACTCTCCCTACCTAGAGTTTTCTGTCCCTAGAAAAAATGTTTTTTTAAAGCACACTATAGCACAAGGAGAATTCCCCTCACTTTCCTTCTTTGTCCCTAGAAACAAGGACTGGCACAGTGAAAGAAACTGACACTCTCCCTACCTAGAGTTTTCTGTCCCTAGAAAAAATGTTTTTTTAAAGCACACTATAGCACAAGGAGAATTCCCCTCACTTTCCTTCTTTGTCCCTAGAAACAAGGACTGGCACAGTGAAAGAAACTGACACTCTCCCTACCTAGAGTTTTCTGTCCCTAGAAAAAAATGTTTTTTTAAAGCACACTATAGCACAAGGAGAATTCCCCTCACTTTCCTTCTTTGTCCCTAGAAACAAGGACTGGCACAGTGAAAGAAACTGACACTCTCCCTACCTAGAGTTTTCTGTCCCTAGAAAAAATGTTTTTTTAAAGCACACTATAGCACAAGGAGAATTCCCCTCACTTTCCTTCTTTGTCCCTAGAAACAAGGACTGGCACAGTGAAAGAAACTGACACTCTCCCTACCTAGAGTTTTCTGTCCCTAGAAAAAATGTTTTTTTAAAGCACACTATAGCACAAGGAGAATTCCCCTCACTTTCCTTCTTTGTCCCTAGAAACAAGGACTGGCACAGTGAAAGAAACTGACACTCTCCCTACCTAGAGTTTTCTGTCCCTAGAAAAAATGTTTTTTTAAAGCACACTATAGCACAAGGAGAATTCCCCTCACTTTCCTTCTTTGTCCCTAGAAACAAGGACTGGCACAGTGAAAGAAACTGACACTCTCCCTACCTAGAGTTTTCTGTCCCTAGAAAAAATGTTTTTTTAAAGCACACTATAGCACAAGAAGAATTCCCCTCACTTTCCTTCTTTGTCCCTAGAAACAAGGACTGGCACAGTGAAAGAAACTGACACTCTCCCTACCTAGAGTTTTCTGTCCCTAGAAAAAATGTTTTTTTTAAAGCACACTATAGCACAAGGAGAATTCCCCTCACTTTCCTTCTTTGTCCCTAGAAACAAGGACTGGCACAGTGAAAGAAACTGACACTCTCCCTACCTAGAGTTTTCTGTCCCTAGAAAAAATGTTTTTTTAAAGCACACTATAGCACAAGGAGAATTCCCCTCACTTTCCTTCTTTGTCCCTAGAAACAAGGACTGGCACAGTGAAAGAAACTGACACTCTCCCTACCTAGAGTTTTCTGTCCCTAGAAAAAATGTTTTTTTAAAGCACACTATAGCACAAGGAGAATTCCCCTCACTTTCCTTCTTTGTCCCTAGAAACAAGGACTGGCACAGTGAAAGAAACTGACACTCTCCCTACCTAGAGTTTTCTGTCCCTAGAAAAAAATGTTTTTTTAAAGCACACTATAGCACAAGGAGAATTCCCCTCACTTTCCTTCTTTGTCCCTAGAAACAAGGACTGGCACAGTGAAAGAAACTGACACTCTCCCTACCTAGAGTTTTCTGTCCCTAGAAAAAATGTTTTTTTAAAGCACACTATAGCACAAGGAGAATTCCCCTCACTTTCCTTCTTTGTCCCTAGAAACAAGGACTGGCACAGTGAAAGAAACTGACACTCTCCCTACCTAGAGTTTTCTGTCCCTAGAAAAAATGTTTTTTTAAAGCACACTATAGCACAAGGAGAATTCCCCTCACTTTCCTTCTTTGTCCCTAGAAACAAGGACTGGCACAGTGAAAGAAACTGACACTCTCCCTACCTAGAGTTTTCTGTCCCTAGAAAAAAATGTTTTTTTAAAGCACACTATAGCACAAGGAGAATTCCCCTCACTTTCCTTCTTTGTCCCTAGAAACAAGGACTGGCACAGTGAAAGAAACTGACACTCTCCCTACCTAGAGTTTTCTGTCCCTAGAAAAAATGTTTTTTTAAAGCACACTATAGCACAAGGAGAATTCCCCTCACTTTCCTTCTTTGTCCCTAGAAACAAGGACTGGCACAGTGAAAGAAACTGACACTCTCCCTACCTAGAGTTTTCTGTCCCTAGAAAAAAATGTTTTTTTAAAGCACACTATAGCACAAGGAGAATTCCCCTCACTTTCCTTCTTTGTCCCTAGAAACAAGGACTGGCACAGTGAAAGAAACTGACACTCTCCCTACCTAGAGTTTTCTGTCCCTAGAAAAAATGTTTTTTTAAAGCACACTATAGCACAAGGAGAATTCCCCTCACTTTCCTTCTTTGTCCCTAGAAACAAGGACTGGCACAGTGAAAGAAACTGACACTCTCCCTACCTAGAGTTTTCTGTCCCTAGAAAAAATGTTTTTTTAAAGCACACTATAGCACAAGGAGAATCCCCTCACTTTCCTTCTTTGTCCCTAGAAACAAGGACTGGCACAGTGAAAGAAACTGACACTCTCCCTACCTAGAGTTTTCTGTCCCTAGAAAAAATGTTTTTTTAAAGCACACTATAGCACAAGGAGAATTCCCCTCACTTTCCTTCTTTGTCCCTAGAAACAAGGACTGGCACAGTGAAAGAAACTGACACTCTCCCTACCTAGAGTTTTCTGTCCCTAGAAAAAAATGTTTTTTTAAAGCACACTATAGCACAAGGAGAATTCCCCTCACTTTCCTTCTTTGTCCCTAGAAACAAGGACTGGCACAGTGAAAGAAACTGACACTCTCCCTACCTAGAGTTTTCTGTCCCTAGAAAAAATGTTTTTTTAAAGCACACTATAGCACAAGGAGAATTCCCCTCACTTTCCTTCTTTGTCCCTAGAAACAAGGACTGGCACAGTGAAAGAAACTGACACTCTCCCTACCTAGAGTTTTCTGTCCCTAGAAAAAATGTTTTTTTAAAGCACACTATAGCACAAGGAGAATTCCCCTCACTTTCCTTCTTTGTCCCTAGAAACAAGGACTGGCACAGTGAAAGAAACTGACACTCTCCCTACCTAGAGTTTTCTGTCCCTAGAAAAAATGTTTTTTTAAAGCACACTATAGCACAAGGAGAATTCCCCTCACTTTCCTTCTTTGTCCCTAGAAACAAGGACTGGCACAGTGAAAGAAACTGACACTCTCCCTACCTAGAGTTTTCTGTCCCTAGAAAAAATGTTTTTTTAAAGCACACTATAGCACAAGGAGAATTCCCCTCACTTTCCTTCTTTGTCCCTAGAAACAAGGACTGGCACAGTGAAAGAAACTGACACTCTCCCTACCTAGAGTTTTCTGTCCCTAGAAAAAATGTTTTTTTAAAGCACACTATAGCACAAGGAGAATTCCCCTCACTTTCCTTCTTTGTCCCTAGAAACAAGGACTGGCACAGTGAAAGAAACTGACACTCTCCCTACCTAGAGTTTTCTGTCCCTAGAAAAAATGTTTTTTTAAAGCACACTATAGCACAAGGAGAATTCCCCTCACTTTCCTTCTTTGTCCCTAGAAACAAGGACTGGCACAGTGAAAGAAACTGACACTCTCCCTACCTAGAGTTTTCTGTCCCTAGAAAAAAATGTTTTTTTAAAGCACACTATAGCACAAGGAGAATTCCCCTCACTTTCCTTCTTTGTCCCTAGAAACAAGGACTGGCACAGTGAAAGAAACTGACACTCTCCCTACCTAGAGTTTTCTGTCCCTAGAAAAAATGTTTTTTTAAAGCACACTATAGCACAAGGAGAATTCCCCTCACTTTCCTTCTTTGTCCCTAGAAACAAGGACTGGCACAGTGAAAGAAACTGACACTCTCCCTACCTAGAGTTTTCTGTCCCTAGAAAAAATGTTTTTTTAAAGCACACTATAGCACAAGGAGAATTCCCCTCACTTTCCTTCTTTGTCCCTAGAAACAAGGACTGGCACAGTGAAAGAAACTGACACTCTCCCTACCTAGAGTTTTCTGTCCCTAGAAAAAAATGTTTTTTTAAAGCACACTATAGCACAAGGAGAATTCCCCTCACTTTCCTTCTTTGTCCCTAGAAACAAGGACTGGCACAGTGAAAGAAACTGACACTCTCCCTACCTAGAGTTTTCTGTCCCTAGAAAAAATGTTTTTTTAAAGCACACTATAGCACAAGGAGAATTCCCCTCACTTTCCTTCTTTGTCCCTAGAAACAAGGACTGGCACAGTGAAAGAAACTGACACTCTCCCTACCTAGAGTTTTCTGTCCCTAGAAAAAATGTTTTTTTAAAGCACACTATAGCACAAGGAGAATTCCCCTCACTTTCCTTCTTTGTCCCTAGAAACAAGGACTGGCACAGTGAAAGAAACTGACACTCTCCCTACCTAGAGTTTTCTGTCCCTAGAAAAAATGTTTTTTTAAAGCACACTATAGCACAAGGAGAATTCCCCTCACTTTCCTTCTTTGTCCCTAGAAACAAGGACTGGCACAGTGAAAGAAACTGACACTCTCCCTACCTAGAGTTTTCTGTCCCTAGAAAAAATGTTTTTTTAAAGCACACTATAGCACAAGGAGAATTCCCCTCACTTTCCTTCTTTGTCCCTAGAAACAAGGACTGGCACAGTGAAAGAAACTGACACTCTCCCTACCTAGAGTTTTCTGTCCCTAGAAAAAATGTTTTTTTAAAGCACACTATAGCACAAGGAGAATTCCCCTCACTTTCCTTCTTTGTCCCTAGAAACAAGGACTGGCACAGTGAAAGAAACTGACACTCTCCCTACCTAGAGTTTTCTGTCCCTAGAAAAAATGTTTTTTTAAAGCACACTATAGCACAAGGAGAATTCCCCTCACTTTCCTTCTTTGTCCCTAGAAACAAGGACTGGCACAGTGAAAGAAACTGACACTCTCCCTACCTAGAGTTTTCTGTCCCTAGAAAAAAATGTTTTTTTAAAGCACACTATAGCACAAGGAGAATTCCCCTCACTTTCCTTCTTTGTCCCTAGAAACAAGGACTGGCACAGTGAAAGAAACTGACACTCTCCCTACCTAGAGTTTTCTGTCCCTAGAAAAAATGTTTTTTTAAAGCACACTATAGCACAAGGAGAATTCCCCTCACTTTCCTTCTTTGTCCCTAGAAACAAGGACTGGCACAGTGAAAGAAACTGACACTCTCCCTACCTAGAGTTTTCTGTCCCTAGAAAAAATGTTTTTTTAAAGCACACTATAGCACAAGGAGAATTCCCCTCACTTTCCTTCTTTGTCCCTAGAAACAAGGACTGGCACAGTGAAAGAAACTGACACTCTCCCTACCTAGAGTTTTCTGTCCCTAGAAAAAATGTTTTTTTAAAGCACACTATAGCACAAGGAGAATTCCCCTCACTTTCCTTCTTTGTCCCTAGAAACAAGGACTGGCACAGTGAAAGAAACTGACACTCTCCCTACCTAGAGTTTTCTGTCCCTAGAAAAAATGTTTTTTTAAAGCACACTATAGCACAAGGAGAATTCCCCTCACTTTCCTTCTTTGTCCCTAGAAACAAGGACTGGCACAGTGAAAGAAACTGACACTCTCCCTACCTAGAGTTTTCTGTCCCTAGAAAAAATGTTTTTTTAAAGCACACTATAGCACAAGGAGAATTCCCCTCACTTTCCTTCTTTGTCCCTAGAAACAAGGACTGGCACAGTGAAAGAAACTGACACTCTCCCTACCTAGAGTTTTCTGTCCCTAGAAAAAATGTTTTTTTAAAGCACACTATAGCACAAGGAGAATTCCCCTCACTTTCCTTCTTTGTCCCTAGAAACAAGGACTGGCACAGTGAAAGAAACTGACACTCTCCCTACCTAGAGTTTTCTGTCCCTAGAAAAAAATGTTTTTTTAAAGCACACTATAGCACAAGGAGAATTCCCCTCACTTTCCTTCTTTGTCCCTAGAAACAAGGACTGGCACAGTGAAAGAAACTGACACTCTCCCTACCTAGAGTTTTCTGTCCCTAGAAAAAATGTTTTTTTAAAGCACACTATAGCACAAGGAGAATTCCCCTCACTTTCCTTCTTTGTCCCTAGAAACAAGGACTGGCACAGTGAAAGAAACTGACACTCTCCCTACCTAGAGTTTTCTGTCCCTAGAAAAAATGTTTTTTTAAAGCACACTATAGCACAAGGAGAATTCCCCTCACTTTCCTTCTTTGTCCCTAGAAACAAGGACTGGCACAGTGAAAGAAACTGACACTCTCCCTACCTAGAGTTTTCTGTCCCTAGAAAAAATGTTTTTTTAAAGCACACTATAGCACAAGGAGAATTCCCCTCACTTTCCTTCTTTGTCCCTAGAAACAAGGACTGGCACAGTGAAAGAAACTGACACTCTCCCTACCTAGAGTTTCTGTCCCTAGAAAAAATGTTTTTTTAAAGCACACTATAGCACAAGGAGAATTCCCCTCACTTTCCTTCTTTGTCCCTAGAAACAAGGACTGGCACAGTGAAAGAAACTGACACTCTCCCTACCTAGAGTTTTCTGTCCCTAGAAAAAATGTTTTTTTAAAGCACACTATAGCACAAGGAGAATTCCCCTCACTTTCCTTCTTTGTCCCTAGAAACAAGGACTGGCACAGTGAAAGAAACTGACACTCTCCCTACCTAGAGTTTTCTGTCCCTAGAAAAAATGTTTTTTTAAAGCACACTATAGCACAAGGAGAATTCCCCTCACTTTCCTTCTTTGTCCCTAGAAACAAGGACTGGCACAGTGAAAGAAACTGACACTCTCCCTACCTAGAGTTTTCTGTCCCTAGAAAAAATGTTTTTTTAAAGCACACTATAGCACAAGGAGAATTCCCCTCACTTTCCTTCTTTGTCCCTAGAAACAAGGACTGGCACAGTGAAAGAAACTGACACTCTCCCTACCTAGAGTTTTCTGTCCCTAGAAAAAATGTTTTTTTAAAGCACACTATAGCACAAGGAGAATTCCCCTCACTTTCCTTCTTTGTCCCTAGAAACAAGGACTGGCACAGTGAAAGAAACTGACACTCTCCCTACCTAGAGTTTTCTGTCCCTAGAAAAAATGTTTTTTTAAAGCACACTATAGCACAAGGAGAATTCCCCTCACTTTCCTTCTTTGTCCCTAGAAACAAGGACTGGCACAGTGAAAGAAACTGACACTCTCCCTACCTAGAGTTTTCTGTCCCTAGAAAAAAATGTTTTTTTAAAGCACACTATAGCACAAGGAGAATTCCCCTCACTTTCCTTCTTTGTCCCTAGAAACAAGGACTGGCACAGTGAAAGAAACTGACACTCTCCCTACCTAGAGTTTTCTGTCCCTAGAAAAAATGTTTTTTTAAAGCACACTATAGCACAAGGAGAATTCCCCTCACTTTCCTTCTTTGTCCCTAGAAACAAGGACTGGCACAGTGAAAGAAACTGACACTCTCCCTACCTAGAGTTTTCTGTCCCTAGAAAAAATGTTTTTTTAAAGCACACTATAGCACAAGGAGAATTCCCCTCACTTTCCTTCTTTGTCCCTAGAAACAAGGACTGGCACAGTGAAAGAAACTGACACTCTCCCTACCTAGAGTTTTCTGTCCCTAGAAAAAATGTTTTTTTAAAGCACACTATAGCACAAGGAGAATTCCCCTCACTTTCCTTCTTTGTCCCTAGAAACAAGGACTGGCACAGTGAAAGAAACTGACACTCTCCCTACCTAGAGTTTTCTGTCCCTAGAAAAAATGTTTTTTTAAAGCACACTATAGCACAAGGAGAATTCCCCTCACTTTCCTTCTTTGTCCCTAGAAACAAGGACTGGCACAGTGAAAGAAACTGACACTCTCCCTACCTAGAGTTTTCTGTCCCTAGAAAAAATGTTTTTTTAAAGCACACTATAGCACAAGGAGAATTCCCCTCACTTTCCTTCTTTGTCCCTAGAAACAAGGACTGGCACAGTGAAAGAAACTGACACTCTCCCTACCTAGAGTTTTCTGTCCCTAGAAAAAATGTTTTTTTAAAGCACACTATAGCACAAGGAGAATTCCCCTCACTTTCCTTCTTTGTCCCTAGAAACAAGGACTGGCACAGTGAAAGAAACTGACACTCTCCCTACCTAGAGTTTTCTGTCCCTAGAAAAAATGTTTTTTTAAAGCACACTATAGCACAAGGAGAATTCCCCTCACTTTCCTTCTTTGTCCCTAGAAACAAGGACTGGCACAGTGAAAGAAACTGACACTCTCCCTACCTAGAGTTTTCTGTCCCTAGAAAAAATGTTTTTTTAAAGCACACTATAGCACAAGGAGAATTCCCCTCACTTTCCTTCTTTGTCCCTAGAAACAAGGACTGGCACAGTGAAAGAAACTGACACTCTCCCTACCTAGAGTTTTCTGTCCCTAGAAAAAATGTTTTTTTAAAGCACACTATAGCACAAGGAGAATTCCCCTCACTTTCCTTCTTTGTCCCTAGAAACAAGGACTGGCACAGTGAAAGAAACTGACACTCTCCCTACCTAGAGTTTTCTGTCCCTAGAAAAAATGTTTTTTTAAAGCACACTATAGCACAAGGAGAATTCCCCTCACTTTCCTTCTTTGTCCCTAGAAACAAGGACTGGCACAGTGAAAGAAACTGACACTCTCCCTACCTAGAGTTTTCTGTCCCTAGAAAAAAATGTTTTTTTAAAGCACACTATAGCACAAGGAGAATTCCCCTCACTTTCCTTCTTTGTCCCTAGAAACAAGGACTGGCACAGTGAAAGAAACTGACACTCTCCCTACCTAGAGTTTTCTGTCCCTAGAAAAAATGTTTTTTTAAAGCACACTATAGCACAAGGAGAATTCCCCTCACTTTCCTTCTTTGTCCCTAGAAACAAGGACTGGCACAGTGAAAGAAACTGACACTCTCCCTACCTAGAGTTTTCTGTCCCTAGAAAAAATGTTTTTTTAAAGCACACTATAGCACAAGGAGAATTCCCCTCACTTTCCTTCTTTGTCCCTAGAAACAAGGACTGGCACAGTGAAAGAAACTGACACTCTCCCTACCTAGAGTTTTCTGTCCCTAGAAAAAATGTTTTTTTAAAGCACACTATAGCACAAGGAGAATTCCCCTCACTTTCCTTCTTCGTCCCTAGAAACAAGGACTGGCACAGTGAAAGAAACTGACACTCTCCCTACCTAGAGTTTTCTGTCCCTAGAAAAAAATGTTTTTTTAAAGCACACTATAGCACAAGGAGAATTCCCCTCACTTTCCTTCTTTGTCCCTAGAAACAAGGACTGGCACAGTGAAAGAAACTGACACTCTCCCTACCTAGAGTTTTCTGTCCCTAGAAAAAATGTTTTTTTTAAAGCACACTATAGCACAAGGAGAATTCCCCTCACTTTCCTTCTTTGTCCCTAGAAACAAGGACTGGCACAGTGAAAGAAACTGACACTCTCCCTACCTAGAGTTTTCTGTCCCTAGAAAAAATGTTTTTTTAAAGCACACTATAGCACAAGGAGAATTCCCCTCACTTTCCTTCTTTGTCCCTAGAAACAAGGACTGGCACAGTGAAAGAAACTGACACTCTCCCTACCTAGAGTTTTCTGTCCCTAGAAAAAAAATGTTTTTTTAAAGCACACTATAGCACAAGGAGAATTCCCCTCACTTTCCTTCTTTGTCCCTAGAAACAAGGACTGGCACAGTGAAAGAAACTGACACTCTCCCTACCTAGAGTTTTCTGTCCCTAGAAAAAATGTTTTTTTAAAGCACACTATAGCACAAGGAGAATTCCCCTCACTTTCCTTCTTTGTCCCTAGAAACAAGGACTGGCACAGTGAAAGAAACTGACACTCTCCCTACCTAGAGTTTTCTGTCCCTAGAAAAAAATGTTTTTTTAAAGCACACTATAGCACAAGGAGAATTCCCCTCACTTTCCTTCTTTGTCCCTAGAAACAAGGACTGGCACAGTGAAAGAAACTGACACTCTCCCTACCTAGAGTTTTCTGTCCCTAGAAAAAAATGTTTTTTTAAAGCACACTATAGCACAAGGAGAATTCCCCTCACTTTCCTTCTTTGTCCCTAGAAACAAGGACTGGCACAGTGAAAGAAACTGACACTCTCCCTACCTAGAGTTTTCTGTCCCTAGAAAAAATGTTTTTTTAAAGCACACTATAGCACAAGGAGAATTCCCCTCACTTTCCTTCTTTGTCCCTAGAAACAAGGACTGGCACAGTGAAAGAAACTGACACTCTCCCTACCTAGAGTTTTCTGTCCCTAGAAAAAATGTTTTTTTAAAGCACACTATAGCACAAGGAGAATTCCCCTCACTTTCCTTCTTTGTCCCTAGAAACAAGGACTGGCACAGTGAAAGAAACTGACACTCTCCCTACCTAGAGTTTTCTGTCCCTAGAAAAAATGTTTTTTTAAAGCACACTATAGCACAAGGAGAATTCCCCTCACTTTCCTTCTTTGTCCCTAGAAACAAGGACTGGCACAGTGAAAGAAACTGACACTCTCCCTACCTAGAGTTTTCTGTCCCTAGAAAAAATGTTTTTTTAAAGCACACTATAGCACAAGGAGAATTCCCCTCACTTTCCTTCTTTGTCCCTAGAAACAAGGACTGGCACAGTGAAAGAAACTGACACTCTCCCTACCTAGAGTTTTCTGTCCCTAGAAAAAATGTTTTTTTAAAGCACACTATAGCACAAGGAGAATTCCCCTCACTTTCCTTCTTTGTCCCTAGAAACAAGGACTGGCACAGTGAAAGAAACTGACACTCTCCCTACCTAGAGTTTTCTGTCCCTAGAAAAAATGTTTTTTTAAAGCACACTATAGCACAAGGAGAATTCCCCTCACTTTCCTTCTTTGTCCCTAGAAACAAGGACTGGCACAGTGAAAGAAACTGACACTCTCCCTACCTAGAGTTTTCTGTCCCTAGAAAAAATGTTTTTTTAAAGCACACTATAGCACAAGGAGAATTCCCCTCACTTTCCTTCTTTGTCCCTAGAAACAAGGACTGGCACAGTGAAAGAAACTGACACTCTCCCTACCTAGAGTTTTCTGTCCCTAGAAAAAATGTTTTTTTAAAGCACACTATAGCACAAGGAGAATTCCCCTCACTTTCCTTCTTTGTCCCTAGAAACAAGGACTGGCACAGTGAAAGAAACTGACACTCTCCCTACCTAGAGTTTTCTGTCCCTAGAAAAAATGTTTTTTTAAAGCACACTATAGCACAAGGAGAATTCCCCTCACTTTCCTTCTTTGTCCCTAGAAACAAGGACTGGCACAGTGAAAGAAACTGACACTCTCCCTACCTAGAGTTTTCTGTCCCTAGAAAAAATGTTTTTTTAAAGCACACTATAGCACAAGGAGAATTCCCCTCACTTTCCTTCTTTGTCCCTAGAAACAAGGACTGGCACAGTGAAAGAAACTGACACTCTCCCTACCTAGAGTTTTCTGTCCCTAGAAAAAATGTTTTTTTAAAGCACACTATAGCACAAGGAGAATTCCCCTCACTTTCCTTCTTTGTCCCTAGAAACAAGGACTGGCACAGTGAAAGAAACTGACACTCTCCCTACCTAGAGTTTTCTGTCCCTAGAAAAAATGTTTTTTTAAAGCACACTATAGCACAAGGAGAATTCCCCTCACTTTCCTTCTTTGTCCCTAGAAACAAGGACTGGCACAGTGAAAGAAACTGACACTCTCCCTACCTAGAGTTTTCTGTCCCTAGAAAAAATGTTTTTTTAAAGCACACTATAGCACAAGGAGAATTCCCCTCACTTTCCTTCTTTGTCCCTAGAAACAAGGACTGGCACAGTGAAAGAAACTGACACTCTCCCTACCTAGAGTTTTCTGTCCCTAGAAAAAATGTTTTTTTAAAGCACACTATAGCACAAGGAGAATTCCCCTCACTTTCCTTCTTTGTCCCTAGAAACAAGGACTGGCACAGTGAAAGAAACTGACACTCTCCCTACCTAGAGTTTTCTGTCCCTAGAAAAAATGTTTTTTTAAAGCACACTATAGCACAAGGAGAATTCCCCTCACTTTCCTTCTTTGTCCCTAGAAACAAGGACTCGCACAGTGAAAGAAACTGACACTCTCCCTACCTAGAGTTTTCTGTCCCTAGAAAAAATGTTTTTTTAAAGCACACTATAGCACAAGGAGAATTCCCCTCACTTTCCTTCTTTGTCCCTAGAAACAAGGACTCGCACAGTGAAAGAAACTGACACTCTCCCTACCTAGAGTTTTCTGTCCCTAGAAAAAATGTTTTTTTAAAGCACACTATAGCACAAGGAGAAATCCCCTCACTTTCCTTCTTTGTCCCTAGAAACAAGGACTCGCACAGTAAAACACACTGACACTCTCCCTACCTATCCTTCTCTTTCCCTAAACTAAAGGAATCCAGGTTAAGCAAGAAAGAAATAAATGTCACTGTCCCTGCCTATGCTTGTCTTTCCCTGCTCCGGAACACACTACACTAGGCCGCCGTGCTGGCGGCCTTTTATAGTGTGGGGCGTGTACTAAACACCCTCAGCAATAATTGGCCACAGGCATCCTGCCTGTGGCCAATCATTGCTCTCCTCGCTGCCGGCGCTGTGATTGGCCAAGCATGCGGGGTCACAGTGCATGCTTGGCCAATCACAGCGCCTGGATGACACTGCGATGGCGTAGTGCATTGTGGGCCGTTCGCGTCACTCGAATTTGGCGCGAACGGCCCAAATCGTTCGATCTTCTTTGAACGATCGAACAGCCGATGTTCGAGTCGAACGTATGTTCGACTCGAACACGAAGCTCATCCCTAGCAGTGACTATTCACCACTGGTGACAGCACAGTGGGCAGCAGCAAGAAGGGAAAGGATTGTGCCTCGATCTGTCCCCATTTTCCAAAGGAGAAAGATTGTTTTATTGCTTGGTAAGAAGAATAAAACTGAGTTGTACCTATTCACTGTGTGGAACTTGGGTTACTAAAGCAAAGGAGTCAGGGACGAAGGACTGGACTTGACTCTAGCACACCTACACAAAAGCCCAATTTTTTTACAGAGGACATGGGCCGTGGTGTGTATCATCTCTCTCTCCCAGGTACCCCTAGACAACAGCCATATAACCGATAAAGAAAGGGAAAGGGGTGAGGCCGCTACACAACTCAGTGGTTATGTTTTGTTTTTGTTTTCCTGACATGTTGGTGTTATATCTTTCACTGGGATGTTATAAGTTGCACTAGTTAATAAAGCTGGATAAAACAAAAAGGTGTCTGTCTTCATTTCAGGCTGCAAAGCAACAAAATGTGATTATTTTAAAGGGGGGTGATTCTTTTCTTTACCTACTGTACATGTAGCCCTGCAAATTACTTAATACTAATACACTCCATTATGTTTTTATATCTAATAGGTATGATGTGTTGGAATGTGATGCACACCATGTTTTAGATCTCTTTTGGTCTTTGTAGATACGGTTTGATCCTCGGTTGATGATTACAAATCTTGCTCAAATTAGTCCCACTGTTTGCACAAATTGTTAAGTGAGTGTTTGTAAGCAAAGTGGAAGATAAGGGAACTCAGTGAAATACTGCACTGTACTTGATGTCATTAGGCCTGTGATCTTTGGTCCAAACTAATTTCTGTGTCTCCCAACACCTGACTGATGACTTAAAAGGTTCCCAGCCAGTGAAAGACGGAGGCTAATATGGGCAGCAGTTGTTCTCCGGCCATGTTTTAGGAAGTGATAGTGTAGCAGGCCTACAGACCAGTGATGGATCATGACAAAACACTTGCTGGAAGCTTTTGTCTGTCTCTAGGGACCATGCTAAAACATAAACATATGAATCTGAGCTCCACCGCTCTCATCGGTGCCGCAGGCCAGCTCGGATGGGGAATTGTGTTACTGTTTTACCTGGGAGAAGTCTCCTCAGACTGCCCCAAGGCTCTTCACATCCTGAGCACAGCATTCCTCTTCAGATAATGAGTGCACTTTAAAACATTAACCCCGCCGTGATGCTCCATCAGTTTCTCACTTACCAAGGAAAAATGGAATTTAATCTGAGGAAAAAAAAAAAAGATATGACTTCTGGAAGAAGGCGACAAAGCATTTCTCTTCAGTGCTCATATATCAGTAACCAAAGAGGGTCAACATTCTGCCAAATTTCCCAAACCCAACTCCAACCAAAACTTTTTTATTAGTCTTTGGATATAATATGGAAGAGTTAGAACCTCTGTAGGGTTTTAACTATGCTGGTGCTGCAATAATTTATTTTTCAGTTCCTGTCCCTGTGTCTTGGGACATTAAGACCCCTTCACACTGGTGGTAAAAATATGGCCACCTCCTCTGATCACCAACATAAAGTCTACCATGACAGCTGGGGGAGGTGGTACCTATGGTACAAACAAAAAGCAAGCAACCCAACCTATAACTGGCCTTTACAGCAAGGAGCACATGGAAGGGTGACACATGTCAAAAAACAACACACAAAAATTCCCAGCTCACTTACCAGCCAGTCTACAACAAACTGAATTGACCCTTCTAAACAGTTCACGTTAAAACCAAGGGTTGATTTGCACACATTTGCAAATACATGTGTAGCAGGCATTTACTTTTTAGGGGTGTTATGTGCCTAAATTTAGGGGTTGGTCTGAGCTGGTAGCCAGGCTCGGATCATTTTGATTGCTAGGTATTTGCTTCTGCCTATGTGATGCTGCCTGGTGTATGGTTCCCTGTGGCCTGTGGGTGGCGCTGCCATATCAGGTCAGGGTTGAGCCAGGGGTGGCATTGCTGGCCTTAGGGTGTCCTCTCTTGGCAGCGGTATGGTGGGCATGGTCGGCCTGCTGTGCATGCCGGGAGAGGGTACATAAGGGGCAGACGCCATCTTTTAGGGGAGTTGGAGTTGGAGGTTGGAGTGGAGTGGAGTGGCTGGAGGGGTGTGCCCCTTGGGGGTGCAGTGACTGGCCGAGAAGCCTTGGGCACCTTCGGCCCGAGGCTGCAACATTCCAGGTAGGCCTAGTACCTTTAACTGGGTCTACAATTCGCCCATTGGAGTCCCAGGGTGCCCAGGTGAGGGTGCCCGCTCTGACCGTGAGGAAGCCAGGGGAGGATCGGTCCCACTAAGGAGATGAGTAATAGAAGATTGCTGTCTCGGGAGAGGCCTGGTGACCTGTCAGAGGGAAGGATTCCATGTTTGGGGGGACTAACCTGTAGAGTGCCCATTGGCATTATCCTGTTCTTAAAAGTCTACAGAGGTTAGAGGATTTCCTGTGCCTGTCCCTGGAGGGGATAGGGTGAAGGAACAGCTCGAGCTCCACACCGGCTGTGCTAGGACTGTGAGAGAGGACTATCCGGGTGAGCTAAACCCACTCGGGATCGAGTGGCGACGAGGTTGCTGGTTGTGCCTGGATCTAATCTCACACTATTCCTTCTTTCATCCATCTGTCTCTATCCACTACACAGCAAATAGAAAATAAACACTCTGTTGGAGTTAAAGTGTTTCTGGACATTGTTTTCTTTGGGGAAGAAATAGAGACTTGACCCCATACTCTGGGGAAGAGAACCAGTGGAAGAAGGTAACTCGCTGCAGGACCCAAAATTGTGAACACCGCTTAACCTCTTCAAACAGGAGGGTATGGGCATATAGCACGGTGTGCCTTGACTTGCAAGTGAGCCAGGCGAGAAAAAGGTTTGTGTGCTACACATGCGTAAGCGGCAGTGGCCACATCATGGCACCCCAGTTTTCTGCAGTCCTAAGGTCAGCCATACACAATACCCTTTTCTGCTTAACTGGCCGAGATTTGAACCATTAATGGGCAGGCTGAAAGTACCAAGTTGATTGATCGATCAACTTGGGTATTCCCTTCCAATTATCACAAGCAGCTGCTATAGCCGCTAGAGATAATCACTCTCTTCTCCTGGCAGGCACGGCTTCCCCTGCTCTCCCCTATCCCCCCCCCCCCCCCTGCCAAAAGCAGACAATTGCTTGGCAGGAGGGATTCCCCTGTCAGCACTGTCTGTGTTGATAGGGGGATCATTCAAATTTCTTTGCTGCAACCCGTGGCTGCAGGAAAGAAATTCACACCATCTATGGCCAGCCTAACTCTATAATTCTGAGAGGTGGTGCCAGGGCTGCAATGCTTTGCTTGATGGCTGTGGCAAATTTAACATGGCTTGTTGAGCTTGAGAGGTGGCACCACCTATCAACACATGCATCAAGGTCAATGGGACTGCACCACAACCGAGAGCCAAATGCTTAGCCTGTGGTTGTGGCATGGTATTTTTATGCAAAATCCCACTGGGGAATGAATAAAAAAACACATGCATTCAGGAGGTGACAATATTGTCTCCGGAACATCTGAAAGCAGCTCTACCACCTTCTGAAAAATGATCCACTGCAGATTGTTTTTTAGAGGACAGTAGAGACTGCCAGCCATCTGAAAGCCAAAGCCTAAAGCCTCCAGGTTTCTTGTAACTTTAAATAGTTCATTTGGACCAGCTTTACTATCAGATGCAGCTGTTGTGAAAGCTGTAAACCGTATGTAGTATACACTGTACAGCGCAGTGTTTCGGAAGCAGTACGGGTCCTTCCTGTCCCACTTCCGGAAAAAAACTCAGCCATTCACAGGAAGCTTTGCATTTCATTAGTGAATAAAGTGTTCCTCTAATTGGTGTAGAGGTGTAGATCGTGACATCCTCTGCCTGCCTCTTCACCTCAGTCAATCAGAGGAAGCCTTGTATCCATTCATAAAATACATGGCTTCCTGTGAACAGCACTCAGCAACTCAATTTTGCTCCAAGACACAGCACTGTATAGCAAATGCTTCATACAGTTTATACAACACTGACAGCAGGTGCATCTGTTAGTGAAATAAATAGTTGGTTTGGACCAACTTGGTCCAAACCAACAATTTAAAGTCACAAGAAAACTGGAGATCCGCTTTAAATCTGTTCATCAGTGACACAAACAGCAGCAGTAGAGCTTGGAAAAGTTGGAACCTCAGGTTTATATTGCTGTTTGTGTCACCAGGACAGGAAGTGAGTGTGTCCAATAGGGCGCTTCCCTTTAAAAAGGAACTATAAGGCCTCCTTCATACAGGTGGTTACGAGCAATCAGTGGATTCTTGTGGCTGGGATGACAGGTGTATATGAAATGCAACAGCCGCTCGACCTATATGACAGGCTGAGAGAAGCCACCCATGACTGGTTCCATGTGTTGCTGAACAATAAAGTCACAAAAAGACATCCCCTAGACTGCTCTTTGTGTCAGTTTGCCAGTGTCAGTGTCAGTCTGAAATGTGCTTTGCCTGTGCTGGTAGCCTCTAAATTAATGGCAAAGAACTCTGGTCATCATCATCATTTATGCTGTTGCTATCAGGAGGAGTGTAGTGACTGTTCTGAAGTGAAGTATGCAGTGCAAACACATTCTACATTTTATGGGTGTACTAGACTGTTCACCTTTATGTTACAGAGCAGACATTGACTTTGTAAACCATTTGGAATTTTTCAATATGCAAAAAAAAGCCTGTTCTTTATACTCAACGAGGCCTCATTAACATTTCTAATAGAAGTCACTGGGAACGCTAAACAAATGATTTTCAAATGATTCCTAATTACTACTTAACAACAGTATATTGTTCAGGAATCAACTGAGAAGCATTTGTGAAGCTTCTCTAAAGTTGATTTTCTCTGACTGTAGCGAATGGTGAGCACAGCTAGCTGCTGACAGGGACTGAAAACGCTGGCCAAGCACTTAGTGAACGCATATCAGTGCTTGATAAGTACATGGGGTGTGCGTTAAGCCAGTGTTTCTCAACTCCAGTCCTCAAGGCGCACCAACAGGTCATGTTTTTGGGATGTCCATTGATTTCCACAGGTGATTTGAGCAGTTTCACTGCCTTAGTAATTATCACAGCTGTTTTATCTGCAGGAAATCCCAAAAACATGACCTGTTGGTGCGCCTTGAGGACTGGAGTTGAGAAACACTGCGTTAAGCTATGACTTCAACACATCATTAGAAACTAATCCTAATAATTATTCAGCAATGGCCAAAAGTTTCACTCTGAATTAGGGAATCTTCCCAAAAATTGCTTTATTACCCACTCTATATCTCTCCTGCTTACTCTTTCCTTCACCTTTTTCCATCAATTCTTCCAGTATTACTTAACTTTTCTTCCTTTCCTTTTTTCCCACGATCCTTGCCTTTCATTCCTTTCCTTCCTTCCTTCCCCTTTCCTTTCTCTCCTTCCTTCTATCTTTCCTTCCCTCATTCTTCCTTCCCATATTCTTTCTTTCTTCCTTCCTATTCTATATTCCTTTTTTAATCTCCTTCCTTGTCTTCTTCATTCCTAAATTCCCCCTTCCTTTCTTTTTCCCTTTCCTCCCTTCCTTTATCCTCCTTTCTTCCCCCTTCCTTCTATCAATCCTTCTATCCCTCCTCTCTTCCCCTCCTCTTCCCTCCTTCTATTCTTCCTTCCTGTTCTCTATTTTCTTTCTTCGTTCTTTCCTTCTGCTTCCTTTCTTCCTCCCTCCCTTCCTGTCTAGATATCCTGAGAAGGCATACAGTTTCCTTCTTTACTACTTCCCTTCTTTCCTCTACCCCCCACCCTCTTTATATCATTCCTTCCTTTATTCCATTCCTCAATCTCTTCTTTCCCTTTTCTTTCTCTCCTTCCCTCCTTCCTCCCCTCTTACTTCCTCTTCATTCTTCTTCTTTATCTTCTGCCTTCCCTTCTATCCTTCATCTTCACCCTTCCTTTCTTCCCCCCTTCCTTTGTCTCCTTTCTTCCCTCCCTCCTTCCTTCCATTGATCCTTCTCCCACTTCCATCCTTCCTTCCTTCCTTCCTTCTCTTCTTCCTCTTTTCTTTCTCCCCTTCCTTCTAACTTTCCTTCCCTCATTCTTCCTTCCCATATACTTTCTTTCTTCCTTGCTATTCTATATTCCTTTTTTAATCTCCTTCCCTGTCTTCTTCATTCCTAAATTCCTCCTTCCTTTCTTTTTCCTCTTCCTCCCTTCTATCTAGCATTCCTTCTATCCTTCCTCTCTTTCCCTCCTTCTATTCTTCCTCCCCCCTTCTTCCTTCCTGTTCTCTATTTCCTTTCTTCGTTCTTTCCTTCTCCTTCCTTTCTTCCTCCCTCCCTTCCTGTCTAGAAATCCTGAGAAGGCATACAGTTTCCTTCTTTACTACTTCCCTTCTTTCCTACACCCCCCACCCTCTTTCTATCATTTCTTCCTGTATTCCATTCATCCATCCCTTCTTTCCCTTTCTCTCCTTCCTTCCTTCCTTCTATCCTTCCCTCCTTCCTCCCCTCTTACTTCCTCTTCATTCTTCTTCTTTATCTTCTGCCTTCCCTTCTATCCTTCATCTTCATCCTTCCTTTCTTCCCCCCTTCCTTTGTCTCCTTTCTTCCCTCCCTCCCTTCTTCCTTTGATTCTTCTCCCACTTCCTTCCTGCCTTCCTTTTCTCCATTCTTCCTTCCTCTTCTTTATCTCCCTCCCCCTTCTTTTCTTTTTCCTTCCTGCCCCCTTTATTCCTTCTTCCTCCCCCTTCCTTACTTTTCCCCCTCCCTTCCTTCCTAGAAATCCTGTGAAGGCATAAAGTTCCATTCCTTTAGATACCAGAAGAGGAAACAAATAAACATTGTATAGATCACGATTTACATTATTTGTCATAGTAATCATAATAGAAAAGGCGTAATACAATAGTGACATAAGGCTCATTATAACCACATACCAGGCATTTCTCTTTTACAAGTTCTTACAATTCTGGAAGGACAGCTATACAATGTGACAGCGGCTGCCCTGTTTCTTTGACAGCTTTGATAATTCTGTCATTACAGCTGAATCTGGTTTATTTTATGAGGATTTAGACTGGGTTCACACTATTGCGATGACAGACATTGCATGGGATTCACACTGCATTGCTGTGCAGATCCCAATGCGATGTCTGTGCGATGCAAATTGGCTGAATTCTCATCACATTCGGATTAAAATGGTGCAGAACACTTTTTTTGGTCCACACTGGAACCTGATCACATGGGTGTTCACACTCATGCGATCCGATTCCTGTCCGATTTCACAGTTCTTACTGCGATTTGCAAACTGATTTGGGGGTGTCATTAACTTTCTATTGACACCCATAGCGGTTCGCAGAGAGCAGTGTGAACTGCCTGTGAGTCAGTTGCGATACAGGAAACCGCACAGGAATCGCACTGGTTCCCGCATCACACATAACACCTAATAGTGATACAAGCTCTTAATGTACAGTACAGCCTTGCAGCCACTTATAGATAAGTAATCTGGATTTGTTTTAGGTTTTGTGTAATATATATACATATTTTCTACTTGAAACCAATTGATCTACATGCAGGGACACTGGACCATAGATTCCAATGAGGGGGAGGGGGGTGTTTTTTTTTAAATGCGTGATTAGAGCCAGAGGCTCTAATAGGCTTCAAAAAAGGGTAGGATTGGGGTGCAGAGCACTGCACTCTGAGCCCACCCAGTTGTGTGAGAATAGCGAATGAATTTTCACACTAACCCTCCTCCCGGCCAATGGGGAAGCGGGTCGTGAGACCTCGTCACCCGATTGGCTAAAAGAACAGGCGATCCTATTGGATGCCTAGCGCCTAGGAGGAGGAGAGGCACGGTGGAAGAGGACACACAGGAGCTGCTTCCCATCACCCGCCGGAGTGTTGCATGCCTGCAACCTATGGGGTAAGTGCCGATCACTGACCTAGAGCGGGCGGGGGGGTATTTGTTTGCTTACCCCCCAATAAAACACCGGCCGCCACTGTTGTCTATACCAGGGTTAAATAAAGCCAGGGCAGGACAGGGATAAGTTATTATCCCTGTGCATGTGGAAATCAACTGGAACGTTTGTCTTCAGAAGCTGGTGAGGTTAGGGCATTCCTAAAGGATGTGTAGCCTACTTGGCCGCATTCGTGCCAGCATTGAGGGGAATAAGAGGTGGAAAATCCCGCTAGCCTAAAAGGTGTGTAGTACCACCCATTAGTGATTTTCAATACCGCCTCCCAATGGGTAACACAATGTGTAGCTTTGGAGATTGAGCTAATGGCGGTTCGCCCCATAGGTTGTCCATGAATGTTTCCCATAGTTCTTTCTCACATTTAACATCATGCTAGACTTGCAGAAAGTGCCTTTGTTTTGCAGGAGGTTGTAGAATAAGAAGAAACAAATCTAAATCAAAAACAGAATCACTGAGTTGGAAAAAAAATGTTTTGTAAACTCAATCAGGTGTAGCTAACCACCTTCTCAATGGCACACAAAGCCATTTGACTTTCAACTGTGATCATCTGTGGTCATTTTGATAAGCTCAGCATGAAAAGAGCTTCCCTGGAGCATTTCAGTCCCTGGTAGTGCAACTGAAGCAAAAAATAACTATGGGTGGCAAGGCACTGTCACAAGATCTCCGGGATAAAGTTATGGACAGGCACAAGTCAGGAGATGGATACAAAAATTTCAAAGCCTCTATCATTGCCTAGAAACACAGTGAAGTCTATTATTAAGACATGAAAGGTATTTTGGTACAACACAGACCCTCCCTGGATCAGGACATCACTTCAAACTGGATGAAAGAGCCAGGAGGAAACTGGTCAGAGAGGCTACCAAGAGGCCTACAGCAACTCTGAAGCAAAGAGTGGTCATTGTGTGCATGTGACAACAATATCACAAATTCTTCACAAAGGCTTGTTTGGAAGGGTTGCAAGAAAAAAGCCACACCTTAAGAAAGGCCACATGCAATTACCACTGAGCTTTGCCAAAACGCAAAAAAAAAAAGTGTTATGGTCAGATGAGATTAAAATGTAATTATTTGGCCACAACACCAAACCCAATACATCTCACCATCCAAATAACACAATTCCTACAGTAAAGCATGGAGGTGGTAATCTCCTGTTATGGGGGGTTTCTCTGCAGCAGGGACTGGAGCACTTGTCAGGATAGAAGGAAAAATGGATGGGGCAAAATACAGTCAAATTCTTGAGGTAAATCTGCTGCCGTCTGCCAGAAAGTTGTCAGTGGGAAGAAGGTTTACCTTTCAACATGATAATGACCCAAAGCACACATCAAAAATGACCACACAGTGGTTGAAGGAGAAAAATGTGAATGTCCTTGCATGGCCTTGTCAGAGCCCAGACCTAAACCCAATTAAAAATCTGTGGAATGACTTGAAGACTGCAGTCCACAAACGGTCACCATCAAATTTAACTGAACTTAAGCAGTTCTGCAAAGAAGAGTGGGCAAAGTCTAGACGTGCAAAGTTAGTAGAGACCTATCGCAACAGACGAAAGGATGTAATTAAACAAAAAGGTGGTTCAACAAAATACTGACACAATGGGGTGATCTGTTTTCCAACTCAGCGATTCTGATTTTGAATTATTATTTTTGTTTTTTATTTTTATTTTCTAAGGGCCCATTCACACAGGGGCGGCACGAATTTGGACACGACTCGGCAAGGCGATCTGAAGACGACTTCAGAGGCGACTTTCAAAATGACTTCTGTATAGAAATCAATGCAAGTCGCCCCGAGTCGCCCCCAAAGTCGTACAAGAACCTTTTTCTAAGTCGGAGCGACTTGCGTCGCTCCTATTAGAACGGTTCTATTGAACAGAGCGGAGCACGACTTGTCAGGCGGCTGAGTCGCCTGACGAGTCACCCCTGTGTGAATGGGCTCTAATATGCTGATGTTATATCTTTCACTTGGATGTTAAAAGTTGCACTGAGTAAAAACAAAAACTGCCTGTCTTAATTTCAGGCTGCAAAGCAACAAAATGTGATTATTTTAAAGGGGGGGGGGGGGGGTGATTCTTTTCTATGCCCACGTATATTTTAGATTTTCATGAAAATACAAACCGGGTGTGATCATTAACCACCTCAATACTGGGCACTTTCACCCCCTTCCTGCCCAAGCCATTTTTCAGCTTTCAGCGCTGTCACACTTTGAATGACAATTGTGCGGTCATGCAGCACTGTACCCAAATGAAATGTTTGTAATTTTTCCCCCATAAATAGAGCTTTCTTTTGGGGGTATTTGATCACCTCTGCAGTTTTTATTTATTGCGCTATAAACAAAAGAAGTGGGACAAGTGTAGAGGCCTCACCCTCTCTCCAACTTCTTCATCTGTTACACACCAACTCATGTCTAGGGGTTCCTGGGTTGTGAGAGTGAGATGCGCCACGGCCCATGTCCTCCCCATTGTAGTAGGGAGGTGAAGGCCACTTCCTGATGTTTCCTCGGGCCGGTGTGTTCTGTGAATGCACTGAGTCTGTAATTGCAAGCTCACCAGCCTCCCCTTTGTTTCCAGTAACTGGAGTACACACACCGGAGAAAGGTCCAACACTTGTTTATTTCTCACTCCAATACGCAAAGCACAATAAACAGTTCTTTTACAGCAAACTGGTTGGGACCTATAACCTTGCCAACGGTGGGCCGAGCAGATCAAGGCACTTCCTAAAGTTTCAGTTCTATGCCACTGTACTATGACCAGCGGCGCCTAAGCCAATCCGGCTGTTACAGAACCGGAAGGATGGGGTCTCTTCCTTCAACCCCTATGAACAGCAATGGAGCCCTCTTCGATGCGCTGTGGCCCCTATCAGGGGGATGTGTCCCCCCAAGAGAGTTCCCAGAGGCCCACTGTCACCGGGTTGGTGCTGCTCCGGGTCTCCAGTGGGTAACCTCTCTGGCCTCCTCACCTCAGGTACGAGTCCCTCCGCTCAGGGACCCTCGGACAGTCCACCCTAGCGGGACCCAGTCGAAGGTACTGGGCCCCAGGCCTCCTCGATAGTACCTCACCCCAGGCTGAAGGTGCCTGGGATGGACGCCAACGTGACTCCGGACCAGGCCATGGGCACCTGGACCAGACTCCTGGATCTCCAGCACCCAGGCCTAAGGTGCCTGGGTGCGGGCCGCAGCCCTCCTCCTCCGAGGACCTCCTTCTCCGCAAGACCTCGTGGCAAGGGCGTCTCCCCCTTTTATCTCCTCCCATCAACGGCCCGGCGGGTTCCCCGCCCCAGCCATACCATCTCCAGGAAGGGACAAACCAGGGAGCACTGCGAAGATGATTCTACCTGAAGCCTGTGGGTACCTCGCCACCCACAGGCAAAGGAGAATATTACATCCTCCAATCCTCCACGAAACAAAAAGGGGTCTAAATCCTAACACAATTATACACCTGGGTCACACTATTGCCCAGGTGTATCCCATCAATTTGAGGACCCCGCTACACAAGTTTGAAAAAAACACAATATTGTTTACTTTTTGCTATAATCAATAGACAATTTTTTTTTATTTTTAAAACATTTTTTTTTCTCAGTTTAGGCCGATATGTATTCTTCTACATACTTTTGGTAAAAAAATCGCAATAAGCATATATTGATTGGTTTTGCGCAAAAGTTTGCGCAAAAGTTATAGCGGCTACAAAATAGGGGATAGATTTATAGCATTTTTATTATTTATTTATTTTTTACTAGTAATGGCGGCGATCTGAGATTTTTATCGTGACTGCGGTATTGCGATTGACACAAATCGGACACTTTTGACACATTTTCGTGACCATTCACATTTATACAGCGATCAGTGCTATAAAAATGCATTGATTACTGTATAAATATGACTGGCAGGGAAGGGGTTAACACTAGGGGGCGATCAAGGGGTTAAATGTGTATCCTAGGGAGTGATTCTAGCTGTGGGGGGAGGGGACTGACTGGGGGAGGTGACCGATCGGTGTCAAGGGACACACCATCGGTCTCCTCTCCCTGACAGGACGTGGATCTGTGTGTTTACACACACAGATCCACGGTACTGCTCAGTTACTGGACAATCGCAGCCGCCGGGCATGCGCATCGGGTCCCCAGTGACGCGGCACGCGTCCCCTAGTGGCTCGGGAAGATGAAGACATCATATGACGTCCACCCAGAACGAGAGCCTCATCGTCCCGCCGTCATATGACGGCGGGCGGTGGCCTAGTGGTTAAACTCTCAACATCACCCTGCACAGAGATTTTCCAGCTTGTGGGACATTATTCTATGAGTGATAGTCATTGGGGCATGTTAACTGAGCAGTTAACCCTTTACATATACATGGGAGCCGCAGCCACATGCTTTAATGGAAGCATACACTGCCTAAAGCATCTGCTGGTTCAATTCTGACTCTTTAAAAGAAATGTCTATCACTTTATACCACGCCCAGACAGGAATGTAGCAGAGTTTACAATGCAGTGACTCTCTACAGAGGCACAGTTTTTTTTTTTCATTTCTGATTAGCATTCAGAAATTCAGCTTAACTTTTTTGTAAATATTGTTTTAATGAAAATAAAATATTTATAGAAAAGATATTACAACAAACAACAGAAAAAGAAGAGGGATTTAAATAGAATAGTTCTTTAGCAAGGTTTGCCTGGTCTTTGGATCATTTACAGCAGGGGTCTCCAAACTTTCTAAACAAAGGGCCAGTTTACTGTCCTTCAAACTTTAGGGGGGCCGGACTCTGGCCATCGGCAGTACGAAATGTCCCAGCATCAGTGGGAGTAAACAATCCCCCATCATTGGTGTCAGTGGGAGGAATTGTGCCCCATCATTGGTGTCATTGGGAGGAATTGTGCCCCATTATTGGTGTCATTGGGCCCCATTGTTGGTGTCATTGGGAGGAACTGCGCCTCATCTTTGGTGTCTTTGGGAGGAATTGTACCCTTCATTGCTGTCAGTGAATAAAATAGTGCCCCCAGGGGCCGGATAAAAGCAAGCAAAGGGCCGCATCTGGCCCCCGAGCCGCAGTTTGGAGACCACTGATTTACAGGAATACATGCTCTTGCAGGAGGAGCAGATCATGGTATAATCACAGTGAAGAGAGTTCAGATATTTACTTCCAGATAATACAATAGAATACAATCTTAGGAGGGCTGTAGGGAGAATTGCTTTTAAAGAAGTCCAGATGTCTGTAGACAAAAGGTTATAGAAGTAGAAAAAAATGCATATTGGGTCCAAGAGTGCAGTGAGTCAATTAACATGAATATTTGAGGGTTAGATCAGTCAACAGGTAATAAGAAGTGTGACAGAAAAAAACAAACAAAACACAAAACCAAGCACCATCTATCGGTACAAGGACACTTGATTTTCATAAAGCAGATGTACTCTAGGCTTCTGCCTCTTATGCCTGTGCTTTCATATATGTTGCTTCAACATCTCAAAATATTTTCTTCTTTTATATACTACTCAAACTATATATTTCACATGTTGTTTCAAAAATAGAACTCTTAAATTACAGAATTTCAACAACTCAGGATACATATTTCTTAATGGTGTGTGTTGGCATCACAGCAATGGACCATTGTCTGGCAATTTGGTGCCATATGTTTGTGTGTGTGCTTTCTTCCCACAACACAAAAACATAGCGATAAGTTAACTGGCTGCTACACAAATTAGATCTACGGTGTGCATAACCCTTTAGGGCAGAAACCAATATTAAAATGTATCAAAGGCTAAAACTGTTTTTTTTTTATTTAGATGTGGATTTAGATGTGAAGAGACTGGTAAGGTTAGAGGTTTTGTTGGTTTGTTTTTCTGTTGAAGAGAAAAAAAAATCTAAATAAAGTTATAAATCCAGTTACCAGCAAAATATAAATCAGAAATATTTTTATAAGTAGAAATATGCGCAAAAATATAAAAAATTGTTGTATACGCATTACAAAGGTTGCAGCCACTAGGCTATTAAAATCTACCTGCACATTGTATAAACAATTTCAGAGGTTATATGCGTTGCCTGCCTTACTATACCAGTAATAAGTACTGGTCATCATATTTAAATAAAGTGTATATTTAAAAATTCATTGGGAATTTGGGAATGGCCCCTTCCTGTTCCAACATGACTGCCCACCAGTGCAGAAACAAGGTCTATAAAGACATGGATGAGCGAGTTTGGGGTGGTGGTACTTGACTGGCCTGCACAGAGTCCTGACCTCAACCCAATAGAATACCTTTGGGATGAATTAAAGCAGAGACTGCGAGCCAGGCCTTCTCGTTCAACAGCAGTGCCTGACCTCACTAATGCACTTCTGGAAGAATGGTCAAACATTCCTATAGACACACTCCTAAACCTTGTGGACAGCCTTCCCAGAAGAGTTGAAGCTGTTATAGCTACAAAGGGTGGGCCAACTCAATGTAACCCTACAGACTTATGCCGCGTACACACGATCGGACATTCTGACAACAAAACCGTTGATTTTTTTTCCGACGGATGTTGGCTCAAACTTGTCTTGCATACACACGGTCACACAAATGTTGCTCGGAAATTCCGAACGTCAAGAACGCGGAGACGTACAACACTACGACGAGCCGAGAAAAATTAAGTACAATGATTCCGAGCATGCGTCGAATTGATTCCGAGCATGCGTAGGATTTTTGTGCGTCGGAATTGGATACACATGATCGGAATTTCCGACCACAACTTTTGTGGTCGGAAAAATTGAGAAACAGCTCTCAAACATTTGTTGTCGGAAATTCCGACAGCAAATGGAGCCTACACACGGTCGGAATATCCGACCAAAAGCTCACATCGAACATTTGTTGTCGGAAATTCCGATCGTGTGTACGCAGCATAATGCCCCGTACACACGATCGTTTTTCATGCCGTTAAAAATGGCATTTTAAAAAATGGCCATTAAAAATTATCGTGTGTAGGCTCCAGAGCATTTTTAACGACGTGAAAAACGGCCATTAAAAATTCCGGACATGCTCTCTTTTTTCACGTCGTTTTTCATGTCGTTTTTTTTAACGACGTGAAAAACGATAGTGTGTATGCTTTAACGACGTGAAAAAAAACGCGCATGCTCAGAATCAAGTATGAGACGGGAGCGCTCGTTCTGGTAAAACTAGCGTTCGTAATGGAGATAGCACATTCATTACACAGTAACGAACTGAAAAGCGCGAATCGTCGCCCAACAAACTTTACTAACATGAAGGGTGGCATCATTCGAACGGAACTTCCCCTTTATAGTGCCGTCGTACGTGTTGAACGTCACTGCGCTTTGCTTGATCGTTTTTTTAAATGATGGTGTGTACGCAAGGCAGGCTTGAGAGGAAACATGAAAAAAAACGAGGAGAAAAACGTTGGTTTAAAAAATGACATTAAAAACGATCGTGTGTACGGGGCATAAGACTGGGATGCCATTAAAGTTCATGTGCCTGTAAAGGCAGGCGTCCCAATACTTTTTACAATATTATTTATATATATATATATATATATATATATATATATATATACAGTGCCTTGCGAAAGTATTCGGCCCCCTTGAACTTTTCATCCTTTTGCCACATTTCAGGCTTCAAACATAAAGATATAAAATTTAAATTTTTTGTGAAGAATCACCAACAAGTGGGACACAATTGTGAAGTGGAACGAAATCTATTGGATATTTTAAACTTTTTTAGCAAATAAAAAACTGAAAAGTGGTGCGTGCAAAATTATTCGGCCCCTTTACTTTCAGTGCAGCAAACTCACTCCAGAAGTTCAGCGAGGATCTCTTAATGATCCAATGTTGTCCTAAATGACTGATGGTGATAAATAGAATCCACCTGTGTGTAATCAAGTCTCTGTATAAATGCACCTGCTCTGTGATAGTCTCAGGGTTCTGTTGAAAGCGCAGAGAGCATCATGAAGACCAAGGAACACACCAGGCAGGTCCGTAATACTGTTGTGGAGAAGATTAAAGCCGGATTTGGATACAAAAAGATTTCCCAAGCTTTAAACATCCCAAGGAGCACTGTGCAAGCGATCATTTTGAAATGGAAGGAGTATCAGACCACTGCAAATCTACCAAGACCTGGCTGTCCCTCTAAACTTTCAGCTCAGACAAGGAGAAGACTGATCAGAGATGCAGCCAAGAGGCCCATGATCACTCTGGATGATCACTCTGGATGAACTGCAGAGAACTACAGCTGAGGTGGGAGAGTCTGTCCACAGGACAACAATCAGTCGTACACTGCACAAATCTGCCCTTTATGGAAGAGTGGCAAGAAGAAAGCCATTTCTCAAAGATATCCATAAAAAGTCTTGTCTAAAGTTTGCCACAAGCCCCCTGGGAGACACACCAAACATGTGGAAGAAGGTGCTCTGGTCCGATGAAACCAAAATCTAACTTTTTGGCCACAATGCAAAACGATATGTTTGGCGTAAAAGCAACACAGCTCATCACTCTCAACACACCATCCCCACTGTCAAACATGGTGGTGGCAGCATCATGGTTTGGGCCTGCTTTTCTTCAGCAGGGACAGGGAAGATGGTTAAAATTGAGGGGAAGATGGATGCAGCCAAATACAGGACCATTCTCGATGAAAACCTGTTGGAGTCTGCAAAAGACCCGAGACTGGGACGGAGATTTATCTTCCAACAAGACAATGATCCCAAACATACAGCAAAATCTACAAAGGAATGGTTCACAAATAAACGTATCCAGGTGGTAGAATGGCCAAGTCAAAGTCCAGACCTGAATCCAATCGAGAATCTGTGGAAAGAGCTGAAAACTGCTGTTCACAAACGCTCTCCATCCAACCTCACTGAGCTTGAGCTGTTTTGCAAGGAAGAAAGGGCAAGAATTTCAGTCTCTCGATGTGCAAAACTGATAGAGACATACCCCAAGCGACTTGCAGCTGTAATCGCAGCAAAAGGTGGCTCTACAAAGTATTAACGCAAGGGGGCCGAATAATTTTGCACGCCCCACTTTTCATTTTTTTTCTTAGTTAAAAAAGTTTCAAATATCCAATAGATTTCGTTCCACTTCACAATTGTGTCCCACTTGTTGGTGATTCTTCACAAAAAATTCAAATTTTATATCTTTATGTTTGAAGCCTGAAATGTGGCAAAAGGATGAAAAGTTCAAGGGGGCCGAATACTTTCGCAAGGCACTGTATATATATTTATGTTTGTGCATATTTGGGCTAATAAAAATATAATTATTTTAATATATTGCTGGTAACTGGAATCATAACTTATCTTTAAAAGTTTAATTTGCAGGGGATCCTGTTCCGTTTTCTTTATATATTGTCTACAAGTAGGGGATTTACTCTGCCCTTATGTTGCTTTTAAAGAATCTTATTTCTCTCTAGGTCCCTTTTGAAGAGATTAACCCTCTATTACAGGGACTGAATGACAGGTAATCCAAAATGTTAAGATATCTCTGGAACAAGAACAAAAGTGAAGGCTTCAAATGGGGGCACTTGGAGAACTTCCTCCTCACTTCCTATTGTGTCTACAGAAGAGAAAGTTTTGGGGGCTCTAACCCTTCTCTACACTATTCAATTAAAAGAGTTTTGGCTTCAGATACACTTCTTTGACCTATGTACTTCATGAGATGCTATATAACTAAATCGCATCATAATACAGAAAATAGCATATCAGTATACATGCCATTATAGGAGGTAGCAGACATTGAAGTAGTAAAAACAATCACAGATCTGACACTTGAGAAGAATTACCGAGAACTTTAGAAAAGAGAGGGGGCAGGAAGGTACTTCAGCACAGCAGATGGGCATAGACACCATTAGTTTAAATGCAGCCTGGGGGGAAAAATGAAAGAGGGCCTTCTCAGCGTGTGAACATACACTATAATGTTACTGTGAGACTAATGGAATGTATGATTTAGTGCTAGGGTGATAACCATCATCTTGCCTAATGTCTAGCTCTGCTGTTCATCACAGGGAAAGTTTAAGAACAAAAGGTACCCCGGTTATTAATCACAGACACTGATCTTATCTACACATCACTACAGGGCTCTTTATTAACAGAGGACATTAAAAATAATCTTTATTTTTTATTTTTTTACATTGGGCTTCTATTTCACAGCATCCTATTTTATTGTCACTTCATATTAGCATTGAAAAAGGCAAAAATCTACTGTACCTACTGTATCTATCCATCTATTCATTAAAATTTATATCCCTTCATCCATAGGCGTGTGCACAGGGTGTGCTGGGTGTGCCTGGGCACACCCTAATCACCCCATGTACATTAACATTATCCAGGAGTGGCACCAGGTGGGTGGTTTGGGGTGCCAGTGGCCAGTGTAAATGCCCCCATTATATTAAAGGCTAGGTTCAACTATAGGAACACACTACACTCGTATTTAGAGTGTAGCATAATATGATCCCAATCAACTGTCTCCCACCACCAGAGCCTCCTCCATGTGTGTTTTTAGCTTTGGGGTGCACACCCTAATGCAATAGGCTGCGCACACCTATGCCTTCATCCCCCCATCCATTCATCCATCTATCTATCTATCTATCTATCTATCTATCTATCTATCTATCTATCTATCTATCTATCTACTGGGACCGTGTGGTTTCTGATCAGCAACACTAGGGGGCAGTGTGACTGCACAGCACAGTACAGAATGGTGAAGTATACGGCAGAGTATACGGCAGTGTGAAATATAACAGTTCATTATCACAAACAGCAAACTTGAATACATCGCTCTACGCTATATCAGGGATAGTGCGATTGTACAGTTCACTTTATACTACACCAGGGATGACAGACATTGAGTTTTAATTTCCTCGAAAATTTGGGCAAAAATGAGGAGATCGCTATGAAAAATAGCCATTGGGCAAACTCCATCAGAGTCAATTTGAAAAGCAAAATTAGGATGTTTTTTTTTTAAACGTTTTAGGCACTTTTAATTTTGTAGTTGATCGATGTTAGTGTACTGTCACTAAATATTTTAATTTGCGTTTTTTTCTTAGCGTGAAAACAAATGCTATTTTTATTGTGAAAAAAAATAAGGGTATTGAGAACTTATTTTTTCCAGGGCACAAGAACAGTTCAAGGATAATTGAAAGCGGCTTCTGTATTCCCAAGATGTCATTCAGTGGTGGCTGGTGTTTTTTTGGGGGGGAGGGGGGCAAACATCCACCCCCCGTCCGCTCGTTGTCTGCCAGTCAGTCTGGCAGTTACCCCATCTAGGTGGCAGGCATCGGGCATCAGCATCGGCATCGGGCATCAGATCCTGTGTCCTTTCCTCCATCACGGCGGATGTGCGTCTATTCCCCTCCTCCTAGGTGTCCAATAGGATCGCCTGTCCTTTCAGCCTATCGGGTGAGGGGTCTCAAGATCCACTTCCTGATTGGCCGGGGGGAGGTTCAGTGTTACATTAGGGAATATTCATTCGCTATTGTAGCACACCTGTATGGGCTCCGTTCGCATTCTCTGCACCCAGAGCCCACCCTATTTTGAAGTCTTTTAGAGCCTTTAGCTCTAATCAGTGCTTCAAAAAAACACCTCCCACATTGGAATCCATGCATCCAGCGTCCTGAAAGGGGCCGGATGCATGGATGGGGGGGGGGCTGCACCAGTGCGCCCTTAATGGACGGGTCCGCCCCTGGTGTCATTTATAGTACATTGCAAATTGCAAAATTTGGTGCTTTAACTTTAAATTGCAGTAAAAGGAGAGTGTCTTACCTGGGAGATATAAAAATCCAGTGTGAAATATAAATCAAATTTGGGTGGATTTAAAAAGACCAAAGATATAAGTTAAATGTTATCGGATTCGGTGACTTTAGCTGGATTGGCAATAATTGGCAACAATTTCACATCTATGATAGCAGTAGATGCCCCCAGACAGTTTGACCCACTTCGATACCGGGCACTTTCAACCCCTTCCTGCCCAGACCAATTTTCGGCTTTCAGTGCTGTCACAGTTTGAATGACAATTGCACGGTCATGCAACACTGTACCCAAATGACATTTTTTATCACCTTTTTCACACAAATAAAGCTTTCTTTTGATGGTATTTAATCACCACTGGGCTTTTTATTTTTTGCTAAATGAAGAAATATGGAAAATTATGAAGAACAAAAGTTTTCTGTTATGCAAAATTTCAAATAAATAATCTTTTTTTTTTAATAAGGTTAGGCCAAATTGTATTCTGCTACATTTCTTTGGTGATAATGACCCCTTTTTGGAAAGAAGACAGTCCAATGTATTTAGTAACAGGCATGGCGAGTTTTTTTAAGGTATAATTATTTGTTACTGTTTTTTAGAAAATGAGGACATTTAAATTTGTTTTTATTTTTTCACTTTTTTTGCTCACACTGTCACCAGTGCAGTACAGCGTCATCATATAACTGGTGTGGTGGTGATCAGGGACACTGACTGGTGACAGTATGTAAAAAAAAAAAAAAAAAATTACAATAACTTCTCCGCAGGATGTGGAAACCTTGCAAAAAGATCTGAACAAATGAATGGGGTGGGCAACTACATGGCAAATGAGGTTTAATGTAGAAAAACGTAAAATAATGCATTTGAGTGGCAAAAATATGAATGCAATCTATGAATGAATCACTGGGGGAATCAAGGATGGAAAAGGACCTGGGGGTCCTAGAAGATGATAGGCTCAGCAATGGCATGCAATGCCAAGCTGCTGCTAACAAAGCAAACAGAATATTGGCATGCATTAAAAAGGGGATAAACTCCAGAGATAAAACGATAATTCTCCCACTCTACAAGACTCTGGTCCGGCCGCAATTAGAGTATGCTGTCCAGTTCTGGGCACCAGTCCTCAGGAAGGATGTACTGGAAATGGAGAGAGTACAACGAAGGGCAACAAAGCTAATAAAGGGTCTGGAGGATATTAGTTATGAGGAAAGGTTACGAGGACTGAACTTATTCTCTCTGGAGAAGAGACGCTTGAGAGGGGATATAATTTCAATGTACAAATACCATACTGGTGACCCCACAATAGGGAGAAAACATTTCCGCAAAAGGGAGTTTAATAAGACACGTGGGCACTCAATAAAATTAGAAGAAAAGAGGTTTAACCTTAAACTACGTAGAGGGTTCTTTACTGTAAGAGCGGCAAGGATGTGGAATTCCCTTCCACAGGCGGTGGTCTCAGCCGGGGGCATCGATAGTTTCAAGAAACTATTAGATAATCACCTGAACGACCACAACATACAGGGATATACAATGTAATACTGACATATAATCACACACATAGGTTAGACTTGATGGACTTTTGTCTTTTTTCAACCTCACCTACTATGTAACTATGTAACTATATGTTTTTTTTTTTAACATACTGTGACCAGAGTAATACAGTGTTACCATGGTAACACTGTACTACTGTACTACTCTGGAGAAGTGATCAGAATTATTTTTTTACACATTATGCTTACTTATACCAGTGAATTGTGCTGTTATAAATGATCATTTTTACTGAAAGAAATTAAGTCATTCAGTGTTTACTATTGTGGTTAAATGTGATTGGCCACAGCTAATCACATGGTATAGATCGGCTGTGATTGGCCCTGTCTGTACCATGTGATCACTGTGACCAGTCACAGAGATCAAGAAAATAGAACACAATAGATGGCATGAATGAAAGCAATGCATTGTGCACAATTGTCATGCGATCTGCTGTGATTAGCCACAGTGATCACATGGTACCGGCAGAAGCCGGTACACTGATCAGTCATCCGCTGTGTCTAGTGGACACAGCATGTGACAGATCGCGCCGCAGTGTGGTCGGTGGGGGGCATGAGAGGCACGTTTCGGGAGGACGTCATATAATGTTCACCCAGAATGGTGAATATTCCACCAGGCGTCATTTGTCTATAGACCGGGCGGGAGCTGGTTAAAGTCTTGTGGTGCTAGAAACTTCTGGTCTGATCCAACATCCTCTTCTCTGCATTTGCTTAAACGGATAGTTTTGATACAAGGGAAGGATTAGAAACTCTGTCAGGTTTTCATTGGTCTCTGTACCCCCATTGGAAAGACTTCCACTTACAACTTGTCATAATGACATGTGCCTCTTGAACAGGAAATGAGGGGAGATCTCTTTAATGGGCACACAGAGAGCAATAACAACCTGGAAAACAGTTATGATATTACAGTAACTTATTTTGGATTTTCTTTACTTTACCTGTTAAAATCAGAACCAAGTAATGTACCTCCTCTGAGTACTAAGATGCTGAATTGCACCTAAACAGCACTTAAACGGTGGTGAAGGGTTAAACCAGAAGCTGCTTAAATAGTTTCCGCTCTTGAAGAATGCCCACTTTTCCCTTCATGTAACCAATCATGTCTTTGAAGTGAACTGGAAGCCCAAGGTTTAAATCTCCAATTGATGTTGATTAGTCCTAATCAGCTTCTAATGCTTCTCCTAAATCTCATTTAAGTGAGAAGAGACCTCAGGATGGAGACATCATTAACTGGACGGGGGCATATAAAGTCACGACGTAGAGTTCAGTGAAAAGGAGATTTCACAGGAAGTCCTAAAAAGCTTCTCCTCTGTTGATTCAATTTGAATGGAGTTCTTAGAATTATTTGTATCTCATAATTCAACTCTTTGTTTTAAAAAGGAATAACTTGAACCTTACAATGAAGCTGCTATGGCAAACGGCAAAGCAAACATGGTAAAGTAGTGGTGAAGATGGACAGCAGTCAGCCTAAAGTGTCATATTATACCTTGCAGTGACACCCACTGAGCCACAAGAGCCTCTTGATAAGAGCAAACTTCTGGGTAGGACATTAACAAGTATATCTCCCCACTACCTCCAATGAAGTTCTCCGTACCTGAGCAACCTATTTCCAGGCCACAGTACCTTCACATGGGTGCAAGAGGAGAGGGGAGTCATTTCCATAAGCAGGGCCGTCTTTAATAGGATTTGGGCCCTGGGCAAACATTTTTTTTGGGCCCCCCCCCCAGCTTATATTGGGCCTCATTTGAGCAGGCACAGCAGCCCATTCATTTGAATAGGCTGTCATGCCTTTGTTTCCTGCAGAAAAAAAGGTGCATGCAGCATTTTAAAAATGCAGTTGCCTTGAAATCCATTCTGCTTTTGCACCATGCAACTTACCTGCAGTTCCTGCACACACAAATGAACTGTGTTTTTAAAAGCGTGACCTAAACATCCAAAAATGCAGCAAGTTTTCGCGGTGCAGGAACTGCGGATAAGTCACATGGTGCAAAAGCAGAATAGACAGACAGTGCTGTATTTCATTGCTTGATGGGCATAGGTGTGCCGTGTGCAGGAAACGCAGGCATGGCAGCCCATTCAGCTGAAAGCAGTATAACGGGAGGGGTGTTAGTGGAGGGCAGTATAACGGGAGGGGTGTTAGTGGAGGGCAGTATAATGGGAGGGGTGTTAGTGGAGGGCAGTATAACGGGAGGGGTGTTAGTGGAGGGCAGTATAATGGGAGGTGTGTTAGTGGAGGGCAGTATAACGGGAGGGGTGTTAGTGGAGGGCAGTATAACGGGAGGGGTGTTAGTGGAGGGCAGTATAACGGGAGGGGTGTTAGTGGAGGGCAGTATAATGGGAGGGGTGGTAGTGGAGGGCAGTATAATGGGAGGGGTGCTAGTGTAGGGCAGTATAATGGGAGGAGTAGTGGAGGGCAGTATAATGGGGGGGTTGTGGAGGGCAGTATAATGGAGGGGGGTAGTGGAGGGCAGTATAATGGGGGGTAGTGGAGGGCAGTATAATGGGGGGGGTAGTGCAGGGCAGTATAATGGGGGGGTAGTGGAGGGCAGTATAATGGGGGGGTAGTGGAGGGCAGTATAATGGAGGGGGGTAGTGGAGGGCAGTATAATGGGGGGTAGTGGAGGGCAGTATAATGGGGGGGGTAGTGCAGGGCAGTATAATGGGGGGTAGTGGAGGGCAGTATAATGGGGGGGGTAGTGGAGGGCAGTATAATGGGGGAGGTGACCCATAGGAGAATCCCAGCCAAATGAGCTCAGGCTGGACTTCTCCTTTATTGCATCTGAGGTCTTTCTTCCAGCTCTTGTCTGGCCCGTGGATTTACCTTCTAGGGCATCTTGCTGAGAATGATCAATGCACTACTCATACGCCACAGTCAGTGTACACAGGGCTTTTTTTTTTTACAGAAAACAGTTGCAGATACTCACATTTCCCCACCAACTACTCACACCCCCATTCCCTAGGGTAGAAGTGCCACTTCAAACCGTGGATGTGGTCAGAACTGCATATCGCACAAGGCGCAAGGTTCAGAAGTGCACAACACACAGGAAACAGGGCTCAGGAGTGCATATCACTCAGGACAAAGTGCATTTCACACAGAGCACAATAATGGGTAGCAAAGGCCAATTTATAACCAAAATGTATTCCCCCCAATCCTCCCCCCACAGAGCTTTTCCCCCAACCCCCACTAGTACAGAGCTTTTCCAATACCCACCCATCCCTCCCAGTACAGAGCTCTACCCCCACTGCCCCTCCCCCCTAGTACAGAGCTCCACCTCATGGTAGAGAGTTTCCCCCCACATAATAAAGAGTTCCCCAAAGTACAGAGCCCCCCGTAGGTAGAGAGCTCATCCCCCACAGTAGAGCCCCTTCCCCCAGTGTACAGAGCTCACCCCACACAGTACATAGCCCTACCCCACAGTGAAGAATCCCTCCACTGTACAGATACCCCCATGCACAGTACAGAGCCCCCCCCCCACAATATAGAATGCCCCCACAGTACAGAGCCCCCACACACAGTACAGAACGCTCCCACCACTCACTTGAGAGAAAGTACTCAGGAGGCGCAGTGAGGCTTCTCTAAGAGACGCACTGTCACTGTAAACACAGAAGCCGGTAGAGGAAGTAAGTCGTGGGCCTCTAGGGAAACTGGTAAATACATATGTTTTACTGTCTTACGTGCTAAAGGTTTTCTAATTTTTCACAGCGGGAGTTGTGAGTTAAAGCAAACATGTTATTCTTATGTGCTCTGTGCAATATTTTTTCACAGGGCAGCCCCGATCCTCTTCTTTTTGGGTCCCCCACTGGCTGTCCTGGCTCCTCCCCTGCAGAGTGCCCCCCAATAGCAAGCCTCTTGCTATGTGGGCACTCGAGCAGGCTCGCTCTTGAGCCATGCTGTGTGTGTCCATTCGCACACAGAGTGTGGCTTGGTCCCACCCCCACGGTGAACCAAGATATGTGTGTGAGCCACTCAGGCTGTATGGGAATGAAGTCCTGTGCCCACCACTGTGAGTGCTGGTCAGGAAGGGAGCTTGTCTATGCTCCAAGTAATGGTAGAGAGTGATAGGTGTCCCGGGAGCCGCACATCAAATCAAAGCCTGCTGTGTCATAGTGAATGGCAGTCTCAGCTTGGACCCACACCCCCCACTCTCTCCTCATTGGCTCACTGGCTGTGATTGACAGCAGCAGGAGCCAATGGCTCCCGCTGCTGCGTGAGCCAATGAGGAGAGAGAGACCTGGGAGAGCCGCTGCTCTCATGCAGATCCAGGGGGGCCGCACACAGAAGTTTTTTTGCCATAATGCATCGAATGCATTAAGGTAAAATAACCTTCTGCTTTTAGAACCACTTTAAATACCTCTGCCACACTGCACAGACAGGAAGTTTACAATACTATTTAATTGTACAGATTTACTATTTCCTAAATTAGGTTTAGCACTTCTTGGAACACCCCCCTGCTAATTTGACAGAAATGATGATGGAGATTTACTATCTACTGAAGTCAGACTGTAGGTAGAGAGAAAATAGAGGGAGCTAGGCTTGTGCAATTCGTTTCGTAACGAATCGAAATTCGTCCGAATTTAGCAACTTTCGGACATTCGGAAGCATTCGAATTTCCGAACAGAGCAATTACGAATAAAACCGAATCCGAAATAAATTATACCGCAAAATAGCGAATGCCCGAAGGTCTTCGGCATAATTCGTTATGAAAAAAGTTACGAATGTACGAATCCATTCGAAGCACAATAACACTCACTCTGCTCTCTGCTTCTCCCTCACCATGCTGAACTCCCTCTCAAAATGGTGTACAGGGGCGGAGGCTATAGCCGCATGAAAAAACGAAAGTAAAATACGAGATTTCAAATCCATTCAAAGCACAATAACACTCACTCTGCTCTGCTCTCTGCTTCTCCCTCACCGTGCTGAACCCTCTCAAAATGGTGTACAGGGGCGGAGCCTATAGCCGCATGTAAAAAACGAAAGTAAAATACGAGATTTCGAATCATTACAAATAACCGCTATGTATTTAGAAAAGTACAAATCCATTCGAAGCACATTAGGCATAATAGGCAGCGTCGTTGTGAGAGAGACACGGAAAATTACGAATCAACGAACCCAAAAAAAGTTACGAAAGTAGGAGTTGTGTCCAGAATCAACGAAAAACAACGTACTCTACCGAAAGTACGAATTATAAAGCAACAAAAAATTCAACGAAAAATGTCGCTTGCAAAAATACGAATGAGTCCGAACACGAAAAATCCCGTCTAGCAAAATTACGAATGATTACTAATCAACAGGACCGGAAAGAAACGAACCGAAACGGAACAAATTTTTCCGTTGTGCACAAGTCTAGAGGGAGCTATTGCTGAAAATAAAATAATTGAGTCACCTGCCTGGTTGTACAGTGTGGCCGTTGTGTGTGTGTCAAATGAGAACAATAGGAATAGACTAGTCATTTTTCAATGCTGCTGCGCAATGTCCTGTAGGCTAATTTGGCACTGACGTATAGCTCCCAACTGTCCCTGATTTCGAGGGACTGTCCCTGATTTGGAGAAATGTCCCTCTGTCCCTCTTTCCTCCTCATTTGTCCCTCATGTTGGTCTGATCTATATAGTTGTATATAAAATGCACTTTTTATCTTTCAAAAAGTGTTTTCATCCAACCTTTCATCCAATTTCTAAATTGCTGCATTTGTAGATTTTAAAAGCCAATATAAAGGAATAGTAGTGGTAAAAAAATCCATTGTGGATTTAACTAACCTTTTTTTGGGTTAATTCTCCTTTAAGGGGGGGCGGGGGTGGAAGGAGGCGTGTCATATGCCTACCTACATTTGCTAGTAGGTGTCCCTCATTCCCATCTCAAAATGTTCCCATCTCTGATCCTCCGGCCACTGGGGGGCGCACGCCCGCCGCGTCACTGAGGTGCCTATGCACGTGCCTGGCGTCCGCGATGTCTGCCAGGTAACTGCGATCGGCCGTTACACAGCCAAGGACGTAGATCTGTGTGTGTAAACACACAGATCCACGTCCTGTCAGGGAGAGGAGACCGATGCTGTGTCCCTTGTACATAGGGACACAGATTGGTCACCTCCCCAGTCAGTCCCCTCCCCCCACAGTAAGAATCACTCCTAGGGAACACATTTAACCCCTTCCTCGCCCCCTAGTGTTGACCCCTTCCCTGCCAGTCACATTTATACAGTAATCAGTGCATATTTATAGCACTGTTCGCTGTATAAATGTGAATGGTCCCAAAAATGTGTCAAAAGTGTCTGATATGTCCGCCGTAATATCATAGTCCTGACAAAAATTGCAAATAACAGCCATTACTAGTAAAAAAAAAAAACAATAATAAAAAAAAATGGCATAATTCTATCCCCTATTTTGTAGGCGCTATAACTTTTGCACAAACCAATCACTATACGCTTATTGCGATTTTTTTTTACCAAAAATAGGTAGAAGAATACGTATCGGCCTAAACTGAGAAAAAAAATAGTTTTTAAAAAAAAAAATTGGGATATTTATTATAGCAAAAAGTAAAAAATATTGTGTTTTTTTCAAAATTGACGCTCTTTTTTTGTTTATTGCGCAAAAAATAAAAAACGCAAAAGTGATCAATTACCACCAAAAGAAGGCTCTATTTGTGTGAAAAAAAGGACGTCAATTTTGTTTGGAAGCCACGTCGCACGACCGCGCAATTTTCATTCAAAGCGTGACAATGCCAAAAGCTGAAATTTCGCCTGGGCAGGAAGGGGGTATATGTGCCCAGTAAGCAAGTGGTTATTAAATAGTTGTGTAGCGGGTATACACTTTTCTGTGTGTTAAAACTGGCAGAGACACCAGTGATGTGCAGTTCCCTGCAGCCCCACGGGTGGCGCTGTCGCCTTGGGCTGGGGTTGAACCATTGCTGTGTGCTGTGCTCCCTTTTTGTCCTCCCTGGGCAGAGGTATGGTGGGGCGGGGAACCTGCCGTGCTTGCTGGGAGAGGGTATAAAGGGGCCGGCCATCTTTGTCAGGGGGTCGAGTCCCGGGCACCTTCAGCCTGTGGGCGGTGGTTCGTGTCGGTCCCCTAGGCGGTCTAGGCCTAGAGGACGTTTGGAGGTCGTGTTCCATCCCAGGCACCTTTAGCCTGGGGTGAGGTACTCGGATGGAGGTCTGGAGCTCAGTGCCCACCACTGAGTTCCGCGAGGGAAGGAGATCCTAGGGAACCCCGGGAGTGGGTACCCAAATCCGGAAGGCGTAATGGACCAGTGGGAGATACTTGCTTGAAGACCTGGTGCAGCATATTGCCAGTGACAGGTGAGCCCCCATCGGAGACCGCCTGGAAGGAAATCCCCCCTCGCTCGGAGACCGCAACCCACTTTCAGGAAGGAAAGTGGAGAGTTCATTGTGTCTGGGCCTACTCATATCCACACCTCCTTGTCTGTTCTGTTCTCTAAGGGAGTCCAACTGATTGTGTTCACTTTTGCATTGAGAAGAATAAAGGAGTGTTGGACTTTAATGGTGTGGGGCTCATTTTCTGACAGACATTGTTCAAGGTAACTCTCTTTGGAGGCTCCAGGTGCAGAACACCGACCCGAAGGTAATATAAGAACTTTGCTTACACCACACAAACATCTGCGGTGAAGGCTTGGCGTGGTGACCCCGCACTCTCTCCTCTAAGGTACCCCTAGACAAGAGACAGACGAGCTGATAAAGAGAGAAGAGAGAGGAGGCCGCTACACGTGGTGGCTCAGGTCCGGGATTGGTGTTCGTGCTACTACGGAGTTGAACGTGTCTGCCAGGAGGAGTTCCGAGTAGGTGGGCCACGTTTTTGGCCAAAGTGCATCCCTGCTCGAAGTCGTGGACATGACCCAGTGAAGTGAAAGGCCCGCGCAGAAGAGCGAGAGAAGGGGGGAGCCCAGCCGTGGGAAGTAGTACACGTGGGGGTTTCTATTTGCACTGCGCCACCAGGCACACCCCCACCGCTTAGTTCGTGGCCGTGACTCGGAAAGGAAAAAGAAGAAAAGCCTGCGAACTGGAGCAAAGGGGAGGAGTCCAATACGTGTGAAGGACTACACGTGGGACGTTGGCGCAAAACTTTGCAGTTCGCGATGGACCAACAGCAAGTCACCATGATCGGGCAAACAGCGTGGGTTCCATTTCATCCTCCTACCACGTCTTTGACTGCTGCTGCTCCGGTGACCGATACAGGGATTTGGCTAAAGCCAAGGGGACGATTCGCCCTGTACTCATGCATGGACGTTGAGGCCCTGGGTGTGATTTGTCCCGGTTGTTCGGGACTGGTGTGCCAACTGAAGCCGTTCGGGTGGTGCGAGGCCTGTGGGGAGTTTCTATTTGAAGTAGATCCAGCGGTTGAGAAGCCGAGAACCATCTACCCCGGCCGTGTTGCAGGCAGCACCACTCAGAGAGGAGGAATCACTGCTTTGACAGCCATCCCTGCGCGCACTGCAGCGACCTCGGAGGAGGTAACGACTACTCAACGGAAGAAATCCGAGGATGCTGACTCGGTCACCACTGTCTCACAGCGTCCACCACCGAAGAGAAAGACCGGTATGGTAGCCCCGTCCAGCGGTTGTGGTGGACCATCTCGCCGGCTTACGCCCGGCCCGGAGGGATCCGTCGGCAGGAGTTCCGGACGTCCCGCTTCAAGTAAAGGCCGAGGTAAGCCAGGCAGAGAGATTTGGTGTGTGGGAGGAGGTGGTAATTCAGTCTCCACTACGGGCTACCTGCCTGCGGAGGAGTGTGACACCTCCGACCTGGAGTCGCTCTCCGATTTGGGAGACGATGTCGCCATTGATGAACTGTTTGCAGAAAAGGGCTGGGACAAAGTACCTCTTGCCTCATCCCGCAGAACCAGGAACCCACCCATGTCTACAGGGGATAGTACACCCCGGGTGGAGGCACCAGCGCCTGAAGAGGGGTCCCGTCCCCAGCCTGCCCTTACATTCCCGGTACCCCCTACACCTGGGACCGGGGAAAAGAGACTGTTGTTGCGAGCACCAATGCCCAGATCAGATGTGATCAAGGTCCCTCGCCACCCGGACTCAATAGTTTTGCCTGGCGAAGGGGACAGAGCCACTATGCCTCCTCTGGCGAGACTACAACGCCTATTTGGCCAGAAGGTTGCTGCTGAGTACGGATGGGAGTATCCACACTTGTCCAAGGAGTTGCTGTATGAGGTAGAAGTGTGCCGGGAGCGCTGGTACAATGACTTTGTGTGGACCCACCTTCAGGTTCCACACGCCCGCAGGTACCTGGCATGCTCCCCCAAGGCCTCTCAGCGTTTTAAAGATTGCAAGGCAGAATAGATGTTCCACGCGGACAAGGTGCTGATCCGGCGCAAAGAAGGGGATGATGTCGAGTACCATCTGGAGACCATGGATCAGCACTTGAAACCACTTGTTTTGCCCCATCCCCGTTTCTATCTGTAGGAGGAAAGAGACTCCGTTCTTGTTTCTTATGCTGCTGAACTTTCTGGGACTTGTTGTCCCTGTTGCCCAGAGGAATGAAGGACTGTTCCTGTTTTGTTCTTCAATTTACTACGAGAGATCATGGACTCTGGGGTAGATAGGGCTCAAGAGAAGAAGAGAAGTTCCACGAGTGCAGTTACCACGATGCTGTCACCAGGTGGCAGTGTTGCGCATCGTTATCACTTTTCACACACTCACTCTTTGGAGAAAAGGGATTTATTTTCAAAGAAGTTTCTTTCCTCTTACACGAATACATGTGTCAGGGTTTATGTGTGTTAATTTAATTTTTTTCCCTCTGCAGGAGAGCATCCCATCAAGACCACTGAGTATGGGGTGGGTCTTAGTCAGGATGGGTGGGAAGAAGTGTATGTGAATGTGATTCTAACGTTATGGTTTAAATGTTGTTGTTTCCCTTCCCTTTCATGTAAGGCTCAGACACAATTGCTTCAGTTGACCAAGTTTTCAAAAGTTTTATTTTGTACAATTTGTAGTTGGTTTCTGGACTGGGCTATGCCAGCCGTTGAAGGCATAGTTTACTCCAGACACTGGGGACCAGTGTCAAATTACCAGGGGGAGAGTGTAGCGGGTATACACTTTTCTGTGTGTTAAAACTGGCAGAGACACCAGTGATGTGCAGTTCCCTGCAGCCCCACGGGTGGCGCTGTCGCCTTGGGCTGGGGTTGAACCATTGCTGTGTGCTGTGCTCCCTTTTTGTCCTCCCTCGGCAGAGGTATGGTGGGGCGGGGAACCCGCCGTGCTTGCTGGGAGAGGGTATAAAGGGGCCATCTTTTTCAGGGGGGTCGAGTCCCGGGCACCTTCAGCCTGTGGGCGGTGGTTCGTGTCGGTTCCCTTAGGCGGTCTAGGCCTAGAGGACGTTTGGAGGTCGTGTTCCATCCCAGGCACCTTTAGCCTGGGGTGAGGTACTCGGATGGAGGTCTGGAGCTCAGTGCCCACCACTGAGTTCCGCGAGGGAAGGAGATCCTAGGGGACCCCGGGAGTGGGTACCCGAATCCGGAAGGCGTAATGGACCAGTGGGAGATACTTGCTTGAAGACCTGGTGCAGCATATTGCCAGTGACAGGTGAGCCTCTCATCGGAGACCGCCTGGAAGGAAATCCCCCTTCGCTCGGAGACCGCATCCCACTTTCAGGAAGGAAAGTGGAGAGTTCATTGTGTCTGGGCCTACTCGCATCCACACCTCCTTGTCTGTTCTGTTCTCTAAGGGAGTCCAACTGATTGTGTTCACTTTTGCATTGAGAAGAATAAAGGAGTGTTGGACTTTAATGGTGTGGGGCTCATTTTCTGACAGACATTGTTCAAGGTAACTCTCTTTGGAGGCTCCAGGTGCAGAACACCGACCCGAAGGTAACATGAGAACTTTGCTTACACCACACAAACATCTGCGGTGAAGGCTTGGCGTGGTGACCCCGCACTCTCTCCTCTAAGGTACCCCTAGACAAGAGACAGACGAGCTGATAAAGAGAGGAGAGAGAGGAGGCCGCTACAGTTGCATCAGAGCATGTGAGTTATGACCGTCTGACCTCTTAACTGCTAAATCCATACAGTGTCATCATACTACAAGCATAAAATGACAATAAACAAAGGTACCCTAGGTCATGATAACACCATTAACCACATGACACAAAGGTCCCTCAACACGTATTTCAACAATCTATCCACATTTTCCCCAGTGTTATAGTCGCTTTATTTTTATAGTCAGGTCGATTTCAACACCCCAACCTATGGTGACCTTAACCAAGTCTTCTTTTAGTGGACCGGGTACTTAAAAAGTTCACAAAGCATAAAGAGGTTTGAGGGCTGACTGAAGATGACCCAAGTTAAAAAAAGCACCACATTTCAGTGTTGTTATTTAGCACCTTGCACTGTTCATGACTGAGCTATTGTTCATTTCCTCCTGACCTCGTCCTCAGTCACTGGCTGACCTGAAACCAGACAATAGGGTGTTGAGAGCAGCCAATGCCCACAGAAAGGTTATTGTGGATGAAGCTGTTTAGTTAGTTAGTGTTTTAAAAATTATTTCCAGAGATACTTTGCTGTTAAGCAGGTATGAAAGCATGCAATGTGCTGAAAACATCCACAGGACATTCGATCACTACACTTCTCAAATGACTCTAAATTCTTATGCTGCGTACACACGTACGTTTTTAATGTCATTTTAAAAAACGACATTTTTATCAACGTGATTTTTCTTGTTTCCTTTCAAGCCTGTCTTGCATACACACGTTCATGGAAAAAAACGCTCGAGCAAAGCGCAGTGACGTACAACACAAACGACGGCACTATAAAGGGGAAGTTCCCTTCGGGTGGCGCCACCCTTCATGTTAGTAAAGTTTGTTGAGCGGCGATTCGCGCTTTTCAGCCTCGTGCTTTTCAGTCCGTTACAGCGTGACGAATGTGCTATCTCCATTACGAACGCTAGTTTTACCAGAACGAGCGCTCCCGTCTCATACTTGATTCTGAGCATGCGCGTTTTTTTTCCCCTCGTAAAAGCATACACACGGCCGTTTTTCACGACGTTAAAAAGAACGACGTGAAAAACGACGTGAAAAAATAGAGCAGGTTCTCATTTTTTTTAGCCCATTTTTCACGTCGTTAAAAATGCTCTGGAGCCTACACACGATCGTTTTTAATGCCCAATTGAAAAAATTGCATTTTTAACGTCGTGAAAAACGGTCGTGTGTATGCGGCATTATGCCTCGTACACACGGCCGGGATTTCCGACGGGAAAAAGTCAGTCGGGAATCCTGACGGGAAAAAAAAGAGAGCTTTTTTTCCGGCGGTTTTTGGCAGTTCGGAAAAACTGCGAGGGAGCATACGCATGGCCAGGATTCCCGGCCAAAAGCTCTCATCGCAGTTTTCCCGTCGGAAAACCCGATCGTGTGTACGAGGCATTAGGGGTTCTTCAGTTAATTCAAATGACCACGGTCAGAAAATGGTCATTGATTTGACCCCATTAAGCATTATAAAATCGAATGCATGCTCCAAAATGTAAAAATGCTATTTTTTTTATGGCCAGTCATCCGGTGGCTTCCATCCATTAGTAAATGTCCTTTATACAGATCTTATGTTTCCTTTAAAACATTTTTTTTTTCTACATTCGGTAATCCGTTCCAAAGTTTGTAGCTACTTCTTTCAAAATCGCACCTTTTTCATCAAGCAACAAAAGTAAAACCCATATGTCCTGGAGCTCTTACTTTCTGCACGCCATTAACATTACATAAGAATCCAGTGTAGAAAAGCAGTTGGTTTACTAATGATAAGAGGGTTTTATTTTCATTATGCAAGCGTACATACTCTACTACTGGTGGGTGCTGCAGCGATTACCAGTTGGGTCCTGGAAACATCAAACAAGTGTACATACTCGCCAGCCTGACGAAGGGGTCCTGCTCAGCTCCGAAACGTTGCATTTTCCTTTGTGATGGGATCTCTTTCATTAAAAACTTTTGGACGAAAGTTGTCGATCCCTGGTGTGCTGGCGAGTATGTACGCTTGTTTGATGTTTACAGGACCCAACTGGTAATCGCTGCAGCACCCACGATTTTATGAGCCATATTTGCCAGGAACATGTGCGATGGGAATATTGATCAGATTATTTTCATTATGTTCTTCTCTCCAATTCACAGTCCTGTATGGGATGGAGCAGAAGTTCCTAATTTTTTAAGTAAACTGTAGAGTATATAAAATATATGTTGAAAATTAACAATTTCAGGTTCATAATGGGCTGCAAATACAGTAAAACATCTACTAGACAGTATTTATTGTTTTTTTAGTGCTGAAACCAGGGTAAAAATCAGAGGCATAACTAGAGTCTTTAGGACCCCGGTGTGCAAAGCCATAAAGGGCCCGACCCTCAGCCCTTCCCACTGATCCCAGGGCCCTTTACACCCATCGCAGGACTCTTTATTATGGTCCTGCAGGGGGACCCGTTGACATGTTCTGCAGCAGGCCCCCTTCCTACCATCTTAGTGCCCCCCACGGCGACGGAACGTCAAGGCCTGGTCACAAATGCCACCTTTGTGACCCCTGGTAGTTCCACCACTGGTGTCAGTACTTTTTTTATTTTTGTTATGTTTTTATTATTATTCTTTACCATTATATTATTTTTTTTTACAATTTAATTTTTTACAATTTTTTAGGAGCCCCGTTGGGGGGGTTTAGTGAAATATCAGAGGTCTAAACAGACCACTGGTGTTCCACCTTTGAGACAGAGAAAGGGGATTGAGGACACAGCCCTCAATCTCCATCTCTGCAGCCTCAGGTGCACAGAATAAATGGACAGGAATAGCTCTGTACAGAGCTTCCTATTCATTCACAAACTGAAGCATAATAAAAATAGTTTACTGTGCTTCAGTCATGAATGGACAAAGTTAGTGATCGTTACTGATCACTGACTCTGTTCATTCAGAAAAGGAAGGGGCTAGTAAAAAATATATTTACTTGCCCCTTCCCCATTCTCCATCCTGACACATCCCCTGCAGCAACAGGAGGGAGGGGGTAGGGGGAACTCGGCAGTGCTGCAGGAGGCAGGGGGACAGGAGAGCACACAGGGCCTGGGGGCAGGGGTGATATACTGTATAGAGGAACCAATCTGACCATGCACTCAGCCTAGGTATGCCAGATTGCATGGTGGTACTTACAGAATTGTGGACACAGGAGAACGGGGAACCAAGAAACAGCGTCTCCTTCAGGGGTTAGCGCTGTAACAGTAAAAGAAGAACTGATTTATTACTGTACATGTGGGCTGGCTGCATAAAACGAATGCATCTTGAGGGTTTGGTTGGACTTTAACATGGTTGTAAACCTCAGACATGAAATATGGACAAAGCATATCCCTCTATGGTGTGTACTTGTCTCAATTAAGCGCAGTAAGTGTCACTTTTGTCTGCTACTAAATTCCTCTGCTATCAACATGGCTCACTTCTGACAAGTTTTCCTGACACCAAGAGAGAAAAGGTGACAGGGGAGGGACAGGGGAGGGACCTCCAGCAGATTTACAGCCTCTGTCCTGTGTGGTGGGGTCTGTGTCTCTTTCCTCCAATCAGCTCTTAGAGCTATTCTCACTGAGCTCTGCAGAGTGTAACTTCAGTTCCCCGCCCCTTTTTTTTCTGAACTCTCAGACAAGTTTTATATTTCAGCACTTTGAACGGATTTAGGGAACGGAAAACTGCCGATAAGCAGGTACAATTTAAATAGGAGGATTTCTTTAATCTCTGTGTATCACCTGAGGCCAGTCACTTCACTGGGTATATGGAAGGGTTTACAACCACTTTAACGATCAATTCTCACAGCTTACACACCAGGATAAGGATTCTTATTTTCAGTTATTCTCAGCAAAGTCCAATGAAGTTTGAAAAAATGGCCACATGGCTGATTATAAAGTTCCTTATGCTTGTGGTAATGTAATAGCCTTAAATAAATATATCTCCCATAATTATTAGAATATCCAGGGGAGACAATCAGACAAATTAAACAAATTTAACAAATTCAACAAATTGAAATGATCTTTATCAACACATGATAGATAGCTTTCATCTTTATAATGTTTGTTTGTCCAGGTAGTTTGATCATAGTCCACTCATGTTGTAAAGCGCTGCACAAACTGTTGGCGCTATATAAATGCTGTATAATAATAATAATAATAATAATAATAATAATCTAGGGTTATTATTTCATAGATGCGTGTGGGCCGCACTGACGGATTTAATGACAAATCTGTCATATAATAATTGGAAGATACTAATGGTTTGTTGTGTTGTTAGATAGAAATTTTCCACGCCACAATAAACTCTTGATGAAATAAAGATTTGTCCAGTTAATAAAAGTTATCTCCCTGAGTGTGTTATAGTTCCCTCTGAACACATCGCGCCACTTGTGGAGTTTGCTCTGCGGCTGCCGTGTCGGTGTTCTTCCCTCTGAAGTGCGGTCCCTGTAAGCTCTGCATCAGACACCAGTGTGCGGGGAGAGGACCCTTCGTTCTGGGATTATGTACACAGCCCAGATACTGAGAAGTGGAGAAGGATTCGGAGCGCCTGTGTGTATGGTGCCCAAAATGAGGAGTCGATAATTGGGTTTTCTGGCTTTCAGAACAAGAAGAAATCGTAGCCTCCAGAGGACAAGGATTTTACACTATCTAGTGTCCTCCCTTCCTTCCATGTTCCGTATCGAGTACTGCATGATGGTATATGAGCGTTTTGGCTACCAAAAAAATTGAGGCTCAACATACACTGAAGTTTGGAGTCCTATTGATTATCAATTGAGGCTGTTTGGGGTCCTCCGTCATAGGGGACCATCGCTTTTTGGTAAGCAGGAATTCTTACTGGTGGTGGTGAAAGTCACGAATACAAGAAGATTTGGAATCGTTTTTGTTTTGTTTTCTTTTTTCTTTTTTCTTTTTTCATCTAGTATGGACACTTGATCACGGGTGTTTTTTTGTATGGACTTTAGACTTGATTATTTAAGGGTCCTATTCAAGCATGTAATAATATTATTAATTAAGTTTGTATTATTTCATATGTTTTGTTTACACTGTTTAGTTATTGTTCTTCACTGAGCACTTACATAATTTATCACTGTGGTGATTTTGAAATTTTTTTCAATCATTCAGTGGTGGGCTTGTGTTTATACTCATAAGTTAGCGCGACTATATATTTTTTCTTATAGTTCCCTATTCAGTCTTTTTTAGTCGTGGTATGGAGATTTAAAGGCAACTGTATGGTGTGGAGGAGTTTTATTTACACTATATTACCAAAAGTATTGGGATGACTGCCTTTACTTGGAAATGAACTTTAATCGCATCCCAGTCTTAAGCCCCGTACACACGGTCGGACTTTTGCCCAACAAACTTCGTTTTAAGCAAGTTGGACCAACAATCCGACCGTGTGTACGCTCCATCGGACAAACTTTTTTTCGTTTGGTTTTGTTTTCATCGGACAAAAGTTAGGTCTGCAAACGGACAAACTTTTGCCCAACAAAAGTCCGATGGAGCAAAGTCCGACCGTGTGTACAGATAACCATCGGACTTTAGTCCGATGGACAAAACAACTAATGTTAAAATCAACCAACAATAGCAGAAGTTGACCAAAGGGTGGCGGTAAAGATCAGAAAAGAGCAGAAAAAACACACGATGTTGTAAGAAGTTTTAAGAAAGTTTGCAGAAAAGTCCTGTGGTGTGTATGCTATGGGTGTTCCCAACCAACTCCGTTCGGACAAAAATCCATGGAAAAGTCAGATGGAAGTCCGACCGTGTGTACGAGGCTTTAGTCTGTAGGGTTCAATATTAAGTTGGCCCACCATTTGCAGCTATAACAGCTTCAACTCTTCTGGGAAGGCTGTCCACAAGGTTTAGCAGTGTGTCTATGGGAATGTTTCACCATTCTTCCAGAAGCGCATTTGTGAGGTCAGGCACTGATGTTAGACGAGAAGCAGTTGCGGCGGGTGGTCACCTTGGACAGAGGCGTGGCTGTGGACGTGGTATACTTGGATTTTGCAAAAGCGTTCGATACAGTTCCCCACACGAGACTCATGTGAAAGGTAAAGTCTACAGGATTGGAAATATCAGTTTGTAAATGGATAAAAAACTGGCTAAAAGACAGAATTCAGAGAGTAGTGGTTAATGATTCTTACTCTGAATGGTCTAAGGTTATCAGTGGTGTACCCCAAGGTTCAGTGTTGGGACCCTTACTTTTTAATATCTTTATAAATGATATTGGGTCTGGGATCAAAAGTAAAATTTCTGTCTTTGCAGATGACACTAAGCTACGGTCAACACTGAGGACAAGGGGGCACTCTTTACGTCTAGAGGAAAAGATATTTCATCTCCAAATACGGAAAGGTTTCTTCACAGTAAGAGCTGTGAAAATGTGGAATAGACTCCCTGCAGAGGTGGTTCTGGCCAGCTCAGTAGATTGCTTTAAGAAAGGCCTGGATACTTTCCTAAATGTACATAATATAACTGGGTACTGACATTTATAGGTAAAGTTGATCCGGGGAAAATCCGATTGCCTCTCGGGGGATCAGGAAGGAATTTTTTCCCCTGCTGTAGCAAATTGGATCATGCTCTGCTTGGGTTTTTCGCCTTCCTCTGGATCAACTGTGGGTATAGAATTGGGTATATGGGATTGTAGGATATTATTTTATTTTTATTTATTTTTTCATGGTTGAACAGGATGGACTTGTGTCTTTTTTCAACCTGACTAACTATGTAACTATGTACCTATGTAACTTATCCCATCTAGGTTGCAGGCAGTGCTTCTTCCAGGCGGAGGGCGGGGGCTTCACTCTGCGTCTCCTCCTCCTGGTGCTTCATGGCGGCTTTCCCTGCATCTCCTCCCTTCCCCTCATTGGTGGCCAATAGGATCGCTTCTCCTCATGGCCAATCGGGTCCCAGGACCGGCTTTCTAATTGGGCGGGAGGATATTTAGGAAGATAATAGCGAATATTCATTCGCTATTGTCACACAACTGTGTGGGCTCGGAGCGCAGTGCTCTGTGCCCTGAGCCCACCATTTTTTGAAGCCTATTAGTGCCTCTGGCTCTAATCACGTGTTTCTAAAAAAAAAAAATTGGAATCCATGCGTCCAGCGCCCTGCATGTAGATTACGGGACCGGACGCATGGATTAGGGGGGCGGCCTTCCCAGAAGAGTTGAAGATGTTATAGTTGAAAAGGGTGGGCCAACTCAATATTGAACCCTACGGACTAAGACTGGGATGCCAATAAAGTTAATGTGCGTGTAAAGGCAGGTGTCCCAATACTTTTGGTAATATACTGTATTTAAATTTAGGGACATGACAGTATTATTGCTTTTATAGGTTGAGTGGTATTTCCGCTGTGCTCTCCTAAGAATATGTCTGTTGGTTTGTCAAGCAACTGTATACTGAATGCCACAACTAAAATCCCTCTTTATTTTCAAGGCCACACGTATAAACATATAGTAATGGTCAAACAGGTTATACCAATTCCTAACACAACGCTACCTGGAAAAGGCAATACAGGTGGGATGAATGGACTCAGATTGATTACATCATCTCAGCCTGTGCAAAGCTATTGGACTGGCATTCGAGGACTGTTTATAAGCAAATAAATTACAAGGTTTTTTTAAGAATTATATTAAATTGAGACAGAAATTAAAACTTGCAAAGCTACTTAAGGGTCCACTTTAAGTTGCCTCATTTGCCCTACTGAACAGTCTAGGATTTTGAGTTATACAGCTCAGTCCTGCAGACATTAGAGGAAAATTTGAAAGACCAGTTGGTTTTTGGTCAACAGAATACATCATCCTGATAAAAGAATGGCATTGCATTGATATGAGAATGTGAATTGTTTTAGTAAAACAGTTACATAACGTTTTGATTGAACAATAATGACCTTTAGGACCATTTGAAGCACTCATTTACTGCCCCTAGAGAAGCCCTAAACTGCCTGATATTTCCCTCATTGTCACATCTCGTCACATTAGGATGGCAATCAGGCAGGTTCTGAGCAATTTAAAGGTAATTCTTGAACCTGTTAGCATTTTAAACTTAAAAAAAAAACCCCCAATAAAAGCATTGTTTAAATGCAGACTGCACAAGCTGTTTACTATTACCAACGTTATTGTAGCGCTACCCACGTGAGGGTCGCTTAAAGATACTTGACCCCAATGGTTGCCCTGACCTTGAAAGTCTCCTGACACCTCTGACACCCTGGGTTCAGACAAGTTAGAAGGCTGGCCACAGGCTAGCCTGAATTTGTAGGAGGAGTCTGGGGGCTATTTATCCCCCCTCCTCTCTCCTCTCCTGCGTCGGCGGGGTTTCTGGGTCCAGCCATGACGTCATTTCCGGGTTTCCGCGTCACTTCCGCTTTTCGTCACTGTGCGGCGGTCGGCTGCAGGAGTCGGGGGCCAAGCCGTGTTCCAGGATTCATGCCAGGTTTCACTACTTCCGGACACATGCCGGCGTCTTTTGTAGGGCCGCCCGCTCGTTTACCCGCTCCTTCTCCGGGGCTCACACTCCCACTCCTCGGGGCACGCACTGAGGCGTCCACGTGGTACGGGGCTCCATGGAAGCCACCCGCCTGCTTCTCCTAGGGCTCACGCCAGGGAAGGGGGGGCTGCCGTCCGGCCATCCACCCTCCAGCGTTGCCAGGGCTCCGTCTGGCATGGAGGAGGTCGCCCGCCCGGTACTCGCGGGGGGGGGGCAGCATCCATCCATTCCGAGGCTCAATCCGCATCTGGGGGGGGGTCAGCCGCCTGTTCTCTCGGAGCTCTGAGCAGCAGCACGCTCAGCCAGGAGCCTGGGCGGAGGGTGGTCCACCTCTCCGGTTCCTATTGTGCCGCCTGCGTAGGAGCTGCCCGCCCGCATTGTGAGGGCTGCCCGCTCGCTTCTCCACCCACACACTGGGCTTGTTCTCCTCTGCTGTCAGGGTGCTTCCCTCGGTACTCACGCGGGGGGGCTGTTCGTCCACCCACCACTTCCATAGGGCCTTCTCGCATGGGGGGGGCGTTCTCCAGCTACTTGCACCGGGAGGCTGTCCATCCACCTTGGGTTCATCCAGCATGATCGGGGGGCCACCTGCCATCCACCCTCTCTTCCTCTGGGCTCATGCCGGCACATCTGCAGGGCCGCCTGCTCGTCCACTCCTCTTCCCAGGCTCACACTGGGGAGGGGGGGGGGTCCGTCCATACACTCCTCCATGGTTCTCACCGCATCTCGAGGGGGGGGTTTCTTCTGTCCATTCTTCTCAGGTACACGCTGGCAGGGGGGGGGGCATCATCCTCTTCTCCCGGGGTCACACCAGCTGCATGGGGGGGGACTGTCCACCCTTGTCAGGGGGCGCCCGTTTCTCCCAGTGCTCAGAGTGGCAGCACGGTCTGCTGGCAGTCTAGGGATAATTCACCGCACCAGCGAAGGGGGACACTCGTCAGATGGTGAGTATTCCGCATGGTTTTCCCACCCACTTGCCCAGGGCTCTATCAGGTATGGTGGAGGCCACCCGCGTCTCCCGGTGCCCATGCCAGGGAGAGGGGGGGGGCGTCCATCCATCCTGCTTCATGCAGGGGCCGGCCGCCCGTTTCTCCTGGAGCGCAGGGATGCAGCTCGGCCGACCAGGTTCTGGTGCTGAGGGTGATCCACCTCTCCGGTCCCCGTGGTGCTGGTTAGTGGGGGTGGGGGGGCGCTCCGTTGCTGCTGTCAGGCTGGGGGGGGGGCTCTACCTCTGTATAGCAGTTATCCTTCCTGGGGCATCAGAATCAGGGGAGGGGGTCACCTGTGGTCAGTTGTCAGGGTTTCTGGTTGGACTGACTTGCATGGGTATTACCTCAGGCACTAGGTGTGGGTATCCTTGCATTCATCTTTTCAGTCCAGATCTGTGTTTTCTCAGGTCACGTGGGGGGGGGGGATGCAGGCTGCAGGTCCAGCTGCGTCTTGCTCAATGTATCCAGTCTACCTTGGGGTCTCTGAGCCAGGGGTGGGGGGATGCTGTTCAGTAAAGGGGGGGCTGTTTGGTGGAGTAGCTTCTCTTCCACGATCATTCGGGTATTCATGCGTCACGTGGTTTCTGTCTTAGCGGTTCTGGCGGCAGCATGTTGCTTTCAGCAGCCTGTGAGTGTTTTGCTGTCATGGCTTTTCCGGTCATGGCGTGTTCCTGTCGTAGCGTTTTCCTGTCATGGCGTTTTTCCTGTCAGCTTGTGCAGGTTTCAGCTTACACCGGTAGCTGTTTTCTTCTTCGTTCAGTTCCGTATCCTCTTACTTCCGTAGGTTTCATCATACTTTTGTAGGTCTTGCATTCCTGGTCCAGTTGGCTAGGTTTCACATCTCGGTTCTGTCACATCTACAGATCCTTACGGGCTCAGGTTTTTCGTCGGTCTTGTTCTTGACCGCAATCTTCTCGCCCGTTAAGTTACGGCATACATTTGCATTCGTTTCAATTCATTGGCAGGACTACCCACCACGGTCTGTGGGTACTCAGGTCCTGAGGGTTCAGCTTACACCGGTAGCTGTTTTTTCTTCTTCGTTCAGTTCCGTATCATCTTACTTCCGTAGGTTCATCGTACTTTTGTAGGTTCTTGCATTCCTGGTTCAGTTGGCTAGGTTTCACATCTCGGTTCTGTCACATCTACAGATTCTTACGGGCTCAGGTTTTTCGTCGGTCTTGTTCTTGACCGCAATCTTCTCGCCCGTTAAGTTACGGCATACATTTGCATTCGTTTCAATTCATTGGCAGGACTACCCACCACGGTCTGTGGGTACTCAGGTCCTGAGGGTTCAGCTTACACCGGTAGCTGTTTTTTCTTCTTCGTTCAGTTCCGTATCATCTTACTTCCGTAGGTTCATCGTCATTTTGTAGGTTCTTGCATTCCTGGTTCAGTTGGCTAGGTTTCACATCTCGGTTCTGTCACATCTACAGATCCTTACGGGCTCAGGTTTTTCGTCGGTCTTGTTCTTGACCACAATCTTCTCGCTCGTTACGTTACGTCATACATTTGCATTCGTTTCATTTCATTGGCAGGACTACCCACCACGGTCTGTGGGTACTCAGGTCCTGAGGGTTCAGCTTACACCGGTAGCTGTTTTTTCTTCTTCGTTCAGTTCTGTATCCTCTTACTTCCGTAGGTTCATCGTACTTTTGTAGGTTCTTGCATTCCTGGTTCAGTTGGCTAGGTTTCACATCTCGGTTTCTGTCACGTCTACAGATCCTTACGGGCTCAGGTTTTTTCGTTGGTCTTGTTCTTTGACCACGATCTTCCCGCCCGTTACGTCACGTCATACGTTTGCATTCGTTTCATTTCATCTGCAGGACTACCCACCACGGTCTGTGGGTACTCAGGTCCTGAGGGTTCAGTTTCTACGATCTGTCATTGCGAAATAGTTTCCTTGCGCTCACTCACGTCACACGCCGGGGGGGGGTCGTTTTTCATGTTCATTTATTCTATGGTCCCACCTTCACTGCTTATGTTTTCGCTCGGGGGTTGGTGCAGAGGGGGTTGTGTTCTGTCTTAGCATATTTACCCCAGCGTGTTTCAGTTAGCAGGTCAGCCAGTCCTAGCGTGTTCTGTTATAACTTGGCGGTGCCGTGCAGTCACCGCTCGCACCCACAGCCGTTGCAGCGTTGTTTGTTTGTTTTCCTTGTCTCGTCACACTTTTCGTTCAGGTTCTTACATACCGGGGGTAGTTAGCCAGGGTGCGCATCTCAGGATCTGTCACGTCTACAGATCCATACGGGCTGAGGTTTCGTTTTTAATTGGTTGTTGACCACAATCTTCTCGCCTGTATACCATACGTCATACGTGCACGTTCATTCTTACGCCTATACTACTATCCACCACGGTCCATGGGTACATCGGCCCTGAGTGTTTCGTTTTTAATTACCTGTCTCTGCACGGCAGGTTACTCTGGCTCATTTACTACACACACTTACTACATACTCTAGGGTGGGTTCTGTCGTCAGGTTCATTCATGCGCTGAGGTCTGGTCATTTCTGCTCACATCTTTGTCCCAGGCAGGTACAGAGGGGTGGTGTCTTGTGTCTGGTTGTCTGTCTTTTCCTTTGTATGTTAGGGTTGGGGCAGGCTGCACGTTTCGGCGGCATCACAGGCAGGTTCATCTCTTCCACTCCATGTGGGGGTTTCTGACTCAGGGTGGTACTCCGCCGGTGGGGAGTTGGTCATTCTTGGCTCTGCGTGGCGGTGAGTCATCTCAGGGGTTTCCTTTTCCAGCCGCTACTGAGTAGGTGGTACATTTCAGTTTGTTTCCCGTTCTGTCCTAGATACCAGCACGATGCATGCTCTGGGCCGTATTCTTAGCGCAGTTGGATGCGGACCAATCAGGCTCCCCACGGCCTCTCATGTTCACTGGACAGGTTGTATGTGTTCCAACTCTCTTGGGCAGGGTGTCAGCACACCCCAGCTCCTGCATTTCAGCAGGTAGTTCAGCATCTCCTTGGTTCCGGGTTTGGCAAGCCTTCGGTTCTACAGGCCCAGCCGGTTCCGAGGGGAGCTCACTGTCACTCGGGTAGGTTGGGTCATGCCAGGTCTGGTTTCTGTGCGGTCATCGGGGCGTTCAGTTTCAGCGTGTTGACATCGTCCATCCACTCCTGCAACACTTCTTTCAGGTATCTTAGACCCCCCTTCACTCCTGGCAGTTTGTCCTTTTTGGCATCTCTCCCTCTCACGTCCCCTTACCATGTATGGACGGTTAGGCCAGGGGTTGTAGGTATTCACGGAGATACTCATCTTTCATCCTGGTGGCTGGGCACAACCCTTGCATTATTCCCCGGGGCTCCTCGGGACAGCCCTTGTTCCGTTTCTCCCAAGTGTCCGCTCGCCACTAGCTGTTCGTTCCCATGTCCGTGTTTTCTGGTGTAGGCTTATCCAGTCAGATACGGGAAAGTCGGTTGGTTGCTGGGCAGGTTTTCAAGTTCTGTCGGATGGGGCCCTTCTAGTCTTCGTTCGGAGATCGCTGGTTTCGGCTATCGTAACGGATACTTACCAGTCATTGATGTCATCCAGACGGTTGGTTACCGGCCCTTCCTCTTTTCCAAACTCACCTAGTCCGGGTCTTTTTGTCCACTTTTAGGCATACTGACCAGCAGGCTATGGCACAACTCAAGCCTTGGGTAGTTAGGGTATCACATTCTCAAGTGAAGACTCTGACTATTCACTAGTGAAGACTCTGACTACAAGTTAGAAGGCTGGCCGCAGGCTAGCCTGAATTTGTAGGAGGAGTCTGGGGGCTATTTATCCCCCCTCCTCTCTCCTCTCCTGCGTCGGCGGGGTTTCTGGGTCCCCACCCACCCGTTCCCCCTTTTGCATACAATCATTTACTTATTTCATTTCTTCAGTCATACTCAGGGTATGCCCACTTTTAGGCATACTGACCAGCAGGCTATGGCACAACTCAAGCCTTGGGTAGTTAGGGTATCACATTCTCAAGTGAAGACTCTGACTATTCACTAGTGAAGACTCTGACTACAATTCAGAGATAGCAAATGCAATATACAGATGGCAAATTAGGACACAGTAATCAAGTAAAAAATATTTACTTAAAATTTGGCAGTTGACAAATCAACAGGAATTGACGCAAGCAAGTATGAGGCTATTGTCATACTCTTAGCACAAAAGAACAGGAAAATTATAAATATAGATTTTAACAGAAAAAAAAAACAGCAATCAGTAACCTGATTAAGGCCTATGGCCGCAGGTCAAAAAAGGGAAGGAGAATGAACAGTTTTTATGTCAGACTACTCCCTTCTTCCTCCTGATGCCACAACCCCAACAAAACACAGATACTCAATAATATTCAACAGGTTGTACATGTAGCACCCTTGCCTTTTCCCTTGCCTTGGCTCAATTGCAGGAAAAAAGGCACACCGTACTATATGCCCGTACCCTCCTGGTTGAGGAGGTTAAGAGGTGTTATGTATTTGGGTCCCACAGCTAGGTTCTTCCATCAGTTGGTTCTCATCTCCTAGGATATAGGGACAAGTCTCTGTTTTCCCCCCAAGTAATTCCAATGTCCACAGCACTTTAAACTTCAACGTTGAGTTTATTTTCTCAATGTTCAGCAGATAGGTAAAGGGTGGAAGCGAGACAGGACAGCAAGGTTTGGGAGGTTAGTCCAGGCACAAATGGATATCACAATCTCTACTCTTTCCCTGAGTAGGTTTAGCTCACCCGGATAGTCTCCTACAAAAGTGGATCCTAGCAGCCGAAGTGATGCTCGGACGTTTGATCAAGTTCTTTTCCTAGATATAGACCCCGAACCTCTTAGCTTCTGGTAATTAAGGACAGGTGCCAGCAGCAGCACATTACTAGGCCCTTGGTGGATAGAAGAATCCCTCCAGAGAGTTACCGGGCCCCTTCCTTCACCGTGAACTCTCACCGGTCCGTCAGAAAGGTCCACCCCTGGCCTCCTCTTCTTAGAAGAGGGGTCCCTCGCGAGGGACACCCTGGGACTTCTCCTCCTCGAAGCGGGCTCCAGCTAAAGGTGCTGGGCCCAGTGTTAAAGATGCAGCCCCAGGACTAAAGGTGCCTGGGACTGATGCACATGTGGCCCCATGGCCTGGAGGGCCGTGCGCCAAGCACCATGACTCCGACTCTGGAACAAAGACCCCTCCCAGGCGGCGTCTGCCCCTTATGTATCCCCTCCCGGAATGCACAGCAGGTCGACCACACCCTCTGTACCGCTGCCGAGAGCGGACACCCCAAGGCACAGCACCAATACCAGTGGTTCAACCCTGACCCATTATGGCAGTGCCACCTACAGGCCAAAGGGAACTGCACACCAGTATACCATCCTGGAAATAAAACAGCACAACCTATAAATTTAGAACAGTCCGAGCCCAACTACTATCTCAGTCCAGCCCCTAAATTTGGGTATATAGCACCCCTAAATGGGGTGGGCGCTACATACACAAAATATAAGACTGTGGTCTCTAAGAAAAGAGTTCATTAGTGATATGGGCAGGTAAACCCAACATTACTTTTTGTGGGGGGTGGAAGAAAGCAGAGGAGTCCTTGTGTTGCAGATGTCCTATATCTTCAACTAGCTCAAGCAAAGGGGCCCAACATAGTTTCTGGATAATGATATAAAATGTTGCAACAATGAATGAAAAATTTATGCAAGTGTCTACTTGATAGGGCTTTATGAAGAAAGGCAAATAAAGGTGTCTGCATGCAGTGTCTCTTGGGGCGTAAAGAGGGTGGGCTTCCGCCCAGGGATCGGCAAGGTATCCGCTCAGGAACACTGGTGTCCGTGAGCAGTCCTTGCAGTGTCCATGGCCGACGCTGACTTTTTTTTTTATAACTTGATTGACTCACACTGCTCTCTCCTCCTATAGGTGTCGTGTGAGTACTGTAGATCTGGCCGGGGGACGGCGCCGACGCCACCTGCTTTAGTGGAGTCCTGCTGCATGTTGTGGAGTGATCGCTCTGTGAAGTGGTCGCCCAGGCAGGAGGCAGCGCGGATCGCGAGTCGCGGGGGAGTGGAGAGAACCGTGGAACAAGTCAGGAGGAAGCTCAAGGCAACCCAAGGAGCCGGGTGACTGTCTGACTGCTAAGTAAGTTTATATATTCTCAGTGCAGACTTCGAAATGTGTGTTCTGACTTCTGAGGGAGCAGTCAGCAGGAACAGTCACAGAAGGGAGGGACTGGGTCTTTGGGTCTGGGAGTCAGTTTAGCATGGGAGAAGAAGAACAGAGCCGAGGAGGAGGAAGCAAGGAACTTGGAAGGAAGGTGCTGCTGGCGAGGGGTGTTTATGTGAGATTATGAACATGATTGGGTGCACAGACAGAGTAATCCTCCGACTGTCCCATGTATGCAATCTCAGGCTATCCTATATATGCAATCTCAGGCTGTCCCATGTCCCATATATGCAATCTCAGGCTATCCCATATATGCAATCTTAGGCTGTCCCATGTCCCATGTATGCAATCTCAGGCTGTCCCATGTCCCATGTATGCAATCTCAGGCTGTCCCATGTATGCAATCTCAGGCTGTCCCATGTATGCAATCTCAGGCTGTCCCATGTATGCAATCTCAGGCTGTCCCATGTATGCAATCTCAGGCTGTCCCATGTATGCAATCTCAGGCTGTCCCATGTCCCATGTATGCAATCTCAGGCTGTCCCATATATGCAATCTCAGGCTGTCCCATGTATGTGTAGCAATACCCTCTTCAGGGCCGCTGATTAGTTTTGGATTTTGCACGTTACCTCTTTCAGCTGCGTTGTCCGGATAGGAAAGTCTGTAGTAATGGCAATGTCCACACAGATGTAAAACCTCAAACTGTTAGGCTTTATTTTCTTTTGCAGTTAACGTTGAGAAAGCAGAAGGTATAGAAGAGCAGGGGAAGGTTCAGGCACTCTCCACGAAATATCACAGTGTCAGTGCAAAAGTCACTCACCACTCTCAATGCTAGAGTGGGCATTGGCCACCCGGATAGTCCTCTCTCACAGGGCCTAGCAGCCGGGATGACACACGAATCAGCAGCGGGACAACCTCCGCTTCAGACCTTTAGAATTAGATGAAGGACCTAATGAAAGGATAGTCCAGGAACCCTCCACCACAGGATTTCCCCGCCCCAGACTTCCAGCCGTAAAGTGAATGAGCCTTTAAGCCGCATTGGCGAACGGCAGGGCTTGTAAAATAGTGAATCCCTCCTTAATGAAGTTTCCAGGCCTCTCCCGAGACAGCGGTAAGTTTCCGGTCTCCTCCGGGTAGATACTCCCCTGGTCTCCTTCACTAAGATGCTTCCTCCCCATTTGGATGGACAGCTTGGGATTCCTTGTTCTAGATGTAGGCCCCAGCCAGATTAGCTTGACCTACTGGACAGCGATGCAGTCTCGGGCCAGAGTGGCCCCGAGGCCAAAACCACACACACACCTCGAGCCCTGAGGGCCACGAGGTGAAGAAGGACCCCAATCAATGGCGTCTGCCCCTTAAGTATCCCCTCCCAGTAACGCCACCTACAGGCAATAAGGGAAAACTACTATCGGGCAAGCCACAGCTAAAACAGAGGCAAAACAAATTGTAGTTCAACCGTCTGAGCCCAACTACTTGGCTTAGACATCCCTTTAAATTTAAATAGTGTCCCAACCATTTCGGATGGGCGCTACATATGCAATCTCAGGCTGTCCCATGTATGCAATCTCAGGCTGTCCCATGTCCCATGTATGCAATCTCAGGCTGTCCTCTATATGCAATCTCAGGCTGTTCTCTGTATGCAATCTCTGACTGTCCCATGTATGCAATCTCAGGCTATCCCATGTATGCAATCTCAGGCTGTCCTCTGTATGCAATCTCTGACTGTCCCATGTATGCAATCTCAGGCTGTCCCATGTATGCAATCTCAGGCTGTCCCATGTATGCAATCTCAGGCTGTCCCATGTCCCATGTATGCAATCTCAGGCTGTCCTCTGTATGCAATCTCTGGCTGTCCCATGTATGCAATCTCAGGCTGTCCCATGTATGCAATCTAGGCTGTCCCATGTCCCATGTATGCAATCTCAGGCTGTCCCTTGTCCCATGTATGCAATCTCAGGCTGTCCCATGTATGCAATCTCAGGCTGTCCCTTGTCCCATGTATGCAATCTCAGGCTGTCCTCTGTATGCAATCTCTGGCTGTCCCATGTATGAAATCTCAGGCTGTCCCATGTATGCAATCTCATGCTGTCCCATGTATGTAATCCCAGACTGTCCTCTGTATGCAATCTCAGGCTGTCCTCTGTATGCAATCTCTGACTGTCCCATGTATGCAATCTCAGGCTGTCCTATGTATGCAATCTCAGGCTGTCCCATGTCCCATGTCCCATGTATGCAATCTCAGGCTGTCCTCTGTATGCAATCTCAGGCTGTCCCATGTATACAATCTCTGGCTGTCCCATGTATGCAATCTCATGCTGTCCCATGTATGCAATCTCATGCTGTCCCATGTATGCAATCTCAGGCTGTCCTATGTATGCAATCTCAGGCTGTCCCATGTATGCAATCTCAGACTGTTCCATGTGCCATGTATGCAATCTCAGGCTGTCCTACAAGCAGTCTTTATATAAATGTTATTTTAAACGTATTTGTATTTGTAGAACTAGGCCAGAGAGAAGCGTTTTGATCGTTTTAATTTGAAATGTACTTTGGTGTCCTTCACTAAGGTCTGTACTTTGGAAAATGTCCACCACAGCCTTAGTCCTTGCCTAGCCCTGCCTCTGACCGCTCACACATCCGGGGCGATACCAGTCTCAAAGGAATGGTGGGAAGGTCCTGAAGCAGGCTCCTGTGGATGCCGTTCTCAGGGAGCGGTGCTCATCACCCTGCAGCGCTGTAACTCTGAGACGATAAGGGAGACCTCCCGATCATCACCAGACCGATCAGAAGCTGCTGATGATGGATACGCCCACACTCGCCCACCGGAGGCTCTTCCTTGCTGCGTAGGCCGCAGCACTGGCTCGCACTTCTCTGACCATCTGGGTCATTGCTTCCAGATGAAGACTGGGGTCCCAAGAGAGTGACTCCTCCCCAACACAGGCCATTTATCACCTCTCCCAGCATTCTGTTCTCTCCCTCAAGCCAGCTGGAACTTGTAGTCCACGATGATCAGTTGCCAGTGTAGATTATTTGGGCTCCTTGGACTACTTGTCCCAAGATCCTCTGCTCTCCTGTAAGTTCTCACTCACTCTGCATTCAGGATGACATGGAAGAATCCAGGTTGAGCACTAGGGGAAACCGCCTCACTGTGGCAGATGCTGTAAAGTGTCCCCTGACAATGCAGCTCCTGGCTACATCGGTCATAAAAACCTCTGCTCTTTGGTGGCTAAGCGCCACCAACTGCTGTTTTTCTGCCAAATGAGAGGGCCCCCTATTGACCATGGTAGACTTCCATAGGACAGGAGAAAAAAACTTAGTGAAGAGTCAGTCCCTCTATTGTAAAATCTATTTTGGAGAGGCAAATAAATCAATGTTATCTGACTATAAAAAGGTAAAAGCATGCACCTCGTCGGGTCTGTGTAGAACTTTTATTGTAAAATGTCTGGTTTATACCATCATCTATTATACAGATCATAAATATGTGAGTGTGCGGCTGTATTTGTTTATTATGCATACTGATCCTTTCCCTCTTCATCTCTTCTCTTCCCAGCGGCACACTGCCGGGGCACCTGGCTAGAGGATGGCTAGACTGGATGAGGGTCCAGATGCACAATCACTCTGAGCTGTCATGTTCAGGGGATTTTGTGTGCCGTTCTGCTTGTGATCACAGCAGAATTCCTCCAGGCAATTATGTCTGAAGCTATCCCTCATGTTGTCAGATACCACGGAATCTTAGTCAAGAAGGAAAAAATGAAAATTTCTCATGACATCATTTCTGATTATCACATGACCAACTCAGCCAGTTTTGACAGTTCATTTCCAGGGGAGCGAGCTGTAGAGAGAGAGAGAGAGAGGTAGAAAGAAGAAGGGTCTGGATGGGGGAGAAAAAGGGAAGATTAAGTGAAAAAGAGATAACGAGGGGGGTTGGAGTAAAATAAAAAGGGGGATTAAGAAAGAGAGGGGGAGCACTGGAGAAAGAAAGATAGAAAGAGAGAGGGGGAGGGAGAGGGAGAGGTCAGAAGAGAGAGAGAGAGAGAGAGAGAAAGAAAGAGAAAAGAAAAGAAAGAGAGAGAAAGAAAGAAAGAAAGAAAGAAAGAGACAGAGAGAGAGAAGGAAAGATAGGAAGATGAGGGGATTGGAATATAGAGAGAGAAATAAACAGGAAAAGAAAGAAAGACTTAAGAGGTAGAGAGAGATACGAGTGATAATTGAGTGATTAAGAGAAAAAGAGTGTGAGAGTGGAGGGAGAGATGAGGTTAAGAAAAAGAAGGAAATGGAGTGCAAGGTTGTGTGAGCGAGAGAGTGAAAGAGAAAGGGGGGTAAAGGATAGAGAGAAAGAAATAGTTAGATAAAGATGGGTGCAGTAACATTGACAGGTAGAGAGAGAGATAGGAGAGAGAAAGTTGGAAAGAAAGAGAGAAGAGAAAAGAACAAATTAGAAAGGAAACAGACGTGATGAAAAGAAAAGAAAAGAACACAAATATCCCCTAAATGACCCCCTTTTTGGAAAGTAGACAGTCCAAGGTATTTAGTAAGAGGCATGGCAAGTTTTTTAAAATTGGATTATTTTTTATTACAGTTTTTTGGAAAATGAAGACATTAAATAAATTGAAAGAAAAGAAAAAAAAGACTTATGAGATAGAGAAAGAGAGTGAGGCTGGAGGGAGAGAAAGAGAGTGTGTGCAGCACCGCCCCCATAGGAGACACTGATGTCTGGGTTCCCCACTGCTGCACAGCCAGTCATTTCCTTTTTTTACTCCAACTCAGAGAACAGTCATAGGCTTGTTTTTTTTATGTTTTTATTAGAGGATGATAACTGGGATGTGGTAGGGAATTATGGGATGCCCAATTCAAAAAACATCCAAACACAAAATCAGGGGCAACTTCCTCCCTATTTGCAGACTCCTCTTCTTTCCTCCTGAACACACCTGGTTCCTCTTTGTACAGCACCTGCTGGTCACTCCTGGAGGAACTAACAGTCTCTTGTTAGCTCAGTAACAGCCCATTACAGGCTAGGAACTTGCTGTCCCTTTTTTGGTAAAGTAGCACATGTGGATTGACCAGCATCTCCCATCACCTTCTGCTTCCCCATAGACACTGATTCCAGTTCTACCGCTGCAGAAATGCTAGCCTACCTGGCTGCATTTCTTCCCAGTCCCCCTGACTCACACACACACACGTGGAGACTCCCCAGGGCAATGTTAGATGAAGACTTGACACACCACTGTCTTCAAGAGAACGCTGCTACAGCTGACAGTCTCTCCCCTTGTCTGTCCCTGCACCGTGCTGATCTACTCATTGTCTCTCCTTGCTCTCTCTGCTGCCTCTCCATCTTGAATTTTTCCAACTGCCTCCTGTGGTGGGATTCTTTCAGGCCAGCCTCCCAAACTCCAGCCCGTGGAAAAACCCCTCCTTGGCAGGGTCCCTCAAGGGCCACCGACAGACTCCCTCAGCACATCTTCCACCAGACTCCCTAACTGGCATGGCTCATTTCTTTTTATAGACTCCTCAGTCACCTGCCAGGCCCACTCCTAGGAACTGGATAAAGGCCCATAAATATTTAAGGCAAACCCTCCTAGCCTCCGCCCACTATCTTCCAGAATGCTCTCCAACATTCTAGAAACAGGAGGAGGCACCAGAGAGCTGCCAGGATGAGTCATCCAGCCCTGGCCTTTAATAACCCTGACCCAGATTCAGTGACTCAGGTTTACCCCTGGGCTAGACTATAGCTTGCCTCTATTCTAGTAGCACAGACTAGAGGTTGCTACAGAAGGAAGGAAGGCAGGCATGGATTAGGAGACTGGGAGTGATAGTGGAGGGAGAGAAAGAGTGAATAAGGGCAAAAGAGGTAAATAGAGGTAGAGAGAAGAAGGAAGTGAGGAAGAATTTAGGATTCTACAGCATCAAAAAAAATTGTTTCAGCCTGAACAGATTAATGCAAAAAACAAAATGTATACTAATGCAGAAACAGTTACACTGGTAATAAAAGTACATTTAATTCAAACATGCACTCTCATTTTTTATTTTTTTTATGCGTAACTCCAGGCAGATATAAAAATACAATTTAATCCACTTTAAAGTCGATTGAGAAATAATTAAATATATTTCACATACGGCATTTAAATTATTCTGTCCTGATATCACCCTGTGCAGCAGCATCCAGAAGGAGTAGGAAGGGTCAGCTGTGTAAGCCAATTTGGCTCATCTGTATTACACAGCACAGCTCATCTAACACTGATCGTCAGTGCTGGGACAAGGGGTGGGCAGTGCCCTGGGCACTGTGGCATCATGTGATGTGGGGGGGGCGCTGTGAGGAGATTAGGGGGAGAGGATTTGTGTTGGGAGGGGAAATTTCGAGGCAGCAAGGGGTAAGAATTGTTCTAGGAGGGGAAATTTGGGTGAAAGTGCTGGGTGATTTAGGGGAATTTGTGTTGGGATCAGGGATCGGAGAAGAGGATTTGTGTTAGGAGGGGGATTTGGGGGTTTGTGCTAGAAGAGATGATATGGTGTGGGGGGGAGTTGTGCTAGGAAGGGATTTTTTTTGAGGGGGGGAGGTAGGGTTGCCACCCTTTCTTCAAACCAAACCCGAGGACAGTAGTCATGCGGTGTGCATAGGATGCCACAGCGAATAGTGGGTGTGGCCAAATTGCTCTTGCTGACATTATTGCCCTACCCCCCCCCAGTGATGTCAAACCTGCCCCCAGACAGCCACTCATAGCTCCCGGGTGGCAACAATCGAGCGACTATCTTGGTTACTAAGGGAGCCACAGCCCGGTCTGAATAATGTGTCCGCGTTTCAGTTTGCCTGAAACCCGAACACATAATTCAAAACCCGGACTGTCCGGGTGAATCACAGACAGGTGGCAACCCTAGGGGGGGGGGCATTTGTGCTAGAAGGGGGTATTGGGGGGAAATTTGTGCTGGGAGGGGGATTTGGAATGGGGGAGAGGATGTGTACTTGGAGGGGAAATTTGAGGGTAGAAGATTTGTGCTAGGAAGGGTGATTTTTTTGGGGGGGGGCATTTGTGTTGGAGGGCAAAGATTTGTGTTGGGTGGGGGTATTTCAACAGGGGGGAATTTATGCTTAGGGGGTAAGAAAGCAGATTCGTGTTCATTTTTTTGGAGGGGAATTTTTGTTGTCATGCTCTGGGGGGGCTGGGGGTCTCAGTTTGGCATGCTCACTCTGGGCTCTAGAGGACCTTGACCCAGCACTGCGGATTGTTTCCTTACAGGAGTAGAGAGCAGAGTGATGATGTCATCAGGACACTCCATAATGTACAGGGGATACATGTTGGTCTTGGCTTTTAATCACCTGTGAGTTAAATGGACTTTTTAGAGTTCTTTAATAAAGGTTCAGGAGCTTAGTATATTGTAGCTTAAGTGGTGGATCATATTGGATGGTATGCCCCATCAGTGTCCTGCTGGCTCTTTATTGCCCTACCACGGGCTTCAGTGGGTCCTTGTGGTGTTCAGCTAAATTGCAGTCAGCAGAGAGGTCCAGCACCTGGGTGTGCTGTTTGGCAGGGGGTTCCTAATTGCACAACTGGCTGAATACTAATCTGTGGTGGATTACTTTTCAGAGGTCATTTCACAGGCAGTGAGGAGGAGATATGTCACCTCCTATCCCCCTCTTTTAACTCTCAAAATGCCAACCCACCACGATGCAATTGCACTTGAATGGATCGTGTTTGGCAGTTGTAGGACCTTGCAAATACATTTTTGCTGCAGTAGCTAAGCCAAAAATTGCAATGGCAGTATGCATACAGCCCTGAGCAGCTGCATTTCATGTTTTTAGGTGGGTGGCAGGGATGAGCCGAACACCCCCCTGTTCGGTTCGCACCAGAACCTGCGAACAGACAAAATGTTCGTGTGAACTTTAGAACCCTATTAAATACAATGGACTTGAACGTTCGAAATCTAAAGTGTTAATTATAAAGGCTAATATGCAATTTATTGTCCTAAAAAGTGTTTGGGGACCCGGGTCCTGCCCCAGGGGACATGTATCAATGCAAAAAAAAGTTTTAAAAACGGACGTTTTTTCGGGAGCAGTGATTTTAATAATGCTTAAAATGAAAAAATAAAAGTGAAATATTCCTTTAAATTTCGTACCTGGGGGGTGTGTATGATATGCATGTAAAGTGGCACATGTTTCCCGTGCTTAGAACTGTCCCTGCAAAAAATGTCATTTTTGAAAGAAAAAAAGTCATTTAAAACTCACTCGCGGCTATTAATGAATTGTCGGCTCCCGGCAATACATACAAAAGTCATTGATAAAAAATAAAAAAAAAGCGTGGGGGTTCCCCAGAATTCAATTACCAGGCCCTTCAGGTCTGGAATGGATATTAAGGGGAACCCCGCCGCAAATGTAAAAAAAAATTGACGTGGGGTTCCCCCAAATATCCATTCCAGGCCCTTCAGATCTGGCATGGATTTTAAGGGAAACTCCACCCCAAATTAAAAAAAAAATGGCGTGGAGTCCCCCTAAAAATCCATACCAGACCCCCTATCCGAGCACGCAACCTGGCCCCCCTCCCTCCTGAACCGTACCAGGCCACATGCCCTCAACATGGGGAGGATGTCCCCATGTTGATAGGGACAAGGGCCTCATCCCCACAACCCTTGCCCGGTGGTTGTGGGGGTCTGAAGGCGGGGGGCTTATCGGAATCTGGAAGACCCCTTTAACAAAGGGGACCCCCAGATCCCGGCCCCCCCTATGTGAATTGGTAAGGGGTACATTGTATCCCTACCATTTCACGAAGAAAGCGTAAAAAAATGTTTAAAAAAAACACACAAACACCTTGAAAAAGTCCTTTATTTAAAAAAACAAAAAAAAACAAAACATTCCAGCGGTGAAATCCAGTGTCCCGCGGCGATCCCGATGTCCAGCGCTGTCCTTCATTGGTTGTGCCTGAGCGGACCTGATGGGGAACTCCCTCTCAGTGTTTTAAATGTATAGACCCGCCCCTTCTAAAGTTCCCCATCAGGTCCGCTCAGCGGACCAGATGCGGAACATGAGAAGGGGCGGGTCTATACATGTATTACCAAAGTGAGAGCAGTTCCCCATCAGGTCCGCCCCCTCGGTATGTCGGACCCGCCTACGTCATTGGCTTGAGCGGGGAACTTCCTTCACTGTGTAATTTAAATTTACATAGTGAAGGAAGTTCCCCGCTCAAGCCAATGACGTAGGCGGGTCCGACATACCGAGGGGGCGGACCTGATGGGGAACTGCTCTCACTTTGGTAATACATGTATAGACCCGCCCCTTCTCATGTTCCGCATCTGGTCCGCTGAGCGGACCTGATGGGGAACTTTAGAAGGGGCGGGTCTATACATTTAAAACACTGAGAGGGAGTTCCCCATCAGGTCCGCTCAGGCACAACCAATAAAGGACAGCGCTGGACATCGGGATCGCCGCGGGACACTGGATTTCACCGCTGGAATGTTTTTTTTTTTTTTTTTTTTAAATAAAGGACTTTTTCAAGGTGTTTGTGTGTTTTTATTTACATTTTTTTACGCTTTCTTCGTGAAATGGTAGGGGTACAATGTACCCCTTACCAATTCACATAGGGGGGGGGCGGGATCTGGGGGTCCCCTTTGTTAAAGGGGTCTTCCAGATTCCGATAAGCCCCCCGCCCGCAGACCCCCACAACCACCGGGCAAGGGTTGTGGGGATGAGGCCCTTGTCCCCATCAACATGGGGACATCCTCCCCATGTTGAGGGCATGTGGCCTGGTACGGTTCAGGAGGGAGGGGGGGCCGCTCTCTCGTCCCCCCCTTTTCCCCTGCGGCCGGCCAGGTTGCGTGCTCGGATAAGGGGTCTGGTATGGATTTTTAGAGGGACTCCACGCCATTTTTTTTTAAATTTGGGGTGGAGTTCCCCTTAAAATCCATGCCAGATCTGAAGGGCCTGGAATGGATATTTGGGGCAACCCCACGTCAATTTTTTTTTAAATTTGCGGCGGGGTTCCCCTTAATATCCATTCCAGACCTGAAGGGCCTGGTAATTGAATTCTGGGGAACCCCCACGCTTTTTTTTTTTTTTTATCAATGACTTTTGTATGTATTGCCGGGAGCCGACAATTCATTAATAGCCGCGAGTGAGTTTTAAATGACTTTTTTTCTTTCAAAAATGACATTTTTTGCAGGGACAGTTCTAAGTACGGGAAACATGCGCCACTTCACATGCATATCATACACACCCCCCAGGTACGAAATTTAAAGGAATATTTCACTTTTATTTTTTCATTTTAAGCATTATTAAAATCACTGCTCCCGAAAAAACGGCTGTTTTTAAAACTTCTTTTTGCATTGATACATGTCCCCTGGGGCAGGACCCGGGTCCCCAAACACTTTTTAGGACAATAACTTGCATTTAAGCCTTTATAATTAACACTTTAGATTTCTCCCATAGATTTTTCGAATTTGCTGCGAACACCCCAATTTGTTCGCTGTTCGGCGAACGGGCGAACAGGCAATGTTCGAGTCGAACATGAGTTCGACTCGAACTCGAAGCTCATCCCTAGTGGGTGGTCAGGGCCAATAAAACTGTTGAGCAACATCCTGCTTTTATTGCCTCCTGGCCACCTGTATTTACTTTAAGTTGACCCTAAAAACAAAATCCATCTTTCTGACCATGTTTAATGTTCCACATATATTTAGGGTGTAATATGAAACATGGTCACAGTCTTCAGCCCCCACCCTTACAGAATACCAGGGACTTCTCTCCCCATTGGCTTCTGTCACTTAATATAAAATCAATCGACGAACCATGAGTGTAAAGACGTCATCACACCTTATAGTCCATTGATACTTCCCCCAGCCCCAGTATGGACCTGCGCCTGCAGGAATAGTCTGCAGGAGCCAAAGTACTGCACCCCCAATCCAGTGATTGAAGTTGCAATGCTATGCATTCCTCAAATCAAAAAAATTATGAATGCACTTTTTTGGTGTAGCCAAGTCCCGGGTCCCCTTTGGTCTAATGAGAACCTCCAGAGTTAGGGACAGCTGACATACTTCTATGTATAGTGGGTTACAAGGCATGGTGGTTGCAATGCAAGGTAGATTCATGGGTGCCAGACACTTCTTGAATGCAAAGAGATTTATTGTCTCTTAAAGTGGTTGTAAACCCTATATTTTTTTTTTTCCCCCATAACCACCTGTAAGACAAAGGCATAATGAGCTATTATGACTAGCATAATAGCTCATTATGCATCACTTACCTTAGATCGGGGCCCCCGAAGCCGTCCTCGTCTCCCTTTTCAGCCGCATCCATCGCTGCGGCGATAGCCGGAAGGTTACTTCTGGGTATCGCCGCACCAGCCAATCACAGCGCTGCTCCGGTGCTGTGATTGGCCGGAGCGGCGGAGACGTCACTCTGCGCATGCGCGCGAGAGCCGTCACAATCGGCAATGCCCAGCTATTGCTGGGAAGTAGCCGATTTTGTGAATGGGATTAACCCCATGAATGCGCCGTTGTCTACGGCGCGCATGCGCCGTAGACAGCGGCGCCTGTCATTTTTAGTAAATATCTCCTAAACCGTGTAGGTTTAGGAGATATTTCTTGCACCTACAGGTAAGCCTTAATCTAGGCTTACCTGTAGGTGCAAGTTGAAAAAGTGGGTTTACAACCACTTTAAACAGAACTGTGGGAGAGAGGGTTAGGGCCAGGACACCCTTTAGTAGTTGCAATGTTAATTGTCAGACTCCGAGACTTCTATAGGTAGACAGCCATGCAGGGAAAGGCACCCAGCCAGACACCACATCTGCATGTGTACACGCTGTCTCCTATGGCAACAATCTTGAACAGTTCCTAACAAAGGTTACAATGAACTCTTTCACTTCCTCTACAATCTCCTCTTGTAGATCTTCACTCAACTGAGATCCCAGTCTCTCTCTCTAGACTTCAGCCTCGTACACACAACCGGTTTTCCCGGCAGGAAAAGTGCCACGAGAGCTTTTGGTCGGGAGTCCCGGCCGTGTGTATGCTCCATGGCAGTTCTCCCGACAGGAAAACCGCCGGCAATCATGTTTTCTTTTTTCCCGCCGGGATTCCCGGCGGACTTATTCCCGTCGTGAAAACCGGTCGTGTGTATGCTTTTCCGAGGGCAAAAAAAACACGCATGCTCAGAATCAAGTATGAGACGGGAGCGCTCGTTCTGGTAAAACTAGCGTTCGTAATGGAGATAGCACATTCGTCATGCTGTAACGGACTGAAAAGCACGGAGACTGAAAAGCGCGAATCGTCTCTCACCAAACTTTTACTAACACGCGATAATGCGAAATCAGCAAAAGCAGCCCAAAGGGTGTCGCCGTTGGATTTGAACTTCCCCTTTATTATAGTGCCGTCGTACGTGTTGTACGTCACCGCGCTTTGGACCGGCGGGATTTTGTCTGACAGTCTGTATGCAAGACAAGCTTGGCAGGAGTCCCGTTAAGCTTGACAGCAATCCCGTTGGGAAAAACAACGGTTTTCTATCCGATGGGAAAACCGCTCGTGTGTACAGTGCTTAACTGATCCACTGTCACTGGATCTCCTGAGCTCTTCCAATCTTCTCACTGAGTATCTTCCTCAAGCGTCCCTGGCTTGACACACAAGGCTGCTCTGCAAGCGTCACCTCCACTGGCTGGATCTCTGGCTGGACACCTGCTGAAGTTTCCCAATTTTTCACCGTCCCCGGTTTGTAAACAAGGCATTTCCCTGTTCTGCCTAGTGACATGTCAGGGATCTACTGCTCCCTGTGATCGGGAGCAGTGATCTCTGTCATGTCACTGGTAGTCCATCCCCCTTCACAGTTAGAATCACTCCCTAGGACACACTTAACCCCTTCCTCGCCCCCTAGTGTTTAACCCCTTCCCTGCCAGTGTCATTTACACAGTAATCAGTACATTTTTATAGCACTGATCGCTGTATAAATGACAATGGTCCCAAAATGGTGTCAAAAGTGTCCGATGTGTCCGCCATAATGTCGCAGTCACGATAAAAATCACAGATCGCCGCCATTACTAGTAAAAATAAAAATTAATAAAAATGCCATAAATCTATCCCCTATTTTGTAGAAGCTATAACTTTTGCGCAAACCAATCAATAAACGTTTATTGCGATTTTTTTTACCAAAAAAATTTAGAAGAATACATATCGGCCTAAACTTTTGTTTATAGGGCAAAAAATAAAAATCGCAGAGGTGATCAAATACCACCAAAAGAAATCTATATTTGTGGGGAAAAAAGGACGTCAATTTTGTTTGGGTGCAATGTCGCACGACCGCGCAATTGTCAGTTAAAGCGACACAGTGCCGAATCGCAAAAAGTGCTCTGGTCAGGAAGGGGGTCAATTCTTCCGGGGCTGAAGTGGTTAATGAAACCTGGCAGGTTCTGGAGCTGCATACTACAGATTAGTGACAACCCAAGTTCCCGCTGGTAAAAGTACCTGGAGTGCTAGCATTTATTTATTTACCAAGTCATTATTTGTATTGTTAATACCCTGGCACGTGTTCTGGCCAAGTGCCGGCCAATGTGTCTGGCACACAGGAAACCAGTCTTGACACTCACAGCCAGGGGTCTCAGACCCTCGGCCAACAGTGGGCACTTAATGACGTTGGAATAGAAGATCCTGGGTGGGTCAGTCAAGCAGTAAATGCAGACACATTATCACCTGAGGACTTGCAACAATTTTGCACCAATTAAGCGAGAATGAGAGAGGAGGGTAAGCTACTCATTGCTCAGATGCAGCAGCTGACAAGAGCTGGACATGCAGCTTGATTGACAGCTGGACAACCTTCCCTTACAAGAGGGCATGATTATAGATAGGGGAAAGGGGCTCATTACAATGCTAATGCTTTGCAATTAACCCATTCACCAGCCCACTGCTCCAGGCTCTGGTCCTAAACAGCAGACACCCACATTCCTTTCCAGTATTTCTTGGTATAAAGTAGCAATAAGGCTGCCTTTTCATAGGCAGAGATCTTATCAATAATCAATAATCAATTTTGTGGCACAACAAGGCAAGGCTAAGCAGTGAGACAGGTTATGAGACTGATTTACTAAGCAGCTTGATTAAAAAAAACCCTATATGTTGTCTGAAGTTAACACTGAGACAAAATAAAACATTTTGAATTGTGCATGTGTTTTACGTGTAGCCAGGTGCTTAACCACCTCAATACAGGGCACTTTCACCCAGGGGTCAAGTCCTGGGGAAAAAAGTGTGGGAACTCCCACCCAAGATCCACTCCCCCACCAAAGAAAAAAAAAAAACCTACACTGACGGTAGTGACCTATATACACTGACCTACCTGACCTACACTGACCTACCTACACTGACGGTAGTGACCTATATACACTGACCTACCTGACCTACACTGACCTACCTACACTGACGGTAGTGACCTATATACACTGACCTACCTACACTGATGGTAGTGACCTATATACACTGACCTACCTGACCTACACTGACCTACCTACACTGACGGTAGTGACCTATATACACTGACCTACCTGACCTACCTACTATGACCTACCTACACTGACGGTAGTGACCTATATACATTGACCTACCTACACTGACGGTAGTGACCTATATACACTGACCTACCTACACTGACGGTAGTGACCTATATACACTGACCTACCTACACTGACAGTAGTGACCTATATACATTTACACACCTACACTGACGGTAGTGACCTATATACACTGACCTACCTACTCTGACCTACCTACACTGACGGTAGTGACCTATATACACTGACGGTAGTGACCTATATACATTGACACACCTACACTGACGGTAGTGACCTATATACACTGACCTACCTGACCTACCTACTATGACCTACCTACACTGACGGTAGTGACCTATATACATTGACACACCTACACTGACGGTAGTGACCTATATACACTGACCTACCTACACTGACGGTAGTGACCTATATACATTGACACACCTACACTGACGGTAGTGACCTATATACACTGACCTACCTACTCTGACCTACCTACACTGACGGTAGTGACCTATATACACTGACGGTAGTTACCTATATACACTGACACACCTACACTGACGGTAGTGACCTATATACACTGACCTACCTACACTGACGGTAGTGAACTATATACACTGACCTACCTACACTGACGGTAGTGACCTATATACATTGACACACCTACACTGACGGTAGTGACCTATATACACTGACCTACCTACTCTGACCTACCTACACTGACGGTAGTGACCTATATACACTGACGGTAGTTACCTATATACACTGACACACCTACACTGACGGTAGTGACCTATATACACTGACCTACCTACACTGACGGTAGTGAACTATATACACTGACCTACCTACACTGACGGTAGTGACCTATATACATTGACACACCTACACTGACGGTAGTGACCTATATACACTGACCTACCTGACCTACCTACTCTGACCTACCTACACTGACGGTAGTGACCTATATACACTGACACACCTACACTGACGGTAGTGACCTATATACACTGACCTACCTACACTGACGGTAGTGACCTATATACACTGACCTACCTACACTGACGGTAGTGACCTATATACACTGACCTACCTACACTGACGGTAGTGACCTATATACACTGACCTACCTACACTGACGGTAGTGACCTATATACATTGACACACCTACACTGACGGTAGTGACCTATATACACTGACCTACCTACACTGACGGTAGTGACCTATATACACTGACGGTAGTGACCTATATACACTGACACACCTACACTGACGGTAGTGACCTATATACACTGACCTACCTACACTGACGGTAGTGGCCTATATACACTGACCTACCTGACCTACACTGACCTACCTACACTGACCTATATACACTGACATTTACATACACATTACACTGTCTGACCTACCTCAGCTCAGCCTAGTCACAGCAGGCACTACTGCAGTCAGTCATTCCGTCAGAGCAGGAGCCTGGAGGGGAGGAGAGCCGAGGAGTCTGGAGAAGGGCCTGAGGAGAGCCGGAGAGGAGAGAAGAGCCGCCCGCCCGAGCACCGAGCGGGGATGTGGCACGGCGGACGATTTGTAAATCCCGCCTTCTGGAGTCTGCAGCGCCTATGATGGGCGTCACACATCCCGTGGTCGCGGCATTGGACCAGTGGGACGTCAATCATAGGCGTTGCGCAGGCTCCATTAGGCGGCACCTGCTGTTATGGCACTCGGCGAGTCGGCAGGACTCGGCCACACTCGGCCGCACTCGCCCACATTCTGCCACATTCGGCGGCGCTCGGGATCAGATCGGTCCCGGCGCTTGCCACTCGGGAGCTGCAAAGGTAACGGCGTTCCTGCTGTGAAAAAAGTGCAGGGACGCTGTTCCCACGCGTTCTCGCAGGACTCGAGCCCTGCTTCACCCCCTTCCTGCCCAAGCCATTTTTCAGCTTTCAGCGCTGTCACACTTTGAATGACAATTGCGCAGTCATGCAACACTGTACCCAAATTAAATTTTTATCATTTTTTCCCCACAAATATAGCTTTCTTTTGGTGGTATTTGATCACCTCTTCGGTTTTTATTTCTTGCGCTATAAACAAAAGAAAAGGGACAAGTTTGAAAAAAACACAATATTTTTTACTTTTTGCTATAATAAATATCCATTTTTTTTTAAACCAATTTTTTCCTCAGTTTAGGCCGATATGCATTCTTCTACATATTTTTGGTAAAAAAAATCGTAATAAGCGTATATTGATTGGTTTGCGCAAAAGTTATAGCAGCTACAAAATAGGGGATAGATTTATAGCATTTTTTTTCTTTTACTAGTAATGGCAGCGATCAGCGATTTTTATCTTGACTACAATATTGCGGCAGACACATCGGACACTTTTGACACATTTTTGGGATCATTCACCTTTATACAGCGATTAGTGCTATAAAAATGCATTGATTACTGTATAAATATGACTGGCAGGGAAGGGGGGCGATCAAGGGGTTAAATGTGTTCCCTACGAAGTTATTCTTACTGTGAGGGGAGGGGACTGACTGGGGGAGGTGACCGATGGTTGTCCCTATGTACAAGTTTACACACGCAGATTCACGGTCCTGCTTCGTTACTGGGCAATCACGCATGCCCGGCGGCCATCGCGGCCGCCGGGCACACGCAGAGGGTTCCCAGTGACGCGGCGGGCACACGCACGCGCCCCCTAGTGGCTTGGGAAGGAGCAACGTCATATGACGTCTGCCCAAAACAAGAGGGTCTTCCTCCCGCCGTCATTTGACGGCGGGTGGTGGACAAGTGGTTAAAGCGGCATTCCAACGACATGTTTTTTTCTTTTTTTTTTTAGGAATATCTTAGGATCATAATTTAGACTATTACCACTCACGATTTTAGTAAAATTTGCCGCTACATTTAAAGAGAAGGTAAAGCCTCCTGGAAAAAAAAATACACCCTGCAAGACGAAGGCATAATGAGCTAGTATGCACCTGAGATCGAAGCCCCCGCAGTGGCCCTCGTTTGCCTCCCCTGTCGCTGCCATCTCCCCCGGTGTGACTTCCGGGTATCGCTGCTCCAGCGCTGTGATTGGCAGTGACGGCATAATCGCCTTCACTAACGGCATGCTCAGTGCGCCTGCGCCGTTGTCTACGGCGCGTATGTGCCATATACATCGGTGCCGTCTTTTCTGCAAATATCTCCTAAACCGTGTAGGTTTAGGAGCTATTTCTTGTACCTTAATCTAGGCTTACCTGTAGGTAAAAGTTGTCTGTAAGGGTTTACAACCACTTTAAGATTTGAGATAAATAATTACCTTATATTTTCGTGTCTTGGCAGTTCCCATATTGCTTGTGGGCATGTGAAGCCCACAAGCATTATCTTCCGGGATACGGTGCAGCTGAATGACCAGCATGCACCGCCCGTTCCCGCGCATGTGCAGTATGAGAAGCTTGCAGCGGAGGAAACTTCTCACGTTGCCATCACAATGGGCGGCGTCGGCGGAAGTGCCCGCCCCGTTGTGATGGCAACCAAGATAAGCAAAATAGTAAAAGCTTGTCATCGCGTCACTTCCAGTTTCGGAATTTCGCAATGACGAGCGGCGGCGATCCACACTGACTCCTGGGAATTATGACACAAAGCTCCCAGGAGATAGTGCGCCGCTGGATATGACGGACATATCCACGGGTGGCAGAAGGCGTAAACTACTTCGAAAACATTACTATCTGGGTAATCTTACATAAAAAAATTTAAAAAACTTTCCATTGCAGAAAATATATGCTCTAATAATACTTTTGAGAAAAAGTTTTAAAAGTGGGTGGAACTGCACTTTAACTAAGAATGGAGAGTGAGAGAAGCACTGGCTGCAGCTGCTCTCTGTAGCTGCTGCCCTGCGGTGGTGAACTGGTTAACAGCTGTTTCAGGAAGAAGAGGGAGCTGCTGAGCAGGAAGAGTTCAATAGACTGAGTCAGGTAGCACTGCACTGTGGGAACTGTAGTCTGGAGGAGAGACTCTGCTAGTGGCCTAATTGCTGTGTGTGACCGGATGGTGAGCTGCAATATCACTGTAACTGGTGAGCTGCTGCTGTGGGGATTTACTACCTGCTGCTAGAGAGAAAGGAACTGACTATACAGCCATCCAGTAGCCTTATTTGCTGCCTACAGGTGTGACTGGGTCTGTCCTCATGTACAACTTGGCCCCAACATTAGCCGGCTAAGGAGCTAAAATTAGAATTTTTTTTTTTTGGGGGGGGGGGGGCTTTATCCCATCCCCGTTAAGGATATTGGGGAGGAAATATAGCTAGTTGGGTATATTGAATATGTGAGCTTATGCCGGTTATATATATTTTTTTCCTGTTTCAAATATAGGCACAGATTGATGATATTGAGTAAGCTAAATGTGTTAGCAGATGTGGAGTCTTCTGGCCTGATTGCTTAAAGCGGTTGTATACCGCAAAACTTTTTTTTTTTTTTAAACTTGCAAGGCAAAGGCATAATGAGCTAGTATGACTAGCATACTAGCTCATTATCAATCACTTACCTTAGATCGAAGCCCCTGCAGCAGTCCTCGGACACGTCCTCCGTCGCCGCCATGATACCCGGAGTGACTTCCGGGTATCGCCGCTCCGGCGCTGTGACTGGCTTGAGCGGCGATGACGTCACTCCCGCGCATGTGCGAGGAACGGCACGATCCACGCGCATGCGCAAGTTCCGGCAGTGTCCGGCGGGCTCCCATTCAAGAGCCGCCGCGCTCAGTGCGCCTGCTCCGTTATCTACGGCGCGCATGCGCCGTAGATATCGGTACAGTCTTTTTTGCAAATATCTCTGAGACCGTGCAGGTCTCAGAGATATTGCAAGCACCTACAGGTAAGCCTTAATGTAGGCTTACCTGTAGGTGCATGTAGTATTTTAGGCTATACAACCACTTTAACTATAGTGCCAATTAATGTATCTATTGATTAAAATCCAGTATCTGGCAGCGTTTAAATCTTGCTGTCTCGAATTTATGCACAAGATGACGATACTGAGTAGATGATATACATATGTATAGTGTCTAGTATATTGTTGTACGGTGGCCACTAGATGGCAGCAATCACAAATCTTTATGTAGTGAACTGGGTGATTCCCTTATGACACTCCAAATATATCCAATGGTTCCGGTTTATGAGCTTGTGGCAGGACGGGTGGTATTATATGCCTAGGAGCCCCGACTGCTTTGCTCTCCGTCCAGCTGGATGGACGAGTGAAGGATTAATCTGGGCACCGTTAGGCCGCGGCCATTACCGTGCATGCGTGAAGTGACGGTGCATGCGCGGTAGCATATTCAGTAACGTAAGGCTCACAGCTGATTCAGCTGGGCACTGACGTCTTAGGGAGGCGGTTTTGGTGCAAATTCCACCCTATTTAGGAGTGAAATGATTGTTTGCATATGTGGGTCATTATTTGGAGGTACTTTCAATGGTGGCAGATGTATCCAGTTCGGATTAGGTGAAGAGTGTGGACGGTTTAGCTGTGACATCCTCTCTGTGAAAGTTAAGGTATATAAATTGCGTTTGAATTTGACTAGATGATATAGGATGTGCACGCTTTCTGGGAATGTACATGTGTATTGTTTCTCCTATGCTATTTCCAGATCTGATACTGTGCACTGTATCCCGGCCATTGGAATCTACCTACGGTACCTTTTTTGTTCATGAATTTGAACAGAAGGTTTCTCTTCTAGGTATGTTTCATATGATGGAGAATAAATGGCTAAATTATGCTTTAAGTGGAGGGTATGTTATAGTTGTGTGTCATCTATCTTTTTCCTGCCTTTTTTTTAGTACCTTTTGGTTAAACATAGGATTGAACAGCTTGAATTGCCAATCCCTATATATTGGACCCTTTTTTGACTTTTGGGATAAGCCCTTCCATTCAACCCCAGGCCCGACTGACATAGACAGATGCCACACTGTAGTGCTATGGCAGGAATGTTTAATGCCCCTAAGGGGCTTCCCAAAGTCAATACAAACCAGATGTAAGTTTTTTAACTACTGTATAACAACTATTAATATTGCAACTATTTATGAACTTAGGGACATTTGTGAATGTATATTATTTGTATCCATTTGTTTCTTTTACAGCAACTCTACTACATTCATTCCCCTCCAAGGAAAACCCTGAAGAAGCCGACAAGGCGAAACGCGTCGGTTTGTATATCTCCTCAGATATGTGAAATTTTGTTTGCCATGGTTATCCATGACTGCATCTGTCTAAAGAGGAATTACTATACTTTGGAGAAGGGGAAGTTTGTTTCATAAAACTATCAATTGACCAAGTAAGGAAAATCCACTCTTAGACAGTTGTCACCAGATTTCCCCAATATTCCTGTGACAACTAAAAATTTGGGCATGAGAAATGTAGAGGGGAGTCTCCCCAGTGAGGCCACAGCTAGCAATAATAACTTCCAGAAAGAATGATCTGGATCCATAGTGGATTTTCTCTTGTGGTGTTGAGTTGAATATATAAAAAATCCATGAGATTTAGAAGATGTGCCACCAATGGTTCAAAGTCCATCTTTTTATGTTAACATAGCTTATCAAAAAAGAAACTAGCCAAAGAATTGTGGGGGGTTTAAGGGGTCCCCCTCCAGCAGGGGTCAATACACTGATGAAAATTTGACTGTAGTAACACCAGACTCAAAAAAGGCAAAAAAATATAGAATCTATGCATATCTTTGAGAAAGCAGGCTTTAGCAGCTAGGACAAAATAATCGAATGGGTAGACATATGCAGTTTATTCGTTCTGAATTAAAACTCGGACGAATTTTCGTTTTTATAAATAGTACCGAATTTAAACTAATCTGAAACAATAAAAAAAAAATTCGGACGAAATTCAAATTTGAATCATTTCAAATAGATTTCAAATCAATTTTGAATAGTTTTCAAATTTGAATCGTTTTGCAATTTCCAAAGAGAATAAAAAAGAATACAAAATAAAGGAATAAAATATAAAAAAATATCAAATAGGAAAGAATATAACAGAAAATAAAAGAATATAATATAATAGAGTAAAACAGAACAAAATAGAAAATAAAATAACAGGATAGAATAGAATAGAAAAAAATTGAATAGAATACAAAAAGAATAGAATAAAATAGAAATAATATAACCATCTTCTGAAATTCGAATTTCAAATAGAATAAATTTGAATTTGAATACATACCGTAAGAAAAAAAAATAGAATATACTATAATAGAAGGGAAAATAATAGAATTAATAAAAAAATAGAATCGAAAGAATATAACAATTTCCCAAAATTCAAATCGAATCAAATCGAATTTCAATAGAATAGAAAAGAATAGATTAGAATAGAATAGAAAATAACAGAATAGTATAGGAAAAAAAATTGAATAGAATAGAAAGAATATAACCATTTTGCAAAATTCTAATAAAATAAATTTGAGCTTGAATAGAAGGAATAGAATAAACAAATAGAAAAATAATAGAAATTTAAAAAAAAACAATAGATTATAATATAATAGAAAGAATATTACCATTTCCCAAAATGAAAATACAATCAATTTGAATTTGAATAGTATAGAAAATAATAGATTAGAATAGGAAGATGGTTATATTCTTTCTATTCTATTCTGTTTTTTTCTATACTATTCTGTTATTTTGTGTTCTATTCTTTTCTACTCTATTCAAATTCAGATTGATTCTATTTGAATTTTGGGAAATTGTTATATCATTTCTATGTTATCCTATTTTATTTTGAATTATATTATTTTCTATGCTATTCTTTTCGAATTTCAAATGATGGTTATATTCTTTGTATTTTATTCTATTCCTTTTTTATTCTATTGTATTCGTTTCTATTTCATTCTAGTCTGTTCTTTCATTTTCTATTCTATTTTGTTCTGTTTTACTCTATTATATTCTATTATTTTATTTTCTGTTATATTCTTTTCTATTTTATTATATTTTTTTCTATTCTATTCCTTTATTTTCTATTTTATTATATTCTCTTTGGAAAATTGAAAACGATTTGAATTCCAAAACTAGTCGAATTCAAAAACTATTCAAATTTGAAAACTTTTCAAATTCGAATTTGAAAACTATTCGAAATTGATTTGAAAACTATTCAGATTACAAAAATTCGAATCAATACGAATACGAATAAACAAAACTAATTACAAAAACAAATTAAATGGATTAAACAAATTTAACTAAACAAATTTATGTAAAAAAATAAATAAAATTAAAACTATTTTATTTCGTTCTGCACATGTCTTTTAATGGGGACAAAAACAGCAATGAAAACATGACAGGGATTCTAAACTTTTCCTGCTTTACCAAAAACTACAAAAAAGGTTTTGGTTATAGATATGCTTTAATGTCAGCCAGTGGTATGGTCAACTTTCCTAAAACATAACTGAAGTCCTCATCACTTACCTTTCCTTCAATGGTCCGACATCTCTCACCAGCATCCTTTACTTTTCTTCCAGGGGCTGGGCTGCAGGCATTTCCATTGGCTGGCATGGGATGACATCACACCTTCACATGCACAGGACTTCAATCATTCTGGCACACAGGATCTATGCCAGAATGTAAACATTCCAAAGAAGACAGCAAGCAGGCAGGTAGGATTATTTTATTGTAGAAGAGACATTAAATGTCTATTCGTCAATAAAGAACCCACCTTCTCGCATTCTAATTTAAAGTGATTGTAAACGATCACCTTGTAAAACAACCCATTCAGTTTAAAATAGAAATAAAAGACAAAACATTTTTCTATAGATATAAAAAATATATAAATACCTTTCCCCCCCTTTTTTATAAGTGATCCCATTCCCTCTATTCTCAGCTGCATAAGATCTGGGGGGAGGAGAAGCAGCAGCAGCACACTGAGCTTCCCAGTGAATGGTTGGGCAGCAGGGGCGTGTCAGGACAAGTCTAATCATTGGAGGAGAGCACAGTGAGTTCCCAGCATAGCTAGAGAACTGACCACGGTGTCTCCTGCTTAGTGTGGTCAGCTTTTAATTGAAAAGCAAGGGGACTGGCAGGAACTCCAGGGATTTCACATAAAGGAAGCAATACAAAGAGAACAGGATACTTTATCATACAAGTACATGGTACAGCAGACACATATCAGGAATATGAAGTGTTGGGGTAACAAACGCTCTAAGCCTGGCCTAACATTGATCGAAATTCAGACAGTTTAGCAGGGACACCAGCAGTAATCATTGCATTCTACCCAATGGGAAGGCTCCCCTCCCCCTCCTCATCTGTCGCTGCAGGAGAGATTGCCCCATCAACACTAACTGTGTTGATGGGGGAATTGAGCGATTTTCTTCCTTTCACCAAAGAAAATTGAATCGTCTATGGACTGCTTAAGACTTAGTTCCGCTTAAATTGGGGCTCGCTATAAGATAACAAAAATGTGTTTTCCCAGCACATCTTCTTCATTGTACTTAACCGTTTGCCGACCAGCCACCATCATTTCACAGCGGCAGGTCGGCTCTCCTGCGCAAATCGCTCTTGCAGGCGCGATAGCGACCCACGATCGCCTATTACAGAAGCAGAACGGGGATCTGCCAGTGTAAATAAGACGATTCCCCGTTCTGACAGGAGACATGACAGAGATCTTCTGTTCCCAGTGATCTCTATCATGTCCCTGGCAGCCCTCCCTACAGTTAGAACACACATTAGGGAACACATTTAACCCCTTGATCGCCCCCTAGTGTTAACCCTTTCCCTGCCAGTGACATTTACACAGTAATCAGTGGCTATTTATAGCACTGATCGCTGTATAAATGTCACTGGTCCCAAAAAAGCGTCAAAAGCATCCGATTTGCAATGTCGCAGTCCCACTAAAAATCACAGTTTACCGCCATTACTAGTAAAAAAATAAAAATGGCATAAATCTATCCCCTATTTTTTTATAACTTTTACGCAAACCAATTAATATACGCTTATTGTGATTTTTTTTTTACCAAAATATGTAGACGAATATATATCGGCCTAAACTGATGAATGAATCCGTTTTTTTATACATTTTTTTGGATATGTATTATACCAAAAAGTAGAAAAAAATTTTTTTTTTTTTAAATTGTCGCTGTTTGTTTGTTTATAGTGCAAAAAATAAACACTGCAGAGGTGATCAAATACCACCAAAAGAAAGCTCTATTTGTGGGGAAAAAAGGACGTCAAATTTATTTGGCTACAATGTCACACGACCGCGCAATTGTCAGTTAAAGCGATGCAGTGCCGTATCACAAAAAATGGCCTGGTCATTAAGGGGGCAAATCCTCCCGGGGCTGAAGTGGTTAAGAGACACCATTGCCTTGACCATTTTGGACTAATTGACAGTGTCTTTGCAAAGGGTATCCCCAATACTGATACTCACCCCCTCTTTTCATAATCACAGCCGGTACTAAATCCTCATTGTCGGCTGGAGTTGGGTGCTAGGGAGAGCAGGGACCTCATTTCTTCCATCAGGTTACAGTACTTTGGTATATCGATTGGCTGTTAACTCAAGCACTGTTAAGCCTCATACACACGGTTCGATTGTTGGAAGGGGATTGTCTGTTGGTAGACTGTTGTCCTAAAACATTACCGTTAGTATCCTCCTTTACACAATTTTTTTCCAATTTTCGACCAACAAATGTTGGATGACAGGCTAGTAAATTTTTGGCGGACAACGGCTCCACGTCAGATTTTCGTATGGTCAGTACACAAATCCGTCACACAAAAGTCGAAAGTACAAATACGCATGCTCGGAATCAATGCTCACCAAACACGAAATTAGCAGAAGGGGCCCAAAGGATGGCGCTCAAGAGCTAAAATTCCTCGTAGTCTGTCACTACGTTCGTGTTTGTGGCACGACAATTGTGTGCCCTGAATGGCCGAGGTGATGACATTTCTTTAGGATGATACTTTAATCTTGGGTAAGCCACTTCCTATGAACTATTTGGGGATGAGGACTATCATTGAAAGGATTAGTAGACACTTCCTATCATGGTTGAGCTATAAAGTAAGTAGATGGTGGCATCTGTTCAGAGATGGAGACTGGTACCATGACTAGGATTTGTTGACCATTTAACCATTCCACTACAACGTTTGTGCTATGAGACTGTGTACTATACATCTAATCCTATTAGAGACATTTGTGTTACTCATGCAGCACCTGTTTTGTACTATGTAATCCCATTAGGAGCTCTGCTCGTTTAAAGCCAATATTCCACCGTTTCTTCTCTCTGAATCAGAGTCATTTTGTGGGTAGAAAACAGGAGCTGCTCTCATCAAAAAGAAGGAATTGTCCACTCAATGACTACAGAAGTGAAAAATACACGTTGATGGTACTGATGGAAGTATTTCCAACATGCCATAATGCACACAAGGAAGCAGAATTAAAGTGTCTGTTAGGCCTCGTACACACGACCGATTTTCTCGGCAAGAACCAGCAAGAAACTTGCTGGCAGAGAGGTCTTGCCGAGTAAATCGGTCGTGTGTACGCTGCTATCGGGTTTCTCGTCGAGAAAACCGACAAGAAACCTCGACGAGAAAATAGAGAACCTGCTCTCTATTTTCTCGTCAAGATTCTCCTCGGCATGTTTCTCGACGAGAAAAGTGAGTGTGTGTACACTTACCTGTCCTCCCGGAAGCCCGCGCATGTTCGAAATGAATTCGACGCATGCGCGGTAGCTTCCTAGGCATACGTAGGGTAGACCAAGATGGCGGCGACGGCATCGAATGTGACGAGCGCATGCTCGACGTAGTCGATGACGTCACCGCGTACACTCCTTTCAAAGAACCGCGGGTTCTTTGAAACGAGCGTGTGTACACTCGGCCGGGACAAGTTTCTTGTCCAAGAATCTCGTCGAAAAAAACGACATGTTTTTTTCAACGAGAATCTCGGCCGTGTGTACGAGGCCTAAGTTTAAACTTTTTTTTTTGGATAGAGTACATGTAAGTGGGGTGCAGCGTGGTGCCGCGGCAATAACTTATACAGTCAGATGCAATAATAAACTTGTATTGAAGTATTGATCTATTCACAACAAACCCAGTGGAGAGACTGCTCAGCCAGGTGCACTCACGATTTCAGCAATGTGAACAGAGTGGGTTCTAGCCGGAATGACTGTGTCTATAGAGAGGGGCAGAATGCAGCCTGGCCCTCTCATGTCCATTCGAGAAGATCTCCAAAGAGATGCGACCCTATACTCATTTTTAGGAACCTTTACCTACCGCTAGAACTGTCCCTAACAGACGGGGTATCTTTCCCTGCACTACCTGCTCGCACAAAGCACACAAAACCCGGGAACCAGGCCTTAAATGGGCTCTGCGGACCCAAGATGGCTTCCAGAGTCATATGGAGCAACAGTATCCAACTGGATCGCTTCCACAGTGACCCAGGAAACCATAGAGGAACCTTATAAAACAAAACTAAACTTGCGCTTAAGGATCAAGCAGTGAATTAAATATGAAATGAAATTAATAAGACCGCAGCTGCTGCAACATAAGGTACTAACACCTTGGAATAGAATGGGAAAAGGTTAACGTAGTGCTAGCGGAAAAAAAGAGCACACCAAAATATACAACACATGGATGTGTCCACCCCCTAGTGTTGGAACTGTGCAGAAAATATTATTACAATTTTGCAAATCAATTAACATATAAATGTGACCACCACTGATAATAAATGTGCAAACACTTAAAAATAAATGGTTGATAAATATAAATAAATATCATAAATAGAACACTAGCACTTGATGTAAAATGAAGCTAAATATATCCAAAAACGGTATCCGGGTTAGCGGTTACCCCTCTTGTGGCCCCACTCACCAAACGAAGAAATATGAGTCACCAAGTGGGTCATAAATGCTAAGTCCGGAAAAAACTTGGGGTTCAGTAAAAAGGCTTGATGGGTTCAATGAAGAGACGAATCATAATGTGGGAGAGAGAGAACATACATGTGAAGTACCGCCTGAGAACATGTAACATAACGCTGTTAACTGAGAGACTCACGAGACTGCAGTAAAGACAAGCGTCAGTGTGTTCCGGGTTCGCATGCGTGCGTTCCACGAGAACTGGAAGTAACGTCACTGGTTCTAGTTTGGCCGAAAGATGCAATTTGCGGCCAAACTAGAACCAGTGACGTTACTTCCGGTTCTCGTGGAACGCACGCCTGCGAACCTGGAACACACTGACGCTTGTCTTTACTGCAGTCTCGTGAGTCTCTCAGTTAACAGCGTTATGTTACATGTTCTCAGGCGGTACTTCACATGTATGTTCTCTCTCTCCCACATTATGATTCGTCTCTTCATTGAACCCATCGAGCCTTTTTTCTGAACCCCAAGTTTTTTCCGGACTTAGCATTTATGACCCACTTGGTGACTCTCATATTTCTTCGTTTGGTGAGTGGGGCCACAAGAGGGGTAACCACTAACCCGGATACCGTTTTTCAATATATTTTGTTTCATTTGACATCAAGTGCTAGTGTTCTATTTATGATACTTATTTATATTTATCAACCATTTATTTTTAAGTGTTTGCACATTTATTATCAATGGTGGTCACATTTATATGTTAATTGATTTTGCAACATTGTAATAATATTTTTCTGCACAGTTCCAACACTACGGGGTGGACACATCCATGTGTTGTATATTTTGGTGTGCTCTTTTTTTCCGCTAGCACTGCATTAACCTTTTCCCATAGAGGAACCAGGTTACTCCTGAGACTATCACTCTGGCTGCAGAGTTGCTGCAGTTGAGCACCAACTGTAATGGAGGAAATAAACTGCACCTGTCTACATACATAAGAACAAAAACATGTCATTTAATTTTTAGCTATCTCTGTTGGGAATATCTTCATTCACTTTCTGTCTCTGAGGCCTCGTACTAGACATGTGCACTGCCAAAAAATTTGTTAGTTTTCGTTTTCATTTCATTCTTTTTTTTTTTTCGTTTTTCGGGTCATTCGTTATGATCGCAATTCGTAAATTCGTAAATTTGTACATTCGTAAATTTATACATTCGTAAATTTGTACATTCGTAAATTTGTACATTCGTAAATTTATACATTCGTAAATTTGTACATTCGTAAATTTGTACATTCGTAAATTTATACATTCGTAAATTCGTACATTCGTAAATTTATACATTCGTAAATTTATACATTCGTAATTTCGGAAATTTGGAAATTCGATATTTTCGAAAACCCGAAAATTTGAAAATCTGAAAAAATAACTATTAAATTATAGTTGTAATTTCCTTTCAAATTTGGCTGTTAGCGAACGTAACGAATACAAATTTATCTGAAGTTACGCATAACCTGAAATAACAAATGCTGCATCTAAACAAATGGAACGGAACAAATTAATAATAATAATAATAAAACGTTTTTATTATTATTATTGTTATTTATTATTATTATTAATTCATTACGTTCCATTCGTTTAGATACGGCATTCATTATGTCGGAAAACAATTCGTAACTTCGTTAAGTTCACTAACAGCCAAATTTGAAAGGAAATTACAATACCTATAATTGAATAGTTAGTAATAGTTAAGTTATTAGTTAATTATTATTTCAGATTTCCGAATTTACTAATTTACGATTGTAGGAATGTACAAATTTACGAATGTACGAATATTCGGAAATTCGTAAATTCAAATTCGAATTTCCGGATAGTTGTACATTCGTAAATTCGTGCATTGGTAAATTCGTATATTCGTAAATTCGTACATTCGTAAATTTGAATTTACGAATATTCGTTAAAATTCGTTAAATGAGTTTTCGTTAATTCGGATATTTCCGAATTAACGAATTTGTCGAAATTCGTTAAAAAACGAATTCGGAACGAAACGAATTGCACATGTCTACCTCGTACACACGACCGATTTTCTCGGCAAGAACCAGCAAGAAACTTGCTGGCAGAGAGGTCTTGCCGAGTAAATCGGTCGTGTGTACGCGGCTATCGGGTTTCTCGTAGAGAAAACCGACAAGAAACCTCGACGAGAAAATAGAGAACCTGCTCTCTATTTTCTCGTCGAGATTCTCCTTGGCATGTTTCTCGACGAGAAAAGTGAGTGTGTGTACACTTACCTGTCCTCCCGGAAGCCCGCGCATGTTCGAAATGAATTTGACGCATGCGCGGTAGCTTCCTAGGCATACGTAGGGTATACCAAGATGGCGGCGACGGCATCGAATGTGACGAGCGCATGCTCGTCGTAGTCGATGACGTCACCGCGTACGCTCCATTCAAAGAACCGCGGGTTCTTTGAAACGAGCGTGTGTACACTCGGCCGGGACAAGTTTCTTGTCCAAGAATCTCATCGAAAAAAACGACATGTTTTTTTCAACGAGAATCTCGGCCGTGTGTACGAGGCCTGAGACAGAACAGGGGGAGGAAATCACTACAAGGTGAAGGAAATGCCTCTTTTACACAGTTTTCACTGGAACAGGCATTACAGAAGATTTTTTTCTTACCTCTTGTTTTGGTAACAAATATAAGATTTTAGATTTAATGTCACTTTCTGCAAGGTGTCAATGGCCAACATAAAAATAGAGAAGATAAAGCTGAAAATGGTTTTAATCCTTCCATACTCATTTAAAATATTTAAACATTTAAAAGATACTCTACACCAGACCAGCCCAGAAGGTTGGAAGCAGATGTCTCCTCTCCACTTTGGACTTCAGAGCAGCCTCAGTTATGGCAACATCCAGGTGTCATGGTGACAGGAGGATGACTAGGCATTCAGGAGCAACTTGAGCATTGGGCAGAAGGGTACAAGCTATTTCCTGTCTTTTTTACCATATGTTCTACAACCCTGTTACTCTTTCGTCCATGGACCGACACATCTTCTCTATTGACAAAGTGGGTATTATCCGTTAATTAGGAGTGACTAGGCAGAAAACTTGTAAAAAGTGTTGCATCACACCAGGGCCGGCCCAAGACATTGTGCTGCCTGGGACCAAGAATGAAATTCTGCCCCCCCCCCAACAAAAAAAAAATCACGCCCACCAAAAGGCCCCCACATTCATTATTTTATATCATGATAACTAAAGGGGACCCGTCATGGCTCTATACATGTATAGGAGTAAAAAGAGGACCTGTCGTGGCTCTATACATGTATAAAGAGGACCTGTCATGGCTCTATACATGTATAAAGGATAATAAAGAGGACCTGTCGTGGCTCTATACATGTATAAATGAGTATAAAGAGGACCTGTCATGGCTCTATACGTGCATATAGGTGTATAAAAGGACCTGTCAGGGCTCTATACATGTATATAGGAGTATAAAGGGACCTGTGCATGGCGGGCGGCCGCAATGTCTTTTGCGCAAACTAATCAATGTACGCTAATTATGTTTTTTTTTGGTACCAAAAATATGTAGAAGAATACATATTGGCCTAAACTGATGAAGAAATTATTTTTTTATACATTTTTGGGATATTTATTATAGCAAAAAGTAAAAAATATTGTTTGTTTTTTTTTTTTAATTGTTGCTCGTTTGTTGTTTATAGTGCAATAAATAAAAACCGCAGAGGTGATCAAATATCACCAAAAGAAAGCTCTATTTGTGGGAAAAAAAGGACGCCAATTTTATTTGGGTACAGTGTCGCATTACCGCGCAATTGTCAGTTAAAGCGACACAGTGCCGTATCGCAAAAAATGGCCTGGTTATTAAAGGGTTTGTGTAGCGGGGTGTTCCCCTATATTGGGAAGAAACTACATTACCCATAACCCCATTCTTGTTGTGACGTTCCACCGCAGAGACTCATGGGAGGGGTTATAAAAGGAAGAGGTGGGGCCGGGCTCGGTCTCTTTGGCGACACGAGACTTCACGGACGGATCCTCCTGTGCGGATGTGTCGGAGGGGCAAGGCCTGAAGCCTGAGGCCTTGCTCTGCACCGAAGAGCCTTCCATCCTCCCCTCTGCGAGCCTGGGTGGCATCTGACTTTGTGAGCTACCGCCTTGTCGGATCGGGGACCCGATCGTTGGAGAGATCGAGAGTGTGTGACACGGCCGGTGGAGGTTTTCCCGGACTGGATCCGTAGTCCGGCGGGTGAGAGGGCATAAGCCCAGCTTAGATACTGTTGCTGTGTATAGGCCTATAGACTGCCGTGGCCTACAAGTTATTTTCATACCCCTTGGATTACAAAGTTATACTCTGTTTAAGTGCACCACCATTACAGACCTGCCGGTGAAGAAAGAAGGACTAAGCTAAATATTAGAACCAGGCCTGGTGGGGATTCTAGCGTGTTTGATTACTGCGCCATAGGGCACTTAGTTAACGGTCGCCCGTATGGCGCACTTGTAGCGTGTGTTACTATATAGTGTGTTAGAGTGGCAGGACGCTGCCCTTAGGAGTGATTGTTTAGAACTGTGATTATTGTTACCCCTTTTATTCATATTGAGAATTGATGAGTAAAACACTTTACCTATTACAATTCATTACTGTGTCCTTGCTTAGTTATTCTATTGCATAGGACATATCATTGATTGTTAGTACTAGCTGTGCCAGAAGGGGATAGAGCCTATTGCCGGGGGTTGGCGGAGCTGCACTCAGGGCCCAAAATCTAAGTCTGCGGCCTCCTTAGTTGGAGGTATCGCTACACGTGGGGGTTCTCGTCCGGGATCCTGATGCAGCAAGCGAACGCCAGAAGTGCCGGCATGGACCCCATGGATCCAAGAGCGGTAGAAGAGTGGTGCAAAGCCGCTAATACAGAGCCAAAACAGTCGATAGCCATTAACCTTCCTGGCGAGAAATGGTCAAGTGAGACGGTAGAGGAACTGCTGAGTTCAGTGTCCCCAGATCACACACCGTGGGTGATAGACATGAAGACAGACCCAAACATCTCATATCAATACGCATTAGTGGAATATTGGGACGGGATGCCAGAGGCCTGTAAGCACAAGTGTCTGCGGACGCCAGACAACAGAACATTTAGGCTGGCGCACGCAATAACTGTAGAAAGGGAACCATCCCCTACGGGATCGCCACAGGCTGCGGCCCGAACTACACCTGAAAGAGAAGACAGGGCGCCACCTCCGGTGGCACCTGCATCGGCCACTGCTATATCACCAGAACTGATAAATGCAATAGGGGATTTGCTAGCCAAATGTCAGAAGACAAGTACGGTGCATGTGGAAACTAGCTACCGGAGACTAAAAATATTCTCAGGGAAGCTCCCTGTCCCGGCAGGGGAAGAAGATTTTGATACTTGGGTGGAACAGGCATTACAGGCAGTGGAGGCATGGGAGGTGCCGGAGGCACAGAAGAGGCAGCGAGTGTTAGAAAGCCTTAAAGGTGCAGCAGCAGAAGCAGTGAAAAGTTTCCGGTTTGGGAATGCAGGGTGCACGGCGCAGGATTGTCTAGCTATGCTGCAGGAAGAGTTTGGTCAATTAGACAAGGTGACAGAGACGGTCTACCAGTTTGAACACACTTTCCAAAAACCGGAGGAGAAACTTTCCGAGTATGTCAGAAGGCTAAACAGGCTGCTGTGCAAGATTGTGTTAAAGAAAGGGATGAAGCCCCAAGATGCCGATGCGGCAAGAATGAAGCAAGTCTTAAAGGGAGCGCTACGCTCCGATCCAGTCTGGCTGCACCTGAAAACCTTGGGAGGAGGAATGTTGCTGACTTATGCTGATTTAATAAAAATTATCAGAGATGAGGAGGCGCTGCAACAGGACCAGCAGAAGGATAAGACAAGTGTTGTACCCGCACAGGTGCTGGTCAATCCAGTGATGACCCCTGAAAGAGAGGCGGAGATAGACACCCTAAAAACTCAGATGTCCAAGGTATTAGAGATATTGACCTCTCTGATAGCAAAAGACACAGAGTGTCCCAAGAAGAAGGAAAGTCCAAGGAAGGAATTGTTCCCGATTGCCTCAGCACCCGAACCTTTACAAGAATGGGGAGATATAGTCTGCTTCAACTGTGGGGGAGTTGGCCACATTGCAGCCACATGTTCTAGTCCGAAGAAGAAGAGACCAGACAACCGCAAGCCGGCGGGAAACTTCAGAGGGCCCCGGTGAAGGAGTCAACCGGGTGCCCACCATCTTCAGTAAACTCCAAGCTGAATGCAAAGAAAAACAAAAAGAGAGATAGAACACCAAAGGGGAAACGTAATACCCCTCAACAAAGCTATACCCCAAGAAGAAGGGGGGAGACCCCTCAGGAGAGGCACGGCACCCCCCAAAGGAGGTGCCCACCCAAGAAAAATAATAGTACACTTCAGCGGGTTCCTACACCCATTAAAAGGAGGGAAGTCAGTGCATACCAGGCTCAAGAAAGGTTCAAGTCCAAAGGGAATAGGACAAGAGAGAGTCCAAAGGGAAAAGGTCTGAAGAAGGCAGCTCCTGCCGGACCATATCCAGAGAAGCTGGTAGGCCCGTCCCCTATAGTGCCCATTCAAGTGGAGGGAGTCTACACCAGGGGCCTCCTGGACACCGGGGCACAAGTGACCCTACTATACCGGGACTTCTACGACAGGCACCTGAGTCATCTGCCTATCCAGAAGATAGAGGAGCTGGAAATATGGGGAATTGGAACCCAGAGTTTCCCTTACGACGGCTACCTTCCCGTCCAAATAACCTTTGACCCATCCGTGGCTGGGAAGGCCGAAGTGATTGACACCCTGGCAGTTGTGTGTCCTAGGCCGCCTGGAGCCAACAAGAATTCCCTTATAATAGGGACGAACACGGACCTGGTCCGAAGACTCCTGACCCCTCTAGTGACGGAAGAAAGACAAGCAGCTACCAAGATCCATCCCATGCTGAAGACAGCCTACCAACGGCTGGTCCAAGAGCGGGAGACCCCTGGAGAGGAGATAGGGAAGTTGTGGAGACTTGGAAGAGAAGGGGTAGTGTTGCAGCCCGGTGAAGTAACCTGTCTCAGGGCCACTGTGAAGCTTACTTGGGAACAGCCTGGTCCCTTTGTCATGCTGGAGTCAGACCCAAGGGGTGAATCCTCAGGCCTGGAGGTGATACCGGAAGTGATTCCGCTGAAGGTCCTGAAGAAGGCCCATTATAGAGTTCCAGTGAGTGTTAGGAATACTACCAAAGACCCCATGGACATCCCAGCCAGAATGTTGCTAGGCCAGGTGAGCCCGGCGGCCCCTGTTACCCTGTCAGAAGTGAAGAGGACAGGTGAAGAAGCGGATGTTTGGGAGAAGCTGACCATGGAAAACCCGAATCTGTCCAGGGCTTGGAAAGAGAGAGCCAAGGCCCAGTTGAATAGATGGGAGAAGATCTTCTCTAGGGATGAATTTGATGTGGGGTGTGCAAGAAGTGCCACCCATCGGATCCGCCTCCAAGAAGATAAGCCCTTCCGAGAGAGAGTCAGGCGGGTCCCGCTAGCAGATCTGGAGGATCTGAGGGAACAACTTGCAGAACTCAAGAGGACTGGTGTGATACGGGAGTCCAGAAGCCCCTATGCCTCTCCCATAGTAGTGGTCCGAAAGAAGAATGGATCATTGAGGCTCTGTATAGACTACAGGACTCTCAACAGGAGAACCATACCTGACCAATACACCACTCCGAGGATAGAGGATGCCCTACAGAGCTTGTCTGGAGCCAAATGGTTCAGCGTTATGGATCTCAAGAGTGGGTACTATCAGATTCCGATGCACCCAGCAGACAAGGAGAAGACAGCTTTCATAACCCCAGTGGGGTTCTTCGAATTCGACCGGATGCCCCAAGGTCTGTCTGGAGCCCCAGCTACTTTCCAACGCCTCATGGAGAAGACAGTAGGGGACATGAACTTGATCGAAGTCCTTGTATACCTAGACGATGTCATTGTCTTTGGGAGAACCTTGGAGGAACATGAAGAGAGGCTGGAGAAGGTGTTGAGAAGACTCAGTGAGGAAGGACTTAAGCTTTCGCCTGAGAAGTGTCGGTTCTACCAGTCTTCTGTGAACTATCTGGGGCACATAGTATCTGAAGAAGGGGTGGCCACAGACCCTGAGAAATTGGAGGCAGTTACCTCCTGGCCACAGCCCACCACAGTAACAGAACTCAGATCCTTCTTGGGCTTCTGCTCCTACTATAGAAGGTTTGTGGAGGGATTTGCTCGAATTGCTAGACCATTGAATGAGTTGCTCAAGACTGAAGGAGAGGAGGATGGATCGGGGCCCAGGAGGCCAGGAGAGTCCATCAGAGATCAGTGGAATCAGAGGTGTGAAGAGGCTTTCCAGGAATTGAAGAGGAGCCTGACCACTGCACCAGTCTTGGCCTATGCAGACCCAACCAAACCCTATGAACTGCACGTGGATGCTAGTCACGACGGTCTGGGAGGAGTACTTTACCAAGAACATGAGGGGCAATTGCGGCCTGTTGCCTATGTGAGTAGAAGCCTGACCCCCTCTGAGAAGAACTACCCCACTCACAAGCTGGAGTTCCTGGCCCTCAAGTGGGCGGTAGTAGACAAGCTCAAAGACTACCTGTACGGAGCAGAGTTCACTGTGAAGACCGACAACAACCCCCTTACCTACCTGTTCACCACGGCCAAGCTGGATGCCACTGGACACAGGTGGCTAGCCGCACTGTCTGGATTCAACTTCAGCCTTAAGTATAGACCAGGAGTGGGGAATCGAGACGCAGACGCCTTGTCCAGAAGATCTCATTCCCCGACCATTGAAATAGAAGATTGGACCCAAGTGGCACCGGACGGGGTGCAGGCCCTTTGTCAAGGAGCTGCATTCCAAGCCCGAGGATGCTCCAGAGCAGAGGAAATAGGAGTTACCACGGTGGGAGTCCCCAAACACTACTGTGGAGTAGCTCAATTGGAAGAGGGCAACCTACCAAGATTGTCCAAAAAGGAATTAAGGTGTGACCAATTGGAAGACCCCATGGGGAGATTGGTCCTGGAGGCCTTGAAAAATCAGGATCCAAACATACTCATGCGTCAACCCTCCAAAGAAGCTCGCCTACTGAGGAAGGAGTGGGATAGGTTGCAGTTGCATCAGGGAGTGGTCTACCGAAGGGGCCCCTCTGATGATTCAGAAGATAAGTGGCAGATGTTCCTCCCAGAGAAACATCGGGAGACTGTTTTGATGGCCTTGCATGACAATCATGGCCACCTAGGGGCTGAAAGGACTTTTCAACTTGTCAGAAGTCGGTTCTATTGGCCCTGCATGAGGGCAGAGGTAGAGGAGTACTGCCACTCATGTGCGCGATGCATCCAGAGGAAGACTTTGCCCCATCAAGCTGCCCCAATGGGCCATCTACAGAGCCAAGGGCCTATGGACCTGGTGTGCATTGACTTTCTCTGCCTCGAACCCGACCTGAGTGGACTAGGAAATGTTCTGGTGATAACCGACCATTTCACCCGGTATGCCCAGGCCTTCCCCACCAAAGATCAGAAGGCCTCCACCGTGGCCAAGGTACTTATGGAAAAGTATTTTGTCCATTATGGGCTGCCACAGAGACTCCATTCAGATCAAGGGAGGGACTTCGAGAGTAAGCTGATCCGGAAGCTCTTGGATTCGTTGGGAATCAGGAAGACTCGAACTACACCTTACCATCCTCAGGGAGATGCTCAGCCGGAAAGGTTCAACCGAACCCTGCTCAACATGTTGGGGACTCTGGAAAGCGAGAAAAAGCAACATTGGAGCAAACACATAGCAGCCATGGTACATGCTTACAACTGCACCATCAGTGATGCTACAGGCTATTCCCCATATCGACTCATGTTTGGGAGAGAAGCGAGACTACCGGTGGACCTGGCTTTTGGCACCTCACTGGACCATTCCTCCGTCACCTCTCACAGAGGATATGTGGATAGGCTCAGACACAGCCTGAAAGTAGCCTATGAACAAGCTCAAGCGGCCTCAGATCAAAGGGGAGCTCGGAATAAAAAAAATTATGACCTGAAGGTCCGGGTACAAGACCTACAGCCCGGGGATCGAGTACTGTTGCGCAATCTGGGAGTCCCCGGAAAGCACAAGCTTGCAGACAGATGGAGATCTGAACCTTATGTCATCTGCAGGAAGTTGCCGGGCCTACCTGTCTACAAGGTGAAGCCAGAGGGAAAGGTAGGCCCACTGAAGACATGGCATCGAAACCACCTGCTCCCACTGACGGAGGCAGTTAGAATACCTTCCGTGGGAGACTCCCCTGCACCGGCCTCTATCTTGGATACTCCTAGACCGCACACTCGGTCACAGACCTCCCGAGCTGGAAATGGAGAAGCCTCCCAACTTAGTGGAGATGAAGAAGGAGAGCTTGATTGGCTGTGGTCTTCCCCAACTCCAGGAACTTCTATCATAGATCTTCCAGTCACCCAAGATACCACAGATGAAACGCTGAACCCAGAGGCTACAGAATTCATCCCTTTCAGTCCTTCAACAGATTACTGGGAAGATGCCCATGATAGTTACTCCGAGGAAGAGGAGTCTGAGGCGCCAGAGCCAGAGATTCCAAGAGAGCAAAGAGCTCGAAGAGTCATTCAACCTCCTAAGAAGCTGACCTACCCCCAGATGGGGAACAGTTCGGAAGACTCTGTGGTCACTGCTAGGAGAAACGCTGAGATTCCGGATCCCTCCACTGTCCATTTGGTGGAGGGCAACCCCAGCTCACTCTCTGGCACAGTTAGTCAGGCCACCCAAGATAATGTGACCTGTGGGCAAGGGAATTCAACCCCTCAGTTATGGTGGGAATCCCCTATCCCAACATCGGTTTCAGAATTGTCCAATGTTGTATATAGTTGTTGCTAAAATTTATCTTTGGGGACCAAAGAGTTTAAGTGGGGGGAGTGTGTAGCGGGGTGTTCCCCTATATTGGGAAGAAACTACATTACCCATAACCCCATTCTTGTTGTGACGTTCCACCGCAGAGACTCATGGGAGGGGTTATAAAAGGAAGAGGCGGGGCCGGGCTCGGTCTCTTTGGCGACACGAGACTTCACGGACGGATCCTCCTGTGCGGATGTGTCGGAGGGGCAAGGCCTGAAGCCTGAGGCCTTGCTCTGCACCGAAGAGCCTTCCATCCTCCCCTCTGCGAGCCTGGGTGGCATCTGACTTTGTGAGCTACCGCCTTGTCGGATCGGGGACCCGATCGTTGGAGAGATCGAGAGTGTGTGACACGGCCGGTGGAGGTTTTCCCGGACTGGATCCGTAGTCCGGCGGGTGAGAGGGCATAAGCCCAGCTTAGATACTGTTGCTGTGTATAGGCCTATAGACTGCCGTGGCCTACAAGTTATTTTCATACCCCTTGGATTACAAAGTTATACTCTGTTTAAGTGCACCACCATTACAGACCTGCCGGTGAAGAAAGAAGGACTAAGCTAAATATTAGAACCAGGCCTGGTGGGGATTCTAGCGTGTTTGATTACTGCGCCATAGGGCACTTAGTTAACGGTCGCCCGTATGGCGCACTTGTAGCGTGTGTTACTATATAGTGTGTTAGAGTGGCAGGACGCTGCCCTTAGGAGTGATTGTTTAGAACTGTGATTATTGTTACCCCTTTTATTCATATTGAGAATTGATGAGTAAAACACTTTACCTATTACAATTCATTACTGTGTCCTTGCTTAGTTATTCTATTGCATAGGACATATCATTGATTGTTAGTACTAGCTGTGCCAGAAGGGGATAGAGCCTATTGCCGGGGGTTGGCGGAGCTGCACTCAGGGCCCAAAATCTAAGTCTGCGGCCTCCTTAGTTGGAGGTATCGCTACATTTGTAAAGGTTCGTGATTTTTCACCTTAATGCATCCTATGCATTAAGGTGAAAAAACACCTGCAATGACTGCCCCCCAGGCCCCCTGTTTTACTTACCTGAGCCCGTTCACTTGCTGTGCGCGTCCCCCGGCGTCCTCTTCTCCACGGAGTCTGGCCGTTAATTGGCTAGATTGATAGCAGTGCAGCCATTGGCTCGCGCTGCTGTCAATCACATCCAATGACCCGGGCCCTGGGGGGGGCGGGAATGAGTCATACATGTTGTGTCTATGGACGCAGCGTGTATAACAGGGAGCGCGCCCGCAAGCTAACCCCCTTGGGAGAGTGCTTCCCAGAAGGGGGTTAGCTGATGCAGGGAGGAGCCAAGACAGCCGCCGAGGAACCAGAGAATCGGGGCCACTCTTTTCCAAACGCACTGCACAGTGGAGGTAAGTATAACATGTTTGTTATTTAAAAAAACAAAGCCATACAACCGCTTTAAGTGGGCAAATCTTTCCGGTCCTTAAGTGGTTAATCAGGGCTGGGCAAGGCAAGTCCCTCTCAGAGGCTCTCATGTCTCATACAACTTGTGATGTGTGTTTGTACTTACAGTTTTGCTTCGGACTCCACCACCAGATGCGGGTTGTCACCTGCCACTCGTTGCGGATTGTCGGCTCCCACATGTTGCGCATGGTCACTTATGTCACCTGCCACACGTTGCGGGTTGCCACTTGCCACACGTTGCGGATTGTCACTTGCCACGTCACCTGCCACACGTTGCGGATTGTCATCTGCCACACGTTGCGGGTTGTCTCTTGCCACGTCACATGCCACAACATCACCTGCCACACGTTGCACATTGTCACTTGCCACAACGTCACCTGCCACACGTTGCGGATAGTCCCGTGCCACACATTGCGGATAGTCCCGTGCCACACATTGCGGATTGTCACTTGCCACGGCGTCACCTGCCACACGTTGCATATTGTCACTTGCCACAACATCACCTGCCACACATTGCGGATAGTCCCGTGCCACACGTTGCGGATTGTCACTTGCCAAGCGTCACCTGCCACACCTTGCGTATTGCCACTTGCCACATGTTGCGGATTGTCACGACGTCACCTGTCACACGTTGCGCATTGTCACTTGCCACAACGTCACCTGCCACACGTTGCAGATTGTCACTTGCCACAACGTCACCTGCCACACGTTGCAGATTGTCACTTGCCACAACGTCACCTGCCACACGTTGCGGATTGTCACTTGCCACGGCGTCACCTGCCACACGTTGTGGATAGTCCCGTGCCACACGTTGCGGATTGTCACTTGCCACACGTTGCGTATTGTCACTTGCCACACGTTGCGTATTGTCACTTGCCAAGCGTCACCTGCCACACGTTGCGTATTGTCACTTGCCACACGTTGCGGATTGTCACGACATCACCTGTCACACGTTGCGGGTTGTCACTTGCTGTGTCCCAGAGTGAAGGCAGGCAGCAGAGAGATGATATAATCTCTCTGCTGCCCATGGCTGCACAGTGAGAGTGAAACTGTGGTGATGCAGGGCGGCGGGGAGAGATGACATCATCACTCTGCTCCGCTGCCCGCTCACTTGCTGACTGATCCCAACCCCCCCCCCCGGCTGCAAGTGCTCTGCCCGCCCCTGTCACCAACAGCAGCGGCGCCGGGCTCCTCACAGGGAGCGGTGCCTGCAGTGCTCACTCGCTGACTGCCCCCTCCCCCCGCCTGTGAGTGTCCTCTCAGGCAGCGGCGCCGGTACACCGGGCTCCTCACAGGGAGCGGCGCCTGCCCATGCCTGCTCACTCGCTGACTGCCCCCCCGCCTGTGAGTGTCCTCAGCGGCGCCGGGCTCCTCACAGGCAGCGGAGCTGGCTGGCGGGCGTCAGTTTGCTGCCCCCCCAACAGTGCCGCCTGGTACCATGGTACCACCCGGTCCCATCATAGGGCCGGCCCTGCATCACACCTTCTACAGTACCGCCCAGGGGGCAGACCCTCTGGGTATATCCCCTCAGTCTGCATCTCGCAGATCAGTTTTTTTCTGTCTAGCAAGGAGTAGGACATGGCTCCCTTCGGGCCCATTGGCCCGGGGGAAAAAGATATTTTTTTGGCTACATTTTTTTGTTTCCTGTGATCTTCGACCAATTGCCGACTGGGTGACAGGCTGGATCCTCGATCCTTGTAGTCTCCCCAGTTTTGGCCATCGAGCGTGTGCCGACCCTAGCTACACGCTGGGTTTCCCACGACATGCCCGTCGCTCCACGGGTGGCCGGTGAGCCTATGCTCCAGGGCCTGCTTTCGGACCGCTCAGCTTCGGCTGACCTTACCATTTTGCGAGAGTCTCCGGCCTCTAGGGTGCATTACACTGGCGTGAAAAATTCACACAGGAAGCGCTGATAAAAGAAGCAGACTGACACAGCAGCGGTGGGACAGCATCACAGGCGCAGCACACGGCAGCATAGCGGTACCGGTCCAGGGTGGTGAGTCCTCTGGGTGACCCAGCATCTCTGCAGCGCAGGAGGGTGGCCTATTGATATCTTGCCTAGAGCCCTGTGGGTGTCAGCTTGTGGTCAGCATGGCATCTGAGCCAGATGTCTTCTCCCCTGAAACACCAGATTTAGCAGCCGGTGCCCCTGAGGTGTCTATGGACGCTATGTCGGCAATCCTAGAGGCGTTTGCTGCCAGGGTGGAAGCAGCACACAGGAATATAGGGGGTAGTAAACGCCCCGTCCCCTGCAATCTTCTGGGGATATTTCTGAGACAGAACCAGGTCCAGCTACGGCTCATGGCCCAGATTCTGACGCATCAGAGACTGCAGACCGTGACCAATCGGACAGTGAGGATGGCTCCAAATCCAGGTCTGTACGCGAGACGGCTTTGGTATCTGACCTTATTACTGCAGTGCGGGATACGCTAAAGTTGGAAAATACTGCAGAAGCAGCAGAGTCTCCGGTCCCCTTTGGGTTTCATAAACCTGCCTGCACTGCTAAGGTGTTCCCTTGTGTGTCTTATTTTGATAAACTCTTATACAAGGAATGGGAGAACCCACTGAGGGTCTTTACAGCCCCAAAGAGGTTTGCGGTACGGTACCCCTTTGAGGAGAGTTTTTTGTGAAGAAATGGACCTCTCCCCCTATAGTGGACTCTCCGGTGTCCAGACTTAATAGAGCTACCACTATTCCAGTAGAAGGGGCTCCTGTTTTCAAGGACCCTGTGGATAAGAAGGCTGAAGCACTCGCTCGCAACCTATACTCAGTGGTAGGCTCGGCAGTACGCCCGGCATTGGCGGGGGCCCTAGTGTCTCAGACACTTACTGAATGGGCAAAATTGCTACTCCAGGGGTTAAAGGAGCGAGATGCTCCTCCTAATGAGATAACTTTGGCCGACCAGTTGGTCCAGGGCCTTAAGTTTGTCTGCAAGTCAGACATGGATACTATTCCCCTGCTGTTAAAAGCTTTGGTTTATGCAGTAGCAATATGCCGCCTGATCTGGCTAAAGGGCTGGTCTGCGGACCAGACTTCCAAGAAAGCCCTGTTGGATCTGCCTTTTAAGGGCGACAGACTTTTTTTGGGGCTTCTCTGGATGACATCATCAAGGATGCCACAGGAGGTAAAAGCACTTTGCTTCCCCAAACTAGCAAGGGTAAGGGGCCACGCCAAGGGCAAGGGCCCTTCTTTACTGCACGCAAGCGTTTTTTTCATCCCCCTAGGGCGACAGGGAAAAGACCCCAGGCCGACAAGGCGCCTGCCCAAGGACAAAAGCGTCCTTGGTCCCGCAGACCCAACAAGCCTGCGGAAAAATCTGCGTCCGCATGAAGGTCCGCCCCCACCCAGCTCTCGGGTGGGGGGACGTCTTCGCAAATTTGCGACTCAGTGGACAGCTCTAGTCTCCGACAGGTGGGTTTGCGAAGTAATCTCCTCAGGCTACTAGATAGAATTTCTCTCTTGTCCACCGGACAGATTCGTCACCTCCAATCTCCAGCTACTACCGTCGGGAGGCCCTGTATGGGGCGGCCCAGGGTCTACTGGAACGCGGGGTAGTTATACCAGTTCCAGAACAGGAACGGGGTCAGGGTTTTACTCAAATCTGTTCATTATGCCGAAGAAGGAGGGGGTTGGTCCAATCTTGGATCTCAGAGCCCTCAATTGCTTTGTGAATGTACAAAGATTTCGGATGGAGTCGGTTCGATCTGTAGTCACGGATCTCCATCCGGGGGACTTTCTGGCCTCCTTGGACATCAAGGACTCATACCTGCATGTCCCCATATACTCCAGACACCAGAGGTTTCTGCAAATTGCTATCGGGAAGAACCACTACCAGTTTGTGGCCCTCCCGTTTGGCCTTGCCTCAGCACCCAGGACGTTCACCAATGTGCTCGCTCTGATTCTGGCACTTCTAAGACAGCGGGGTATCGCTATCATGGGCTACTTGGACGACCTTCTACTGAAGGCCCCTTCAAGCTCAGAATTAGAGGTAAGCGTGTCCATTACCTGTCAGACTCTTCGAGAATGTGGTTGGATACTAAACACGCAAAAGTCAGTATTGGTGCCCACTCAACGCCTAGTGTACCTGGGGTTGATTCTGGATTCCTCAGAGGCAAAGGTATTCCTCCCTGTGGAGAAGTTGCAGACCCTCTGGGCTGCAGTACGGCAGCAGACTTCCAGGAATTGGTCGTCACTCCGTTTTTGCATGCGAGTGTTAGGCCTCATGGTAGCCTCCTTCGAGGCGGTCCCATATGCTCAATACCACACTCGAGTGTTACAGAAGGAAGTTCTGTCCAGATGGAACAGATGTCCATCATCTCTGGATTATCAAATCCGAGTGAGCCACCTAGTCAGGAGATCCCTGGTATGGTAGCTGACAGCACCGGCTCTAAGGGCCGGGAAGTAATTTCTTCCGGTTTACTGGATAGTGATCACGATGGACGCCAGCCTTACAGGTTGGGGGGGAGTCTGGGGTGTTCAGTCGGCGCAAGGTCGCTGGACCCCGGAGGAAGCCCTCCTGCTGATAAATGTCCTGGAAATCCAGGCGATCAGGCTGTGCCTCTTCAAATGGTCTCAGAGGCTGCAAGGGCGTCCAGTCAGGATCCAGTCAGACAACGCCACAGCAGTGGCATATGTCAATCATCAAGGAGGAACAAGAAGCTCAGCTGCAGCATCGGAGGTCGCTCACATCCTGAAGTGGGCAGAGAGGAGTGTACCGGCACTGTCGGCCGTGTACATTCCGGGTGTGGAAAACTGGCAGGTGGACTACCTGAGCCGCCAGATGCTGGACCAGGGAGAATAGTCCTTACACCCGGAGGTGTTCCAACTCCTCTGCCAAAGATGGGGCACACCAGACGTAGATCTTCTGGCTTCCCGACTCAATCAGAAGGTATTGAGGTTTGTGGCCCGGTCAAGAGACCCATGGGCAGACGCAACGGACGCGTTGGTGGCATCGTGGGGTCAGTATTGGCTAATCTATGCCTTCCCTCCCTTAAGGCTTCTTCCTCTTCTGCTCCGCAGACTGGAGGCAGAGGGAATTCCAATGATCCTAATCGCTCCAGATTGGCCTCAGCGTCCTTGGTACGCCGATCTAGTACGTCTGGTAGCAGACGTCCCCTGGCGCCTACCACTATGGAAGAACCTGCTATCGCAAGGTCCCATACTCCATCCTGCTTTACGGTCACTGGCTTTAACGGCATGGCTGTTGAGAACCAGGTACTGAGAGACCGGGGCCTGTCAGATTCAGTAATCTCTACTATGAGAAGTGCTCGGAAATCATCCTCTAGGAAGGTTTATCACCGCACTTGGAAGGCCTACATCTCCATGTGTGAGGAAATGAAATGGCATCCGCGTACTTATTTGGTTTCCAGAATCCTGCTGTTTTTACAGCATGGGGTGGACCAAAGGCTTGCCCTAAGTACGATTAAGGGACAGATATTTGCCCTGGCTGTCTTTTTTCAGCGACCCCTGGCGACTCACTCTCTCGTGAGTACATTTGTTCAGGGGGTTCGACGTGTGGCCCCTCCGGTCTGTCCCCCGCTACCTCCGTGGGACTTGAACCTAGTCCTCTCGGTGCTTCAGAAGGCACCGTTTGAGAATATTAAAAATATTCCCCTGTTGACACTTTCTTAGAAAGTGGTCCTTTTGGTGGCTGTTACGTCAGTTAGACGAGTCTCTGAGCTGGCAGCCTTGTCCTGCAAGGCTCCCTATTTGATTTTCCACAAGGATAAGGTGGTGCTGCGGCCGCAGTCTTCCTTCCTTCTGAAAATCGTTTCGGCTTTTCATCTCAATGAAGACATTGTACTTCCATCCTTGTGTCCCCATCCGTCGAATCCTAAGGAGTCGGCGTTGCATTCCTTGGACGTTGTCCGAGCTTTGAGTGTATACCTACCTGCTACTTCCCTGTTCCGGAAGTCAGACTCACTGTTTGTTTCGGTGGCTGGTCCCAAGAAGGGCCAAGCAGTCTCGTTGGCCACCATCTCTAGGTGGATCCGACAGATAGTAATCCAGGCTTACGCCTTAAAGGGTCAAGCGCCCCCCTTCCCGGTCACGGCACATTCGACCAGGACAATAGGTGCCTCTTGGGCTTTCCGACATCAAGCGTCAGTTTCCCAATTATGTAAAGCGGCGACTTGGTCGTCCGCTCACACTTTCACAAAATTCTACAAGGTTGATGTAGGTGCATCTTCGGATGCCTCTTTCGGCCGCAAAGTTTTGCAGGCGGCTGTTTAAAGTTGCAACTCCTCCGTTAGAGGAGTACTGTTTTGTGTTTGGGGTGAAGTTTATTTTTATGCTGTTACCACCCCTCCTTTTTTCTCTGACACTGCTTTGGGACGTCCCACTTTGTCAATAGAGAAGCTGTGTCGGTCCATGGACGAAAGAGTAAATAGGATTTTTTACTCACCGTAAAATCCTTTTCTCTGAGTCCATGGACCGACACAGCACCCACCCCTCCTTTTAAGTTTGTACTGCTTTTTGATGAACTGATCTGCGAGATGCAGACTGAGGGGATATACCCAGAGGGTCCGCCCCCTGGGCGGTACTGTAGAAGGTGTGATGCAACACTTTTTACAAGTTTTATACCTAGTCACTCCTAATTAACGGATAATACCCACTTTGTCAATAGAGAAGCTGTGTCGGTCCATGGACTCAGAGAAAAGGATTTTACGGTGAGTAAAAAATCCTATTTTCTTATAGAGGGCAGCAACTCAAAATGAAATTCACAAACATAGGTGAAACAGATATGAGACCTAGGACTTATTGAAGAGAGTTCTCAAAAGTTTCACTAAGCAGGATCATTCCTGAAAGGGAGCTTCGTTACATGTGCTGTCTCTTTTGCTAGCCCATAGAGCTCTGGGAATCCACTTCTCGCCACATAAAAAAAAAAAAACACTATACATATATTTTTCAATTGTTTTCTGACCTGTCATGTGACATATAGGGTGTTGAATGAAGGAATGGGGGGATGTGATGTATTGGACTTCTGAAGAAACCTCACCAATGCCCGGGACCAGGAGGAGACTGCAGTCATGTGAAGCATCAAACATTATGGTAGTTCCCCGTCTTAGAGATGAGCAGAGTAGAATTACAGAGTTCCTCAGAAAAGCGACTTGTCCCATATCACAACACATTGTAACTTATATCTTTTGCATTAGGAGGGCCTGCACCCTCTCTACCAGCCTAGCGTACCTCTGTTACCTCACTTAACTCTTCTCTTCCCGTACCTCATGACCAGGCTATAGATCTCTGTAACGCAGATTCAGGTTTGGTTGCCATTGGATACCGACCGCTAGGGAGGAGGCCAGAACATCGACCCCCTCACTACCTGAGGACCTGTCACCTTACCAGGTACTACGCCTAATAACTGGTTGCTTGTAGCTTGTTCAATCACTTGGTTACCCATAGCAACTAAACTCCCCATAGAGCATTACAGACCCAGGTTCTTTATGCCAGAACCAGCATAAACAACTTTGAATACATTTAGACCAGGCTTCTAATGGTTAATGTAACTTTACTGAACATGATGCAGCATAAAGTTCAATAGGAACAATGTCCTTTCCCTAAACCCTAACTAAAATAACCTTGTGGCCCAGGCATACCTCTGTGAGGTGAGAGTCCATTATGGCATTGTCCAGGGCTTGGGTCTTCTCGAACGTGCTCACAGGTGATGCCGTCACTCCTGGACCCACCGAAACCCGCCTTTTTGGACCTTAGCTGCCCCCCTTTTAGAGCACTTGTAGGCTGGCTCAGACCAAAAGCCCGGGAACTAAGCAAATAACACTTAACCCTTTTCCCAGCCTGGGCCGGCTGCTGGATAACTATCTGTATACATTTCCAACCTGCCTACAGGCAGCATACCATTAGGCTCATGCTAGACAGTGCAACTAATGAGGTATACACCTGAGGAAGAAGAGTCCCTGTGTCCCACACATTGCAAACCTGGTAGGGCTAAGGGATAGTGGTGGATGGGGGAAGCAGGTGTAAGTCTTCAGACCTGATGCAGTGAGCATCCCCAGTAAGAGGAACCATGTATCAAGGGAGACCAGGAGTATGGTAAGCGCGTGTGCATCAAGCGCACCTTGTCTAGACACACTGTACGTGTAAGAGTGAGGAAACGGTAATGGGGATGAGGGCTATAAACTGTGATTATGTCTTCCCTCCCTGCCCCCCCCCCCCCCCAATCCAGGCCCTGTCTGTGGTAAAGGAGTATTGCAGCAATAGCTGATTTTTTATTTTTCAAACATCTTGGGTGCTGATTTTGCATAAAAAGAAATATGGAGATCTTCTTCTAAAATATATGCACCGGCTAGGTCTGCATATTAAGAGCCACCAGAGATTATCAATAAATTCTGTACAGTTGTACAGTTGTTAACACAATTTCATCATGTAGCTCAGTGGAGTAGGGTCAATGAACCTTTTCCTAGACAATGTATATTAATGAGATGAACTCTGCTCATTAGTAGTTATACATCATAGGAGGAAGGCAGAAGGCCGAGATCAGTGGGGAGATTCCACTGTGCTAACATGACAGCTGTTCACTAGCAGAGATCAAAGGCTAAATTAAGTAAATCTTTCCCAAACAAGCAACACATTTTAGAGTATCAGCTCCGCTATGGAAATGGGGAGAGCTCTAGATCTATTAGGGTAAACTCCACTTTAGTGGAGTACGGTACATTTGTAATTGCTACAGAAGATCATTTGTAATTTAATGTGATTTAAAAAAAACAGCCTTTTCATCTTTAAAGAGCTGGAAATATTTTAAAGGTAGGTAAAAAATTAAATATAGCTTCCTTCTATCCATAGCAGTCGCTGCAACAACTGAAACAAAAAACTTTATATACCAGTTTTCTCACCCCTCCCCAACCTTCAAAATGAACTTCTACCTGCACCACTGTGATGGGCACTTCTGTGCTCATGTCTATACCTAGCTAGTATTCTGTAGAACTACAGTGGCGGCCCGTCAATAGGGGGCGCATGGGCGCCGCCCCCCCCCCCCCCCCCCAAAGCTACTTATTCTTAAAAAAAAATATTTTTTGTTTTTTTTAAAGTGTCCCTTTAAGTGGGTGTGTTAAGGGCACCGGACACGGGGTGCTATTGGAGGCATGACCCATGTGTGAACACGTGATTGGGGCTAAGAAGCTCTATTGGCGTAGTTTAGAGTGTGTTCGGGGCGCAAATGCTGTAGCCACGAAAACTCCAACTCTAGGCTCTAGCATTAGGTTTCCAGTGCTTGTAATTGATTGGGTCCATAGGGTGGGGCTTTAATCAGACCTGTAGCGTCATTGGCTCACAGGCTGCCTACCTTCTTCAGTAAGTGAGGGGGAAATCACAAGCAGAAGAGAACTGGTCAGCTCCATTCATCCCTGTGACACAGACTGTGAGGGATCACACAGAAATCTTCAGGTACATTTCTACATGCCAGGACTGTAGGGGGGAGGGGGGCAGAAGGGGCTATTATCACTGTGTCCTGACTCCTGAGAGACTGTAAAGCAGCATTTTAATCTCCAACTTTACTTCACCTCTCTCCATGTAATGCAAGTCAGTACACCTTCCCTTTTCTCCCCTGCCTGTTCATCTGCTATAGAGAAACAAAAGGCATTGTTCTTAAATTAACATTATTCACATGTAAATCGCGCGGGCACTGTTATGCAAATTAGATCGGCCGCCGCGATTCAGATTGGGGTGGGGCACAGTAGGTGTACAGACCCAGGAACTCAGCACAGGGATGGTGGGAACCCTCATAATGGGCACAGCAGGTGTACAGACCCAGGAACTCAGCACAGGGATGGTGGGAACCCTCATAATGGGCACAACAGGTGAACAGACCCGGGAACTCAGCACAGGGATAATGGGCACAGCAGGTGTACAGACTCGGGAACTCAGCACAGGGATGGTGGGAACCCTCATAATGGGCACAACAGGTGAACAGACCCCGTAACTCAGCACAGGGATGGTGGGAACCCTCATAATGGGCACAGTAGGTGTACAGACCCGGGAACCCAGCACAGGGATGGTGGGAACCCCTCATAATAGGCACAGTAGGTATACAGGGATGGTGGGAGGAACCCTCATAATGGGCACAGCGGGTCTACAGGTGAACAGACCCGGGAACTCAGCACAGGGATAATGGGCACAGCAGGTGTACAGACCCGGGAACTCAGCACAGGGATGGTGGGAACCCTCATAATGGGCACAACAGGTGAACAGACTCGGGAACTCAGCACAGGGATGGTGGGAACCCTCATAATGGGCACAGTAGGTGTACAGACCCGGGAACTCAGCACAGGGATGGTGGGAACCCTCATAATGGGCACAGTAGGTGTACAGACCCGGGAACTCAGCACAGGGATGGTGGGAACCCTCATAATGGGCACAGCAGGTGTACAGACCCGGGAACTCAGCACAGGGATGGTGGGAACCCTCATAATGGGCACAGCAGGTGTACAGACCCGGGAACTCAGCACAGGGATAGTGGGAACCCTCATAATGGGCACAGCAGATGTACAGACCCAGGAACTCGTTACAGGGATGGTGGGAACCCCTCATAATGGGCACAGTAGGTGTACAGACCCAGGAACTCAGTACAGGGATGGTGGGAACCCTCATAATGGGCACAGCAGGTGTACAGACCCAGGAACTCAGTACAGGGATGGTGGGAACCCCTCATAATAGGCACAGTAGGTATACAGGGATGGTGGGAGGAACCCTCATAATGGGCACAGCGGGGCTACAGACCTGGGAACTCTGTACAGGGATGGTGGGAACTCCTCATAATGGGCACTTCAGGTGTACAGACCCAGGAACTCTGCACAGGGATTGTGGGAACCCTGCATAATGGGCAAAGTAGGTGTACAGACCCAGGAACTCAGTACATGGATGGTGGGAACCCTCATAATGGGCACAGCAGGTGTACAGACCCAGGAACTCAGTACAGGGATGGTAGGAACCCCTCATAATAGGCACAGTAGGTGTACAGACCCAGGAACTCAGTACAGGGATGGTGGGAACCCCTCATAATGGGCACCGTAGGTGTACAGACCCGGGAACTCAGTACAGCCTGTCCTTATACATTTACTTGAGATCACTTAGACCCGGTGGGTCTCTATAGTGGGAGGTAGCGCCAACACCCTATTCTTTTATATTATATCCTATTCTCCCTAGGGAGTTTTTTTTAGGGGGGCTGCATCCTCTGTCTGGTGTTTTCCTGAGTGCGGATTCCCTAATTCTTTAATAATAGTCTAATGTCCATAAAATTTCATAATCTACCCAATAGACCTGTGTCGTGGAAGAATTCCCTTGGGCTTTGTACGCAAATCCACACCGCGCCTAAATGTGGACTTCCAGCGTCTAAATGCACACAAAGCACAAAACAATTCCTTCGTGCTTAAAAGCACGTTTGTATCAAGCTCTTTGGTACAAGGAATATGAAGTACTTCAATGGCACCAGATAGAATCAGAAACGATGCTGCTTCAAGCTGGAGTCTCAAGCGTCTGGGCAGAGCTCAGCCACCCGGATTCTTTTATTCATTGGAAACAAAAGGATAACAAAACAGGAAGTGATGGCCCCAACAGCCAATCACTTCCCTTAATACAAAATGACATCACAGGAAATGACAAACAGTAAAGGGGAGGGCACTCACAGGAGGGAAAGGGGAGGAAGTGCACACCCCCCATCTTAATCAGCATGGAGCCCACACAATACTGTTCAAAGTAAACAGTATCTAGTGAGATCATTCTACTTGTTCTTATAGTTTTGGGACAATCTGCGGGGACATTGCTACTGCTGTTGTCAATATACGGTACAAGTACACCGACAAGGCAGATATCAATGTCCTCTTATAAATACAGATATGTATCCATAAAGCGGATAACGAAGTCCGCAAAAGAGAATTAATAGGTTTCTCTCATTATGCGGACTTCGCTTCTCTAAAGTGTATAGCCATTGGAAAGCATGCAGTCCAGCACATTGCGCTTGATATCTACAAACCAACAAACGCCCACACACGCAGAGAACACGTTTCAATCCCATAAGAAGGTTTTCATACTGACCGTTTTTACCGCTGGTCTCGATTCAACCCAAGTGCGCTCTGCTAGAGCGCTCCTCGATTAAACATCAGACACAGGGAGACAGATGACAATCTATAAAACGCACATCCTAGAATAAAATGTCCACATAAATCTTATATAATAAAATTTCCACAACAGTCCCTCCTTTTTGTCATATGCTCCCATGTGTCTCTCAAAACTTGATCTTCTTACACCTGGAAATGAATCAGTCCTTACAATCCATAAAAAGGAAAACGCGGCTTGACATGTAGATTCTGTTCTTCAGGAGACATGACTTATAAGGAGGGTACGAAATGGTGAGCTGTAGTAATCGCTGATCGGTCTGGAATCCTCTGCATCTGATACGTTGGTTGGGCTTCGGGGCGTCTTATCTCATTGAGGAAAATGTGGTCATCTGCTCGGGCTCTGGTCATGCGTCCAATCAGGCAACAGGAGCACCTCATCACGACATATAGAAGGAACAGAAACAAAAATGACATGAGTATATACACCCCTACTTCCTTCAACCACGATCCAATGGAAAATAAAAAATCCCCAAAGTTTCCCAAACCCTTAAAAGGATTCCAACCCTCACTAGCTATAGCTCTGGCTTTGCCTTGCAGGGATCTAGCCTTATCCATATGGGCCTGAACTTTGTCATTGGTATCCTCAATCCAGGTACAACAATCTTCACCTATGAATTCACAGAAACCCCCCTTGGATGCTAACAGATAATCAAGGGCCATCTTTTCCTGTAAAAGAAGGGTCCTGATCTGCCGTTGTTCCTGTGAGATTTCCCTTACAGCCTCTACGGTTTCATTGAATATCCCATCCACAATGGATGAGAAATTATTCAATCGTTTCATAAGTTCAATCCCCCAACCCGTCCAAGCAGGAAACCATGCCCAGGCCTGGTCAGAGTTGGTGAACAATTCCCTTCTAGCTTTTCCTGACATTCTTACCTTCTCTCGTGCCATCAGATCCTCTCGATCATCCGCGATGTAAGATGCTGGGACTAGTTTAACCAGGACACATGCATTAGGGGGGATTACCTTATAAGCTGAGGTACCGCATAAGAAGTAGTAGGGGCCAGTCAGAGTCGCACAGGGGGAACCACTCTGACGGTTACGTGCATTGAGTAGTAACAGGATAGACTGGGGGATTGCTCCCTCGGTCTGAACGTCACACCCTTCCTTCCAACAGATGTAATCTGGTCTATTAGTGTTATTAAAGAAGATGGGGGTTTCGTTGGTTAGATTAACTGTTATACCTTCTTTACAGGTGGTGGACCCAACAAAGTTATCCCCTCTACCGAAACTAAAGTTGAAGCACACTTGTGGGCTACCTAGTTGTCCCGATACCCATACTGGTTTTGTGAGGGAGGGGCAAAAGCCAGAGCTAATGTTAAAACTATAACTAATTTTACCCTCTAGGAATGTATCATTAAGTTCTATTGACAAGTGTCTGTTTGGAGTCTTTAGTTTCCTCATACCGATACGGACATCATATATCGCATGTACTGCTGCCATTGCCGGGGCATCAAGGCTTGGTGGAGGTTTGGAGCATACCCAGCAGTTAGTCCTGTTCGCCATTTTTGCCAGCTGGAGATGCATTTTAAACAATAAATTGGGATGCTTTTCATCATTACCCTTGCTAAAATACACTAAACTAAAACTATAAATAAAGAAGATACTCCTCATTCTTTGATGTAGTTGAGCAGCTTCTTGCAGTGGCTGGCGTGGATCCAGTTGTCCCGTTCTTCAAGCTTTAGTGAGGTCGGCGTGGTCAGCTGAACCTGGAATGGTCCGACGTATCTCGATTCTAGTCCCGTCCTCTGGTATTTCTTTACAACGACCCAGTCACCTGGTTGGATAGAATGTAAACCGGTTATTGAGTCAGGGTCTGGAAGGGACTCATGAACCCTGTGGTGGATTTTTTTTTGCTCACGTTGCAGTGACTGCACATACCCCGTCAGCTGAGAATGTAAAGACGACAGCTCTTGGGGAAAGTACAACCCTGTTTTTGGTTGACATCCGAACAAAACCTCATATGGAGATAACCCGTGAGGTCGTCTAGGTGCATTTCTGATGGAGTGGAGAGCTATGGGGAGACATTCAGGCCAAGGTTTCCCAGTATCAGCTATTATTTTGGAGATTTTGTTTTTAAGGGTTCCGTTTAACCTTTCAACCTTACCACTACTTTGGGGGTGATAAGGAGTGTGTAATCCCTGATTGATATGGAGGGCTTTACACACTTCTGCAAATATTTGACCAGTGAAGTGGGAGCCTCGATCCGACTCGATCGTTTCAGGTAGGCCCCAGCGACACACTATTTCGGACAGGATCTTTTTGGCTGTGGTTGTGGCGTTTGCTTTCTGAACCGGCCATGCCTCTGGCCAACCTGAAAACATATCTACACAGACTAAGACGTGTTCGTACGGCCCACTCCTTGGCAATGTAATGTAGTCTATCTGGATGTGCTGAAATGGATATTCTGGTCGGGGGGAATGTCATTTGGGTACTGGTATCGTCCTACCTGGATTGTGCAATGCGCAAACCAGGCAGGCTGCTGCAAAATTAGCAGCTGCAGTAGTAAATCCAGGGGCGATCCAATGCTCATCCACCTGCGCACACATAACCATCTTTGACTGATGCCCTGGATAATGAGCCAAATGGGCCATCATTGGAAAAAGCGATCTTGGCAGACACCATTTTTTACCAAGACCCCAGATGTCATCTGGACCTCTCATGGCCCCTAGTGCTGTCCATCTCCTCTTTTCATGTAATTCCGCTTGTGACTGTAGTCTTTTAAACTCTTCCAGAGACACATCAGAGGGGATGGCTAGCATCAGGGTTTTCACAGGAGGGTGCAGAGCACCTTCTTTGGCAGCTCTATCTGCCAAGGCATTGCCATCGGCCTCCAAAGTCCTATCAGTCGTGTGGGCCTTAACTTTTAGAATGGCTATCTCACGCGGCAGGTTGAAAGCAACGAATAATCTGTTGATTAACTGTGCATGTTTCACAGGCTTCCCTGAACTAGTCAGAAAGCCTCTTGCTTTCCAGATAGGACCAAAATCATGGGCTATCCCAAAAGCATACCTAGAATCCGTGTAGATATTGATCCTTTGACCCTCTTGGGTCTCACAGGCTCTTGCCAGTGCCCACAGCTCAGCTTCCTGTGCAGACATGTTGGAACTCAATGAACCCCTTTCCACAATTTCACTGACTGTAGTCACTGCATAACCTGTGTGTGGCTTACCATCTGGGGTGTAATACCTGGAACCATCGACAAAAAGGTTTTTAGCGTTTGGGATGGGGGTCTCCTTCACCGGGCTGATGGTTGTTGACTCGAGTTCCATCAGAGAAACACAGTCGTGGTGATCATCAGCATGTTGTCCTTCTAAATTAACAAGTTGGTTAGAGGTAGAGAGGTTGGTATTGTTAGTCTGGAAGGTTTGAGTATCATTTTTAACACCATTATCTCCCCCCTTCTCTTCCTCCTCAGTAGGAAGAAGAGAGGCTGGGTTTAAAATGGTGCATCGTCTTAAAGTCAGGTTAGTAGGGGTTAGGAGAGCCACTTCGTACTTAGTCAATCTGGCAGCAGAGAGGTGTTTTGTCTGAACTTGATTTAGGATTTCCTGCACTGAATGGGGAGTATAGAGGATCAGTGGGGAGTCCAAGACTATGTCACCTACCTTCTGTAACAATACAGCGCAGGCGGCTACGGCTCGTACACAACCTGGTGAACCTCGAATGACTGGATCTAGGGCAGTTGATAGATACATGATGGGTCAGTACCTGGACCCATGTAGTTGGGTCAGTACTCCAGTGGCGTGGCCTTTGCTTTCATAGCAGAAAAGGTAGAAGGGGAGGTCATAGTTGGGCAAACCTAAAGCAGGTGCTTTGGAGAGTTCTTGGATCAAGTCCTGTAGGGTTGACCAGTTATCATCAGTCAGTTGAAAGGGAGTTTGGGATAGGATTTCGTAAAGGGGTCCTAAAGTCGAAGAGATGTTCGGGACCCAGTCTCTACAGTAGTTGATAAGACCGAGAATGGCTCTCGTTTGTCGTGCGTTTCGGGGTTTCGGGAAGTCTTTCAGTGTCTGAATTCTCTGGGTTGTCAGGTGTCGAGTACCCTGAGATATACAATGTCCTAAAAAGGTGACCTTCTCCCTACAAAACTGCAATTTCTCCTTGCTAGCTTTATTCCCCGTGGACGCCAGATGGTTAAGCAATGAGACAGTATGCTGATAACAGACATCCCTTGCAGGGCAACAAAGCAGCAAGTCATCAACATACTGGATCAGCACCACCTCTGGATTTGTTGGGGTCCATTGATCCAACACTATTTTAAGTTTGCAACTGTACTCCGAGGGACTAGTCACAGACCCCTGAACGAGACGTGTCCAAGTCAGTTGTCGACCCTGGAATGAAAAAGCAAAAAGGTACTGGCACTGGGGGTCCAGTGGTACCGAAAAAAATGCATTAGTCAGATCAATAACACTGAAGAAAATTGCGTTAGGTGGTATAGAGGCCAACAAGGTGTGTGGGTTGGGTACCAAAGGGGCATCGCTGATAATGATTTTATTGATAGCCCTTAAATCATGTACTAAACGGAAAGTTGTTTCCTGACCCTTGACAGACTTTTTAGCCACTGGAAACAAAGGGGTGTTACAGGGGGATTTGGTTGGCGTAAGAACTTTTATCAGCAGGTACCGGTCTATTTGGATTTTAAGGCTATCCATCTGAGCCACACTCAAAGGGTATTGTGGTAATTGGGGCAAAATACTCCCTGGTCTGATGTTTACTGTGGTTGGCGGGACCGGCAGAAGACCCACATCATACTTATCAAACGCCCAAAGTTTGGGATCCACTTCTGCTAGCACATCCAACCCCAGAAAACAACCAGGTTCTATCATATACGGTAGAGCCACCATTGCACATAGGCGCTCATCCGTCAATGCACTGCTAACCACAACACCTGTTGGAGTGTACTCAATGACCGCTTGTATCTCAGATAAAATATCAGCTCCCAATAGGTTGATGGGAACATCATCCGATACCAGTACCGACTTAATGGCTTCTGTGTGTTGGCCCAACCTACAATGGAGTGGTTTGGTGGTATGTAGAGACACTGTCTGACCTGTTAGACCCACAGTGGGTATAGTCTCCCCAGAAAGGGGAACCTTGCCTCTGAGATCTTTGGATCTCAGAACAGTTTGAACGCCACCGGTGTCAATGAGGCAAGGGAGGGGATATTTTAATTCCTCGATAAACAGGTTGATATGTCCTGACACCGCTTTGCCAACGTCCTATGAAGAATCATAGTCGTGGCTGGCCATCGCTACAACTGAAGTTGTTGGATCGCGTGAGCCTGGTACCGGATCGTCTGGGATGAACTGCCACTTACCCTTGGGTCTGTTAGGGCAGTCGCGCCTTAGATGTCCTTCCTTTCCACAGATGTAACAAGTTCGGGCTTTCCAGCGTTGTGTCTTTTTCCCACCATCCTGTTCCGTTTGTCCTGCAGAAGGGGCTTGAGACACAAGGATTTTGGATGCTTTGTCCTGTTTCTTCCTATCCATCTCGCTCTCTATAGCGGAGAGAGTGGATAGAATGGCAGGTATTGTCATTTCATTAAATTCGGGTCTGGCTAATAATAGCCGGTCTCGAATTTTCATATGGATGCCTTCTAAAAATTTGGCTCTTAGCAAAGGGTGAATGGCGGATAACTTACCTCCGTCGGTTGGCACATCCGGACCAACCTCCAGATCTGCATCCAATGCAGCTTGTTTCAGGCGACGCCAGAAACAAGCAAATTCCTCGCCTGGGTTTTGACTGAGTTTCATCACATCTGTGGTAGAAGATGCACCATACAACTCTGGAAGTTTGGCTAGCAGGGCTACACAGAATTGCTTACCTCCAGAAGTGGCTTGTTCGTGGGTGACAATGCCGCAACGGGAGATTATAACCCCTGCCAGTTCTTCTCCTACTTTCGCCCTCAGAACCTGGGCACAATCTGTTCCACTCATGCCGTAGCTAAATTGATTTTGACAAAACATTCTCGCGAACCCTCGTGGATTTGTTCTATAGTCAGGCAGTTCGGCCAGTATGGTCCTGATTTCTGAGGAAGCAAAAGGGACATGCCATACCACCCTTTCCCCCAAAGTCCTTTCACCGTTGGTATTTGGAACACCCTCATATTGTTGCACCCGGACTGGGTAAGTACCAGGTTCAGTGACATAAGTGGGGCTAGGTGTGTACTTTGGAGGTTGTGGCTTCATTGGTTGGCTAATGTGTGCTACCTTGCCCACAACGTTCCCTGTCTGGAAGCCAACCAATGAAGGGTAGATGGTAGGTATGACTGAGTCAAAAGCTCTCAGTGCAGTTATGCAATCCCCACGGTTCCTTAGTCTGGTCTCAATTCCCTTAGACTCACATAGCATCTGTAGATCACCAGTTGAAAATGATTCATAATCAGCCGCAATCGGCGGAGAAAATGCCCCAGATATGGGGAAAGGCGACTGATAGAGAGGGTTAGCTTGAGGTTTAGCGTCAGAGGTGACATGGTTAGATGAAGACGTGGGAGAGAGAGAGATGTTAGTTGGAGAGTGCAGAGTAGGGTTGGTTAGATTGGTGATGGCAGAAGCATCAGAGGAAACTACAACAGATCTAGTGTTGGTGGATCCAGCCTGCCTCAGCAGAGTTAGCCCAGAAAGAGCCTCTTCCGCTTCCAGCATTGGATCACCAGTCACTGCTATCCCCTCAGGCCAGGTGTACATAATGCGGTTCTTCCGGACTGAAACTGCCTTCTGTATACCCTGCCTGCTTACCATAATAGACTTCTGAAGCCACAGCTCAGCTACATCTAAGGTTTTTGCTGCCCAGAGCCTGGGTTTAAACTCAGTTATGAATTTCTCCCACCTCCAGGCATCAAATGTCCCCTCTAGAGGAATAGCCCAAGTAGTATCCTTGGACCAACTATGCCATTCCTTTAGAGGTTTCATGACCTTTGCCCCAAAGCTAGATTTCATGTACTGTGCAGCCGTCTGACTCTGGGAAGCCTCACATTCCTTCCCTTGCATGGACTTCAAATTGCCCATGGCGATTCGAATCGGCTTATAGTCTTATTCCTGCGTCCAGGAAAAACCCCTGCACCTATTTAGGAGAGCACCGTCAGGTGCCTTCTTCTACGGTGGATTGACGGACTGCAACCACTATATCTGGTCCAGTCCCCCAACTAGAAAACCTAACCGAGGTGTTATTAACTCTATGGCTTGTTGCCCCAACACTTTTGGCACAGAACTACAGAGTACTACTCTTTTACACCGCAATACTCGTAATAACTATGCCCAATGATTAGTCAACAACCACAGACCACCCCCCGAATTATGTCTCTACCCCTTACAGTGTATGCATACATACCTCTGTACGACTGTACACTGCGTCGTCAGATTAAACTGCACAGCACACTTCCGTTTATTTTCGCTACAGAGCAATGTGGCTTCTCTAAATAATCACAAAAATAAAATAAAAAAAATTAAATGGGGATAGCTTTCTGTTGTCTATTTAAGCAGTTGTACGATGTCTCAGTAGTTACACGATCAAACTAATAAACAGTCTGAGCGTGAACAAAAAATTGACTACTTGCTGCGCAAAAGTAACTCAACTAACAATAAAAGTGAATATAAAGCGAGTTTTAAAACCAAAGCCTTTCTTTCCTACCGCAAGCTATACAATAAAAGATGCAGCTCTAAAACCAAAAACAATGGGGAAGGGGCATGAATTGCCTTCTGAGAAACTCAAAGAAAATGCCCAAACAATTAAAAATTAAAATAAAAAAAATTAAAACACACACCCCGTTAAGAGTACAAAAACTCAGTTAAAGTTAGTTTTACTATCTATTGAAATTCAGTGTAAAGCAGAGTCTTCACTTTAAACTGAAATTAAAACCAAAAGAAAACACAATCGTTTTACAAAAAAATATGCAAAAATAACCAAACCTGAAGATTGGGTTCATACAAAGAAAAACAAAAATGGTGACTCAGACCACATGGCTGAACAAACACAAAGGAAAACAAAATGGTGTCTTCAAAACAAGACCAAACCGTGCCTCTTACAAACAAAAATCACTGTTTTAACACAAAACAGACTGTGCTACTTAACTCATACTAAACGTTAGACGAACTATAATGGCTACACACTTTACAAAAGTTATTTCACACGGTGACCAGCACTATGAAATAACTCAGCCACACAATGTTTTGTCATTCAATCTCTGCCGCACATTTAAAACATCAACTAGCACACTCCATGCATACCGTCACGTTGTACAACAGGAAATGGTTTTACATTTAACATAAACCCCATACAAAGACCCTCTAGGCTGTATTGACTATGGGGTCTACACAGAGGACAGTAATATAGACTTCTATCCCAAGCCAATACAGCTATCCCTCCCAGTACAAATATAAATCCCCGTCCTTGTACACAAAGAGTGAAACCGCAAAAATTTGTTCTTTTGCTAAGCGGAGTTACCTGCAACAGCGAGCAGAGAGACCAGATTCCGGTTCTAGAACAACAAAAATTTCAAAAGTTGAAATGGAGTCTGTCTTACCAAACTTTGCCGGCCTTTTCCTGTCCCAGAACCACGGACCCAATCTCTCCTCTCGGATCGCTGTGCTGGAACTACGTTGGCTCCAAGCTGGCTCGCCGAAATGTCGTGGAAGAATTCCCTTGGGCTTTGTACGCAAATCCACACCGCGCCTAAATGTGGACTTCCAGCGTCTAAATGCACACAAAGCACAAAACAATTCCTTCGTGCTTAAAAGCACGTTTGTATCAAGCTCTTTGGTACAAGGAATATGAAGTACTTCAATGGCACCAGGTAGAATCAGAAATGATGCTGCTTCAAGCTGGAGTCTCAAGCGTCTGGGCAGAGCTCAGCCACCCGGATTATTTTATTCATTGGAAACAAAAGGATAACAAAACAGGAAGTGATGGCCCCAACAGCCAATCACTTCCCTTAATACAAAATGACATCACAGGAAATGACAAACAGTAAAGGGGAGGGCACTCACAGGAGGGAAAGGGGAGGAAGTGCACACCCCCCATCTTAATCAGCATGGAGCCCACACAATACTGTTCAAAGTAAACAGTATCTAGTGAGATCATTCTACTTGTTCTTATAGTTTTGGGACAATCTGCGGGGACATTGCTACTGCTGTTGTCAATATACGGTACAAGTACACCGACAAGGCAGATATCAATGTCCTCTTATAAATACAGATATGTATCCATAAAGCGGATAACGAAGTCCGCAAGAGAGAATTAATAGGTTTCTCTCATTATGCGGACTTCGCTTCTCTAAAGTGTATAGCCATTGGAAAGCATGCAGTCCAGCACATTGCGCTTGATATCTACAAACCAACAAACGCCCACACACGCAGAGAACACGTTTCAATCCCATAAGAAGGTTTTCATACTGACCGTTTTTACCGCTGGTCTCGATTCAACCCAAGTGCGCTCTGCTAGAGCGCTCCTCGATTAAACATCAGACACAGGGAGACAGATGACAATCTATAAAACGCACATCCTAGAATAAAATGTCCACATAAATCTTATAAAATAAAATTTCCACAACACCTGATGCACACAGCGTGTTTGCTTTGCTCCTCTAAACATCAGAACTCCTGGCAGGAGAAAAGCCCACTGCAGGCGCGTCATGCGTTTTATTGTAAATGTATCCTATTGGCCAAAATATTCATTTGTTCTGGCCATTTAAATGCATGACTTCTCAAATGCGCCTAAATGCGTCTAGCGTTTCAGTGTGTTGAGCTTTTTTCTGCGCCTCACCTCCTCTCCTAAACGTGCTTTCCATGGTTTTTTTTTCAGACTGTAATTGCTCTGCTTCTAATATGTCTGTAAACGCCTGTGTGCACATGGACACATAAGCTAGCATACAGGTGCTTTTACAGGCTGAGAAACAAAATGTCAAATGCCAGTATTTTTTAAGCTTTAATCTGAGCCCTTTGTAATCTCATGTAGCCATATTCCTAAGCGATCATCACAAGTCTCTGTACTTGATATACCATCAGTCCGATTCATGCTTCAGAGTAAGTTTAAGGCCCCGTTCAGGCTAGATTCACACTTGTGCAGAGAGGCTCTCAGCAGGGGTCCGGTGCGTCCCTGTTCTCCATTTCAGGGATGAATCGGGCCCGAGTTTTTGCCTGCATTTGGACCTACAACAAAGCATATTTCCAGGTTGTAAGTTTGCAAATGTCATTGCAGATCCCTACTTGTTATTGCTTGTATTGAAACTTACATAACACAGTTGGTGTTCTGTACATTGACCGTGTACAAAACACCACCCTACATGTACACCATGTTTAAACATTTGCCAGTTTTATGAGTCATAGCGGGTAGCAGATGAAACTACATAGGTAATTGTAATTGTAAAAATACAAATTGTAGTGTAGTACTTACATTTTTTTCTTATCAAAAGCGAAATTACCTTTTAAATGCAACCCCTGTCGTCTAACGTTTAATGTTGTAGAGAGGCTATGCAATGGGTTAATAAAGTCAGAACTTAAAATGCAAGTTTAAACCATTTCCTAGTCTGTGATCTCCAGATATCGTCTGGTTTTAAAACAAATTGAAGCTTTGTCTGTGTATAATGTGCAGCCTGGTATATGATGCGCAGAGCCCTGTGTATAATGTGCAGACTGGTATATGATGTGTAGGGATGAGCTCTGGCGTGTTTGCATACTTCACGTGCAGAGCCTGCCAGGAAGTCAGCACGGCGCTGCGCTGCACTAATCACAGGCAGGGAGACATTGTCCTGATGCTCGGCTGCAGAGATCGGGAAATGTCTCCCTGCCTGTGATTAGTGCATCGCCGTGCTGACTTCCTGGCGGGCTCTGCACGTGGAGTATGCAAACGCGTCAGAACTCATCCTTAATGATGTGCAGAGCCCTGTGTATAATGTGCAGCCTGGTATATGATGTGCAGAACCCGGTGTATAATGTACAGCCTGGTATATGATGTGCAGAGCTCTGTGTATAATGTGCAGCATGGTATATGATGTGCAGAGCCCTGTGTATAATGTGCAGCCTGGTATATGATGTGCAGAGCCCTGTGTATAATGTACAGCCTGGTATATGATGTGCAGAGCCCTGTGTATAATATGCAGCCTGGTATATGATGTATAGAGCCCTGTTTATAATGTACAGCCTGGCAAATGATGTGCAGAGCCCTGTGTATAATGTGCAGCCTGGTATATGATGTGCAGAGCCCTGTGTATAATGTGCAGCCTGGTATATGATGTGCAAAGCCCTGTGTATAATGTGCAGCCTGGTATATGATGTGCAGAGCCCTGTGTATAATGTGCAGCCTGGTATATGATGTGCAGAGCCCTGTGTATAATGTGCAGCCTGGTATATGATGTGCAGAGCACCGTGTATAATGTGCAGCCTGGTATATGATGTGCAGAGCCCTGTGTATAATCTGCAGCCTGGTATATGATGTGCAGAGCCCGGTGTATAATCTGCAGCCTGGTATATGATGTGCAGAGCCCTGTGTATAATGTGCAGCCTGGTATATGATGTGCAGAGCCATGCGTATAATGTGCAGCCTGGTATATGAAGTGCAGAGCCCGGTGTATAATGTGCAGCCTGGTATATGATGTGCAGAGCCCTTTGTATAATGTGCAGCCTGGTATATGATGTGCAGAGCCCTGTGTATAATGTGCAGCCTGGTATATGATGTGCAGAACCATGTGTATAATGTGCAGCTTGGTATATTATGTGCAGAGCCCTGTTTATAATATACAGCCTGGTATATGATGTGCAGAGCCCTGTGTATAACGTGCAGCCTGGTATATGATGTGCAGAGCCTGGTGTATAATGCTGACACTATGAGTGGAATACAGGGGACGGAGTGGGTGGATTCTATAAGGGGTGTAGCTTATGAGAAGTGGGAGGGGCCAACCATGGAGGGGCGGGGTCTTGCGCCCCCCCATCCTAAAACTTCACCAGCCGCCACTGGTGCCCACAGCCCCCGCGGACTCGATGTCCGCCGGTGTCCCGCGATCGGGTCACAGAGCTGCAGAACGGGGAGAGGCCAGTGTAAACAAAGCATCTCCCCGTTCTGCCTAGTGACACTGACACTGACCGTATGCTCCCTCTCATCGGGAGCAGCAATCAGTGACGTGTCACTCGTAGCCACGCCCGCTAACAGTTAGAATCACTCCCTAGGACACACTTAACCCCTTCCTAGCCCCCTAGTGGTTAACCCCTTCACTGCCAGTCACATTTATACAGTAATTAGTGCATTTTTATAGCACTGATCGCTGTATAAATGTGAATGGTCCCAAAATAGCGTCAAAAGTGTCCGATATGTCCGCCATAATGTCGCAGTCACTGCAAAAATTGCTGATCGTCGCCATTACTAGTATAAAAAAAAAATATTAATAAAAATGCCATAAAACTATCCCCTATTTTGTAGATGCTATAACTTTTGCGCAAACCAATCAATAAACGCTTATTGCAATTTTTTTTTTAACCAAAAATATGTAGAAGAAAACGTATCGGCCTAAACTGAGGAAATGTTTTTTTTATATATCTTTGGGGGATATTTATTATAGCAAAAAGTAAAAAATATTGCATTTCTTTTCAAAAGTGTCGCTCTATTTTTGTTTATAGCGCAAAAAATAAAAACCGCAGAGGTGATCAAATACCACCAAAAGAAAGCTCTATGTGTGGGGAAAAAAGGACATCAGGTTTGTTTGGGAACCACGTTGCTTGACCGCGCAATTGTCAGTTAAAGCCACGCAGTGCCGAATCGCAAAAAGTGGCCCGGTCCTTTGGCAGCCAAATGGTCCGGGGCTGAAGTGGTTAAGTAAAATTGTGAACTACGAATTCATAATTATTATACATAAAGTGCAAAATTCATATATTATTATTTTATATATTATTAACTAATAAATAATCGATGAATGTTAACTGAGGTCTACGTTTTATGGTGAGCGGACAGTCAATATGGTGGTGGTTTCTTATCCTCGTGTTTTGTAGGTGTTTGTCCATATCGCATCATAAGGGATGTAGTAGCCATCTTCTGTTCCAAGGTGGTGGAATTTTAACACAATCACATGGTGGACATTTGTCGGAGTATTTAATTTAAAGAATATAACAAGAGACTTTATTTGGAATTTTAATATATTTAATTCATATCTTTGTATTATTTGTATTATTGTTTTAGGTTTGAACAGGGTATAACACATTTTGCACTGATTACATTCACATGTGATCTATTTTATATGTTTTTTTATTATTTATTACTCTATGCACGGCAAAAGTGGTAATCTTATATTGTGTCTAGCGGTTGGTTGCTACGAGTTACAACATCCACACATTCCACCCTGCTGCCAGGCATCCATTAAACACACTCCTTTAGTCAATGAACAGTCTCTTGATTGTTTTTATTTTATTAGGGGATTGAACTTGGTTGGAGAAAGGGACATGGGATGTCTATAGAACAAATTAGTACTTTGAAGATTATAGTGTAGCACACAGACCCTTTCCGCTCCATCCTTCTTAGCAGAGAGGCACATCTGCTACTTGCCCGTTGTCCAACTCCAGGTATGGAGAGGCGAGCAGTGTTAGATTTTTTTGGGCCTTGCGGCGAGTTACCTCTCCAGAGTGGATCCCTGGTCTCTGTTGTCTAGGCAGAAGTCCCTTTTGTAATAAAGCCAATGTCCACACAGGTGTAAAAAAACCTAAGCAGCAAGGTTTTATTCTTTTCTTGAGGCAAAACTTGGAAGAGAGAGAGAGTAGAAACGACAAGAGGTTGAAGGTTCAGGCATGCAACACTTAAGCAACACTCATCACCTCTCAAGCCTGAGTGGGTTTTGCTCACCCGGATAGTCCCTTTAAGAGCGGTCCTAGCAGCCGGTGTGGAGCACGAAACAACTACTTGTGATTTCACTGGGATACGATCAGGAGATCCTCTACCTCTGAATCCTTAAGTCCCGAACTTCCCGGCCTAGTAATAGTTAGTCCTTAGGTGCCAATGGGCACATTACCAGGCTTTTGGCGGATAGGAATCCTTCCCTCTGACAGGTAACCAGGCCTCTCCCGAGACAGTGACTTCTTCACTAATCCCCTTGGGACCGATCCTTCCCTGGCTTCCTCTCCTTCAGAGTGGTTCACACTCACTTGGGTTCCCCCGGGACTCCTTTTCTTGTGTAGGCCCCAGCCAAAGGTGCTGGGCCTACCTGCAGCGATGCAGCCTCGGGCTAAAGGTGCCCGAGACCGAAACACACGCACGCACCCCTGGCCATGAGGGCCACCGAAGGTGGGGTGCATGCTTAGCAGGACCAAGGGGTCCCCTCCTGGAATATTCCCCTGGAATCTCCTCACGTCTAATGGCGTCTGCCCCTTAACCACTTAAGCCCCGGACCATTTGGTAGCTAAAGGACCAGAGGTGATTTCAGAATTTTGCACTGCGCTGCTTTAACTGTAAATTGTGCGGACATGCAATGTTGTACCCAAACGAAATTTGCGTCCTTTTCTTCCCACAAATAGAGCTTTCTTTTAATGGTATTTGATTGCCTCTGCAATTTTTATTTTTTGCAATATAAACGGAAAAAGACCGAAAATTTTGAAAAAAAATGATATTTTCTACTTTTTGTTATAAGAAAAATCGAATAAACTCAATTTTAGTCATACATTTAGGCCAAAATGTATTCAGCCACATGTCTTTAGTAAAAAAAATGTCAATAAGCGTATATTTATTGGTTTGCGCAAAAGTTATAGCGTCTACAAACTAGGGTACATTTTCTGGAATTTATACAGCTTTTAATTTATGACTGCCTATCTCATTTCTTGAGGTGCTAAAATGGCAGGGCAGTACAAACCCCCCCCCCCTAAATGACCCCATTTTGGAAAGTAGACATCCCAAGGAAATTGCTGAGAGTCATGTTGGGCCCATTGAATATTTTTTTTTTTGTCTCAAGTGATTGAATAATGACAAAAAAAAAAAAAAAAAAAAATACAAAAAGTTGTCACTAAATGATATATTGCTCACACATGCCATGGTTATATGTGGAATTGCACCCCAAAATACATTCTGCTGCTTCTCCTGAGTACGGGGATACCACATGTGTGGGACTTTTTAGGAGCCTAGCCGCGTACGTGACCCCGAAAACCAAGCACCGCCTTCAGGATTTCTAGGCACAAATTTTTGATTTCACTCATCACTACCTATCAGTTTCGAAGGCCATAAAATGCCAAAATATCACAAAACCCCCCCAAATGACCCCATTTTGGAAAGTAGACACCCCAAGCTATTTGCTGAGAGGCATGGTGAGTATTTTACAGCTCTCATTTGTTTTTGAAAATGAAGAAAGAAATTTTTTTATTTTTTTTTTGTTTTCAATTTTCAAAACTTTGTGACAAAAAGCGAGATCTGCAAAATACTCACAATACCTCTCAGCAAATAGCTTGGGGTGTCTACTTTACAAAATTGGGTCATTTTGGGGGGTTTGTGCCATCTGGGCATTCCATGGTCTCCGAAACTGATAGGCAGTGAGAAGTGAAATCAAAAATTTACACCCTTAGAAAGCCTGAAGGCGGTGCTTGGATTTGGGGTCCCGTACGCGGCTAGGCTCCCAAAAAGTCTCACACATGTGGTATCCCCGTACTCAGGAGAAGCAACAGAATGTATTTTGGGGTGTAATTCCACATATAACCATGGCATGTTTGAGCAATATATCATTTAGTGACAACTTTGTGCAAAAAAAAAAAAAAATTGTATTTTTTCCGCAACTTGTGTCAACATATAAAATATTCCATGGACTCAACATGCCTCTCAGTATATAGCTTGGGGTGTCTACTTTCCAAAATGGGGTCATTTGGGGGGGTTTTGAACTGTACTGGCATTTTATACACAACATTAGGAAGCTTACATCCACTCTTCTAACCACTTGAAGACAAAGCCCTTTCTGAGGCCTCGTACACACGACCGAGTTTCTCGGCAAGAACCAGCAAGAAACTTGCTGGCAGAGATGTCTTGCCGAGAAACTCGTTCGTGTGTACGGTTTCTCGTCAAGAAAACCGACAAGTAATCTCGACGAGAAAATAGAGATCCTGCTCTCTATTTTCTCGTCGAGATTCTCGTCGGCATGTTTCTCGACCAGAAAAGTGAGTGTGTGTACACTTACCTGTTCTCCCGGAAGCCCGCGCATGTTCGAAATGAATTTGATGCATGCGCGGTAGCTTCCTAGGCATACGTAGGGTATACCAAGATGGCGGCGACGGCATCGAATGTGACGAGCGCATGCTCGTCGTAGTCGATGACGTCACCGCGTACGCTCCATTCAAAGAACCGCGGGTTCTTTGAATCGAGCGTGTGTACACTCGGCCGGGACAAGTTTCTTGTCCAAAAATCTCGTCGAAAAAAACGACATGTTTTTTTCAACGAGAATCTCGGCCGTGTGTATGAGGCCTGACACTTTTTGTTTACATGAAAACATATTTTTGCTTTTGCAAGAAAATTATGTTGAACCCCCAAACATTATATATATTTTTTAAAGCAAAGGCCCTACAGATTAAAATGGTGGGTGTTGCATTTTTTTTTTCCACACAGTATTTGCGCAGCGATTTTTCAAACGCATTTTTTGGGGAAAAAATACACTTTTTTAAATTTTAATGCACTAAAACACACTATATTGCCTAAATGTTTGATGAAATAAAAAAGATAATCTTAGGCCGAGTACATAGATACCAAACACGACATGCTTTAAAATTTCGCACAAACGCGCATTGGCGACAAACTACATACATTTTTAAAAGCCTTTACAGGTTACCCCGTTAGATTTACAGAGGAGGTCTACTGCTAAAATGACTGGCCTCGATCTGACCTTCGCGGTGATACCTCACATGCATGGTGCAATTGCTGTTTACATATGACGACAGACCCACGCTTGTGTTCGCCATTGCGCAAGAGCAGGGCAGGACAGGGGTGCTTTTTTTTTTTTTTTTATTATTAATTTTGCTTTTTTATTTTATTTTTAAACTGTTCCTTCCATATTTTTTTTTTTTATCATTTTTATTGTTATCTCAGGGAATGTAAATATCCCCTATGATAGCAATAGGTAGTGACAGGTACTCTTTTTTTTGAAAAAACTGGGGTCTATTAGACCCTAGATCTTTCCTCTGCCCTCAAAGCATCTGACCACACCAAGATCGGTGTGATAAAATGCTTTCCCAATTTCCCAATGGCGCTTTTTATATCCGGGGGGGGGGGACATTCCCTCCCACTGCTTGTAAAAGCAGTCCAGAGGCTAATTAGCCACTAGGATTGCTTTTACATGAAAGCTGGCCGCTGGCTGAAAAGAATGATACCAAGATGATACCTAAACCCGCAGGCATCAATCTGGTATAACCATTCAAAGTCCAGCAACATACCAGTACGTTGCTGGTCCTTGTTGGACATGTATTGTAATCTTTTTTTTCATGCAGCCTGTTGGCTGAACGAAAAAAAGAGATTGATCGGTGGGTATGCCCACCATTAGAATACCGCCCTTCATCCACCCACTTCTAATGATGGGCATACATGCACCATTTATATATGCCGAAGCATTGGGGCACCCTCCCGCAAAAATTATGCCGCACACACATGGTCGGACTTTTCCACGGGCATGCCTCCGTCGGAATTTCGACCGTATGTACGCGGCATTAGGAGCAAAATCGCTCCTCCGCCCCTGCTGCCCCAATGCTTCGACATATATGCTTTTTTTTTTAACTGTGGTGGTGAAATCACCTCCTACAGCACTGGAGTCGCAGGGATCAGGCCTGTCTCTGCGAACACTGCAGTTATGTGTGTTGTGTTTTGTAAGTGACAGTGATCGATCGATACTGCACTTGGGTGGCCTGGGCTGGACGGAGGGGCAAAACGCAGGTGCCAGCAGGTATCTGGGCTGATCCCGCTAACACTGCGTTTTTGGGAACCCTAAACTGCTGGGGACGCTAGTATAGATCTGATCAGATCAGATATTGATCTGTTCAGATACTATACCACTAAGGGAGGTGTATGCTTCACGCGTGGGTGTTGGCATTACTGGCACTAACCTGACGCTGCCTGGGGTGTGACGCAGGGTTAACTAGGTGCAATTAGGGGGTTAAAACCTTTATTAGATAATATATGGGGGTACCTGACGCTATAAAAACCTGCGGCGAACCTAAAAAAAATAACTGGCTATCTATCGGCACCAGCATAACTAATACAGCGTTTAGAAAAACGATCGCTTAGTGACACTGGCAAAAGGGGGTGAAAGGGTTACCTGGGGGGGCGATCAAGGGGTTAAACCTTTATTAGGTAATATATGGGGGTACCCGACGCTATAAAAACCTGCGGCGAACCTAAAAAAAATAACTGGCTACCTATCGGCATCACCGACAATAAGACAGCGATCAGAAAAACGATCGCTTAGCGACAGTGGTGATAGGGGGTGAAAGGGTTACCTGGGGGGCGATCAAGGGGGTTAAACCTTTATTAGGTAATATATGGGGGTACCTGACGCTATAAAAACCTGCGGCGAACCTAAAAAAAATAACTGGCTACCTATCGGCATCACTGACAATAAGACAGCGATCAGAAAAACGATCGCTTAGCGACAGTTGTGATAGGGGGTGAAAGGGTTACCTGGGGGCGATCAAGGGGGTTAAACCTTTATTAGGTAATATATGGGGGTACCCGACGCTATAAAAACCTGTGGCGAACCTAAAAAAAATAACTGGCTACCGATCGGCATCACTGACAATAAAACAGCGATCAGAAAAATGATCGCTTAGCGACGGCGGTGCTAGGGGGTGAAAGGGATATCTGGGGGGCGATCAGGGGGTTAAACCTTTATTAGGGGGGGTTAGGGGGCTACACTGGACCTAAAACTAAACTGTAGTGACACTTTTACAGTCACAAATGTCACTGATTGCAGTGATCAGTAAATAAATGGTCACTGCAATCAGTGACACTGTGACACTGTGACTAGGGGCTGGGGGGTGATCTGGGGGTGTCTGGGGGGGCCTGGGGGGGCGATTTATGTTCCTATGTGTCCTGGTGTCAGTGTGCTGTTTGTGCACTAACCTGTGTGTCTTCTCTTGTACGGCGCTCGGTATATGTGAGTGCCGCAGGAGAGATGACATCACTTCCACTGCCTGTGTAAACATTACACAGGCAGGGAAGCTTTCTCATTCGACGGGAGCGATCGAAAGGGGGTGGCCGGAATCGAACGGCCGTCCCCTCATCCCGGATCACTCCCGAAGATATAACCACCGCTCACTGTAAAGAAGGGGGGTCCGATCGGACCCCCCAACTATACAAAGGCAATCACGTATATGTACGTGATTGTGCCTGTCGGTGCCATTCTGCCGACGTATATTTACAGTGGGCGGTCGTTAAGTGGTTAAGTATCCTCTCCCAGCATGCACAGCGGGTTGACCACGTCCACTGCACAGCTGCCGGGAGAGGACACCCAATGGTGTTGCGATACTCCCTGTGGTTCTACCTGAGTCGGAGATGACAATGCCACCTACAGACAACAAGGAACACTGCAGCCAGGCAATATCACACCAGAGCAGAAGCAAGTTTTTAGGAAACCAACAGTCTGAGCCCAACTATGGGCTCAGAACAACCCCTAAATTTAAAACATAGCGCCCACTAAATTGGGGAGGGCGCTACAATAGTAACTGCGTCACACTTATCAGAAAGGACAAGATGGCTGACCCTAAACTTGACAGTCTTCTACCTCAGAACATCTCTTCCTCCAGCACACTACTTGACAGACTTTTACCTCAGAACACTTCTTTCTGTCATAGTCTTAGTAATTCTGTCACACCATCAGAAATGACTAGGCCTCACTCTGAATAAGTCCCAGTTAATTTAGTTGATGACCCTTTGTAGGCTGGGGCCTGCAGTACCCCTTTATGGCAGTAACCGTTTACTTGAGATTAAATGGTGATAGACTACTGATCCCAGCAAGTCCGACTTGCAAATCCTGCCTGCCCTCATGGCTACATCGATTTGACACAAACTCCACAGTCTCTCCCTCCAGCTCCCCTGGCGTGTCTCTTCCAGATCTCTCTACTGTGCTTTCACTCACCGACACCTGCCTTGGATCCTTCCTGAAGGACTTACTCCAGTTGTGCGGACCAACTGCCTCTTCCAGTTCCTGTTCCAGGACACCTCTCTATGACCATGTAAGGAGAGACTCCCTCCCAGCTCCCCAGCTCCTCCACCTGAGTTACACACCCCCCCCCCCTCATATGGGGATATCCCTCCTGCACGACAGTCGACAGTTTAGCACTCCATCCTTCAGTTCACCAAGCTGACAACCCCCCCCCCCCCCAGCAGGCTGACCATGGGTATATGTAGGAGGCCTGCCCCCCCGCCAATCCTAGTTCGGGATTGGTCAGAGCTCCTCACATTTACTCTCAGCCCTGCCCCTTTTCCAGAACCCTCTCCCTGGAAACAGAGGAGGCTCCCAACAACCAAAGTACATGTCAGTCTCACCTATTGCTACACTAAACCCCTCCCCTGCCCCCAGATCAAAAACAAACAGGCCTAGCTCGCAGCATAGGCCTGCTTAAATTTACCTGAACTAGCAGCTTACAGAAAAACCCTACACTTAGCACCTACCTAAGGTAGAGGGTGCTACATGTGTAATGTTGGAAACTTTATGTGCTGCAATTGATATAGTTACATAGGGGTTGATTTACTAAAACTGGTGAGGTCAATATCTGGTGCAGGTCTGCATAGAAGCCAATCAGCTTCCAGGTTTTTTTTTTGTCAAAGCTTAATTGAATAAGCTGAAGTTAGAAGCTGATTGGCTGCCATGCAGAGTTGCACCAGATTTTGCACTCTCCAGTTTTACTAAATTAACCCAATAGTTACATAGTAGGTATAGTTGAATAAAGACAATAGTGTCAGTGTCGATAATCATTTCCTATATCCCTGTATGTTGTGTTCTTTAAGATGCACGTCCAAGAGTCTTTTAAAAATATCAATACTCTCCGCTGACACCACCAATTGTGGAAGAGACTTTCATATCCTTATTGCCCTGACAGTGAAAAACCCCCTATGCAGCTTAAAGCGGAGCTCTGCCGTAAAAAAAATATTAAAAGCCAGCAGCTACAAATACTGCAGCTGACTTTTAATATTAGGACACTTACCTGTGCTGGAGTCCAGCGACGTCGGCAGCAGAAGACGAGCAATCGCTCGTCTCTCGGCTGTCCCCACCGCCATCATGAGTGAGGGAATGAGGAAGTGAAGCGTTGCGGCTTCACTTCCCGGTTCCCTACTGCGCATACGCGAGCAGCGATGCGCGTCTTTCACTGGTCCCCGCTGTGTTTTGGGAGCCGTGTGTTTCCCAGAACACAACGGGGGAGGGGGGGGGGGGACCGGGAAGTGATGCACTGCCCGCAGTCTACCCGCAGTGTGTATTCCTGGAAGTGGATGCAAATACCTGTCTTATGCCGCGTACACACGATCGTTTTTTTCGACGGTGAAAACACCGTTGAGAAAATCGACGTGAAAAACGAGGACCAGCTTGTTCCCCCCACACACGGCCGTTTTAAATGACATTTTTTTTTTGGTCGAAAAAAACGACCGTGTGTGGGCTCCACGGCAGTGTTTCCCTATGGGAAAACTGCCGCGGAAAAAAACGACGGGAATCACGACGAGAAAAATTAGAGCATGTTCTAATTTTTCTCGTCGTGATTAATGCCGTTTTTCCCGTCGAGAAAAACGACAAAAAGCCCACAGACGATCGTTTTTCTCGTCCAAAGGAAAAAATGTCATTTTTCTCGACGGGAAAAACGGTCATGTGTACGCGGCATTAGACAGGTATCTGCACCCCCCTCCCCCCTGAAAGGTGCCAATTGTGGCACCGGAGGGGGGGAGGAATCCGATGAGCGGAAGTTCCACTTTAGGGTGGAGCTCCGCTTTAAGGTTAAACAATGTTTTCCCCAATCTCATTGTGTTTCCCTGTGTGTTCTTAAACTCCCTGGGACTGAAACGTTTTCTTCCTACGCTGGGATCACCATTGAGGTATTTGTAAATCGATATCATGTCCCCTCTCAAGCGTCTCTTCTCCAGCGAGAAGTTAAGTGCTTGTAGTCGTTCCTCGTAATTGAGGTCCTCCAGTCCCCTTATTAATTTTGTTGCCCTTCTCTGGACTCCTCCAGCTCCAGCACATCACTTCTGAGGACTGGTGACCAGAACTGGACGAAATACTTCAGATGTGACCCGACCACAGTTTTATAAAGTGGCAGGATTACAGTGGAACCTTGGATTACGAGCATAATCCATTCCAGGAGAATGCTTGTATTCCAAAGCACTCGCATATCAAACCCGAGTTTCCCCATAGAAGTCAATGTAAACAAAGATAATTAGTTCCGCATTGACTTCTATGGCATGCAATACCGCATGTGGCTAGAGGTGGGGGCACCGGAGAGCCTCGGAAATACTCGGGGACAGCTCGGCTGATCTCAGAAACCCTCAGAATGGTTCGGAAACACTCGGGAACGGAGTATTTGCGAGTGTTTCTGAGTATTTCTGGATAATTCCAAGTATTTCCGAACGGCTCCGAACCTTTCCAAGTGTCACCAGTGCCCCCGCACCTCTGGCCAAATGCGGTACTGCTCACCCCATTGGCTTGAATTCTGCTCGTTTTGCAAACCGAGTCGGGATTTAAAAAAAAAAGTTATTCAAAGCGCTCTTTAACCGCGTTACTCGTAAACCAAAGTTCCACTGTATAGTTTTATCTGTGGAGTATATCCCCTTTTTTATGCATGCTAAAATTCTGCCGACTTTGGTAGCTGCATCTGGACATCGCATGCTATTGCTCAGTCTGTCTTCTACTAGGACCCCCAGATCTTTCTTTATCCTTGATTCCCCCAGAGGTTCTCCCCCTAGTGAGTTGTTTGTGTTTATGTTTTTAGCCCCCAAGTGCATTACTTTACATTTGTTTTATTGATTTGTTTTATTGTTGAACTCTAATAGGTATGTGGGAACGAGAGTGTTTGTATTACATGTAGCACACGGACCCTTTTCCTTACCTTTGGCTCACTTGTAGGAACAGGGCAGACCGTACTATATGCCCGTACCCTCCTGTGTGAAGAGGTTGAGCGGTGTAAATACAACAGGGTCTCCACAGCTAGGTTCTCCAGAGAATGGTTCTCATCTCTCATGCGATAAAGACAAGTCTCTATTTCTCTCAATAACTCCAAGGTCCACACCAGTTGCAACTCCAACGTAGAGTTTATTTTCTCATATGCACAGTCCCTAGATAGGAAAGGGTGGATGGAGAACAAGACAGCAAAAGGTGTTGGAGTAGGTCCAGGCACAAATGAATGTATGATTCACTACCTGTCTCTCAAGTAGGCTTAACTCTCCCGGATAGTCTCCCATTAGAGTGGATCCTAGCAGCCGGAGCGATGCTCGAATTAGATTACACACAGTCTCTGCACAAACTTTTACGGGTGAATTTGGGTCTCTGCCACAGACCTGGTGAACTTTGGGTCTCTGCCACAGACCTGGTGAACTTTGGGTCTCTGCCACAGACCTGGTGAACTTTGGGTCTCTGCCACAGACCTGGTGAACTTTGGGTCTCTGCCACAGACCTGGTGAACTTTGGGTCTCTGCCACAGACCTGGTGAACTTTGCTTGTGGTATTAGGCCTCTTTCGGGGAGATGACATCCCTCCAGAGAGTTACCGGGCCCCTTCCCTCACTGTGATCTCTCACCAGTCCCTCGGAACGGTCCTCCCCCAGCCTCCTCTTCCAGATACGGGACCCCCGGGAGAAGAAGAACACCCCACAGGCAGCGTCTGCCCCTTTTATATCCTCTCCCGGCATGCACAGCAGGCCGACCATGCCCACCACACCACCGCCGAGAGGGGACATCCAAGGCACAGCACTATACCAGCGGTTCAACCCTAGCCCCTGATGGCAGCACCATCCACAGGCCACAGGAAACTATACACCAGTATCCCACCTGCGGTATAAAATGGTTAGCAAAGCCCTATCAAATAAGGTGTTTGAGTACAACTATCACTCAAACATTCCCCTAAATTTGAAGACCCCGCTACATATAATTCTACTAACTACCTCATCTACATGTGTCTGTGACTTACACAGAAAGAATGGCACCAAGATATTTGTGCACACAACTTAAATACCATTGGAGCACGTCGGGCATCTCCATAATCAGGTGCATTGTGGAAGTCAGCAGGCCCTTGACTCTACCCAGAGCAATGCCAGTTACACTTCTGGGAGCCACCGGGTAAATATTGTAGGAGGAACTAGAAACCGCCAAACCACAAATACAACAAAAGTCACTACTAAAATTTAATGGAGTATATATCTCATACATAAACATAAAGGGATATGCTTAGAAAGAACAAGCAGCAGCAATTTAACCAATATTAATTAGTTATCCGCCTTTTAATTGGAATGCCTCTCTTGTCTCTGCTTGTTCTTCCATCCATGCCTCTCCATTGAGATAAATGTTGTTTGGGTGCTGTTGGAGGAACCTGACACCTGTTGCCTGCAGGGTGTGTGTGTCTGCTGATGCCTGCTGTACTTTCTGAACGGCGGAGGTGTTCAGTATCGGGTGATGCCGTGGATAAGTGTGAATATGGAAATGAAAAGAGCTGCATTTAATGATGTATTACAACCTCTGCAGGAAACAACAAAGGCATTGTAGTGCTGGTGTCCCCGTGTGGCTTGCTATCAAGCACTAGTTACTCCGCAGTGATTAAGGGCTCTAAGCATATTTTTATTTCTTCAATGGGAACCACACACATACCAGACGGAAATTCTCTGATGTCTGAGTGGGACTTCGATGCGTGCCAACTATCTGGGATTTTGATATTAATAATCATTTGAGATGGTGGGCTATCCGAGACATTGTTACACTCGATATAATCTTCACTTAGAAGCTGTAATTACACACATTGAATGGTCAGGATTATTGCTTGTTTGGGCAAAGCACGCCGAGGAAGCTTTATGATTACGGAACTCAAGAAAGTCTGTTTAAAGAGCAATTCTAGGCAACAAGTATGTTGGATCACTTAAGGGCCTATTCACACTGTTGTATTCTGGTGTTATGTACATGCACATGAATTATACCGTGTGTTGCATTAAAGCAGCCTATTTAATTCAATAGGCTAAATTCACTAACTTGTCCCCGATGAAGACTTTATATAAGATGAAACGAGTTGGGTGGACTTGGCGGATATGCAATTTACTTTAATAATTTCATGTATCTCTGCAGTATATGTAAATTGTAAGTGTAGCGACCTCACCCCTCTCACCCCTTCTCATTCTCGGCTTGTCTGTCTTTGTCTAGGGGTGTCAGTACCGGGGGGAGGGATGAGATACACCACGGCCCATGTCCTCCATAGTGAAGAGGTGAAGGCCAGAAAGATCGGGCTTTGTGTAGGTGTCCCAGAGTCAAATCCTCTCCTCGGATTCACTCCCCTTTGCTCCTAGTAACCAGAGTTCCACACACTGAATAGGTCCAACACAGTTTTATTCTTCTCAGCGAATAAACATACAGCACGGTCAAGTTGGGACCTTTGCAACAGTTCAGTATTAATGGGAGTAGGTCGAGGCACAATACTTTAAAGTATCGCTAACCACTGTGGTGCCACTGACTATATGAGGTAGAACATGAATTACCTTCGCTAGCACGGCCCCTGTCAGGGGAAGGATATCCGTCCAAAAGAGTCACCGGAGGCCTCTCTGTCACCAGCGATGCTGCGCCAGACTCTCCAGAGAAGTTCCGCTCACCAGTCTCCTCGAACTCAGACACGGGCACCCAAGGAGTTAGGGCCCCCTCGGATTCCTCCACCCTCGCGGAACTCAGTCAAAGGTACTGAGCCCCAGGCATCCGCCATAGTACCTCACCCCAGGCTAAAGGTGCCTGAGATGGACTCTATCTCTCGCTCCGGCTAGGTCAATGGCACCTGGGCCCGGAGCACCGGAACGCCAGCACACAAGCTGAAGGTGCCTGGGTGCGGCTGCGTCCCCCGACTCTGAGCCCCAAGGTCAGGGCGTCCGCCCCTTTTATCCCCTCGCCTTTTGCGTCACAGCAGGTTCCCCGCCCCGCTGTCCCAGCGCCAGGAAAGGACAAAAAGGAAGCAGTCTTGCGGTGTGGGTTCAACTCCGGCCAGGGCGACAATGCCACCTGCAGGCCGCAGGGAACCTCACTCCACCAGAGTCCTCCAAGAACCATAAAAAAGGGTCTCTGATTCCCTAGCAATCAGTGCATCTGGGTTACACTACCACCCAGATGCTTCCCTTAAATTCAAATACCCGCTTCATAAGAATCGTATAAGATCTAGACGTGAAGTGTCTAGACCAGCCAATTTTAAATCTGTTGTTTAATAAAAGTTTTTTTTTTTACTTTTTATACACCAATTTGTAATTGTGTGATTTCTGTTGCTGCAACAAAGTCCCATGGGAGATATCTTTTGTCTAGTGTATCAGGGATGGAGCAGCCTTCTTCCCATGATATAATTGTTACTGTCTGCTTATATCCCCCTATAAACATGAACAAGAGCAGCAGCAGAAAAAATGTAACTGCAACCACTCCTGTCTGTCAGCATTGCAGACCAGGACTACACTGGAGTTCCCATGTTGCTGCTGGGGTGATGTGGATGCTTCCCATTAAATGTCCAGTGATGGGGACCTCTCAGACTCTAGGGCTGCAGTGGCATTATGACGTCAGAAAGAAGACACCAGTCATCATAGGCACAGCCTGCATTGCTAGAACAGCAGTCTCCACACCCAGAAGAGGCACCTGCAAAGGACATGGATGAAAAAGGCTTTGAATGGGTGGGAGAAAGGTATGGGAAGTGGGGGACAGAATTTGTTCAGAGATGGATTTTAAATATTCAGATATTTGCACAATTACAATGGTTGATGGATACCATCAGTATCTCACTGGTTGCTTACACGTAAATCGGTTGTAAAGGCATATTTTTTTTTTTTAAATTAATAAACATATTATAATTACTCGCTTTGTGCAAGTCCCCCCCAGTGCTGTCTGCTCCTCTTCTTTTCTGAATGCCTCTATAGCAAGCCATGTACTATGGGGGCAAATGTGTCGGCCTTCTCCAGAGCTGATCTGTGTGCACCTGTAGACAGGAGAGCGAAAGAGAGCAGCACTGCTGCAGATTAAGGTTGCACTGATAACACTTTTTTACTCGCCGATACCGAATACTGATACTTTTTTTTAATGTCACTTGAGAGCGATGAGACTGTGTTAGTAATTTTTTATATATTTTTTTTTTACATTTTATTTTATATAATTTTTTCTTTCTTTTTTTTTGGGGGGGGGGGGGACAGTGTCAGCGGTTTTTTTTTATTATTATTTTTACAATTTAACATTTAAATATTAATTTATTACTATTCTTTCTTTTTTGTATTTTTTTTTTATTAACCCTGTTGGGGGGTGGCTTTGGTGAGATATCAGGGGTCTGACGTCTCCCCTTAGCCACAGAGAAAGGGACTGAGGACACTCTAGTCCCTTTCTCAGCACCCACAGCATTGAACATGAATGGACAGGAGACAGAAGCTCCTCTCCATTCATAAACTGAAGCATCGTAAACACAGTTTACGATGCTCAGTTATGAATGGACAGTCAGTGATCACTGACTCTGTTCATTCTGAAAAGGAAGGAGTCGGTAAAAGACATATTTACCATCTCCTTCCTTCGCTTTTAATCCTGACAGATCTGGGACAAGGGGGGACCGGAGGAGGACACAGAGGACCCGGGGAGCTGGAGGAGGACACCTGGAGCCATAGGAGGACAGGGGGACAGTCAGGGGTGATTGGTGTGGTGGTGGGGGGCATTTACAAGCACTGATCTCTCTGTATAGCTTTCAATGAAGCAGCTGACAGCCGTGGGAGGGAGAGGAGGAAAAGCGACTGTCAGCTGCTTAATTGAAAGCTATACAGGGAAATTGGTGCTTGTAACTGCCCCCACTGCTACACCGATTGCCCCCAACTGTCCCCTGTGTCCTCCTCTGGCTCCCCGGTCCTCCTCTCCTTTACACACACACGTCCCAGTTCTGCCTCTCGTGCCCGCGATCGATCGCGACCCCTGGTCATGAGCATCGGCACCCCCCGATGCAGTGCGTAGGGGGGGCGGGATCTGGGAGTCCCCTTTGTTAAAGGGGTCTTCCAAATTCCGATAAGCCCCCTGCCCGCAGACCCCCACAACCACCGGGCAAGGGATGTGGGGATGAGGCCCTTTTCCCCATCAACATGGGGACATCCTCCCCATGTTGAGGGCATGTGGCCTGGTACGGTTCAGGAGGGGGGGGCGCTCTCTCGTCCCCCCCCCTATTTTCCTGCGGCCTGCCAGGTTGCGTGCTCAGATAAAGGGTCTGGTATTGATTTTTGGGGGAACTCCACGCCATTTTTTTTTACATTTGGGGTGGAGTTCCCCTTAAAATCCATACCAGACCTGAAGGGCCTGGTATGGATATTTGGGGGGAACCTCACGTCATTTTCTTTTAAATTTGACACAGTGTTTCCCTTAATATCCATACCAGACCTGAAGGGCCTGGTAATTGAATTTGGGGGGACACCCACGCATTTTTTTTTTATCAATGACTTTTCTCTGTATTGCCGGGAGCCGACAATTCATTATAGCCGCGAGTGCTTTTAAATTACTTTTTACCCTTCAGAAATGACATTTTGTGCAGGGACAGTTCTAAGCACGGGAAACAAGCGCTGCTTTACAGGCATACTATACCCCCCCCCCCCCCCCGGTATGAAATTTAAAGGAATATTTCACTTTTATTGTTTCACTTTAAGCATTATTAAAATCACTGCTCCCGAAAAAACTGACGTTTTTAAAACTTATTTTTTTGCATTGATACATGTCCCCTAGGGCAGGACCCGGGTCCCCAAGCACTTTTTATGACAAATACTTGCATATAAGCCTTTAAAATTAGCACTTTAGATTTCTCCCATAGACTTTTACAGGGTGTTCCGCAGCTTTTCGAATTTGCCGTGAACACCCCAAATTGTTCGCTGTTCGGTGAACATGCGAACAGGCAATGTTTGAGTCGAAAATGAGTTCGACTCAAACTCAAAGCTCATCCCTACTCCCCACTGTAATATGGTCCACATCTCCCCCACTGTATAGGAAGATTTGTGCTTGCTTCTTACCAGAGAAGCTGGCCAAACACGAGCATTTGAGGCCGAGTGATGACGTAAGCGCGCCGCTCTAGGCTCACCTAGGCCGCCGCCGGGTGGACCAAGATGGCCGCCGCTCCGGGAGCTAGGCCAAAGCCACGGACTTTCCTATGGCCGAGGCAGCAGCGGAGCTCCGCGGATCACGTGGTGTGCCGATCCGCAAACCGATCAAAAGAATTTTGATCGATCAAAAAAATTAACGATTAATCGAGGAATTAATCGTTAATTTCCGCAGCCCTAATAGAATGCATTAAGATAAAAAACCTTCTGACTTTGCAACCACTTTAAAGCCCAACTCTGAGCTTGCCATCCCCCCTCCCCCAACTTCTGCAAGGGTCCCCCCACACTTCTGGAGGACCCAAGTGAAAGTAAAAATAAATATTCCCATACTTACATTCTTTCCAGGTGTCTTCAGTCCAGCCTGGTAACATCATATAGAAGACAAAGAGAGATGATGCCGCAGAGAGTGATGCTACTTAATCATGTGACTCCCCCTTCTGCAGCATTCTCCGGTGAGTCCAGTGTGGGGGGTGGAGCCTTGACACCCTGGGCTGACAGGAAGTGAGCTGAATGACGCTGGATGTTTTCAACCTGGAAGAGGAGCAGTTCTTCATTGCTTTATTAGTAACAGCACCAGAGATCAGGTGATTATAGCTGCTTTGACATTGTTATGCTGCACTGGTGACTGGAATTGTTCATTCTACACCAAAGCTGACTTTAAGTGCGCATCACTCACTAAAAGATACCTCCAGCTGCATGGGCTTATTTATCCAAAACCCTACAAGGCAGGGGTTCCTGAAACAGAAGCCACTATTTACAGTCACACAGTCCTTTCCTCCGCTATGATGAAGCTTCTTACAGATGGAGACCTATCTCTGGAACGCAGCTGCAAATCCTAAAAAACGACAATTAATCATTTATCTGCTTCACAGCACACAAGGACGGGAGGTTCCGATGCTTCAGCTTTCAATGAGCTGACATCAAAGTCAGATTTCAGCACATGAAATTCCTGTACGTTTATTATTTGCAATATGCTTTCCTCCAGGAATAAACATTTCCCCTTCTCAGGTCCTGGTGCTGAGGTTGTTATACGTTCATATGAAATCTGAAATTGAAAACTTAAGCTAGATACACACTATACAATTTTCTTTCAATTTTTTCCTTTAGATTTACCAAAACCATATAATATGAGGTCAAACCTAAACCCTTTCAATTTGTATGCAATCAGGCCGGCCCTTGCACTACATAGTTGAAGGCAGTGGCAAAACTGGAAAAAAAAAACATCAATTGCAGCCACTGTGCTCATCGAACGCAGCTACTGTGCCCATCGATTGCCGCCACTGTGCCATCAAACGCAGCCACTATGCCCATCAAATGCAGCCACTGTGCCCATCAAACACAGCCACTGTACCCATAAATTGCCGCCACTGTGCCATCAAACGCAGCTACTGTACCCATCAATTGCTGACACTGTGCCCATCAATTGCTGCCAGTGTGCCCATCAATTGCCGCTACTGTGCCCATCAATTGCTGCCAGTGTGCTTATCAATTGCCACTACTGTGCCCATCAATTGCTGCCAGTGTGCCCATCAATTTCTGCCAGTGTGCCATCAATTGTCGCTACTGTGCCCATGAACTGCCGCTACTGTGCCCATTAACTGCTGCCAGTGTGCCCATCAATTGCCGCTACTGTGCCCACCAATTGCTGCCAGTGTGCCCATCAATTGTTGCTACTGTGCCCATCAAATGCTGCCAGTGTGCATCCCCCGCCCGCCCGGCACTTACCTTGTCTTGGTGGGGCAGCGGGTTACGGCGATGTCCTCCACGCTCCTCAATGTCTTCTCCCGTCCTCTCTTCCCATCCTCTGCTATGATTGGACGCCTGATAGGCAGCGTCCAAACACAGCGCCTGTCATTTCAGCTAATAAGGTGACAGGTAACAGACCCGAGCACCTGATTGGCTGAGAGGCGGTTCAGTGTTAGGAAAGCGAATATTCATTTGCTTTCCTAACACAACGCTGAGTGAACAGCGAGCGCCCAGCATGGCGCCCGCTGTTCACCTTTTTGGAGGCCTATTAGAGCCTATGGCTCTAATTAGGGGCTTTCAAAAAATACCCTGTCGCTGTAATTCAGGTGCCCGGTGCCCGAAAAGGGGTCGGGCACCTGAATAGTGAGTGGCAGCGGTGACCATAGATAGATTCATGCAATGCATGAATCTATCTATGGTGATAGAGAGATGGCAGGAGAGAGGGGGCGGCGCCCATGCGCCCCTTATGGACGCACCGCCACTGGTTGAAGGTAAATCTAAAGGAAATGGAACAACAAAAGTTGTATGGTGTGTATCCAGCTTTAGTAACTGCTTTGCAGCCTTGTGTTCTGTGCTTGGGGCCGGATTACAGTGGAGAAAGCAGAAATGAAAATTAAAGTGTATATAGTGTATAAAGAAAATCTAGTGAAAAATTTTATGTATGGGAGATTAAAAAAGTGGAGTATAACACCAAACAGTCCTGTTTATAAAGTAAATTATTTTTCAGTCCTGCCTTTTCAGTATTATTGAAAGAAAAGTTACCCTTTAAATTCCCCTAAGGGCTGCAAAATGAACCTTCTTCAATCACTGTCAGTTATCTTTATTGGTCCACTTATAGCTGGAGACTGAGTTTGATTGAATTGTTCCCTCTACACAAATTCAGAAAATTTCTTACCTTCCCTATCCCTAGAGTCCAAGGTCAGTCTAGAATCAGATATACAGGACAACTGTATTGGTGACAGTGGAATGCAAAGCATCAGAACATCTTCTGAGTGCTAGAGAAGCAATTAACGTCTGCCAATCACGTTGTGCATTCATTCATTTTGACTTGCATTTCAAACTTCCATACATGTCTTAAGCCCCGTACACACGGTTGGACTTTTGGCCAACAAACTTCATTTTGAGCACGTTGGACCAACAATCCGACCGTGTGTACGCTCCATCGGACAAACTTTTTTTGCTTTTTTCTTGTTTTCATCGGACAAAAGTTGGGTCTCCAAACGGACAAACTTTTGCCCAACAAATGTCCGATGGAGCAAAGTCCGACCGTGTGTACAGAAAACCATCGGACTTTTGTCCGATGGACAAAACTACTAATGTTAAAATCAACCAACAATAGCAGAAGTTGACCAAAGGGTGGCGGTAAAGAGCAGAAAGACCACGTGATGTTGCAAAAAGTTTTGGGAAAGTTTGCAGAAAAGTCCTGTGGTGTTTATGCTGTGGGTGTTCCCGACCAACTCCGTTGGGACAAAAAACCACGGAAAAGTCTGATGGAAGTCCGACCGTGTGTACGGGGCTTTACAAGGAATGACTCAAGTCACAGATATCTTCCACAAATATGCACTAATTTCCTTAGTAAAATGTCTTATTATCAAAAGTACAATAAGGGAGGTTGATTTACACAGCAATCACTCCACCTCCACACACACACAGGTGAAGTGATTGCTGTGTGAATTGACTTCCCTGATTCGGGGACATTTGGTAGTAGGATGGTAGTTATTTGAATGAATTATGAATTAATTATTTAACTACTGGGCACAGTGGAATCCATCTCTTACAAACCTGCCCATATATACCAAATATGGACACTTCATAATATATCTACCCCTACCATAAAAATCTAGAAATTTACACATAGGGACATTGAATGTACCCCATGGGCCAACAGGCACAATTTCACTTTGGAGACCTTCCACCCTTTTCTCCCCTTGATTTTATATCAGGTGTATACCATTCTTGATTCTTATCCATATTTACAGATAGAGCTACATATTGCCTATGATTTCTGAGGCCCTGAAGAAGCGGGGGCTCCTGCGAATCATGTAGACCAATATTGCGGAAATTATTGATTGATTGAATGTATCTAAGCCATATACAAGCTCTATTGTTGATACCTAATACTGTATGGTATGTAGCAAACGGAGCTGAAGAATGGGGAGAGGCCAGTGTAAACAAGCATCTCCCTGTTCTGCCTAGGGACATGTCACTGATCGTCTGCTCCCTCTCATCGGGAGCAGCGATCAGTGACGTGTCACTTGTAGCCACGCCCCCTAACAGTTAGAATCACTCACTAGGACACACTTAACCTAAGGAGACCAGATTTTTAAAATGAAATCTGGGGACATATTTTTTTTTTACTAGTAATGGCGGCAATCAGCGACTCTCTGCCCGTCGCCGCCGCCGCCCGCCTCACAGCCTGTCAAGTCTTACTCTCCGGGCCCCAGCTACTACTGGGTCGGGAGTGGAGGAAGATCACTCCGCCAGGGAAGGCAAGGAGATAAGCAGGGAGGCGGCTGGCCGGGACTTGAGCCAAGGCAGAAGAACATGTGAGAGGAGCTGAATGGGCACCCGAAACTGAAGAAATATTCCCTCCACTCCGACCAGCACATGATTATCAGAAAGGAGCACAGATAATGGAAAAAAAATACAACCCCCTAAGCTAGTAGTAGTGGCGGAGCGGGGGGGGGTGTAATTCAGATTTTTTAAAATTAATTCTGCACTGACTGGCTTTTTAAATTGCCCCAGCCCCTGTTCAAATCTAATCCGGGGACAAATCGGAGACAGACTTGGTCCGGGGACAGTGTCCTCAATCCGGGGACTGTCCCCAGAAACCGGGGATGTCCGGTCACCCTAACCTAACCCCTTCCTAGCCCCCTAGTGGTTAACCCCTTCACTGCCCGTCACATTTACACAGTAATCAGTGCATTTTTATAGCTCTAATCGCTGTATAAATGTGAATGGTCCCAAAATAGTTTCAAAAGTGTCCGATGTGTCCACCATAATGTCGCAGCCACGATAAAAATCGCTGATCGCCGCCATTACTAGTAAAAAAAAAAATATTAATAAAAATGCCATAAAACTATCCCCTATTTTGTAGACGCTATGACTTTTGCGCAAACCAATCAATAAACGCTTATTGCGATAATTTTTTTTAACAAAAATATGTAGAAGAATACGTATCGGCCTAAACTGAGGAAAAAAATCGTTTTTTTATCGATTTTTTGGGGGATATTTTTTATAACAAAAAGTAAAAATATTGCTTTTTATTTTTCAAAATTGATGCTCTATTTTTGTTTATAGCGCAAAAAATAAAAAACGCAGAGGTGATCAAATACCACCAAAAGAAAGCTCTATTTGTAGGAAAAAAAGGACGTCAATTTTGTTTGGGAGCAACGTTGCATGACCGCGCAATTGTCAGTTAAAGCGTCGCCGTGCCGAATCGCAAAAAGTGGCCTGGTCATTTGGCAGCCAAATGGTCCGGGGCTGAAGTGGTTAAGGTACAAACTTTTTTAGCTTTAGTATCACTTTAATACATTACATTTTACATTACTTTTAATACATGTAAATAAAATACATTTAAAAGAACAATTTCAACATGCATGATCCTTAGGTTATCTTCTATCTGAAAATTCCTTTTATTGAGGCACAACATTAATGTTAATATTATTCTTGATCTGGTTAGAGAATAAATGATCTGGTTTGCTTCTATGTCTCTTAGAGATCTGGAAAATGGTTTTGTGGCAACAAGGGATGACTAGCCGTAGGCATTCATATAACGAGATTTATCATTATGTCAGCCCAGAGCAGGAGACAGAGTCAGTGTAGTTCAGGAGGTCTGATGTGGCCCGAGGTGCTGATATCTAATATACATCAAATAATGTTTCTTTTACGTTAGGAAGACAAAAACCGCTAAATTACGTGGAACATCTCAATCAGTCTCTCAGGATGATTTCCTCTAGGGTTAACTTATCTTTTAATTTGGTGTTTTTTTTTTCCCTTAAAAAGTTAGAAATGAGAAATGTTTTCTATGAAAGTTGTGAGATGTTATCATGTTAGGAAATTTCGAAGGACAATGATGTGCTGGAGTTCTGCTGAACTGAACAGAACAACTGAGGCTGAGACAAAGCCCTGGTTCACACTGGTGCGTCAAAACGGCGGTATTTGCCGCAAATTGCCGGCAATGGAACCGCCCTAATCAGTGTGACGCTGCATTTGCGACGCTGCATCGATTTCAAAAAGTAGTTTATGTACTACTTTTTGCGATTTCGGGGTGCGATTTACATTGACGTCTGTGCAGAAACCTGCACAGATGTCCCTGTAATCGCGGCCGAAATCGGGACTGACAGGCAGGAGTGAAATCGTGCGAGTTCAGCTGAACTCGCACGGCTTCACTCCCGCAGCCCAGTGTGAACCTGGGCTACACAGAGACCTATTTTTAAAAACTTGAAGTTGACATTGCACCAGTTTTTTTTTTCTAGGAAATCATTGATTATGACTGTTTGCAGTGAAGACTTTGTGCAGTTATTTTACATAAATTTTGTTAAAAATGTATACCAAATACCATAAACCTACCTTTTTATTATCAACCTATTCTTAGCTTAGGTTCCACACAGTATCAAGAATGCACAGAACTCTATTGCCGCGTACACAAGACCGTTTTTAATGTCATTGAAAAAAACGTCATTTTTCTCGACGTGATTTTTCGTGTTTCCTCTCAAGCCTGCCTTGCCTACACACTATCGTGGAAAAAAATGTTAGAGTAAAGCGCGGTAACGTACAACGCGTACGACGGCACTATAAAGGGGAAGTTCCATTCGGATGGCGCCACCCTTCATGTTAGTAAAGTTTGTTGAGAGATGATTCGCGCTTTTCAGCCTCGTGCTTTTCAGTCCGTTACAGCGTGATGAATGTGCTATCTCCATTACGAACGCTAGTTTTACCAGAACGAGCGCTCCCGTCTCATACTTGTGTAGCGGGTATGTACTTTCCCGGGTGTAATTTGAACTTGGCAGAGACATCAGTGATGTGTAATTCCCTGCGGCCCAGTGGGTGGCGCTGTCGCCCTGGGTTGGGGTTGAATCATTGCTGTGTGCCAGGCCTCCTTTTTGTCCTCTCTCGGCAGCAGTATGGTGGGGCGGGGAACCCGCCGTGCTTGCTGGGAGAGGGTATAAAGGGGCCGGCCATCTTTGTCACGGGGTCGGAGTCCCAGGCACCTTCAGCCTGAGGGCGGTGGTTCGTGTCTGTCCTCTAGGCGGCCTAGGCCTAGAGGACAGCCGGAGGTCGTGTTCCATCTCAGGCACCTCTAGCCTGGGGTGAGGTACTCGGATGGAGGTCTGGAGCTCAGTGCCCAACACTGAGTTCCGCGAGGGAAGGAGATCCTAGGGAACCCCGGGAGTGGGTACCCGAATCCGGAAGGCGTAATGGACCGGGGGGAGCTCCTCACTTGAAGACCCGGTGCAGCATATTGCCGGTGACAGGTGAGCCTCTCGTCGGAGACCGCCTGGAAGGAAATCCCCCCTCGTGCGGAGACCGTAACCCACTTTCAGGAAGGAAAGTGGAGAGTTCATTGTGTCTGGGCCTATTCACATCCACACCTCCTTTCCTGTTCTGTTAACCAAGGGAGTTCAACTGATTATGTTCATTCGCAGAAGAATAAAGGAGTTTTGAACTTTTATGGTGTGGGGCTCGTTTCCTGACAGACATTGTTCGAGGTAACTCTTGGAGGGAGGATCCAGGTGCACAACACTGACCCGAAGGTAAAACAAGAACGTTGCTTATACCACACTGACACCTGTGGTGGAGGCCAGGCGTGGTGTCCCCGCTCCCTTCCCCTCTAAGGTACCCCTAGACAAGAGACAGACGAGCTGAAGACAAGAGCGGAGTGAGGGGGGCGCTACACTTGATTCTGAGCATGCGCATTTTTTTTCACGTCGTTAAAGCCCACACATGGCCGTTTTTCATGAGGAGAAAAACGACGATGTAAAAAACGACGTGAAAAATTAGAGCATGTTCCAATTTTTCTCGTCATGATTCTCTGCGTTTTTCTCGTCGGGAAAAATGTTGGAAAGCCCACACACGATCATTTTTAATGACCATTTTAAAAAATGTCATGTTTCTCGTCAATAAAAACGGTCGTGGGTACGCGGCATATGACTCACCTAAACTTTTCGTTTAAATCGGCTCTTTAGTTTAGTTTAGTTTAAACTCCACTTTTGAACTTGTACCTACAGGTAAGCCTATAATAAGGTTTACCTGTAGGTACAATGAATATCTCCTACAATTACACTGTTTAGGAGATAGTCACAAGCGATGTTACCAGCGACATCACCGGTGCATGTGCTCTGAAGTAACAACATACCTTCAGAGCTCCGTGTCGGAGCTGAGGAGTGACATCACCGCAGCTCCGGTCATTTGTACAGCTGGAGCCTGCGAACCCGGAAGGAAGAGCGGGTGAAGATGGCAAAGCCGCGGTTCCATGATATCGCTGCACGGGAGGGATCCGCTTTACAGGTGAGTCTGTCATAATGTGCTAGTATGTGGTGTATACTAGTACATTATGACTTAACCCTGCAGGGGGGCCCACTTAATTTCAATTTCAGTGATGGTTTACTATCGCTTTAATACATTCCAGGTGCCTCAAAATAAAATTGTCTTACGGTTAATTATCTTTTGAAAGTAGTCACAGCCTTATGCCTTGTACACACGGTCGGATTTTCTATCTGAATAAACGCAGACGGATTTTTCTGACAGAATTCCGTTCAAGCTGTCTTGCATACACACTGTCACACCAAATTCCGATCGTCAAGAACGCGGTTACGTACAACACTACGACGAGCCGAGAAAAAATAAGTTCAATGCTTCCGAGCATGCGTTGACTTGATTCTGAGCATGCGTGTTTTTTTTTCTCCGTCGGAGTTCCATACAGACTAACAGAATTTCAGCTAGACATTTTTTCAGTCTGAGGCCTCGTACACACGACCGAGTTTCTCGTCGTAAAAAACACGTCGTTTTTTTCGACGAGATTCTTGTTAAGCTTGTCGATTTTCTCGTCAAGCTTTCTATGCGTACACACTGTCATTTCCCAATTTCCTCGTGGTTCTCTGCGCTCACGTCCAGCACGTACGACGGCACTATAAAGGGGAAGATCTTTTTTCTTGGCGCCACCCCTTGGGCTGCTTTTGCTGATCTCGTGTTACCGCGTGTGAAGTAAAAGTTTGGGAAGAGACGATTCGCGCTTTTCAGTCTTCGTACTTTTCAGATCGTTTTCTGCGGTTCAGTTTGTGCTTGTGGGTTCGTATCTTGACTTTCAGGGCGTCTAGGCAGGTCGTATCTGTTTTACAGTGCGTTCTTGCCTGTTTGTTTCTGATTTTCAGTTCGTTATTCATAGGCCTTGCTGTTCTAAAGTGCGTTCTGTTCTGTACGTTCTGATTAGACGACCGTTTCCTAGCCATGTCGCCTGGACGTTCTCGTCGTCGAGTTCGTGCTGTGCGTGCGCTTGGTGTTGGTCTGCTTGTTTTGGACCAAGACCAGTCCATGAATGGTGTGAGGAGGAGTTCATGGACCAAGAATTGGTTGCTCCAGCGGGACCAATTCTGCCACATGCCTCTGCTGCGGGAGATCGTCGAGAATAATCCTGAGGACTACAGGAATTTTCTGAGGATGTCTGACCCCGTTTTTCAGGAACTGTTGGCTTTGGTGTCCCCCTATATTACCAGGAAGGACACCATTATGCGGGAAGCCATCAGTGCTGAGCAGAGGCTCATCGCCACGTTGCGTTACCTGGCGACAGGGAGAAGTCTTCAGGACTTGAAGTTCACGACAGGCATCTCCCCCCAGGCTCTGGGCCTCATAATCCCAGACACCTGTTCTGCCATCATCCATGTCCTGCAGGAGGACTATATTAGGGTAAGTTTTCTCCCTTAACATCACATTTTATGTATTACATGTATGCTAATGTATTGTATTTCTTTCATCCTTCCCTAATTACCATGATTGTAATATGCTGAGAATGTCCCCTTTATCCCCATGCATGTTGGAAGCTTTAGATTGCCCCTTTTTTCTCCTCCATAAATATTTCCCTTCACTAACTTTTCCAGCAGGGGCGCCTGTTGCTCCAAATGTTTGGGGGTTCAAACCCCAATTTAGGAAATAAACTTCCTCCTTTTTTGCTCTGGTGCCTATTAAACGCCCCCAGTTGTCCCCTCCAATGCAGCCATTTTGTTCCCTCAAATGCAGCCATTTAGTCCCCTCTAATGCAGCCAGTTTCCCCCCAGCCCTGCACTTACCTTCTTGTGGTCAGCGCCATCCTTCTTCTGTCCTTGATGTCTTCTCCTTCCCTTCATGTTGCATCAGCCAATCATGTTACCATTAAACAGACTTGGTGAACATGATTGGCAGAGCAGCCTGTCAGTGTTTACCCAAGGAATGCCCCCCCCCCCCCTGCGTCCCCGATTTTACTTTTAGGAAGCCAATTACATCCCTCAGGTTGTAATGTGCAAGACTATTTTACTACCTGTTTCTGCTATGCAATTTTAACCCCCTAAATGCTGCAATGATTCATATGTCGGTCGCTTTACAAGAGGCCATCCACCTGAATAGTGTGCGGCATAGACAATACATAGGTTCATGCAACGCATGAACCTATGTATTGTTCTGAGTGATGGGCACAGGAGAGAGGGGGCAGTGCTCCAGCGCCCACTCTGGACGCACCACCACTGCAATGCTATCCTGTGGCCAAACACATCCCCCCCCCCAAAATAATTTAGTAATGGCCCATCAGAGGGGGTGATGAATATGATAAATGAGCCTTCCATTATACTTTTTTTACACACCTTAATAAACGTATAATTAGATTGATGTTGGTCTCTAATTTTTTGGGATAGAATTTCCTTGTAATGTATGACTTTGTTTTTCTAATATTATTTCATCTTGTTTCACTCCACAGCTTCCTTCCACGCCACAGGAATGGCAGACTGTGGCATCGGAGTTTGCCACGCGGTGGGACTTCCCCAACTGCGGTGGTGCCATAGACGGGAAGCACGTCCGCATCGTGCCGCCACCCCGTTCTGGGTCCTACTACTACAACTACAAGGGGTTTCATAGCATTGTGCTGATGGCGGTGGTGTCAGCACGGTATGAATTCCTCTATGTTGATGTAGGGAAGAATGGCCGGATGTCCGATGGGGGATCCTTCATCCAGACGGAGTTTGCCCTCCGTCTCCAGAGTGACGACCTTGCATTGCCACCGGATGCAGGGAATATTGAAGGACTCCCCTTTGTTTTTTTGGCTGATGAAGCCTTCGGACTCGGACGGCATCTTATGAGGCCATTTCCACAGAGGACCCTGACCCCAGAGAAGAGGGTGTTCAATTACCGGCTGGCCAGGGGCCGAAGAGTCGTTGAAAATGCCTTTGGCATAATGGCCAGCCGGTTCCGCCTTTTTATGACTTCAATACACTTGGCGGACTACAAAATAAACTATGTAGTGTTATGCTGCTGTGTGCTACACAATTTTCTTTGCCGCAAATCTAATTCATATATGGCCTCAGTTTTGCCAGAGGCTGGACTTTCCCCTGCAAATCCCCTGCCGGGCCTGGAATCTGCCCGTCTTGGCTTGCCCCCCCAAAATGCCCGTGAGGTTCGGGACAAATACATGGAGTATTTCACGGGTAGGGGGGCAATTCCTATGCCAGCCTATGTCTAAGTATCCCAATAAAAAGCTTGTTTAAACCTTTAATTATTTGTTCTTTCCTGTCTCCTAGTTTGTCTTTGTGCATTTGTAGTGGCAAGTGTATTTTACTTTAGTAAATAACAACCATTTCACTATGTAACCTTACAAAAGAACCAAATAAGCTTAGAGGGTATTATAAAAAGAAGCTACACGTTGTTTGTGGTCAAATATTTTACTCTGTGCACATTCTCTTCATTTTTTTTTTTCTATTTTGGGTTGGCCTGGCCCCAACCCGGCAATTTTTTGCTTATGAAAATACAAAAATAACAGTTGCATTTCAAAAATTACAACATTGGATACCTCTGAGCAATCGGAGACATTCACTTACACAAACTATGTCTCTATGTGCCCGTCCTAATATGGGGTCCTGCCACCCCTTGGCCAGCCAAAAATTGAATATGCACACATTTGGGATTTTTTTCATCTAGGAAGTTTACAATCCTGATCCCTATTGTCAACATGTGCTATCTGCCATCAGGGGTGATCAATGGACGTGTTTTGGGGGTGCATCCCCTTCCTCAGTTCACCGACTTTAGATACGAGGAAGGGGTTGCACCCACAAAAGACGTACATGGATATCCCCTGATGGCAGATAGCACATGTTGACACACTGTGTGCATATTCAATTTTTGGCTGGTTTGATAGTCAAAAAAATTCAAAAAATTACAAAAACAAACATGTAAAAACAAATGTGTTTGGATGGCTTATTGAATTCTCCCCAAAACATCGAGAATGTCTTTAAATGTTTGTTCCATCACATGGATTCTTTGTTTAATTAGGTCCAGTTCCGTGCTACATTCCATCACTTGCTGGATGAGGCGGAGGGCACTGTCAGCAGAGAACGGTGTGCTATCCTTCACAACATTTACATCCCCTAAAAACCAAAAAAAAAAGGTATTATAACTCTGCAGGCCTACCTCGCTTACCTTAAGCTGTGGTGTCAGATACTGACCTGTTGTGGTGACCAGATCCACAACGTCATCCACCTCTCCTTCCTGCACTTCTCCTTCCTCCACCTCAACTTCCTCTACATCCTTCGGTTGTGGGTCTTTGGGAGTTTGGGGTTGCTTGGAAGTTGTGGGGTGCATGTGCTCCCTGGAGTGTCCTCCTCCCAGTCTTCTCTCCCCTATGAGAATAAAACTAAAGGTCTATTTATCACACTGTAAATCTCATTGTTAAAATAAAAACAGGCTAAATTGCTTGGAAGTGGGGTACAAGTGTGTGTTTGTGCGGAATTTAAAGAAGAATGCATTATTTATGACCCAAAATATGTTTAGTATTCACATTTGGATGTAATTTTTTGGACATGGAGGCACCACAAAAATTCTCTGATGCACCTGTGTGGGACACCCAAAAAAGGCGGGTCTGGTGGCCCACACTATAGTGCTCCAAAGTACAGATGTGGAAGCAGCTGCTGAGTGTCCTCTCCTTTACACTGATTAAAGTTTGCATTTCATTCTCTTTACAAACACATCATCTAGACTAAAAAATTATCAACAATATTTGATCAAAAATGGCAGATGTCTAATTACTTTTGTGGCTCTAAAATAAGCCAAAACCGCGGATAGTGGCCGAACGAAGTGTCGGTAACGTAACGAACGATTACTGTGCCCAACCAAGTTCAAAATATTACATTTTGGAAGGGAGTCCAATATGAGAAAAAAAAAAATAACATGTCAGTTTATAAAAAGATTAATAGCAGAAAAGTCTACATTTTACTTACTTTTAGCGAGCATTCTCTTTATGCTCCTCAACTGGTCTGGCTCCCTCAGTTTGAGGTCTGACCACCTCTTTCTGAGCTGCTCATTTGAGCGTTTCACCCCGAACTTCGCCTTCAGACTCTTCACAACTTTAGTGAGGATTTTGGCCTTCCTTCTATTTGGTTTGCTATACGGCCCATGCTTGGCATCATAATCAGCCTTGAGCAAGATGTCCACCATCTCCGCCATCTCCGCCAAAGACATATTCGATGCCTTGAATCTCCTCCTTGATCGTGACGTGTCCTCGGTCTCCGGGCTTGTCTCCTCGTTAGTTGCGGAATTATCAGACACCTGCTGTAACTCCGCCATATCTGTCTGCGCGCCGAAAGAGAAGGGGCGGGGAAAAGATGTTAGTTAGAACGTCATGGGCGGGCGACGTGTGCGGAGCGACGTGTTCGTATTTTGACGCATGCGTGGTGTGTATATAGCAAACACACATGTGACTATAGTACGTTCGGTGTGCGAAGAGAGGAGTTCAAGTGACGGACGTGCGAACGAAGGTATGTGATTTTGTGACTTGTAAAAATTGTTGGCCTATACTGTCTTGAGATTGTTGGAGGATATATATGGTGACTAGGATGTTAAGGAGGTTAGACTGTTTGCCTCACATTAGTTAAATATAATTTATTTAACTTGCAGATACAATATGAATGTCTTTATTAGCGACAAAGAGTTCCTGACGGAATTTATTGACCGGGTAAGGGAGCTGCCGGCTCTGTGGGAGACGAAAAACCCCATCCATAAAAAAAGAGGGGTGAGAAAAGCAGCGCTGGAGAAGCTGCTCCCATTTGTGCATACCAAGGTGCCCACAGCCACAGCAAAACAAGTGGACACTAAAATTGGGAGCTTGAGAGGTACCTACAGGACTGAACGCTCAAAGGTGCTGGCTTCTCAGAGGTCAGGAGCAGCAGCAGATGATGTTTATGTCCCGATTTTGTGGTACTACAACAGGATGTCCTTCCTGGATGACCACATTGAGACAAGGCCATCACTCTCCACTCTTCCCCCCAGACTTCCCTGCAGCCAACCTGAGCCTTCTCTGGAGCAAGAGGAGGCAGCCATCCTGGATGATCCTGATTTGGCCATCTGGAGCCAGGTATAGTATTAACTGAAAATGTATTGGGATAAAATTAATGTTTGACAAATATGTCAAGATGAGAAACATACATTATTTTGGATTCCACAAGTGAAATCAAGATCTGTAGACATTATTCTGCACTTAATTGGGTGCTAAATAGTCAATCTGATGTAGTGGTAAATTTAAAGCAAGGATTTATGCATTTACATTCTAATTGCTTCAATCAGGATTACAAAGTTTGATGCAAAGATTAAACCAACATATTAAACTATGTTCCTTTTTCATACACAGGATGAAATCAGCCAGGAGGAGGGTCTGGAAACTGTCAGGCAGGAGGAGGAAGGGCCCAGTGGCAGCCAGGAGGTGGCAGGGCCCAGTGCCAGCCAGGAGGTGGCAGGGCCCAGTGGCAGACAGGAGGTGGCAGGGCCCAGTGGCAGACAGGAGGTGGCAGGGCAAAGGAGAAGCACCAGATCCCAGGTGCCTCCCATCCGGCTTCACCAAAGAGGCAGGAGGGACAGGACCACCAGTGAGGCAGCAATGGCCCTTATTAAAGAGGCCCATGCCACCCTCAAGGAGCCCACATCCCCTGAAGAGGCCATTGCCGGCCTAGTGGAGGCTAAGTTCAAGGTGATGAGCATGGAGCAACGCCTCCTATGCGAGCCCCTGCTCATCACCTTGCTCAACAAGGGGGTGATGGAGAAAATTACACCCAATACCGCCATATGTGAGGTGGCCCAACTGACCCAACCTCAACCTCCACCTCCACCTTCTTCTTCTGCCCCACCCCCTTCTGCTACACCTCCACCTTCTTCTTCTGCCCCACCCCCTTCTGCTACACCTCCACCTTCTTCTTCTGCCCCACCCCCTTCTGCTACACCTCCACCTTCTTCTTCTGCCCCACCCCCTTCTGCTACACCTCCATCTTCTGCCCCACCCCCTTCTGCTACACCTCCACCTTCTGCCCCACCCCCTTCTGCTACACCTCCATCTTCTTCTTCTGCCCCACCCCCTTCTGCTACACCTCCACCTTCTGCCCCACCCCCTTCTGCTACACCTCCACCTTCTGCCCCACCCCCTTCTGCTACACCTCCACCTTCTTCTTCTGCCCCACCCCCTTCTGCTACACCTCCACCTTCTTCTTCTGCCCCACCCCCTTCTGCTACACCTCCACCTCCTCCTCCTGACAGGAGTACCCCTCCAGTGGGCCAGCCTCCAGCCAAACGAAGAAGGAAGGCTGCAGGGAAGGCTTCAGGAAAGGCTGCAGGGAAGGCTTCAGGAAAGGCTGCAGGGAAGGTTGCCAGGAAGAAGAGGAAGTGATGGCCTTGCTTCATTGTGGTCGGACAGAAGGCAGCCTGTTGTAGTACCACACACTTGGGACATATATATCACCTGCTGCTGTTCCTGACCTCTGGGAGGCCAGCATCAGATTGTGTTCAGAAATGTTGGCCTTCTCAAGCTCCCAATTTTAGTGTCCACACAGGGTTGCTGTGTGCTCTGGGGTCCCTGGGATGCACAAATGGCAGCAGCTTCTCCAGCGCTGCCTTCTCTTTATTTAATTTATAAACATGAATAAATGTGTTTTTTGTTTAAGTTCATACTTGACTATGTGTATTTTTAAATAAAAAAAACAAGCTTTGGAGTAAGCAGATACATTTGACTGACAATAAAAGGCACAGATATCACCCCCCAAAAGAATAACTAAATCTGATTAGCTCAAAAACATGGTGTGAAATTTTAAAAATATAGATTCGAAAATTAAATGGGAGATCGCTATCAAAACATTGAGAAATTATAATTAACATCATTTTGAAAAATCTAAACATTTAAATTATTCCTAAAAACTTGCACGATATAATACACATAAATCTTATAAAGAGCAGCATGAAAAAGGTTAAAAATAAGGCAGAACTCTGTGTGAATATCAGCAGCAAAAGAAGGTCACTCGTTTTGATTAATGTAACATTCTAACGAAGAATTCAATGCAGAACATTTAAACGATGAAATATTTATGAGCGTGACGAATATGCTCTCTCCATTATGAAGGCTTGTTTTACCAGAAGATGCGCTCCCGTCTCATAGTTGCTTGTGAGCATGCGCGCTTTTGGAAGAGTCGTAAAAGCATACACACGAACCATTTTCTCGTCACAAAACAGGCAGACGAGAAACACGACGAGGAAATCTGGAATCCTGACGAGAAAATAGAGAGCAGGTTCTCTATTTTCTCGTCGAGATTCTCGGCAATTTTCTCGTCGTAAAACCATACACACGAACGTTTTTCTAGACAAAAAAACTCTCGCGGCACTTTTCTTGACTGTTTTGGACGAGAAACTCGGTCGTGTGTACGAGGCTTGAAACATGTTCTCTTTCTAAGTCCGTCGGAATTGGAAAAAGTCAGATGGGGCATACACAAAGTCGGAATATCCGATGAAAAAAATCCGTCTGACTTTTTTCCTCTGAAATTCCGACCATGTGTACGCGGCATTAGAAGAAAAGCCTGTATCCTGCTGCAGGGGAAAAGAGAGACCCTTGCTCTCTGTGTGGAAGCAGTGGACTATCTGCAGAGATCTGACATGCCCCCCTGCTGAGTCAAAGTTGGAGCACCCCAATCAGCAGGAAGCAAGGCCTTTGTTGAATGCCTAATAGACATGACCTAATAGAAAGTCTATGGGGAACTGTGGGAAAACCTGTGTGAAAACTGTGGGTACACCCATGCTACGGCCAAACCAAAGCTCAGCAGTGTGAAATTGGCCTATCTGAGGGATAGTCACTTGTTTGTCCACCCCTCAGTTTCACTGGGACCTGGGAAAAGTGTGTGTTCCGCTCAGGCTCGATAGGGCGGGGGTATGTAGACAGTGCGTCCCCAGCTGCTGCTAGAGTATTGGGGATGGAGCCCGTCCTGGCTCCTGCAAGAGTTCAAGGAAAGAAGGGTGACCCCTGGAAGTCACACATCTATGGTGTCCTACTACAACTAATGGAGTGGCAACCTCAGCCTGGACTCCAATCGTGGCCTGCTCGGAGTCCAGGCTGAGGCTGCCACTACATTCATCATAGTAGGACACCATAGATATGCAACTTCCAGGGGTCACTCTTCTTTCCTTGAACCCTCAGTTACACTGTTGTGATATCCTATTGGTGACTAAATTATCAGCTTGTGATGTATGATCGAAAAAGAAGATTGTATGTCTAACTTGTAAAATCATTTTCTTGGAGTACATCACAGAACACAAGTGATCGTATTTAAAAGCAAATTGAGGAAAAAAAAAACATTTTATTTATTTTCTTAATTTTCCAAAAAATTGTGACCAAAAATTACAACTTCGAAAAGCTCACTATGCCTCTTACTAAATACTTTGGACTGTCTACTTTCCAAAAAGGGGTCATTTGGGGGGCATTTATACTGTTTTTTTTCTAGTTCCTCAAGAAATGAGATAGGCCATCAGTACATCAGGATTGGTCAATTTTCAAATATATATATTTCACACAGACTAAATAATATACACTGATTTGGGTTATTTTTAGACATGTGTGATTGGTTTCAGTATAAATAGAAATTTAGACAAATTTTTCATTAATTGGAAATTCGGATGTATCCAAATTCCGAATCACAATAGTAACGAATGTAAACGAATCCTCTGAAATAATGAAATTCAATTCATCCAAAATAACTAAATTTGAATTTGCTTTGAATTTTGAAACAAATATGAAATGTAAACATATTGCAATTCTTAAGCCTCGTACACACGACCGAGTTTCTCGTCGAAAAACGACAAGAAACTTGCTGGCAGAGCTTTCTTGCAGAGTAAATCGGTCGTGTGTACGCCGCTATCAGGTTTCTCGTCAAGAAAACCGACAAGAATCTCAACGAGAAAAATAGAGAACCTGCTCTCTATTTTCTCGTCGAGATTCTCGTCAGCCTGTTTCTCGACGAGAAAAGTGTGTGTGTGTACACTTACCTGTCCTCCGGGAAGCCCGCGCATGCTCGAAATGACTTAGACGCATGCGCGGTAGCTTCCTAGGCATAGGTAGGGTGTAGCAAGATGGCGGCGATGGCATCGAATGTGACGAGCGCACGCTCGTCGTAGTCGATTACGTCGCCGCGTTCGCTCCATTCAAAGAACCGCGGGTTCTTTGAAAGGAGCGTCTCTACACTCGGCCGGGACAAGTTTCTTGTCCAAGAATCTCGTCAGGAAAAACGACGTGTTTTTTCTTGATGAGATTCTCGGTCGTGTGTACGAGGCTTCAGATGTGAAAAATTTGGCAGCCACATTTGAATAAAACATTTTTTAATTAGAATTTTTCAAATTTGATCGAATTGAATTTAATTCAGTCTAATTGAATTCAAATTTGGTAAGAATTTCAAAATGAATAAGCTAAACTAAACTAAATCCGAAAACAAATTTAACAAATTAATTTAAACAAAAATTGTTAATTAATGAATCAAAACAAAACAAAACAAAACAAATGTTTTCCTTCTGCAAATGTATAGATAATTTTAATAAACAAATGTAGCAGAATACATTATGGCCTAAATTTATGAAGAAATAACAGATTACCGTATATACTCGAGTATAAGCCGAGTTTTTCAGCACATTTTTTTGTGCTGAAAATGCCCCCCTCGGCTTATACTCGAGTCACCTTTTTGCGCCCGATGTCCCGGACTTTGGGGACCCGGTACCGGCCGCTCTTCCTCTACAAGTGTGCAAAGTTTGTTGTCCAGGGGACCTATGGCCGAGGAGCACCGATTTTTCAAAGCCGGGCACCCCTTCCATAGACTCCCATGTTAAACGGTAATTTCTCCGGTGACTTTGGAGACCCGGTACCAGCCGGTCGTAGGTCCCCTGGAACCGAAACTTGGCACACATGTAGCCCCATTTCACCCCTTCCATTGACTCCCACTTCCACAGTGAGGCATGGGCACAGTGAGGCATGGACACAGTGAGGCATGCAGATGGACACCCTAGGCTTATACTCGAGTCAATACGCTTTCCCAGTTTTTTGTGGTAAAATTAGGTGCCTCGGCTTATATTCGGGTCGGCTTATACTCAAGTATATACGGTAACAGAAAAAAAGAAAAACTTTGTATTTCTGTATTTTTTCATTTATATGGCTGTAGGGGGACCCCTAAAAATGGGGTCGCTATGTTGTAAATTTAGGGGCAGTCTGAGCAATTGTATGGCTCAGATTCTACAATTCTGTTTAAAATGGACTCTGCTCTGCCATGTTGTTGTCTGGTGTATAGTTCCCCTGGGCCTGTGATGGCGCTGTTGCCCAGGTCTCGGGTTGAACCACTGGTGACATTGTGGTGTGATTGGGTGTCCTCTCTCGGCTACCGTGCGGTGGGCGGAGACAGCCTGCTGTACATGCCCGAAGAGGGTACATAAAGGGCAGACGCCATGGTCTAGGGGAATGGAGTGTGCCCCATTGGGGTGGGGCGAAGTCGCGCCCGTTGGCCTTGCTGGCCTGGGGTGCGTGAACTGATCGAGGAGTCTCGGGCACCTTTAGCCCGAGGCTACGGAGTTCCAGGTAGGCCCAGTCCCTTCAACTGGGTCTACAATCAACACACTGGAGTCCCATGGAACCCGTGTGAGGGTGGCCCACTCTGAAGGAGAGGAAACCAGGGAAGGACCTGTCCGATGGATCGGTGAAGGAATTCACGGTGAAGGAGAGGCCTGGTTACCTATCAGAGGGAAGGATTCGTGAGTTGCAGTATAGCTCCTGTAGTGTGCCCCATTGACACCTATGGTCTCTACTAATCTATGGGAGTTTCAAAGTTCTAGCTCAGTAACTAAAGGATTCTGTGGCAGAAGATCAATTAGACTTGTCCGTAAAGGGGACTAACTTAAAGAAACTGTTTGTGCTTCACTGTGAGAGGGATCTATCCGGGTGAGCAATTCACACTCAGGCTTGAGTGAAGAATAGGGTAACTGGGTGCCGCGTGCCTGAACCTATCTCCCTACCTGCTTTTGTTACTATCTTCAACCTATTCCCAAATCTGTTTCAAGCAAGATAAAAATAAACTTGTCTGTTTGGAGTTTAAACACTGTCTGGACATAGGCTTTCTTTCGGGGAAAAGAACAGACTTTTCCCTATATTCTGGCGGCGAGAACCAATGGAGGGGCGGTAACTCGCTGCAGGACCCAAAATTGTAAGAACACCTCTCAACCTCTTATACCAGGAGGATACGGGCATGTGGCACGGTATGTCTTTATCTCTGCAAAGTGAAGGTAGGCAGAAAAAAAGGGTCCGTGTGCTACATAGCAAAAAAAAAAAAAAAAGCAGTGGTGATTGAATACCACCAAAAGAAAGTGCTATATGTCTCAAGAAAATTATAAAAATGTAATTTGAGTACATTGTTGCATGACTGAGTAATTGTCATTCAAAATGTGACAGTGCTGAAATCTGAAAGTTGGCCTGGGCAGGAAGGGGGTGAAAGTGTCCGGCATTGAAGTGGTTAATGAGGCAACTGTCAAATTTCTCCTCACTTCCTGTTTTGACACAAATGAAAAGGTAAGGAATTGAGGGGACATTACCCCAAGGAGGACACAAACACCAATAAAAACCTAACAAAGGTTATAATACTTTGTCACTCTATCCAAAGCATACATATTTGGTTGGCATTGATCTTCGATACAGAGCACAATAAAGATGCCTCCTGAATAACACACACACACAACAATAACACGGGGTTTGCCCTTGTATAACCCCTGGAATTTCCTAACCTTGACAGATTTCCAGATTTCTGATTAGCAAATTACACTAACAAGTTGTACAGATTTGATTTTCCTCCGCTCTCTTCTGCCGCTGAATGAAGCCATTCATTATGTGTAAAGTCTCCACATGGGGATGATTACAAAGACCGGGCATGAGCAGCTTCAATAGCTGTGTGACTGTAATCTTAATGTGCAGGAGCTGCTATACGGCCTGGCTATGTCCAACATAACCCTGTCTCCCGTGGAGTCTCACTTCTTATGTTGCAACTCTGTTTTGTCTTCTCTAAAGGCTACCCCGTGACGTACAAATTTTAAGTAGACCCTGATCGCCAGACTATTCATTCCAACGACAATCTTCCCACAACATTATCTGAGCTTTTAATGTGTTTTATGCATGTTTTTACCTGCAAAATCCTCCCTTGTGTAGACATCCAAAAACCCCTGAGACTGTTGCTGGTCACCGCCATCTTGGATGTGATGTCAGCAGCCCAGCAGACTCAGATCTGTTGCTCGAGTGTCACTCTATAGCAGGGATCTCTAAACTTTCTAAACAAAGTGCCAGTTTACTGTCCTTCAGACTTCAGGGGAGCCGGACTAGGGACAATGGGATTAGAAAATATCCTGGCGTCCAGTGGGAGTAAACAATGCCCCATCGTTGGTGTCAGTGGGAGGAATAGTGCCCCATTGTTGGTGTCAGTGGGAGGAATTGTGGCTCATCATTGGTGACAGTGGGAGGAATAGTGCCCCATCGTTGGTGTCAGTGAGAGAAATAGGGGCTCATCGATGGTGTCAGTGGGAGAAAGAGGGGCTCAACGTTGGTGTCAGTGGGAGGAATAGTGCCCCATTGTTGGTGTCAGTGGGAGGAATAGTGGCTCATCATTGGTGACAGTGGGAGGAATAGTGCCCCATCGTTGGTGTCAGTGAGAGAAATAGGGGCTCATCGTTGGTGTCAGTGGGAGGAAGAGGGGCTCAACGTTGGTGTCAGTGGGAGGAATAGTGCCCCATTGTTGGTGTCAGTGGGAGGAATAGTGGCTCATCATTGGTGACAGTGGGAGGAATAGTGCCCCATCGTTGGTGTCAGTGAGAGAAATAGGGGCTCATCGTTGGTGTCAGTGGGAGGAAGAGGGGCTCAACGTTGGTGTCAGTGGGAGGAATAGTGCCCCATTGTTGGTGTCAGTGGGAGGAATAGTGGCTCATCATTGGTGACAGTGGGAGGAATAGTAACCCATTGTTGGTGTCAGTGGGAGGAATAGTGGCTCATCATTGGTGACAGTGGGAGGAATAGTGGCCCATTGTTGGTGTCAGTAGGAGGAATAGGGGCTCATCGTTAGTGTCAGTGGGAAGAATAGTGGCCCATCATTGGTGTCAGTGGGAGTAACAGTGGCCAACAGTATTGTTGGTATCAGTAGAAAGAATTGTGCCCTTTCGATGGTGTCAGTAGGAGGAATAGTAGGAATAGTGCCCCATCATTGGTGTCAGGGCCTGGAATTATGCCCCTTTGTTGCTGTCAGTAGATAAAATAGTACCCCCCCAAGGGTAGCATAAAGGCAAGCAAAGGGCCACATTGAGACCACTACTCTATAGTATTGCCTCTCACTCCACCCTTGGCACCCTTTTAAAGAGGTGGGAGGAGCTAGAACAACACAGACAGTAGTTAGGCTCCTCCTGAGAGAGGAGTAAATTATGACCTGCAAGGAGGGAGGGGGCTGTGCTAGGGAATTGACCCTTCATGAAGAAGTTAGATTTGCTAGCAAGTTCAAAGGCACATTGCAAGTGAATAATAAATTGTTAAAGTGGTTGTATACCCACATTTTGTACAAGCACCTACAGGTAAGCCTACATTAAGGCTTACCTGTAGGTGCTTGTAATATCTCCGAGACCTACACAGTCTCGGAGATATTTGCAAAAAAAACTGTACCGCTATCTACGGCGCATGCGCGCCGTAGATAACGGCGCAGGCGCACTGAGCGCGGCGGCTCTTGAATGGGAGCCTGCCGTACAATGCCGGTAGTTCGCGCATGCGCGGGGATCGTGCCGTTCCCCGCGCATGTGCGGGAGTGACATCATCGCCGCTCCGGCCAATCACAACGCCGGAGCGGCGATACCCGGAAGTCACTCCGGGTATCATGGATTCGACGGAGGACGTGTCCGAGGACCGCTGCGGGGGCTTCGATCTAAGGTAAGTGATTGATAATGAGCTAGTATGCTAGTCATACTAGCTCATTATACCTTTGCCTTGCAGGTTAACCAAAAAAAAAAAAAAAGTTTTGCTGTATACAACCGCTTTAATTAAAAGAAAAAGCGCCACATGTATACATACATACTTGATTTTACTGTGTATGTACCTGTGATTTAAATGTATTAAAATGTGCCCCCAACCCAGTAGTGTATTTACGTTTTGTGCTGCCCTAGGCCTGACTAAACTCGTGCACCCCCTAATTTAAATATGACCCACCCCTTCCTGTCAAGGCCACACCCCTTTCTGTTTAAGATCTGCCCTGACATTTTCGAGTGGGGACACTAGTTCTGAGGGCCTGGGGGGGGGGGGGGGGAATTGATTCTCTTAATTTGCATAGATTTCCTCTCACTTCCTGTATGGCTATGGGGCAGGAAGTTAAGGGAAATCTCTGCAATGGGACGGTAAAAAATAAACTGGCAGGGGCTATAACCTTCCCTTATTCTATCCAAAATGAAAAAAAAAGTGTTGCCTATAGTTCTACTTTAAGCACAAATTTCTGATAATTTTATGGAAAGGACTAAGAAGATATAACCATGCCAATGGTGCAGCAGAAAACATATAGCACAGTGAGGAAGGTTTGTGGTCCAGGATGATAGGAAAGTCAAAATTAGAAGCAGCTTGCGTTACACTAACAATGTAGCGCAAGCCGGCGGGGACTCTTTCCATGCTACCCCCCTGCAAAGTGCTGCCCCCCTGCAAAGTGCTGCCCTAGGCCTGGGCATTGTTGGCCTAGGCCAGGATACAGCTTTGCCCCAACCACAGTTAATGTCAATCCAAGCTGCTGTGTTTATCTGTTTCCTAGAACTTCCTATTCAGGGGCTTCCCTGTGCTGTACCTGTAGGCTAACCCCAGGCCTCATGGGAGTGGTTGTTCAGTATTATACCAGAGGATATGGGTCTATGGACTGTGGAAAGAACTTGAAGTGTTACAGCATGCCTTTCTCTTTCATTATTGTTGTAGTAAAGAAGAAGAATTTGGCTTATTGCCCAATATATGTGATAGCATGTGAAGTGGGTCTAGACATGGTTGAGGTGCAGGCTGGAGAACAAATGATAACTGTCTCCTTATATGCTGAAATGGTAATAGTGACCAGATCATGAATAACATGGTGTAAGCCCAGTGGGGTCAGGAGCTGGTAGTGACTAGTGGGAAGAGGGCTACCCCCTGTTGGTCAGCCAAATCCATGGAGCCTTAGCCTAAACCACGATAATATGCAAGGCTTTGCTAGAGAGTAGTTCCTAGCTGAAGAGAGAGGTCAGTATTGCAGTGGACCAGACTGAATGGCATAGAGGGGTTTTGAATCTGCCAGCTATACACATAGTAGTAGGCAGCATAGTGGGCACCTGGGTGCAACCCAACCCTTGGGCAGGGGCGGATCCAGAGTCTTTTCTCGGGAGGGTGTTAGGATGATTGAAGCGCATTATTTCTATTATTACATTGTAATATAAAATTAAATAGTTCAACTCACCATAATGCCGAATCAGTGGGAGCCCCGAGTTTGTCACTTGCCACACGTTGCGAATTGTCACTTGCCACGTCACCTGCCACACGTTGTGAATTATCACTTGCCACACGTTGCAGATTGTCACTTGCCACACCTTGCGGATTGTCACTTGCCTGCCACCAGATGCAGATTGTAATTTGCCACGTCACCTGCCACATCTTGTGGATTGTCACTTGCCTGCCACCAGATGCAGATTGTCATTTGCCACGTCACCTGCGACAATTTGCGGATTGTCACTTGCCTACTAATTGTCAGGCCTACTAACTGTGCTACTGCATACATGGACACCTCCTTCCAGTATCAATTAACACTGTACCCCGAGCTTCCTGGCCAGATCCTTCTCCAGACTTGCTCCAACTGTTTCTGCAGCTTGTAGTTGGTCCTTTAGCTCTTTCCTGAGCCCGAACCACTCAGAACTTCCTGCAGCTTCTCAAAGGCCTTGGAAGGTTTAACAGCATTTCCAGGCTGGGTCACTCTCCATCAGGCCAAGACCCTGCTGTTCCAGGCTGCAGACCTTATATACACCTCTCAGCCCCCTGCTGGTCACTCTCCTGACCAGGTATTGCTGTATACATGATCAGCTCAGGCTCTACTCTCTCTGCCCACTTTGTTCCAGCACATTCTGGAAGGACGGGGGGGAGACAAGGCAAGCCTGCAGCTACAGAACTCAGAAATGTCAATGTCAGAAGCCAATATAAAGGAATAATAGTGTTAAAAAAAATCACTTGTACTTGTAGGTTTAACTAATGTTCATTCCCATCTCAAAAAGTTGGGATGTATGCCGTAGCACCTAACTAGGAGGGTGCTACACAGGACTGGCACTACCGCTAGGTGAACTAGGCAGCAGCCTAGGGCGCTCTGCCACCTAGGGCGCAGCTATGGCCAGGCTTCCCTACTAGCCTGGACGGGGAACATGAGGGGCTGAAGGCCGCCACCCTACATAGGGCTGGGACGCTGACTGATTCTCTGCTAGCCAATCTGGGGAGAGCTGCAGCTGCAGCAGATGCCCGGCATTGCGGCTGTGGAGGAGGTCAGCAGCAGCTCGTGAGAAGGGCAAAACCGAGTCAGCTCCTGGGAGTCCAAGGACAGCTGGGCGGGTGGAGGAGGTGGGCACCATGTCTACTTCTGGGTACACAGCTCCCCCTCTCCTGCCGAGCACACAATTCCCCCGCAGCCGCATCTGCACACCTTCTGCGCCCAACTGCTTCGCTGACCTCGGTGGTGTGGTGCTAGGTGGCTGAAGCTGTAAATGACATAGCAGCGTTTGCTCCCCCATCTCTGGTGACACCATAGCAGAGGAGAACCCTGGATGGCTGGTGCACTTCACACAGGTAACCTGCCTCCATCTGCTGGAGAACTATGAGTGCCAGCGTGTCCAAACATCTTTTGCCAGGACACTAATCAACTGCCATTGCCCCCACTCCCCTCTGAATGTGTCATTTTTAATGTATGCTGGGTTTGCCTATGGCAGATAGTATCACTATTATTGGAAGTGTTTTATATATTTTATACTGGATATAGGATATACACTATATTACCAAAAGTATTGGGACACCTGCATGAACTTTAATGGCATCCCAGTCTTAGTCCGTAGGGTTAAATATTGAGTTGGCCCACCCTTTGCAGCTATAACAGCTTCAACTCTTCTGGAAAGGCTGTCCACAAGGTTTAGGAGTGTTTATGGGAATGTTTGACCATTCATCCAGAAGTGCATTTGTGAGGTCAGGCACTGATGTTGGACGAGAAGGCCAGGCTCGCAGTCTTCGCTCTAATTCACCCCAAAGGTGTTCTATCGGGTTGAGGTCAGGCCAGTCAATTTCCTCCACCCCAAACTCGCTCATCCATGTCTTTATGAACCTTGCTTTGTGCATTGGTCCAAATCATTTGGTGGAGGGGATCCTATGGTGTGGGGTTGTTTTTCAGGGGTTGGACTTGGCCCCTTAGTTCCAGTGAAGAGAACTTTTAAGGTGCCAGCATACCAAGACATTTTGGACAATTTCATGCTCCCAAGTTTGTGGGAACAGTTTGAGGTTGGCCCCTTCCTGTTCCAACACGACTGCGCACCAGTGCACAAAGCAAGGCCCATAAAGACATAGATGAGAGAGTTTGGGGTGGAGAAACTTGACTGGCCTGCACAGTCCTGACGTCAACCTGATAGAACACCTTTGGCAGACTGAGAGCCAGGCCTTCTCTCCAACATCAGTGCCTGACCTCACAAAGCGCTTCTGGAAGAATGGTCAAACATTCCCATAGACACACTCCTAAACCTTGTGGACAGCTTTCCCAGAACAGTTGAAGCTGTTAAAGCTGCAACGAGTGGGTCAACTCAATATTGAACCCTACGGACTAAGACTGGGACGCCATTAAATTTCATGTGGGTGTAAAGGCTGGTTTCCCAATACTTTTGGTAATATAGTGTAGCACACGGGCAAATGTTCTTTCACCTGCCTTTGGCTCACTTGCAGGAAAGACGCACACCCTGCTACCTGCCCGTACCCTCTTGTGTGAAGAGGTTGAGCAATGTCACAAACTAGGGTCCTGCAGCAAGGTTCTCCCTCTAGTTGGTTCCCGTCTCTTAGGATGCAAGGACAAGTCTTTATATCCCCAAGTAACTCCAAGCTCCACACCAGTAGTAAACTCCAACGTAGAGTTTATTTCTTTATATGCAAAGTCAATGAATGGAAAAGGGTGGATAGAAGACAGGACAGTAAGAGTTTGGATAGGAGTCCAGGCACAAGACAAATTATGAATTCACTACTTGTTCCTCAAGTAGGCTTAGCTCACCCGGATAGTTCCCTATGAAAGCGGATCCTAGCAGCCGAAGTGATGCTCGGACGTTTCTTTAGTCTTCCCTTTCTTAGATGCGACTAGGAGATTCTCTGCCACAGAACCGTTAATCCCAATCCTCTAGTGTTGGATGGATCTAATCCCTCCAGACAGTTACCAGGCCCTTCTTTCTCTGTGAACTTTTCACCGGTCCTTCAGAAGGATCCTCCCCCGGCCTCCTCATCTCAGAACGGGTCCCCATGCCAGGGGCAACCTGGGATTTCTCCTTTCAGGACACGGGCCCCAGCTAAAGGTGCTGGGCCCAAGGTTGTTGCTGCAGCCCCAGGGCTAAAGGTGCCTGGGACTGATGTGTACGCGGGCCCCTGGCCAGGAGGGCCAGGTACCGCGTACCAGGACTCCAACTCTGGAACGAAGACCGAACCGGACCCCTGAACCCTCGAACCCCCAAACACCTCCGCAAGCAGTGTCTGCCCCTTTTATATCCTCTCCCGGCGTGCACAGCAGGTTGACCACGCCCACTGTACCGCCGCCGAGAGAGGACATCCAAGGCACAGCACTATACCAGCGGTTCAACCCTGGCCCATTATGGCAGCACCACCTACAGGCCACAGGGAACTACACACCAGTATACTACCTGCGGTGTAAAATAGAATGCCCTAACAATTAAGGTGGTCTGAGCCCAACTACAGCTCAAACCTTCCCCTAAATTCGTGTATAGCAGGGTTAAATTTGCTACATAGTGTATATACTGGTATAGTGTAAGTAGCTGGTCTAACCTAGGGTGCAAAATAGTCTAGCACTGACCCTGGTGCTACATAATTATTAATTTTAAAAGCAGGCACACACAAAAAACAGGAAAAAATTATTTTAAATAATTTAATTGCTTGAGCTTTAAATTACAAAAAAGATGCATTGTTCTTAGCAGCTTCCCAAGGCTGCCTGAATAAGTTTCTTCTAGGAACCTGTCTGCTAATTAAAACACTCTACGTAGATGGGGATATATTCTAGGCGGCTGTTCAAGTAACGTGCCAGAATATGAGAAAAACAACAAATTACAGGAATGAGACCATAAGTTATTGGGCAACAACGTGCAGAGGTGACAGGTACAAATTCTAAGCAGGAAAAAACATCTTGTTATTCCCCCTAATTCTCCGAATTGCTCCGCAGCAGGTCACCTGTCCGTGCCGGTTAAACGTCTTCTTGACAGCCTGGCTATGGGAAATGGGCAGACTAAGCTTTCCTTAACTCCAGTCCCCAGGGAAAGGTCCGATTCATGATTTTTATATTAGACTCCTGCTGTCCTGGAATGTGCCTCCGCTAGATTCAAATTCACACTGAGCAGCTCCATTAAAACCCAGAGAAGTAGAACATTGTGATGCAGAACACAAATGCTTCAATAATTACCGCTGAGATTCAGCAATTATTATGGGGCAGCAAATATAAAATATTATCTTAGGGATATGTAGGAGCAAAAAAGTTTAATTTCCCCCCCCGGGTAACCCATTGCTGTCTAATCTACTGCTAAATGCTAATTTAACAGTCATTTACATATATTAATATTTGCTGTAAAACCTATATTCTATTTCACCATTCCCTATTCACATTTAGGGGAATGTAGAGATCACCAATGTAAATAATCTTATCAGCATGTTTTATTCATTTTTTACATTTTATAGGTACACGCGGTTAAAAAAAAAAAGTGTGACCTTCCCAGCTCTCATGTGGTACTTATCTGGTTTAGCAGAGATATCTGTAGCGGGGTCTTTAAATTTAGTTGGGATGCACCTGGGTAATAGTATGACCCAAGTGTGTAAATCATGAGAAGGTTTTGGACCATTTGTGTTCGTAGAGTATTATTCTCCTTGGCCTGTGGGTGGCGCTATGCCCGCAGGTTCAGGGTAGAATTGCTGCCGCAGTGCTGTCCTTTTTGTCCCTTCCCAGAGATGGTACGGCGAGGGCGGGGAACCTGCCGTGGCGTCAAGGGAGGGTATAAAAGGGGGAGACGCCCTAACCACGAGGTCTTTGGGATCTTCTCATCACGCGCCCAGGCACCTTAGGCCTGGGTGCGGGCGGTTCTGAGTTCCGGCTCAGGCGCCCTAGGCCTGACCGGAAAGGAGTTGGAGTCCATTCCAGGCACCTTCAGCCTGGGGTGAGGTACTAAACCAGGAGGCCTGGGGCCCAGTGACTTCGACTGGATCCCGCGAGGGTGGAGAAGTCCGAGGGTCCCTTAAGTGGATGGGACACATGTCTGAGGCGAGGAGGCCGGGGAGGTTACCCATTCGGAGAGTGTGGAGCAGCATCAACCCAGTGACGGATGGGCCTCTGGTAACTTCCTTGGAGGGACATCCTCCCCTGACAGGGGCCACAACGCAGCGAAGGTACTCCTATCTATGTTCTCTTGAGTCGCTGGTAGAGACTCTCAAATTCTAAGTCCTTTCTAGCCAAGGCTATTGTAATCGCTGGTGAAACCACAGTGGTTTAGTTGACAATCAGGACAGTGCCTCGACCTGCTCACCCCACCGTATCAAACTGTTATCAAGTTGCAACCAGTTGGCTACTGAAGCACTGTTTATTGTGAGAAATGCAATAAAACAAGAGTTGGACTGTGATCGGTGTGTGGAACTCTGGTTAATGGGAGCAAAGGGAAGTGTTGACACGGCAGGACTTAATCCTTTACAGAAGCACACAGGCCCGAGGAAATATCTGGTACTGGCCTTCACCTCACCCACAGCTATGGGCAGGACATGGGCCGTAGCGCATCTCACCCTATCGTGTGTGATACCCCTAGAAAAGAAAGATGGGGTGAGGTCGCTACATATCTAAGGATGGTCTGATTATGTCTGCAAGCCCAATGGCACCCACAGCTATGGTAAGGTCAAAGATCACAGGAGAAATTTGAAATGCTGCAATATTCAATCACTTCATTGGCATCTATAAACATGTATTGCCCTGCAATGTACCCACTCTGTAATCTGAACACCTTACCTCATTAATCACCTATAAAGTGGAGTCACAATTTCCATACTTCGTCTGACTAACTGTCTGTTCCCTGCCTGGCTTCATTGCATTTGAACTCCTTTATGGAATTTGCTTCAATCATTTGCCTGTCTGACCAACATTCTGACTATCAATTCAGTACTGAACTTGGTTGCCTGCTGCTGGTCCTACTAGTGCCTCCTTGTAGCTCAGAGTCTGGTTCTACTGGTGGCACAGAGAGATCAAAAATTCTAAAAGCCAACTTAAAGTGATTGTAAATGATCACCTTGTTAAACAACCATTTTAGTTTAACCACTTCCTGCCCTGCCTATAGCAGAATGATGGCCGGGCAGTGGTACGGTTATCCTGACTGGATGTCATATGACGTCTTTCAGGATAACAGCCGGGTCGTACCCGTGGGGTCAGTCTGACACACCGCAACACCGATCTCGGTAAAGAGTCTCTGAAAGAGACTCTTTACCACGTGATCAGCCATGTCCAATCACGGCTGATGACAGTGTAAACAGGAAGAGCCGTTTATCGGCTTTTCCTCACTCGCGTCTGACAGACGTGAGTAGAGGAGAGCCGATCGGCAGCTCTCCTGACAGGGGGGGGTCTGTTCTGATTGATTATGAGTGCAGGCCCCCCTGCGGATGCCTACACTGGACCACCAGGGATACCCACAATGGATGGCCACCAGGTATGCCACCCTGGACCACCAGGGATGACAGTCAGTGCCCATACAGATGCCAATCAGTGCCCAGACAGATGCCAATCAGTGCCCATCAGCAATGTCTGCCAGTGCCATCAGTGATACCCATCAGTGCCATCTATCAGTGTCAATCAGTGCCCCCCCGTCAGTGCCCATCAGTGCCACCTATCAGTGCCCATCAGTGCTTCCTATCAGTGGCACCCATAAGTGCCCATTAATGCAGTCTTCCAGTGCCCATCAGTGTCGCCTATCAGTGCCACTTATGAGTGCCCATCAACGCCGCCTATTAATGTCCATCAGTGATGCATATCAGTGCCCATCAGTGCCACCTATCAGTTCCCATCAGTGCTGCCCATCAGTGCACATCATCGGTGCCAATCAGTGCCACCTCATTGGTGCCACCTCATCAGTGCCCATCAGTGCCGCTTTGTCAGTGCAGCCTCATCAGTGCCCATCAGTTAAGGAGAAAACTTACTTATTTATAACATTTTATAAGAGAAACAAAGAAAAAAACCTTATTTTTTTCAAAATTTTCGGTCTTTTTTTATTTGTTTAGCAAAAAAATAAAAAATAAAATAAAAAAAAGTGATCAAATACCACCAAAAGAAAGCTCTATTTGTGGGAACAAAATGATACAAATTTTGTGCTTGGTATTGAAGTTGTTAAAGTAAAAATGAAAGGCAAATTATCTTTATATAGATATAAAAAAACATAAATACCTTTTTATAAGTGATCATATTCCCTCTGTTCTCAGATGCATAAAAGCTGGAGGGGGGAGGGGGATCAGCAGCACACTGAGCTTCCCAGTGAATGGCTGTGCAGCAGGGGCGTGTCAGGCCAAGTCTGATCATTGGAGAAGAGTACACTGAGTTCCCAGCATAGCTAGAGAACTGACCACGATGTGAGCGTGGTCAGTTTTTAATAGGAAAGCAGAGGGACTGGCAGGAACACCAGGGATTTCACACAAAGGAAGCAATACAAAGATAACAGGAGACGTTCTCATACAAGTACATGGTAAAGCAGACACACATCAGGAATATGAAGTGTTGGGGTGACAAACACTTTAACTTACCTTCTGTTTTGTGGCTGATCACTATTGTGAGGCACTGGCAATGTCATACTGCCCCTCTCTCTACTGCATAGGCATGGGCAGTCGGACAGTGTATGTTTATGAAATAACATTATCACAATGACATTTCAGCAGTTAGATTGTGTCTTTATGTCTAACCATAAGAAAGGTTTGTACACCTACACCGTAGTGCAGGTTTGGAGCAGCCTCCTTGGACTTTTTAGGCAGATATGGTCATAAAGATAATTATATAGTAAAAGGCAATATAATGCCACTTTTATTGGTACAAAACATAAAAACTTGTTTATATATAAGACATAGCCAACAAGGCAAATAATGTAAAACACACAGTACAAAATTAGAAAAAATGGCAAGTATGCCATGTGCTGCCAGAGACGAGCTGTGGTCAGTCAATAGTGATTTCTAGCGTATAGCCCAACATGTTTCAGAATGAACAATGTGTATTCCTTCATCAGGGAAGATTAATTATTGCCTTTTACTATATAATTATCTTTATGACCATTTCTGCCTAAAAAGTCCAAGGGGCTTCTCCAATCCTGCACTACGGTGTAGGTGTACAAACCTTTTGTATGTTTAGGATGTCGGCAGTCCAAACACAAATATATCCCATTTCCTCTTTATGTCTAACCATAGTCTGTCTATTACTTAAAGTGGTTGTAACCCCTACTATTTGCACCTACAGGTAAGGCTTAATGTAGGCTTACCTGTAGGTGCTTGCAATATCTCCTTAACCTACATGGTTAAGGAAATATTTGCACAAAATCGGGCACTGATGTCTAAGGCGCATGCGCACCGGGTCTTGAATAGGAAATTGACAGAAAGTGCCGAAAACGCGCGAATGCGCGGGGATCGTGCCGATTCCTCGCGCATGCGCGGGGGTGACGTCATCGCAGCTCCGGCCAGTCACAGCGCCGGAGCGGCGATACCCGGAAGTCACTCTGGGTACCATGGCGGCGGCGGAGGAGAGGAACGAGGGTCTGCTTTGGGGGCTTCGATCTAAGGTAAGTAATTCATAATGAGCTAGTATGCTAGTCATACTAGCTCATTATGCCTTTGTCTTGCAGGTTTTTATTTTATTTTTTTTAATGTTTTTCTGGGTTTACAACTACTTTAAGCCGGCCCAAAGTCCATACACACGATTGGATTTCCATCGGACAAATCCATGGATTTTTGTCCGAAGGGCGTTGGCCGTGAATTTGTTCTCCATACAGACGTGTTTTTTCAGCTCTTTACCGCCACCCTTTGGGCAACTTCTGCTATTGTTGTCTGATGTTTAGCATTGATTCGGAGCATGCGTGTTTGTACTTTGGATTTTAGTCCGACAGATTTGTGTACACACGATCGGATAATCTGACGGATAACATTTGTTGTCTGACAATTGGAGAGCATGACCATCCAAAATTTGTTGTCGGAAATTCCGACAACAATTGTCCGATGGAGCATACAGACGTTTGGATTATCACATCCATCGGTCAACTGTTGTCGGAATATCCGATTGTGTGTACGGGCCTATAGACGGTTCGAATCTCGACCGGTTCAGCAGAGGCTCGATCCATCAATGGGCAGGCTGATTGTACACAAGTCGACCCATCAATCGACTTGGGTACAACGACCATGTTAGATTTCTAACATGCGATTATTGCCAGTGAATATAGCCGCTAGCAATAATCATTGTGCTCTACTGGCAGGGATGACTCCCCCACCAGGAGAACACAATAGCTCTGTAGTTAGGATTCCCCCATCAACACTGACTGTATTGATGGGGGAATCAAGCAATTTTTTTTTCCTAAAATCCGTGGTCGCAGGAAAGAAAATCGCATAACCTATGGTCTGCCTTACTTTTTTCTTTTGTATGTAATGCTTGCAAGAAACATTATTATTCCAACAAGGTAGTTGTTTATTCGCAAATATTTCTTGATATCATTTGTTGTGATTCAAGCAGATATATTAATTAAGAAAACAAGTACGGTCTTCATTTTTCGCACTTAGAGCCAATGATTAGAATCCCAGCAGCAACTTTACTCTGGGGCGATGCGTATGAATCTGATGCACGCGTAGCCTTGATTATAGTAAATACGACCTTTGACTTTCAACGCCAAGTTGACATTATAATATCCCATCCGAATTGGGAGCGATTTGAGCTAGCAGTTTCCTAGCTCAGAATCATTCTGGTAGATTGGAGAAGAAAGTGCTTTGTATTTACCAGTAAACACTGTTCTCACCCACAAAAAAATTAGCACGATAATAATGCTTGTAGCTAATAGGATTGCATCTGTGTGTATTACACAACAGCAAACCGTGTAATGATGTTTTCACTACAAATAGCTGTGGAATGATTGACTTTGCCACATTTTTTTTTTTTTGGGCTGGGGGAGAGATCAGAGATGGGATTGAGGCAGCTGCAATAAGTAATATATGTGAGAATAAAAAAAGCTGGAACGGGTTATAACACATCTCTTTGTCTACATAATGTCTGACCATATCCACATGACCTCCGGAAGATTTATGCCGCGTACACACGATCGGTTTTACCGATGAAAACAGTCCGATGGACTTTTCTCATTGGACAACCCGATCGTGTGTGGGCCCCATCGGTCTTTTTTCCATCGGTGAGAAAAAATAGAACATGTTTTAAATTTATCCGATGGGGAAAAAAAAAACAATAGCAAATTCCGATCGTCTGTGTGGAACTCCATCGGAGAAAAAACCCACGCATGCTCAGAATCAAGTCAACGCATGTTTAGAAGCATTGAGCTTAATTTTTCTCGGCTCATCGAGGTGTTTTACGTCACGGCGTTTGGGACGGTCGGATTTTTGACTGATGGTGTGTAGGCAAGACTGATGGAAGTCAGCTTCATCGGAATTCCGATGGAAAAATCCATCGGATTAGAATCCATAGGAAATCCGATCGTGTGTACAGGGCTTTACCCCCCCCCCCCTTTCATGACCAGGCCATTTTTTGTGATACAGCACTGCGTTACTTTAACTGCTAATTGCGCGGTCGTGCGATGCTGTACCCAAATAAAATGTACCGTATATACTCGAGTATAAACCGAGTTTTTCAGCACATTTTTTTGTGCTGAAAATGCCCCCCTCGGCTTATACTTGAGTCACCTTTTTGCGCCTGATCTCCCGGAATTTGGGGACCCGTTACTGGCCCTGGACCCCAATATTGGTACACAAATAGTCCCACTCTTCCTCTACAAGTGTGCAAAGATTGTTGTCCGTGGGACTTACGGCCGGGGAGCACCGATTTTTCAAAGCCGGGCACCCCTTCCATAGACTCCCATGTTAAACGGTAATTTCTCTGGTAAATTTGGGGACCTGGTACCGGCCGTCCGTAGGTTTTCTGAACCCGAAACTTGGCACACATGTAGCCCCACTCATCATCTACAAGTGTGAAAAGTTTGTTGCCCAGGGGACCTACTTCCGGGGAGCACCGTTTTTTCAAAGCTGGGCAATATACTCCCACGTTAAACGTAAGTCTAGTCATGGACACAGTGAGGCATGGACACAGTGAGGCAAGGACACAGTGAGCCATGGACACAGTGAGCCATGGACACAGTGAGGCATGGGCACAGTGAGGCATGGGCACAGTGAGGCATGGGCACAGTGAGGCATCGGCACAGTGAGGCATGGACACAGTGAGGCATGGACACAGTGAGGCATGGACACAGTGAGGCATGGGCACAGTGAGGCATGGGCACAGTGAGGCATCGGCACAGTGAGGCATGGACACAGTGAGGCATGGACACAGTGAGGCATGGGCACAGTGAGCATACCTCCCAACTTTCAAAAGTCCCAGCGCGGGACATTCAGATCTCCCCTGCCGCGGGACGTATGGGAAGAATAATTTTGTGGCCAAAATTTAAAGTTGTTGAGCGGGGGGGGGGTTCTGGGTTTTGTGGCAACTGAGCTCCTCACGGAAATGTATGGGGGTAGATGATAACAGTTTGATGTTCCCTTTCAGCATCCATCTGCTGTGCCTTCTCTTCTTCCTGCTTCTTCCTGCTGTGTGGGAAACAGGAAACTCTCGCGGGATTGCGGGAAGGAGGAGCCTATGCGGGTAAAACCCGCAGAATCCGTGACAGTTGGGAGGTATGCAGTGAGGCATGGACACAGTGAGGCACGGACACAGTGAGGCACGGACACAGTGAGGCACGGACACAGTGAGGCACGGACACAGTGAGGTATGGGCACAGTGAGGGATAGACACAGTGAGGCAAAGTGAGGCATGCAGATGGACACCCTAAGCTTATACTCAAGTTAATACGTTTTCCCAGTTTTTTGTGGTAAAATTAGGTGCCTCGGCTTATATTCGGGTCGGCTTATACTCGAGTATATACGGTATGTCATTTTTTCCCACAAATAGAGTTTTCTTTTGGTGGTATTTGATCACCTCTACAGTTTTTATTTTTATAAACAAAAATAGACAAACTTTTAAAAAAATTACTTTCTGCTATAAAACACAGCCAATAAAAAAAATGAAAAAATTGCATTTCTTTATCAATTTAGGGAAATACGTATTCTGCTATATATTTCTGGTAAAAAAAAAATCCCAATAAGCGTATATTGATTGGTTTGAGCAAAAGTTATAGCGTCTACAAACTACGCTATATTTTTATTGTTTTATTTATTTTCCTTTACTAGTAATGGCGGCGATCAGCGACGTATAGCAGGACTGCGATTTTGCGGCAGACAGTCAGGGCAATAACTGACACTTTTTGGGGACCAGTGATCAGTGTTACAAAAATACACTGTTACTGTACTAATGACACTGGCTGGAAAGGGGTTAAACATAAGGAGTGATCAAAGGGCTAACTGTGTGCCTAGCCAGTGTTTTCTAATAGTGTGGGAGGTGCTTTTACAAGGGGAAGACACTGATCCATGTTCCTGCTTTGCAGGAACACAGGATCACTGCCTTCCCTACTGACAGACTGTGCGGCCACCCTGTAGCAGTAAAACTGCTATAGGTAGTCGGCAACTGGTTATTTATCAAATTTTAGGTCCTTACATTCACACACAGGACATGATTGGTAGTGCCAAAATATCTCTTGGCTGCGGCAGTAAGCAAAAATGTTGCAAAGTCTAATGCTTGCCATACGCAAGCCATACACTGTGCCTCACTGTGTCCATGCCTCACTGTGCCCAATCTCCCTACCTGACTAGACTGACTTTTAACATGGGAGTCTATGGAAGGGGTGCCCGACTTTGTAAAAAATCGCTTCTCCCCGGCAGTAAGTCCTCTGGACAACAAACTTTTCACACTTGTAGTAAATCTCCCCCAATATGTTGTTTTTTTCCCCCTAAAGTTGCACTTATTTATTTATTTTTTGCATTATTGCATATTCTGGGTTTTGTGGCAACTGAGCTCCTCACGGAAATGTATGGGGGTAGATGATAACAGTTTGATGTTCCCTTTCAGCATACTGTACATCTACCAATAAAACTGGCCAAACACTGATCAAAATTTATTTGGTTCAGCAGGGACACGCCAAATCAGTAGGTGGCTGTCCCTGCTGTTCCTGCTCATTAGAAGTCGATTGTTTGATCACCTCCTGTTGAAGGGCCATGTTGAAAAGTTTTTCTCATTCAGTGGCTGTAGCAAAACAGAGGATCCCCCCATCAGAATACAATGTCCCAGTGAAGGAATTCCCTCATCCACCTCACTTGCTAAACACCAAAAAAAAACTGTTTTTGGCCAGCTTAGGGCTTGCCTGAAAACACTGGATCCCCAAACCAGATCGGTATATTTCAGTCCTGAGATCTTGGCTCCTTATGATCCCAAGTGGCACCCATAGTACTGATGCCCAATAAAGTAGGTGCACACTTTTTGGAATTATTCCATATTAGGGACTAAGGTCAAAGTTGGTAAAAGTTAAAGGTTAGGGTTACAGTGTGGGATATATGTTGAATGTTAACTGACAGATGTACTGTGAGGTTTCAGGTCAATATTTACTTTTAAGGGTAATGCCGCATACACACGATCGGAATTTCCAACAACAAAACCTTGGGTTTTTTTCCCGACGGATGTTGGCTCAAACTTGTCTTGCATACACACGGTCGCACAAATGTTGCTCGGAAATTCCGATGGTCAAGAACGCAGAGACGTACAACACTACGACGAGCCGAGAAAAATGAAGTACAATGATTGCGAGAATGTGTCGAATTGATTCCGAGCCTGCGCAGCACTTTGCCATATGCCCGTGTCCTCTAGGTTATAGAGGTCAGGCGGTGTTACATACTTGGGTCCTGCAGTTGAAAAAGTCCCTTCTTCTGGTTCTCCCCTCTATGTTTATAGAGACAAGTCTTTAACTTTCCCCAATGAGGTCAATGTCCACACAACATATCAACTCCAACGTAGAGTTTATTTTATCTTGCTTCCAGGAACCAGAGGGTTGAAGTGAGAAGAAAAAAAGGTTAGCAGATAGAAGTGGATTCAGGCACACTCTTGGCTTCGTCGCCACTCGATCCCGAGTGGGTACAGCTCACCCGGATAGTCACTCAATATCACTAGCAGGCGGCGTGATGCTGGAACAATGACTCAGTCCCCTCCAAGGACCAAGTCAAGGAGATCCCTCCTTTTTAAGAAGCAGCAAACAGCTCCTCTAAGGCAGTCCGTGAAGCTAGGAATCCTTCCCTCTGACAGGTCACCAGGCCTTTCCCGAGTTAGCAATCTTTATCACTACCCTCTTGTTATGGGATCGATCCTCCCACAGTTCCCCTTCAGTCAGAGCGGTCACCCCTCCAAGGTTCCCTGGGTTTCCTCAGCTTCTTCTATGGACTCAGTCAAAGGTACTGAGCCCATCCGGAACTCCGCAGTCTCGAGCTAAAGGTGCCAGAGACTCCTCGATCATGATGGGGCGCACCCCCCCTTTGAGGGGTAGCTCCCTCCTCGCATAAAATTGGCCCCAGTGTGATGGTCATCCGGGCATGGGCCCCGGGGATTGGGTCCCCTCCGGGCATGGGCCCCGGGAATTGCTCCCCGGTAAATGGCGTCTGCCCCTTATATATCCTCTCCTGGCATGCACAGCAGGCCAGAACCGCCCACCAACGGCAGCCGAGAAAGGACATCCAATATCCACTCCATCACCTGTGGTTCAACCCCGGGTATAGGTGACAACACCACCTATACGACCAAAGGGAAACTGCACGCCAGGTGACACAGCAGCAAAGCAGAGTCCAAATAATCAAAAGACCCGAGCTAACTATTGCTCTGGTCACCCCTAAATTTAGGTATAGCGTGGTTAAATTTGGGGACCCCACTACATATATAACCCAAGCTCATCAATTTCACATCTAAAAACATTATAAGACCTATATTTCCCTTTAAAGAAAACAGCAGTGTGATTTATCTGCTACAACAATAGTAATATTCAGCATTGTCCACCTGTTACCTGATTAGGAATGGAAAGATTCTTGATGTGGTAGCGAGTACGAGCTCAGCACCCCGGCTCCTAATCATGGCTTGTTGCAGCATCCATGCCTAGACTTGTCTGTGGGAAGCTATTATCCCCCGTGGGGTGGTCTGACAAAGACAAGTCTTGTTCATTTCTTCAGCTCTGTCTAACAGAAAGAAAAAAAAATCATAAAGAAACAATCTGGAATAAAAAAGCTGAGCCTGAGCCAAGTCTGTACAGAGGCGCCGGCGGAAATCTGTGGGATGGGATATGTGGTAGCTCAAGGTACAAAGATTCACATTTCAAAGAAGGGGAGTCCGTTCCTGGTTCCTCTAATCTGGATCAGATATTACAGACAGGATCCATCCACAGACAAGGCAGATCTTCACACTCACAGACATTATAGTGTCGGCGAGACCGGCAAAGATGAAAATGGCAGCTTGGCGTGTTTGTCAGAACAGGCCAATCAAGAGTGGAACAGGCTGGGACTTCTTTTCATAGTGACCTTGATCTGTTGTGAAGGTTCTTTTAATACAAACGTTTTTCTTAGCCGAACCACCCAAACTCTCACATTACCATTCACACTTCTCATGAATTAATAAAGTATACGTCAGCATTACCAAATCCTATTATTTTGAGTAAGAACACCTCTTACTCATGTGACCTGAAGCCAGGAAGCTAAACCGCATGGCTTTCAGGAGCACCGTGGGTGTTTATGACTAAAAAAACAACAGAAGGCCTAGTATTAAATAAACCGTACAGTTGTTATAAGACTTGTAGACAAATAAGAAGATCATCAATGAACAACCACAGTCCATCATTACTAACAAGAAGAGAAGCTTTCCTATAAAATGAAATTATGCTTTGTGCAAACATATTTCAAACAAATATACCGTATATACTCGAGTATAAGCCCAGTTTTTCAGCACATTTTTTTGTGCTGAAAATGCCCCCCTCGGCTTAAACTCGAGTCACCATTTTGCGCCTGATCTCCCGGACTTTGGGGACCCGGTACTGGCCAAACTTGGCATACATGTAGCCTCACTCCTCCTCTACACGTGTGCAAAGTTTGTTGTCTGGGGGACCTTTGGCCGGAGAGCACCGATTTTTCAAACCCGGGCACCCCTTCCATAGACTCCTATGTTAGACTGTAATTTCTCTGGTGACTTTGGGGACCCGATACTGGATGGTCGTAGGTCCTCTGGACCCGAAACTTAGCACACATGTAGCCCCATTTCTCCTGGACAAGTGTGCAAAGTTTGTTGTCTGGGAGACCTACGGCCGGGGAGCACCGATTTCTCAAAGCCGGGCACTCCTTCCATAGACTCCCATATTAAACGTCAGTCTAGTCATGGGCACAGTGAGGCATGGGCACAGTGAGGCATGGGCACAGTGAGGCATGGACACAGTAAGGCATGGGCACAGTGAGGCATGCACATGGACACAGTGAGGCAAAGTGAGGCACAGTGAAGCATGCAGATGGACACCCTAGGCTTATACTCGAGTCAATATGTTTTCCCAGTTTTTTGTGGTAAAATTAGGTGCCTCGGCTTATATTCGGGTCGGCTTATACTGGAGTATATTCGGTATTTAGGAACAAGGATTTAATACACATTGATACTAATATTTTTTTTGATCAAATAATTTTTAATGAAAGTTTTGTACGTATAAAAAGCAAACATACAAAAAAAAGCAAGAATTTTTTATTTTTTTAAAAGAATTACAATAAAATGGACAGCAGCATTGCAATCCTGAGCAGTACTGGTATACATATCAACTTAAAGTGGTTGTAAACCCAAATAAAAAAAACAAAAACAAAAAAAAACCTGCAAGACAAAGGCATAATGAGCTAGTATGACTAGCATACTAGCTCATTATGCATTACTTACCTTAGATCGAAGCCCCCGAAGCCGTCCTCGTCTCCCCCTCTGGCCGCAGACATCTCTCCGGAAGGTTACTTCCGGGTATCGCCGCTCCGGCGCTGTGATTGGCCGGAGCGGCGAACACGTCACTCCGCGCATGCGCGCGGGAGCCGTCAACGTCGGCAGATCCCATTGAGAAAACCGGCATTCTCAGTGCGCCTGTGCCGTTGTCTACAGCGCGCATGCGCCGTAGACAACGGTGCATTCTTTTTGACAAATATCTCCTAATCCGTGTAGGTTTAAGAGATATTGCAAACACCTACAGGTAAGCCCTAATCTAGGCTTACCTGTAGGTGAAAGTTGTAATGGAGGGTTTACTTCCATTTTAAGACATATGTTTAATACATCAAAATGCAGTCTCTGCATACTCAAAAACATATCTAAGCTGATTATCCCTGTAGTATGCAGTGCACTGCACCTTTCGTAAGTTTACATAAAATACAGCAGATAACACAAGAATGTACATTATAATAGATGTCAGAACTACTAACACATCGGAAAAAATGCCACCACACCTATACATACACTTATGGTGCCCGCCTTCAAGTCCATCCCTACCTATTGTCCTGTATACCATCACGGATGTGTCTATTGACCATAGTGATCCAGGGATGCAAGTACAAAGGTATGAATCCACTACATTGTTATGCCGCGTACACATGACCGTTTTTAATGACGAGAAATTTTTCATTTTTTAAAATGGTCATTAAAAATTATCGTGTGTGGGCTTTCCAGCAATTTTCCCCGACGAGAAAAACGCTGAGAATCACGACGAGAAAAATTGGAACATGCTCTAATTTTTCACGTCGTTTTTTACATCCTCGTTTTTCTCGTCATGAAAAACTGCCGTGTGTGGGCTTTAACGACGTGAAAAAAAATGCGTATGCTCAGAATCAAGTCATGAGACGGGAGCGCTCGTTCTGGTAAAACTATCGTTCGTAATGGAGATAGCACATTCGTCACGCAGTAACGGACTGAAAAGCGCGAATCGTCGCTCAACAAACTTTACTAACATGAAGGGTGGCGCCATCCGAATGGAACTTCCCCTTTATAGTGCCGTCGTACGTGTTGTACGTCACCGCGCTTTACTCAAACATTTTTTTCCACGATAGTGTGTAGGCAAGGCAGGCTTGAGAGGAAACACGAAAAATCACGTCGAGAAAAATGCAGTTTTTTTCAATGACATTAAAAACGGTCGTGTGTACGTGGCATTATACTTTCTAACATGAAAGGTCCACAGAGACACTAATGCCAGTGGAGCTAAGCCAGGGGGTTTGGGAAACTCTAGGGGCCCTGATTTGAAGAGGGGAAACTCTGGGGACCCTGATTTAGGAGAGGGGACTCTTGGTAACATAATGTAAGGAGGGGGTGACTCTGGGGACACTGATGTAAGGAGGGGGGACTCTGGGGACACTGATGTAAGGAGGGGGGACTCTGGGGACACTGATGTAAGGAGGGGGGACTCTGGGGACACTGATGTAAGGAGGGGGGACTCTGATGTAAGGAGGGGGACTCTGGGGACACTGATGTAAGGACGGGGACTCTGGGGACACTGATGTAAGGAGGGGGGACTCTGGGGACACTGATGTAAGGGGGGGGACTCTGGGGACACTGATGTAAGGAGGGGGGACTCTTGGTAACCTAATGTGGGGGCCCAGGTCTAAAGCTGTGTAAAGGTCCCCAAATTATCTGATAGCTGCCCTGCCTGGACATGTCACACTCACACAATATTTAACACAAATATACTGTATGCTGTACTTATTAAAAATTATGTCTGATTCTAGGTCCACTTCTGTCGTCAACTGTAGATTCTTTACAAACTCAATTTCAGCTTCTTTCCCACATCTTGGCTCACAGAAGTCTTTTTATAGAAGTTTACAGCCATTCCTCAGTCATATTACTGCTTTTATAGGTTTCCCACCCATCGTGTGATAATAGGTACAAAGTGGTGACTTAATACATCACATTAATAGAAGAGGGTTGACATTTAATGCTGTCTGTATAAGCCTCTCTACATCAGTCACCTTTCAAGTTTCGTCAGCTAATGGAGAAGGCTGCGATGGCGGGCACAATTATATCATCGTGCTGAGGATTAGTTTTATGACAACTTCTTTAAGTAGCGACTTGTGTGATTTACAAGACAGACGTCTGTTTCTGCCTAAATCCACTGTTCATGCAGAATTTCGCGGAGGGATTGTGTTAATGTTAATGCTCCCTTAGAGTTAAAGAGGTTTACAAAGAAGAGTAATCAGAATTATTAGGTGTGAATACCTATAGGAATTGTCACAAGCACGCGTTTTGATGAAGACTTTTTTCCGTCTGCGTACACAAAATAGGTAACCCCTCCCATCAATGGCATGTTAAGTATGTCTAAAAGAAAAGCGCCAATCTGAAAATAAAACTTTTTATTTTTTTCACTTTTAAACTTGCACCAAACGAATCAAAATTGGAATTGGATTTGGTTACTATGAACAATACAGTTTGGCTTTTTAAACTTGAACCTGTGAGGGTTTGCAAGGTTTTTAATCTATGACCAAAAACGAAACGCTCCTATCCAAACATCAAGGAGCCACTTGAATATTTGTGCCCAGGTCTTTCACTGATTAGTCCAAATACAGGGTATTTTCACACAGCCAGGTGCACACACTTTCGCTTGTTATCTCCAATGGCCAGGCTAGGGGATTTTTTTTTTGTGTTTTTTTTGGAGAACTTGGATAGGAGACGAGAATTAGTAGGATGCTCCAAATTAAAGGGGTTGTAAAGGTTTGTTTTTTCTTTTCTAAATAGGTTCCTTTAAGCTAGTGCATTGTTGGTTCACTTACCTTTTCCTTAGATTTACCTTCTAAATGTTTTTTTTCTTTGTTTTCTTTGTCTGAATTTCTCACTTCCTGTTCCTCCTCAGTAAGCTGTTCAGTAAGCTGTTCTGGGTGACTCCACACCACTCGGATGATGGTGTGAAGTTTAGTGAGGAGAAACAGGAAGTGAGAAATTCAGACAAAGAAAAAAAAACATTTAGAAGGTAAATCTAAGGAAAAGGTAAGTGAAGCAACAATACACAAGCTTAAAGGAACTTATTTAGAAAATAAAAAACAAACCTTTACAACCCCTTTAACTATTCACAGTAGGGTTGCCACCTGTCCGGTTTTGACCCGGATAGTACGGGTTTAGGATGCTGTGCCCAGGTTTCCCTCTACCTGACACCCGGACACCAATGCCGCTGACAGGGGGTACCATGGGACCTCCTGTAGGGGCCCCAGCACACAGGGGGACCCAGACAGCAGGGGGATCGGAGAGGCGGGCGGGGGGGCAATTACAGAGCAATCAAAACATAAGGGATAGAGAAAGGTGACAGGCAGGGTGGAAGTTTTTTATAAAATAAATGTTTAAAAACAATCCACTCGCTCTCCATTTCAGAGCTGTATGTCAGTCTGTGAACTCCGCTGTCCCATTCTCCCCTCCGATCCACAATGCTGTTTTACTGAATCGCTGGTGGAAGCCAAGGATACAGCGTCGCGGGGAAAGTGCAGTGAGCTGTCAGCCTGGGACGCTGTGACCAATCAGAGCGTTCCGGAGGCTTAACCACGCCTCCGTCATCAAAGGCTGATAGTTCACATGGGTTTCCCGCGGCTCTCTGCTTCCTCCAGCAATTCAGTGATAACAGCAGCGTGGATCGGATGGGAGAATGGGACAGCGGAGTTTACAGACTGGCATATACAACTCTGACATGGAGAGTAAGTGGATTGTTTTTAAACATTTATTTTATTAACCACTTCAGCCCGGAGTATTTGGCTGCCCAATGACCGGGCCATTTTTTGCGATTCGTCACTGCGTCGCTTTAACTGACGTTGCACCCAAACAAAATTGACGTCCTTTTTTCCCCACAAATAGAGCTTTCTTTTGGTGGTATTTGATCATCTCTGCGGTTTTTATTTTTTTCGCTATAAAAAAAAAGAGCGTCAAATTTTGAAAAAAGCAATATTTTTTACTTTTTGCTATAATAAATATCCCCAAAAAATATATAAAAAATATTTTTTTCCCTCGGTTTAGGCTGATATGTATTCTTCTACATATTATTGGTAAAAAAAATTGCAATAAGCGTATATTGATTGGTTTGTGCAAAAGTTATAGCGTCTACAAAATAGGGGATAGATTTATGGCATTTTTATTAATCTTTTTTTTTACTAGTAATGGCGACGATCTGCGATTTTTATCGTGACTGCGACAATATGGCAGACTCATGGGACACTTTTGACGCTATTTTGGGACCATTGTCATTTATACAGCGATCAGTGCTATAAAAATGCACTGATTACTGTGTAAATGACACTGGCAAGGAAGGGGTTAACCACTAGGGGGCGAGGAATGGGGTTAAGTGTGTCCCAGGGAGTGATTCTAACTGTGGGGGGCTGGGCTACGAGTGACACGACGGTGATCACTGCTCCCGATGACAGGGAGCAGTAGATCACTCTCCTGTCACTAGGCAGAACAGGGAAATGCCTTGTTTACATAGGCTTCTCCCCGTTCTGCCTCTCTGCGAGACGATCGTGGGCACCCGGCGTCCCTTTGCGCAGCCGTGCCATTCTGCCGACATTTATATACATGCGGCAGTCGGCAAGTGGTTAAAAACTTCTGCACCAGCAGCTGCCTGTAGCCTCTCTCTCTTTCCCTTATGTTTGACTCCTCTGTAGTTGCCCCCCTCCTCCTCTGTATTTCCCCCCCTCCTCTGTATTTGCACCCCCTCCTCTGTATTTGCACCCCCTCCTCTGTAATTACCCCCCATCTCTGTAATTGCCCCCCTATCACTTTAATTTCCCCCATCTCTGTAATTGCCCCCCACGCCCGCTGCTCCGATCCCCCTGCTGTCCTGGCATCCCTGTGTGCTTGGGCCCGTGGTACCCCCTGTCGGCTGCGATGGGGGTATTGGAGGGTTGAGGATTCATGCGGGTAGGGGAAGAAGATTTGTAATAGTAGAGGATGGGGATAATGGCACCCCAATTGCGAAGCGAAAATTAATTTGGGTGACAGGCATCCCACGATTCTGTTTACGTGATTTTGCCGCGATTTGTCGGGTGACAATCGTGGCAAAATCGCACCGCGGTTGGGGTGCCATGCCATGTGCCGCTAAAGTGTTCGGATTTGGCTGGAAGAAAAGGTGGCAACCCTAATTCAGGTGAGGAAAACTCTCTCAATAGAGCTGTGTAGCAGGTCTTTAGTAGGACCATACAGAGGCTTTACGGAATAAACAAGCCCCTATGTAGCAGAAGGAACACAGTGGACTTTGCCTCTTCAGGCCAGTGTCCCCTTTAGCTTGCGCGCAGTATCTGACTTCTAGCACCAGGAGGGGGATTCAACAGCACAAGTCCCAGAGATCCCCTGTGGTTGTCTGTACTAACAAGACTCCTGAAGCACCAGCGGCAGCCTTCCTCAGTAGTGCCAGACAGGATCTGTGGACATTCTCCCTCAGTCAGATCTCACAAGAACCATGGGTTTCAGCTCCAATGTTTCAGGCCCTCAGGTCGCCCACCTGAGGCTGCATGGCAGCCTGCTTTAAGTAGGGGCAGCAGCCCCCTTCTTACCTGGACTTCTCTCTGTAGAGGAAGACCAAGAGCCCATGTGCTCATCAAATATAAATACAGTCACCAAGCATGCTTTGGGGTACATCCCCTTCTAATTGGCCAAGGCTGTATTAACATTCATGCTCTCATCTGCATGGTTTCCACCCACTGTCCAGTACATTCCATAGCTGCTAGACCAGTGTGAAACTTCTCAAGGAAGCATGAGCAGCACCAGAGCACACTGAGCAGACCCTGCTAAACAATCACAGCCTCTGTTAAGCAGACAGCGCATGAATTTGCCTAGCTGTCTCCCTGTTAAGTAGAGAAAACAAAAACGATATACACTCACTCTAGCACCTACTTGGAGGATAGTAATAACATATGAAACATAATAATGCGTGAAAGATCAAACCAATAATTAACCAATACTTTAATAGCCATATCCCCATTTTAAGACCATTTATTGGGCAAAAAGATTCATAAAAATACAATGGTATAACAAATCCTAATAAAATTCCACCCACTACATCTCCCGAGGAGATCTCTCACATAATTAATTTTAATGTTGCTATATCATTTCCAGGACATAATTGTCCAGAAGGAGATTTTAATGTAGATTTATTATACCATGGAATTTTTTATGCATTTTTCACGCAATAAAGGTTCTTAAAAAGGGGGCGATATTTCGATTGGCTGAATATTGGTTTCGTTTTTCATACATTATTATAGAACAGTAGTCATCCAAACTGCAGCCTGTGGACCAAATGCGACCCTTTACTTGAATTTACCCAGCCCTTGGGGCACTATTCCTCTCACTGACACCAGCAATGAGGTAACATTCCTATAGTTTATACCAACAGTGGGGTATTATTTCTCCAATTGACACCAATGATGGGGCATAATTAATTCCTCTGACACCAACAATGGGGTACTATTCCTCCAACTGACACCAATGACAGGGCACTATTTCTCCCACTAATAACAATGATAGGGCACTATTCCCAATCATACTGACCACAGGTATTATGTAATTTATCGAGGCATTGTTTACTCCCACTGACGATGGGGCATTCTGTACTCCCAGTGGCCACAGTCTGGCCCACCTAAAGTCTAAAGGACAGTACACTGACCCATTGTTTAGAAAGTTTGGAGACCCCTGTTATAGATACAGTTATAGTCTGTTTTGGTCCAAATAGTATTGTTTAATTTTTGGTCTTTGCTATAAAGTCACCTTAGACTACAGATAGATAAGAGATTTGTAGGTACTGTACAGGGCCGGACTAGCCTACCGGGATACCAGGACATTTCCCAGTAGGCCGCCTGCCCTGGGGCTGCTTTGAGCTACATTGTGGCTGCAGCGCTCCCCTCCCTCCTCCTCCCCTTCTCTTGTCTAAATGACATACACAGCGGGCATCTCCCGCTGTGTCACGGAGCTGAATGTGAAATGTTCGGCCACACTGTGACAAAAGTCCCCCCCTCCTCCTAGACCAGCTCATGTGATAGACGCAGTGTTCTGTCCATCACACGAGCTGGTCTAGGAGAAGGGCGGGAATTTTGTCACAGCGCGGCCGAACATTTCACACTCAGCTCCGTGACACAGCGGGAGATGCCCGCTGTGCGTAATCCACTGGCACTGACTGGTGAGGCTACATTGATTGGCACGGTTAGGCTGCAATGATGGACACGGTGAGGCTGCATTGATGGGCACGGTGAGGCTGCATTGATGGGCACGGTGAGGCTGCATTGATGGGCACGGTGAGGCTGCATTGATGGGCACGGTGAGGCTGCATTGATGGGCACGGTAAGGCTGCAATGATGGGCACGGTGAGGCTGCAATGATGGGCACGGTGAAGGTGCAATGATGGGCACATTTTTTTTTAGAAGCACATGATTAGAGCCTGAGGCTTTAAAAAGGGTGGGCTCAGGGTGCAGAGTACTGCACCCTGAGCCTGTCCTGTTGTGTGACATTAGCAAATCAATATTCGCTAATATGGTGTGTGGTGGCGGGCTGGAGAGACAGGGGGGGTTAGTGTGGGGTCGCGGGCTGGAGCAATGGGGGGGGTGTCTGTGGTCAGGTCTGTCTGCCGCCCCCCCCGGCCACTGGCGCACCAGCCACCACAGGTAAGGACATAAGAGCCTGGTCAGGGGAGGAGTCTTACGCTTGGGACCATGGTTTACAGCTGAGAGTATACAAATATAGGAGCGGTTAAAAACTGATGACATGAATAGGGTGTGATTGTGAAGAGTGGGATACAGTGGAACCTCGGATTACGAGCATAATCAGTTCCAGGAGAATGCGCGTAATCCAAAGTACTCGCATATCAAAGCGGGTTTCCCTATTGAAGTCAATGGAAACCAAAATAATTTGTTCCGCATTGACTTCAATGGCATGCAATACCGTATGCGGCCAGAGGCGGGGGCGCCGGAGAGCCTCGGAAACGGACGGAAAGGCCCGAGGACAGTTCGGCTGACCTCACGAACCTCGGAAAGACTCATTCCCGAGCCTTTCCGAGGTTTGCCGAGGTCAGCCAAGCTGTCCTCGGGCCTTTCCGTGCATTTCCGAACGGCGACGATCGGCTGTGATCGGCGCCGCTCGGCTCTGGCGCCCCCCACCTCAGGCCAAACGCGGTACTGCACACCGCTTTGGGCTGAATCCTGCTCGTTTTGTGAGACAACACTCGCAAACCGAGTTAGGATTTTAGGAAATACAGCGCTCGTATTGCGAAACGCTCATTAACCGCGTTACTCGCAATCCGAGGTTCCACTGTATTTTTCTTTGGGAGGAAAAACCTTCTAAAACTCCAGAAAAGAGACACTGTCAAATTTTTGTTCGGCCGCATTTGTTCCCTAAGTGTAAATGCATTTTTACAAAATGTCCCCCAACAATCAACATTTTAAAGTAAGTTTACAATTTTGTGTTGGGCCCCATTCATAGTCGTTTTGGGTGCATGCAGCCTGTGAGCCACAGGTTGGACACCCCTGCTCTATGTGCTGTGCTGACCCAACCACTGTGCTGAACCCCACCACTCTACAAATCCCACCAGGAAAAAGAAGGCGGGGAGGCTTTTTAATGAGTAGGTGTGCCATTGCTACTGTACCACCTTCTGAGCCAATGCAATGAGCCAGTTGTCATAAGAGAAGTAGAGATGGAGAAGCATGCTGGCTCGGAAGGATCCAGAAAAACCACTCATATATCTTTATGTAGTTTCAGTACAGTACTGCATAAAGTAATTATGATATACAAAGTGCAGTAAGCCCTATCATTTAATGGGAAATTGTCTCTTAATTATTCTGACTGCACTGAGCTGAATTCTGATTGGTTCCTTTGAGGTCATTCTTAGTCCATGTGCTCCTTGCATCGTCTTGCTGAATAAGCCTGAGAGTGTAACAATCAGATATAAAGATGGCAATGATTTAAATATTTTAATCAGCCTCAACCTCTCATTCATCAACTACAGAATATGAGACACATTTCATTTTTCTGCGCATTGCTTTGCTCATCTCTGAATATTCTTAAAGCTTATGCAGTTATTTTAAAAATAGGTCATGGTTTGTGGTAATGCATTCACTACCCCGAGCTGCTCTGTGTACTGGCAATGTATTAGGACCCCCGCTGGTAACTGGCACTAGTCCTGTCTGTTCAACGGCCCAACACTCCCTAAAGTCTTACCCTACTTTCTGAGTTCCTCCATTTACTCAGAATTAGTTCAGTTGCTTTACGGAGCACTCTTCAGCATATGAATGATATGAATGATATATAAAATCCAGACTCCAGGGTGTATACAAATAGGTTGTATCTGTAAATATGTGTGCACTCATAGCTGAATATTGTTATTCATTTTTCCTTTCCCTCGTTACAATAAACCTGCATACACAAAACTAGTGTAACAGATGCAAAACTAAAAGCCCCAGGGGCCTACCTAGAGTAAAGCCAAACATGGGACATAAACTATATTACCAAAAGTATTGTGACGCCTGCCTTTACACGCACATGAACTTTAATGGCATCCCAGTCTAAAGCCTCGTACACACGACCGCGTTTCTCGGCAAGAACCAGCAAAAAACTTGCTGGCAGAGCTTTCTTGCCGAGTAAATTGGTTGTGTGTACGCGGCTTTCAGGTTTCTTGTCAAGAAAACCGACAAGAATCTCGACGAGAAAAATAGAGAACCTGCTCTCTATTTTCTCGTCAGGATTCTCCATTTTCTCGTTGAGATTCTCGTCAGCATGTTTCTCGACAAGAAAAGTGTGTGTGTGTGCGTACCTGTCGCCGTAGAAACCCGCGCACGCTCAAAATGACTTTGACGCATGCGCGGCAGCTTCCTAGGCATAGTTAGGGTGAAGCAAGATGGCGGCGATGGCATCGAATGTGACAAGCGCACGCTCGTCGTAGTCGATGACGTCACCGCGTTCGCTCCATTCAAAGAACCGCGGGTTCTTTGAATCGAGCGTGTGTACACTCGGCCGGGACAAGTTTCTTGTCCAAGATTTTGTCAAGAAAAACGACAAGTTTTTTCCTGAAGAGATTCTCGGCCGTGTGTACGGGGCTTTAGTCTGTAGGGTTCAAGATTGAGTTGGCCTACCCTTTGCAGCTATAACACCTTCAACGCTTCTGGGAACGCTGTCCACAAGGTTTAGGAGTGTGTCTATGGGAATGTTTGACCATTCTTCCAGAAGCGCATTTGTGAGGTCAGGCACTGATGTTGGACGAGAAGGCCAGGCTCGCAGTCTCCGCTCTAACTCATCCCAAAGGTGTTCTATTGGGTGGAGATCTGGACTTTGTGCAGACCAGTCACGTTCCTCCACAACAAATTCACTCATAGTTATGTAGCATATTTAGGGGAAGTGTTTGGGTGGTAGTTATGCCCAAACACTCTAATTGATAGAGTTCTTGAAACCATTTTTGTCCACAGGTGGAGTATTGGTGTACAGTTCCCTGAGGCCTGCAGGTGGCGCTGCCATAGTAGTACAGTGCTGTGCCTTGTGTGTCCCCTCTCGGCAACCATACAGTGGGTGTGATCTACCTGCTGGGCATGCTGGGAGAGGATATAAAAGGGGCAGACTCTGCCTGTTGAGGGTTCGTTGTCGGGGGTCCTGCCCCAGGGTTCTTGTTCCTGTCCACCAGTGGGCACCTTTAGCCCAGGGGCGGGTCTACGGTTCGTTGTCAAGGGTCCCAGGCACCTTTAGCCCTGGGACTGCGCCAAAGGTCTGGGCCCAGCACCTTCGGCTGGAGCCCATCAGGGATCGAGGAATCTCAGGGTGCCGCCTTGCGAGGGGACCCGTATCCTAGATGAGGAGGCTGGGGGAGGAACCGTTCCGAAGGACTGGTGCGGAAGTCACAGTGAAGGAAGGGTCCCGGTAACTCTCTGGAGGGATGTCTTCTCCTTGAACAGAGACCAAGTTCACCAGGTCTGTGGCAGAGACCAAGGGTAAAGTTCGAGCATCATTTCGGCTGCTAGTCCTAAGTTAGGAAGACTATCCAAAAGGGTTGAGTCTGCTTGAGAATCGGAGCAGTGAATTGTGTAACGTTTGTGCCTGGACCTCTTCCACACCTTAAGCTGTCCTGTCCTCCCTCCAACCTATTCTGTCAGAGACTGTGTTTTATAAGAAATAAATCTCTACGTTGGAGTGCAGCTGGTGTGGACATTCAAGTTACTGTGGGGATACAAGGACTTGTCTTTATTGAAAATAGAGGTGAGAGACATTCTCTGGTTGTCTAACTGTGGAAAACCCATCAACAACACCGCTCAACCTCTTCACACAGGAGGGTACAGGCTTGTGGTGCGGTGTGCCTCTCTCTTCCTGCGAGGAGCCAAGGTTAATGCAGGTAACGAAAGGGGTCTGTGCACTACAGTTACATAGGTACATAGTTAGTCAAAAAAGACACAAGTCCATCCAGTTCAACCATAAAAAAATAAATAAAATAAAATAAAATCGTACAATCCCATATACCTAATTCTATACCCACAGTTGATCCAGAGGAAGGCGAAAAACCCCAGCAGAGCATGATCCAATTTGCTACAGCAGGGGAAAAATTCCTTCCTGATCCCCCGAGAGGCAATCGGATATTCCCCGGATCAAGTTTACCTATAAATGTTAGTACCCAGTTATATTATGTACATTTAGGAAAGAATCCAGGCCTTTCTTAAAGCAATCTACTGAGCTGGCCAGAACCACCTCTGCAGGGAGTCTGTTCCACATTTTCACAGCTCTTACTGTGAAGAAACCTTTCCGTATTTGGGGGTAAAATCTCTTTTCCTCTAGACGTAAAGAGTGCCCCCTTGTCCTCAGTGTTGACCGTAAAGTGAAAAACTCAACACCAAGTTCACGATATGGACCCCTTATGTATTTGTACATGTTGATCATATCCCCCCTTAATCTCCTCTTCTCAAGAGGGAATAGATTCAGTTCCTCTAATCTCTCCTCATAGCTGAGCTCCTCCATGCCTCTTATCAGTTTGGTTGCCCTTCTCTGCACTTTCTCCAGTTCCCCAATATCCTTTTTTGAGAACTGGTGCCCAAAACTGAACTGCATATTCCAGATGAGGTCTTACTAATGATTTGAACAGGGGCAAAATGATATCTCTCTCTCTGGAGTCCATCCCTCTCTTATACAAGAAAGGACTTTGCTCGCTTTGGAAACCGCAGCTTGGCATTGCATGTTATTATTGAGCTTATGATCTACCAAAACCCCCAGATCCTTCTCCACTACGGATCCCCCCAGTTGTACTCCCCCTAGTATGTATGATGCATTCATATTCTTAGCCTCCAAGTGCATAACTTTACATTTATTAATCATCCATGTCTTTGTTCTACCTTGCTTTGTGCATTTGTCCAAATCATTTGGTGGAGGGTCTGTCGAAGGGGCATGACCAAAAAAGGTCTTCCAATCAGAATCCAATCAGCGCTGTCAGCCGCTGATTGGTGTGTTCTGGTGGGGGGCAGTCCCTCTGTAAGAACACAAAAGCTCAGCAGGACTGTACTAACATCACATAGATAGTACAACAGCTCCTCCCGAGTGCTTCAGTTTTTTTTCCCGTTGGGTTCCGCTGGGTTGATTGAATAAAAAACAAATAGTGTGTACTAGACTTTAGGAATAGGTTATCCAATTTCTTGTACTTATGATTTAAAGTAGGACTACTAGTGCAGGAACTGGCTTATGAACTTCCACAAGGAGGAGCTACACATGTGCACTTGAAAAAGAGCTGGAACTCTAGTTGGGCAGGATGGGGACTCGGGAGATACCAGCTGATGAACATTCAAAGTGACTTGAGAGATGGAAGTTTAGAAGGTATGTTCTAGTGACCAAATGGGACCCAAGAGAAAGTAGAACCTTTGCTGCACCCAGCCAACTGTAATGTCCCCTAGCCCGTTGCCCCCTACAATGAAAAGCCTGCCAATACTCTTCAGAGAGGGTTTTATACCATAGCCTAATGAGACAAAGGTACATTCTTTAGCTCTTTTTGTACCTGTGGAAGAGCATTATCATTCTTCTAAATACATTGTTACCATTAAAAGACACTTTACATTAGCTATAATTAAATGCTAAGATCCATGTCACATGATACAGAATAAACATATCACATAACATATATCTGGTTAGTGAATTGTAGCATTGAGTTTAACATTGTTTTATAGAACAATGGAATTGGCTGAACATTTTAAACCAAGATAATCAAATTTTTCTTCCCTCTTGGACACCCCATATTATCTTCTTGGATTGCACGAATGAGAGATTATAGTGCATTTTAGTACTACACCTATTATAATTTGCCTGAATGTTTTCCTGTGACATTTTCACCTGATACTTCAGAGGTATTCAAAGTGAACACCACTCCTTATTTACTAAGGTAAGTGAACAGCTAATTAACCAGTTAAGGACCGGCTCCTGTACATTTACGTCAGCAGAATGGCACGGCTGGGCAAAGTAACGTATATTTACGTCACTGTGAAATTCCCGCCGTGCGAGCGTGCGCCCCTGCTGTGAGCTCCGTGACTCGATGTCCGCCGGTGTCCCGCAATCGGGTCACAGAGCTGCAGAACGGGGAGAGGCAAGTGTAAACAAGCATCTCCCGTTCTGCCTAGTGACACTGTCACTGATCGTCTGCTCCCTCTCATCGGGAGCAGCGATCAGTGACGTGTCACTCATAGCCACGCCCCCTAACAGTTAGAATCACTCCCTAGGACACACTTAACCCATTCCTAGCCCCCTAGTGGTTAACCCCTTCACTGCCAGTCACATTTATACAGTAATCAGTGCATTTTTATAGCACTGATCGCTGTAAAAATGACACTGGTCCCAAAAATGTGTCACAAGTTTCCGATGTGTCCGCCATAAAGTGTCAGTCACGATAAAAATCGCAGATCGCTGCCATTACTAGTAAAAAAATAAAATAAAAAATGCCATAAAACTACCCCTATTTTGTAGATGCTATAACTTTTGCAAAAACGAATCAATAAACGGTTATTGTGATTTTTTTTTTTTACCAAAAATATGTAGAAGAAAAGTATCGGCCTAAACTGAGGAAAGAAATCGTTTTTTTTTATAGATTTTTTGGGGATATTTATTATAGCAAAAAGTAAAAACTATAAAAAAAAATTCAAAATTGTCACTCTATTTTTGTTTATAGTGCAGAAAATAAAAACCGCAGAGGTGATCAAATATCACCAAAAGAAAGCTCTATTTGTGGGAAAAAAAGGACGTCAATTTTGTTTGGAAGCCACGTTGCACGACCGCGAAATTGTCAGTTAAAGCGACGCAGTGCCGAATCGCAAAAAGTGCTCTGGTCTTTGGCCAGCGAAATGGTCCGGGGCTTAAGTTGTTAAACAGCATATATTACTTTAGTAAATTGCACACAGGGAATCAAAGTAACTTAAAATAAGATCATTTTGTTTAGAGAATCTACAGGTGTTTTATCAATGAGCATCTATTTTGATGTAATGATTTACCTTAAAGTGCTATTAAACTTTAATTTTATACTTGTACCTACAGTACAAGTAAGCTTATAATAAGCAAAGCACAAAGACAGCGCTCACAACAGGAAACACACCTTATAGATTACGGATGGAGTCCTTCACTGGGTGCTCTGGCTCAAATGGCCTCCAGCCTTTGAAAAGGCAACTCCGGCAACTCCAGAATCCCATGAAAATCGTTATTTGCTACATAAAGTTCAAGATAAAAAACAGCTTACGTGTTTCGGCTTAGAGCCTTGTTCACAGCATTTACTGTGAACAAGGCTGTAAGCCGAAACGCGTCAGGTGTTTTTATCTTGACCTTTATGTAGGAAATAAAGATTTTCATGGGATTCTGGAGTTGTCGGCTACATTTTTCTTGGCGTTAAGCTTATAATAAGACAGCTCTGGCTACAGTAAATATCTCCTAAACATGCATCATATAGGAGATATTTACATTGGCTTTAGCTGTTGTCGTTATGGCGCCGTGTGCCCTGGATGCAGAGCTCCATACTGTGATGATGACTCCCGTGAGCATGCTCGCGAGTGATGTCATTTGGCCATACAAAAGCCCAGAGACGGCGAACCTGGAAGGAAGACCGAGCGAAGATGGGAGCATCAGCAGTGGTGACAGTGTACAGTATAGAGGTTGACAGAGTATAGAGTTTAATTTTGAACATTGAACAGAACATTCTAATACAGAAAAACCTTGGCCTGTGGGTGTTTTACAAGACGAGCAAATTTTCTTTATAAATTTTAACTTGATAAACGAGCGAGGTCTTGCAATACGAGTAGCATCACATCCCATTTTAGTCAATGAGAGCTGTCTTAATAAGCACTACTGAAGTCGCTCCGACTTTAGAAAAGTTTCCTGTACTACTTCAAGGCGACTTCTATCCGACTTTAAGGGCTCATGCACACTGAAGCTCAAAGGAGCTCAAAGAAGCGGTTCCTACAGGCTTTTGAGCTTTTATTTTTTCTGCCTGGAATCTCCCCATAATGTTAGCCAATGTGTCCATGCTCACTATAGATTTTTCAGGCATTTTCAGGCATATGCTCCTACAGGCAGAGAAAAACCCCCACCAAACTCATGTTTTTGAGAGGAGCTAGTGCCCCAAAGAGCTCAAAAAAGCTCAAAAGAGCTATAAAAAAAAAGCTCAAAGAAGCTTGGAAACGCACAAAAACGTTTGTTCCAGCTTTTTTTTTGTTTATACGGTGGTTAAGAAAATACTATCTAGGAGGGTTTGTGAGAAAAAAAAACGCTTATGCTCAAAAAAGCTCAAAGAAGCTCAAGGAAGCTCAAAGGAGAATAAAGAAGCTCAATAAATATTCTAAATAGAGAGACCTCTCAAGTCAAGAAGTTCCCTTTCTGATGTTGAACTATGTAACAGTGAGCTGTAGCCTGAGTTACTTAGCCTCCTATGTTTTCTTATTAAATCTCCCAAAGAAATGGATTGCTAAGCTGCAGCTACTTCAAAATCCGGCCCGCTCGCATGATTAACCACTTCCCGCCCAGTCAATAGGAGATTGACGTCCGGGAAGTGGTTCTGTTATCCACACTGGACGTCTATTGACTTCCTGCAGGATAACAGCCGCCGCGCGCCCGGGGGGGGGCGCGCATCGCGGCGATCGGTGGATCGGTGTGTCAGTCTGTCACACCGCTACACTGATCTCAGTAAAAAAACATATGCCAATCAGTGCCCACAAATGGGCACTGACTGGCACCATCATGGCACGACCACAATGTGTGGTGGCTGGCATTGCTGGGCATCAGTGTCATCAGTGCCACCTACTAGTGTCCATCAGTGCCACCTATCAGTGCCCATCCGTGCCCATCTGTGCCCAAAAGTGCCCACCTATCAGTGCCCGTCCGTGCCACCTATCAGTGCCACCCATAAGTGCCCATCAGTGCTGCCTATAAGTGCTTATCAGTGCTGCCTATGAGTGCCAATCAGTGCCGCCTATGAGTGCCCATCAGTGCCGCCTATAAGTGCCCATCAGTGCCGCATACCAGTGCCACATATCAGTGCCCATCAGTGCCGCCTATCAGTGCCCATCATCAGTGCCACCTCATCAGTGCCACCTCATCAGTGCCACCTCATCAGTGTCACCTTATCAGTGCCCGTCAGTGCCGCCTTATCAGTGCCCATCATTGAAGTAGAAAAGGTACTTATTTACAAAAAAAATTACCAGAAACAAAGAAAAACTTAGTTTTTTTCAAAATTTTCGCTCTTTTTTTATTTGTTGTGCAAAAAATAAAAATCGCAGAGGCGATCAAATACCACTGAAAGAAAGCTCTATTTGTGGGAACAAAATGATAAAAAATTTAGTTTGGGTACAGTGTAGCATGACCGCGCAATTGTCATTCAAATTGCGACAGCGCTGAAAGCTCAAAATTGGCTTGGGCAGGAAGGTGTATAAGTGCCTGGTATTGAAGTGGTTAAAGGACTAAATTACAGAGAACACGTTACAAGCTCTCTTCGAGAGCTTCACTGGCTACCCATAGCTAAAAGGGCCAAATTCAAGGCCCTCTGCCTTGTTTTTAAGGCATACTGGAGTCAAGGTCCTATTTACTTATCTAGTATAGTTTCCCACTATATTCCCACAAGATCTTTACGCTCGGCGAATCAAAACCGCCTTATGCCTAAACTATATAATTTTGCAGCAGCTGGTGGAAAAACTCTCCAAGTCTTTGGTGTATTTTTATAGAATAATCCTCCTGAGAATATGCGAAAAATCAATTCGCTAACTTACTTTCTTACTTTCGCAAGGCACTGAAGACTCATTTACTTTCCAACGTACAGTGGGTACGGAAAGTATTCAGACCCCCTTAAATTTTTCACTCTTTGTTATATTGCAGCCATTTGCTAAAATCATTTACCGTATATACTCGATTATAAGCTGACTCGAGTATAAGCCGAGGTACCTAATGTTGCCACAAAAAAACTGGGAAAACTTACTGACTCGAGTATAAGCCGAGGGTCAACAATGCCTTACTGTTCCCATCCTTACTGTTCCCTATCCTCACTGTTCCCTATCCTCACTGTTTCCTATCCTCACTGTTTCCTATCCTCACTGTTTCCTATCCTCACTGTTTCCTATCCTCACTGTTTAAATTTTACATTCTAAATAGTACCTGTAAAGAAGTTGCGGCTGCGGCGTCCATCGTTCAAATCCCGCGGTCTCTTTCTGTTCCTTCCGTGATAGGCGATTCTCATCAGAAACTCTCTGCCTATCACAAACGTTCTCTCATCCTCACCCATCCCAGCAGACACTGTGTTGGGTGTTCCGTCAATCACAGACGTCTGCTGGGAAACTGAGGATGAGAGAACGTTCGTGATAGGGGGAGAGTGTCTGATGAGAATCGCCTATCACGGAAGGGACCAGGAAGAGACCGCGAGATTTGAACGATGGACGCCGCAGCCGTAACTTCTTTACAGGTACTATTTAGAATGTAAAATTTCGCTGACTCGAGTATAAGCCGAGGGGGGGGGGGGGGGGGGGGCTTTCAGCCCAAAACAAAGGGCTGAAAATCTTGGCTTATACTCGAGTATATACGGTAAGTTCATTTTTTTTCCTCATTAACCACTTGACAACTGGGCACATAACCCCCTTCCTGCCCAGGCGAAATTTCAGGTTTCAGCGCCGTCACGCTTTGAATGACAATTGCGCGGTCGTGCGACGTGGCTCCCAAACAAAATTGACGTCCTTTTTTTCCCACAAATAGAGCTTTCTTTTGGTGGTCTTTGATCATTTCTGCGGTTTTTATTTTTTGTGCTATAAACAAAAATAGAGCGACAATTTTGAAAAAAACACAATATTTTTTAATTTTTGCTATAATTAATATCCCATTTTTTTTTAAAAAAAACTATTTTTTTCCTCAGTTTAGGCCGATACGTATTCTACATATTTTAGGTAAAAAAAAAAATCGCAATAGGCGTATAGTGATTGGTTTGCGCAAAAGTTTTAGCGTCTACAAAATAGGGAATAGAATTATGATTTTTTTTTTATTATTTTTTAATTTATTTTTTTACTAGTAATGGCGTCGATCTGCGATTTTTTTTTTTTTGTGACTGTGACATTACGGCGGACACATCGGACACTTTTGACACATTTTTTGGACCATTCACATTTATACAGCGAACAGTGCTAAAAATATGCACTGATTACTGTATAAATGTGACTGGCAGGGAAGGGGTTAACCACTAGGGGGCGATCAAGGGGTTAATATGTTCCCTGCTAGATGTTCTTACTGTGGGGGGAGGGGACTGACTGGGGGAGGTGACTGATGGCTGTCCCTATGTACAAGGGACACACCATCGGTCTCCTCTCCCCGACAGGACGTGGATCTCTGTGTTTACACACAGAGATCCACGTCCCTGGCTCTGTGACAGCCGATCGCTCGTACCTGGCGGACATCGCGGCCGCCAGGCACGCGCATCGGCACTCGCCTGACACGGCGGGCACAGTTTTTCCCCGACGCGCGCTCGCGGTGGCGCGCATCGCGGAAGTAAACAAGAGGACGTCCATGGACGTCCTATCAGCAATTGACAACCGCTTTGCGGACGTCTTTTGCTTATAGCCCGGGCGCGAAGTGGTTAATGTACACACAGCACCCCATATTGACAGAAAAACACAGAATTGTTGACATTTTTGCATATTTATATATAAAAAAAAAAACTGAAATATCACATGGTCATAAGTATTCAGACCCTTTGCTGTGACACTCATATATTTAACTCAGGTACTGTCCATTTCTTCTGATCATCCTTGAGATGGTTCTACACCTTCATTTGATTATACTGATTGGACATGATTAGGAAAGCCACACTCCTGTCTATATAAGACCTTACAGCTCACAGTGCATGTCAGAGCAAATGAGAATCATGAGGTCAAAGGAACTGCTTGAAGAGCTCAGAGACAGAATTGTGGAAAGGCACAGATCTGGCCAAGGTTACAAAAAAAATTCTGCTGCACCTAAGGTTCCTAAGAGCACAGTGGGCTCCATAATCCTTAAATGGAAGACTTTTGGGACGACCAGAACCCTTCCTAGAGCTGGCCGTCTGGCCAAACTAAGCTATCGGGGGAGAAGGGCCTTGGTGAGAAAGGTAAAGAAGAACCCAAAGATCACTGTGGCTGAGCTCCAGAGATGCAGTCGTGAAATGGGAGAAAGTTGTAGAAAGTCAACCATCTCTCTAGCCCTCCACCAGTTGGGGCTTTATGGCAGAGTGGCCCAACGGAAGCCTCTCCTCAGTGCAAGACACATGAAAGCTTGCATGGAGTTTGCTAAAAAACACCTGAAGGACTCCAAGATGGTGAGAAATAAGATTCTTTGATCTGATGAAGATTTTTTGGCCTTAAATCTAAGCGGTATGTGTGGAAAAAAACAGGCACTGCTCATCACCTGTCCAATACAGTCCCAACAGTGAAGCATGGTGGTGGCAGCATCATGCTGTGGGGGTGTTTTTCAGTTGCAGGGGCAGGACGACTGGTTGCAATCAAGGGAAAGATGAATGCAGCCAAGTGCAGGGATATCCTGGACGAAAACCTTCTCCAGAGTGCTCAGGACCTCAAATTGGGCCGAAGGTTTACCTTCCAACAAGACAATGACCCTAAGCACACAGCTAAAATAACGAAGGAGTGGCTTCACAACAACTCCGTGACTGTTCTTGAATGGCCCAGCCAGAGCCACAACCTAAATCCAATTGAGCATCTCTGGAGAGACCTAAAAATGGCCGTCCACCAACGTTTACCATCCAACCTGACAGAACTGGAGAGGATCTGCAAGGAGGAATGGCAGAGGATCCCCAAATCCAGGTGTGAAAAACTTGTTGCATCTTTCCCAAAAAGACTCATGGCTGTATTAGATCAAAAGGGTGCAAATACTAAATACTGAGCAAAGGGTCTGAATACTTAAGACCATGTGATATTTCAGTTTTTCTTTTTTAATAAATCTGCAAAAATGTCAACAATTCTGTGTTTTTCTGTCAATATGGGGTGCTGTGTGTACATTAATGAGGAAAAAAATGAACTTAAATGATTTTAGCAAATGAGTGAAAAATGTAAGGGGGTCTGAATACTTTCCATACCCACCGTATATGGATAAGGGACGTTTGCTACCTATTACTATCCAGCTGGTTAGCCCGCCCTGACTTGTTGCTACTTATCTAAATGTGGACTGTTACTCTGTTTCTTTTATTTATTTTTTCCCTCTGTCTGTATTTATTGTTAATTTATTTTGTATGTGATATTTGTTATGCTCATTTTTGAAGGTCAGTATATGTATCTGGTCTATCTAGCAGTTAGGCGCAGTTCATGAACTGTATTTGGCGCTTTATAAATAATAAATCAATCAATCAATCCTATATCTGAAATTTTTGGAAAGCCCTTGCAGGATTCTGAAGTTTAGACAAACCTGCTGGAAGTGGGGTGGGTCGCAATTCTGACGTAAACCAGTCATAGAGGGAGCCTTAACATTCTGTTACATATTTGATGTGGGCTATCCTACAAACCCTAACAATCAGCGTATCATATTTTCCATAAAGAGTGTTTTTTTTTTTAACATCTGTAGGATAAGTGCAAAAAAATACCTTGCAAAAAAAAGCACAGAAGAGGTGGATTTTGCAGACAGCCATGACTGACATCTGATAGCTAGAGACACAGCATGTAGGTGATGTCTTCTATGGGGAATTGCAGGCCTTCAGAGGCGGCTCTTTAATTAGGCAAATTAGGCGGTCGCCTAAGGCCTCACACTCACAGGGGCCTCGCAGCCGCCTAATTTGCCTCTGCTCAATCACTGTGTGCTAGATCCGTGCAACTTTCTGCAGCCATTTTTATTTTTTTGAATTCTTGAATTGAATTAGACGTGGGGCCCCCATGTCTAAGTTTTGCTTAAGGCCTCACAAAGCCTAGAGCCGCCTCTGCAGGCATTGATAATCCCCCCTAATCTTGCCACTGTTACTATAGGCAATGGGCTGAGAAGATGAGAATCTGGCTTTGAAGGTCATACCTAGGAGACGATATGGACTGTTTTCTGGTGTCGGAATCACATGCGCTAACACACACAAGTTTTTCGTGCCTATAATTATCTTTTCCTTGATAAAGGGGAATGAGGATTGTACAAATTACATGTCATGTTTATATATTACTCAAGATGGGTAGCAGATCCTGGAGCATCCAGGTAGAAGGTTGTTGTTTTCTCTATAGGGCATCTACAGTATCCTCCTATGACCAACCTAACAGCCATTCCTAACATGAACCAGAATGCTCTTATAATTGAGCTTGTTACAATGGCTGACTGTGCATTTTTTTCTGCCTGGCAACAATAGCCCATCCAAGTTCATTACCGTTGAGAGTTAAAAAATTGAATTAAAAGCTAGCAGTAGTAGCTTATTACACAGAATAAGTGACAGTGAGAGCTGGACGCAGGCCGAAGTCATTCTTAACCAGTCATGTCCAATTAGTCGGAACCTCACACATACATTCCGGTCGGAGCCACGTTAATGAATTAGTCCTACCACAAACTGGGCGAAGCTCACGGGGCTGCGAGGCCCCTGGCCTAATGGATGATTTGATCATTTAAGAAGGAGACATAGTGAAGGGCTGGTATCAGCAGACAGAGTTGGAACAGGTGCCTAATTGTACAGACATGTCTCTTTTGAATGCAGGTCAGCTTCATTGGCGTTCAGGACCCCGAATATCTTTAGGGTTACGATATGTTTGCTCAGTGAATTACACATGCTGCTAATTCAGGTCAGACTGGTAACCTGTACAGCAGGGCATGGGAAGAGGCCAAAGCTGGGGAAAAAGGTAGATGGAAAGGTTCCTCCAACAGGAAATGAGAGTGAGATTAATTGGGAAAGCTCAGGGGGGAAAAAAGAAAATATTTTTGGAGAACTCGATTCACTATACTATCTGAACTATGTGAGAGATGAGTAAACTGGAACTACGTTGTGCCACAGCCACCAAAGGGAGCCCACCCTTCCTTGGAACCTTGAAAAATTACAGTTTTGCTGTAATACCTACTTCATCCCTACAGACTTACCCTTTGACCACTGGTCATACAATCCACAGTGGACTCATGGTACTTCTGGACTGAGCAGTACTTGCTGACTGAGTGGCACCCAGGCGTCATTGCTCAGTGCAGGAGTAAGGATTGCCCACCTCAAACAATTATCCTGAATACTACTAAAGCCTCGTACACACGACCGAGTTTCTCGTCAAAAAACGACAAGAAAACTGTTGGGACAGCTTTCTTGCAGAAAAAAACGTTTATGTGTATGGTTTCTCGTCAAGAAAACTGCCGGGAATCTCGACGAGAAAAATAGAGAACCTGCTCTCTATTTTCTCGTTGCGTTTCTTGTCGGCCTGTTTTGCGACGAGAAAACCGGTCGTGTGTATGCTTTTCCGAGTCTTAAAAAATCGCGCATGCTCAGAATCAAGTATGAGACGGGAGCGCTTCTTCTGGTAAAACTAGCGTTCGGAAATGAGATAGCACATTCGTCACGCTGTAACGAACTGAAAGCACGAAGACTGAAAAGCCTGAATCGTCTCTCCCCAAACTTTTACTAACACGCGGTAACACAAGATCAGCAAAAGCAGCCCAAGGGGTGGTGCCATTGAAATCGAACTTCCCCTTTATACTGCCGTCGTACGTGCTGGACGTGACCGCGCAGAACAACGACGAGATTTGGAATTGACAGTGTGTATGCAAGGAAAGCTTGACAAGAAGCTCGTCAAGAAAATCTATGGGTTTTTTACGACGAGAAACTCGGTCGTGTGTACGAGGCTTAAGAAAACAAAATATTTATAGGGGGTTTTAAAAAAGAAAAAAAAAATCCTGAGGTGGCTTCAGGAAGCTTAAAGGGGTTGTAAAGGTTCATTTTTTTTTCTAAATAGGTTCCTTTAAGCTAGTGCATTGTTGGTTCACTTACCTTTTCCTTCGATTTCCCTTCCAAATGTTTTTTTTCTTCTTTGTCTGAATTTCTCACTTCCTGTTCCTCCTCACTCAGTAAGCTGTTCAGTAAGCTTGCCCCCATCAACCTATTTAGAAAAGAAAAAACTAACCTTTACAACCCCTTTAACCACTTCCCGCCCCGTCAATAGCAGATTGACGTCCGGGAAGTGGTTCAGTTATCCACACTGGACGTCATATGACGTCCTGTGGGATAACAGCCGCCGCGCGCCCGGGGGGTGCGCATCGCGGCGATCGGTGGGTCAGTCTGACCCACCGCTACACTGATCTCGGTAAAAAGCCTCCGTCGGAGGCTTTTTACCACGTGATCAGCCGTGTCGAATCACGGCTGATCACAATGTAAACAGGAAGAGCCGTTGATCGGCTCTTCCTCACTCGCGTCTGACAGACACGAGTAGAGGAGAGCCGATCGGTGGCTCTCCTGACAGGGGGGGTTCGCGCTGATTGTTTATCAGCGCAGCCCCCCCTCGGATACCCACACTAGACCACCAGGGAAGCCCCCCAGGACCACCAGGGAAGCCCCAATCATGTGGATGGCCCCCATGGCCATCCACATGTAGTAAAAAAATAAAAATAAAATAAAAACAAAAAAAATATGCCAATCAGTGCCCACAAATGGGCACTGACTGGCACTTTCACAATGTGTGGTGGCTGGCATTGCTGGGCACCAGTGCCACCAATGCCACCTACTAGTGTCCATCAGTGCCACCTATCAGTGCCCATCCATGCCCATCCGTGCCAATCTGTGCCCACCTATCAGTGCCCGTCCATGCCACATATCAGTGCCACCCATAAGTGCCCATCAGTGCCGCCTATAAGTGCCCATCAGTGCCGCCTATGAGTGCCAATCAGTGCCGCCTATGAGTGCCAATCAGTGCCACCTATGAGTGCCCATCAGTGCCGCATACCAGTGCCACATATCAGTGCCCATCAGTGCCGCCTATCAGTGCCCATCATCAGTGCCACCTCATCAGTGCCACCTCATTGGTGCCACCTCATCGGTGCCCATCAGTGTCGCCTTATCAGTGCCCTTCAGTGCCGCCTTATCAGTGCCCGTCATTGAAGTAGAAAAGGTACTTATTTACAAAAAAAATTAACAGAAACAAAGAAAAACTTAGTTTTTTTAAAATTTTCGCAATTTTTTTATTTGTTGTGCAAAAAATAAAAATCGCAGAGGCGATCAAATACCACCGAAAGAAAGCTCTATTTGTGGGAACAAAATGATAAAAAATTTGTTTGGGTACAGTGTAGCATGACCGCGCAATTGTCATTCAAATTGCGACAGTGCTGAAAGCTCAAAATTGGCTTGGGCAGGAAGCTGTATAAGTGCATGGTATTGAAGTGGTTAAAGGGGGGTTCCACCCGCAATTTTTTTTTAACCCCTTCTCCACCAAGGACGCCATATGACGTCCTTGACTTTGAAGGGGGATATCTGAATGATGCCTGCAGCTACAGGCATCATTCAGATATCATTCTGTCATGCCAGCGATTCTGCGCACCATAAGAATGATCATAGTGGCAGTTCCGCCGCTTGATCGTTCTTATAGGCGACACCCCCCCTCCCGCCGCTGCTTCTCCGGGCTCTCCTGTGCCATCGGGGGGCCCGGAGAACGAATCGGCAGGCACCGGATAAGGAGCATAGAGATGACCGGTGACCAGATGGTCAACGGTCATCTCTATGACCGTCGGACCCCCTGGCACGACGTTGTGACGTCACTCCCGGTACCCGGAAGTAAACAAAGCCGCAATTGCAGCTGTCAGCATGAGATCTGTGAATTTTTTTCACCGATCTCATGCTTTCCAGCCTGGAGGAGAGATGTGGGGTCTTATTGACCCTGCATCTCTCCATAAAGAGGACCTGTCACAATGATTCCTATTACAAGGGATGTTTAAATTCCTTGTAATAGGAATAAAAGTGATCAAAAAAAAATAAAAAAATTTAAAAAAGTGTTAAAATAAAAAAAATTCAGTAAAATAAAATGAAAAAAATAAAAAAATAAAGCGCCCCTGTACCCGGTAGCTCACACTCAGAAGCGAACACACATTTAAGTCCCGCCCACATATATAAATGCTGTTCAAACCCCACATGTGAGGTATTGCCGCGTGCGGTAGAGTGCGAGCAACAATTCTAGCACTAGATCTCCTCTGTAACTCGAAAATAGTAACCTGTAAAAAAATTTAAAGCGTCGCCTATGGAGATTTTTAAGTACCGAAGTTTGGCGCCATTCCATGAGTGTGCGCAATTTTAAAGCATGACATGTTAGGTATCTATTTACTCGGCGTAACAGCATCTTTCACATTATACAAAAAAATTGTGCTAACTTTAATGTTTTGTTATTTTATAATTCGTGAAACCGTTTTTTTCCCCAAAAACCGTGTTTGAAAAATTATTGCGCAAATACCGTGCAAGATAAAAAGTTGCAATGACCGCCATTTTATTCCCTAGTGTGTCTGCTAAAAAAAATATATAATGTTTGGGGGTTCTGATAAATTTTCTAGCAAAAAAATTATGATTTTTACATGAAGGAGAGAAGTGCCAGAATAGGCCCGGTGGAGAAGTGGTTAAAGTCAGCAGCTACAAGCACTGTAGCTGCTGACTTTTAATAAGGACACTTACCTGTCCTACTCGCCCGCAATGTCAGTCCCCCCCCAGGCCGATCCCTCGATCCTGGCAGCTCCCGGCGCCGCCATCCTCAGTAAGGGAAACAGGCGCAAGCGCGAGCAGTGCGGCGCTTTGTGAATGGGCCGGCTGCTCTCTGGAATACACACAGTTCCCAGAAGGCAGCGCACCCCATTCACAAGAAGACACCGAGTGTAGGACAAGGAAGAAGATTCACCGCGGAGGATGAAGAGGCAGATTAGGGACTTCCGCATAGGAACCGCTATTTCTGGTAAATCCATTTTTTTTATTTTTTTATTTATATGTAGATTTTTGGTGAAATTTTTTTTCAGGGTGGAACTTCACTTTAAGCTCAACTTTAACAAAGAAAGAATCTGGTTAGTGACAACACTGATGACTGAAAATGTAACCCTGGACCATAGTGATATAATGAATGAGAATTATTTCCATTTAAATAAAGATCTAATAATTATATAGGCAGGTGGGGTCAGTTTTAACTGAAGATATTTATTATTTTTGTATTATAATTCAGAATTACATTACTTCCCAAAAGAGGTTGTTATTCTTATAATACACCGTTCTTGTAGGTGCAAAGTAAATTATATCAATGTAGGGCCCTCTGATTCCTACTGTATTAAAGTGTATTGAATTTGTACTGTCTATCCTCAAGTTGTAAAGCGCTGCATAAACTGTTGGCACTATATAAATCCTGTATAATAATAATAATAATAATAATCAATGTTTTTTATTGTTACTTTACAACGTAGTTATTACATTCAGTTTGATATAAACTTTAACTTGGTAATGTCGTTTTCAGAGATGATACCGCTCCAAAAACTACAAATCCCTTGACTTGGCTTCCGTCCCACTAAACCAAAAGGTGCTGGCTATGCACAGGTACATTGGATAGAAAGAAATCCTGGACTGCCGCCCTCCATGAAACAACGTCTTTATTGGGAAGGTAAAATCCAAAAATAACCAAAACGATACAGTCAAAATAAAGTGAACAACAGGAAAGTAAGCATCACACGATGAGTAAGCATCTCACGATGAGTAAGCATCACACGATGAGTAAGCATCTCACGATAAGTAAGCATCTCACGATGTGAAACATGTTAGCTATTTTTTTCCTGTTGTTCACTTTATTTTGACTGTATCGTTTTGGTTGTTTTTGGATTTTACCTACCCAATAAAGACGTTGTTTTTCTACCATTGGTCTCCATCCATCCACCTGATACTTGACCGAGAGCTACACTCTAGATATTACGGGTGCAACTTGATGTCTACCGCCTTGCTACCCCTCATAAGAAGAACTTGGTGACCACCTCCACCCTCCCCCTCATCCCTCACCTCCACCCCTTTCTTTTCCAAGTCTTTTTTGTTTGTTTTCTTCCTTCCAGTAATCCTAGGGTCCTCCCCAGTTCCCGATCCATTCAATTATCCCCTCCCTTACATAGGGATGTTTAGATTTGAAGCTCCTACCTCCTATATGTTGTTTATCTCTTGCATGGGACCCACCCATGGATCCCCTAGGATGCTTATTGTTATCTCCTCTTATCTAATTTACTGATTTGTCACAACTATTGTTATGTGAAAATACACCACTTCTATTGCTGTTATAATCTGTATGATTTTTACCTTTCAATAAAATCTATTTAAAAAAAAAAAAAAAAGACGTTTTATGGAGTGCAGCAGTCCAGGATTTCTTTCTATCCAATGTCGTTTTCACTTTCATTAAAATAAGACCTGATGATCTAGTTGTGACGGTCCATGCTCAGGCAAATCCTGTTGTTGTGTTCAATACTCTGTCCCTGTCTCCTAATTGTGCCACTGCTCTGTCATCCTGTCACATGGGCTTCTGATAGAGACTACATGCGGCCTTGCCAAGGCATGTTATCACCATCAGGTATAAAGGGTGCAGTTAGAACACTGATCTGCAGGTCAGCCACCAAAGCTCCACCCAACAGCACCACCATTTCTGCTTATATATATATATATAAAAAAAAAAAATCCACTCCCATCCCAACTCTGCCCAACACTACCCCAACTGCTGGCTCATTTATATTAAGATTAAGAGGGCCACCCCTGGCACAGCTCCACCCAGTGTTGCCCACACCACTAACATAGACCAGTTGCAAAACTTCTGTTGGTCTGACCCAACAAAACGTTTGGTCAGTGACTGAAGATGTCACTGCTCACAAAATTTCTTTGGATGAATGTACTGCAGTCATGGGAGGGAGTATAGGGAGCTGTAGTGTGGTGCGGGGGCAGTAAATACACAGAGTCCAATTGCAGAGAACCAAACTTGTATTAATGCAGAATCTAGTCATTTACAACAAACCCAGTGGGAAGACACCCACCTGGGAGCACTTACAGCAATATCAGCAATGTGTAACAGAGCAGGTCGAGATGTGCCGACAGCATCCGTCTTGAGGGGCGGAATATGGCCTGGCTGGTCTGAGCCCAAATGAGGAGGTCTCAAGAAGAATGGCATGTCCCCATCATTTCCCTTTTCGACTGGAACCTCTCCTTGCTGCTAATCACTGTCTCTGCCAGGTGGGTGACCTGTCCTTACACTACCCACATGCAAAACACGCGCTAAGCCTAGGAGCCAGGGCCTTAAATAGACTCTGTCTGACTCAAGATGACTGCTAGAGTCAGATATGGTGGCAGCATCCAATCGGATAGCTTCCCCAGTGACCCTGGAAACCATGTTCCTCTTGACTTCCTCTCCTCTGCAATGCGGCTGCAGTTGAGCCCCACCTGCACTGGAGAAAATAGACTGCACCTACCTAAAGACAGATGGGGTGTAATAAAATAAATGACTGGAGATGATCTCAAACTTCCCAAGCAGGCCTTGTTATATCTTCTTTTGTACAAATAAATAATTTCAAGAGAGGAACCAAACATGACAACACAATGCGGATAAAGTGATCTTGTGCAAGGATGCCTAACCTATTTGCCACCCTGCTGAATGAAAGAAAAAAAAAAGATAGATCACTGTACTTAAACAAGCGATGTTAGTACGATGTTAGTACAGCAATCTCCCCTGCTGTGCTATTGTGTTCTGACAGGGGGACTGCCCCCACGCCAGGACACACTGATCAGTACTCACAGCCATTGGTTGCCAGAGCTGATCCGATGCCAATCAGATGCTGGTTTTACAGCATGCCCTTTCCACAGAAGCCAGTCGTCAGACTGGCTTCTGTCGGACAAGGAGCTGCACACGCGACCCAAAAGTCGGTCGTTTCCTGCTAAACGACCATTTTTGAACAATTTTTAACCTGTGTATACCAAGCATTAGCCATGTAAAGTACCGTATAAGCCGAGTTTTTCAGCACATTTTTTTGTGCTGAAAATTCCCACCTCGGCTTATACTCAAGTCTGTGTCCATCTTCAACTTTGTGCGCCTGATCCCGGCCAGCCGTAGGTCCCCTGGACCCCAAACTTGGCACACATGTAACCTCTTCTACAAGTGTGCAAAGTTTGTTGTCCAGGGGACCTACGGCCAGGAAGCACTGATTTCTCAAAGCCGGGCACCCCTTCCATAGACTCATATGTTAATTGGTAATTTCTCCAGTGATTTTGGGGACCCGGTACCAGCCGGCCCTAGGACCCCTGGACCCCAAACGTGGCAAACATGTAGCCCCACTCTTTATCTATAAGTGTGCAAAGTTTGTTGTCCAGGGGACCTACGGACGGGGAGCACTGATTTTTCAAAGCCGGGCACCCCTTCCATAGGCTCCCATGTTAATCGTCAGTCTAGTCACACAGCGCCAGAGATCAGGTAGGGAGATTGGGCACAGTGAGGCATGGTCATAGTGAGGCATGGGCACAGTGAGGCATGGGCGCAGTGAGGCATGGACACAGTGAGGCATGGGCACAGTGAGGCATGGGCACAGTGAGGCATGGGCACAGTGAGGCATGGACACAGTGAGGCATGCACATGGACACAGCGAGGCAAAGTGAGGCACAGTGAGGCATGGGCACAGTAAGGCGCAGTGAGGCATGGGCACAGTGAGGCACAGTGAGGCATGCACATGGACCCCCTAGGCTTATACTCGAGTCAATACGTTTTCCTAGTTTTTTGTGGTAAAATTTGGTGCCTCAGCTTATATTCGGGTCGGCTTATACTCGAGTATATACGGTAAGCTTGTTACTTTATACTTGCCTCTTTTAAAGAAACTACTGCCCTGCTTGCAGCAGTGGGTTACATGACCAATACCTAGGCAGTGGTTATGTGGTCACTGGTGGAAGACCGGCAATGTTAGGGCAGAACTGCAGATTAGACAGCTCAGTCTAAACTTTGTCCTCCAGGTGAGATAATAACATTGGTGCTATCTGCATGGATGGAGGAATTTACACTACAGGTTATTGTATTCTGGCAGCAGTGGCACCCCCTGATTGTCTGAATACAATGGTGCTGCTGAACAGTGACTGCATCTGTTTTTTTTCCACCTGGCTTAGTTAATTTTTACTTCCACGTTTGTCCAGCCAGTAATGCAGGGCCACCTACAGCTTGGCTGGTTCAGTAAAGCCTCGTACACATGATCGGATTTTCTGCGGACAAAGCGTTAGACTTTTGTCCAAAGGGCGTTGGCCGTGAACTTGTATTGCATACAAACGGCAAAGAATTGTCGGCCAACAAACACGAAACTACGTGGTTTTTCAGCTCTTTAGCCCCACCCTTTGGGTAACTTCTGCTAATGTTGTTTTATGGTGAGCATTGCTTATGAGCATGCGTGTTTGTACTCCGACAACACACATTTGTTGTCAGAAAATTTTAAAGCATGCTATCCCACATTTGTCAGCGGAAAATCCGACAACAATTGTCCGATGGAGCATACAGACAGTCAGATTTTTCGACAACAGCCTGTCATCACACTTTTCCCGTCGGAAAATCCGATCGTGTGTACGAGGCTTTAGGGGGCAACTTTCGAGCAGTCTTTGACCATCCTAAATATTTAAAAAAAAAAACTTTACTATACTTGGCTAAAGGTGGTAAGAGACTGGAATGCTTGCACATGGTAAGTCTGTATTAAAGCCCAACTCAAGGATACATGTAGCCTCCCTCTCATCCCTTCTATCTGATTGCTGGATTAGGAAAAAAAATAATTCTCCATCCCCATATTCACTTAAAGTGCCTTGAAAAAGTATTCACACCCCTTGAAATTTTCCACATTTTGTCATGTTTCAACCAAAAACTTAAATGTATTTTATTGGGATTTTATGTGATAGACCAACACAAAGTGGCACATAATTGTGAAGTGGAAGGAAAATGATAAATGGTTTTCATTTTTTTTTACAAATAAATATGTGAAAAGTGTGGCGTGAATTTGTATAGCGCCCCCCTGAGTCAATACTTTGTAGAACCGCCTTTCACTGCAATTACAGCTGCAAGTCTTTTTGGAGATGTCTCTACCAGCTTTGCACATCTAGAGTGATATTTTTGCCCATTCCTCTTTGCAAAATAGCTCAAGCTCTGTCAGATTGGATGGAGAGCGTCTGTGAACAGCAATTTTTAAGACTTGTCACAGACTCTCTGGGCTTTGACTGGACCATTCTAACACATGAATATGCTTTGATCTAAACCATTCCATTGTAGCTCTGGCTGTATGTTTAGGGCTGTTGTCCCAAGAATATCCCAAGAAGTTTAACCCTTCTTTAAACTTCTCCACAACTTTATCCCTGACCTGTCTGATGTATTCCTTGGCCTTCATGATGCGGTTCGTTCACTAAGGTTCTCTAACAAATCTCTGAGGGCTTCACAGGCCCTCACTTATACTGAAATTAAATTACACACAGGTGACTCTATTTACTAAATAGGTGACTTCTGAAGGCAATCGGTTCCACTAGATTTTAGTTAGGGGTATCAGAGTAAAGGGGGCTGAATACAAATGCACACCATTCTTTTCACATATTTATATGTAACACATTTTGAAAAACATTTATCATTTTTCTTCCACTTCACAATTATGTGCCACTTTGTGTTGGTCTATCACAAAAAATTCCAATAAAATACATTTACATTTTGGTTATAACATGACAAAATGTGGAAAATATCAAGGTGTATGAATACTTTTTCAAGGCACTGCACCGTAAACAGCAGTCCTGTAATCATGCAGTGCCAGGTCCTTTACTTTTCAGTTTACCTTCTGGATAGGTCCTTCATTAGGATGCCCACATCATATTGACTGCATGACGTGGACAATTCCCATTGGCTGGCCAGAGGAGGGATCCTCTAATGCCCTGTACACACAAGCAAAATTTCCTTTGGAAAAAAGTTGGATGGTTTTTCCGACAGAATTCCGCCCAAGCTTGGCTTGCATACACACCGTCACACAAAAGTTCTCTGAACTTTGGACCGTTAAGAACGCGGTGACGTATGGAAGCTTCCGGATCCTCCCCAGCCCTCGGCCTGGAAGGCGCTTGTTAATGCGGTCCTTCCCTTGTATAAGCTCACTTATATGGGACGTAACTGCCCCCAAAAATTTGAAAAAATCTGGACGGCCTGGATACAGGCTAGACATATCACGGTTTAGATAACCTTGACCGGGATGAGTGGTGGTACAGGTTCTGTGGTGAAAGGGTTTGACATAGGTGGGTAGTAGTTGATGAAGCGCATCTTTACTACTGTTGAATGTAGCACACAGCATCTGGGGCTCCTCCTCTCCCGCCTCCCCTCCTCTTCCTTATTCTTCTCCTGAGTTCTCCCCCTCTCCCTTCCTTCTTCCTCCTTCTCCCTGCTTTTGCAAAGTTTTTCTCAGGGGAATTATTGATTTTGTATATTGTACTTTTACCTTCACCTGTTCGGTAGTTCCACTGGTGTTTGTATTGGGAAGTTGGGATGGGGCTATTCATGGTCTTTATGGAGTGGGAGGTGCACAGATACTCTGATTTAGATGGTTCTGGTGAATAGTCACTACCTCTATTAACATTGTCGTGCAGATGTTTTTGTTTGTAATGTCGAATACATTGTTCTCATGTATAATGTTTTGTTATCTTAATAAACATTCCTTCTGTTAAAAAAAGAACGCGGTGACCTACAACACTACGACGAGCCGAGAAAATGAAGAAGTTCAATGCTTCCGAGCATGTGTCGAATTGTTTCCGAGCATGCGTGTTTTTTCCCCGTCGGAATTGCATACAGACGAACAGATTTTCCGATCGAAATTTTTTCCAACGGAAAAATAGAGAACCTGCTCTCTAAGTCCATCGGAAATTCCGACAGAAACAGTCCGATGGGGCATACACACGGTCAGAATATCCGAAGAAAAGCTCCCATCGGACTTGTTCTGTCGGAAATTCCGCTTGTGTGTACATGGCATTCGAATTTAGAAGGGATGTGAGTTTGGACCAATGGTTTGGAGTAAAGGCTACTGAACAACGAGCGTTAATGTGTGGAATTGGATTGAGGGAACAGCATCGGTAAGGGACAGGATGGGGGGCTAATGTAAGAATAACTGGCTTCATCAAGTAAGGAAAATTTGGGTTGGAGTTGGGCTTTAAAGGCATATAAAGGCTTGTTCAGAAATACAAAGAGCAACAAGAACAGTGCAGTAACCCATAAAACCCACAAAAATCAGAAGTTCCCTTTTAGTGGTCCTAGTTACAGAAGACTTTAGAAAATTGGAAGTGTGGTTATGCTAATGTAATGTACCGTATTTGCCGGCGTATAAGGCGACTGGGCATATAAGACGACCCCCTATTTTTCCAGTGATATACTTGCCGTATAAGACTACCAACCCTTCTGAGGCAACACCATTTAAAAAAACACATTAGAAACATAAAAAAAAAACACAAAGCAAGAACCCAGCTACTTATCCGCCATGCTGTGATATGTCATACAGTAAATCAAACATTAATAACACAGACAGAGATCTCTTGAATGCCACACCTCTGGAAAGTAGAATTTTCACTAACCAAACCTATGCCACTTTTGGGTTACATTCTATGGGAATTGTCCACCAAAATGCATTTACTAAATGTATTAAAATTCACTAGCAATACAACCACCCCCCCCCCCCCCCCCCGTCCTATGTCCTAGATTCACCTGTTCCTCTTGGGTGCCTGGGACCTCAAAGGCAAACATCAGGAGGTATAGTAGTGGGAGATCAGTGAATGGATTTACCCTGTGAAGTATGGTGAGCGATGTATTATTTTAATGAATACAAAGCCTGCTTGGATTGGCAGACGCTGTAGCACCATCAGCCAGTGCCACTCTCTCTCTCTCAAAGCCAATCCGAGCAGGTTACTGTATGTAGCCTACTCGGATTGGCAGAGGTTGTTACTCCAATCCGAGCAGGCTCTGTATTCATTAATAGAATACATCGTTTGCCGGGATTGGCTCAGCGGCGAATACTGTATGTGGCTGAAGCCACATACAGTATTACCGGGCATCCAGGGGACTGACATCCATCGGGCAGCATTCTATACCCGGCGTTAGTGATGAGCCGAACACCCCCGGGTTCGGTTCGCACCAGAACCCGCGAACGGACCGAAAGTTCGTACGAACATTAGAACCCTATTAAATACAATGGATCCGAACGTTCGAATTCTAAAGTGCTAATTATAACGACTATTATGCATGTTATTGTCCTAAAAAGGGTTTGGGAACCCGGGTTCTGCACCAGGGGACATGTATCAATGCACAAAGAAGTTTTAAAAACGGTAGTTTTTCGGGAGCAGTCATTTTAATGATGCATAAAGTGAAAAAAAAAAGTCAAATATTCCTTTAAATATCGTACCTGGGGGGTGTCTAAAGTATGCCTGTGAAGTGCCACGTGTTTCCCGTGTTTAGAACTGTCCCTGCACAAAATGACACTTCTAAAGGAAAAAAAAGCCATTTAAAACTGCTTGCGGCTTTAATGTAATGTTTGGTCCTGGTAATATGGATGAAAATCTTTAAGAAAAATGGCATAGCTACCCCATGACCCCCCCCCCTACCCCAGCCCATTACCAGCCCCTTTGGGTCTTGTATGGATATTAAGGGGAACCCCGCAAATAAAATAAAAAAGGCCCTATATACTCTGAACAGCCGTATACAGGCGGTGCATACAAGACAGGGACTGTAGGTTTGTTCTTATGTAGAATCTGTTTGTAATTTTGAACAGGTACATTGTTTAAGTGTAGCTCCAGCCCAAAAATCTATTTTTAAACTTTTTGGAAAACATAGGTAAGGGTTATCACCCATGTAACATTTGTTTTGCTGTCTGTGCCCCTGTTCAGAACATTTCACCTCACTTTCTGTCCCAATGACAACTGTTTTTGAAATGTGGTGTTTTTCTTGAAACAAGGATTGGTGATAAAGCATCAGTACAGAGGAGACACCTTTCTCCCATATTAATTCTTACAGGAGAGAATTTTCCTTCCTAGGGGTAGATTTCCTCTCACTTCCTGTTGTCTTCTTGCGTTTGCAAGTAGGAGTCGTTTGTAAGTTGGATGTTTGAAAGTAGGGACCTGCCGTATATACTCTGCAGAAATAGGCCCCTTAGTTGTTGGTGTTGGCACAACACTGTAAGCACTCACAGTTACTCTTGGTTGGTGCTGGAACGCCCTGCTGTCAACTATTATATCAGGAATTGTAATTACATATAATTGTTGAACAGTGGTAGTAAAAATTGGGCCTTTGATGGTGGTGCTGGTGCCACAACACTGTAAGCCCTGACAGTTACTCTTGGTGGGTGCAGCAATGGGCCCTGCTGTGAATTATTAGATCAAGAATTGTAATTGCATGCCCCTGTTGAACAGGGGCTGAAAAATTGGGCCTTTCATGGTGGTGGTGGTGGTGGTGGTGTTGCCACAACACTGTAAGCCCTCAGAGTTACTCTTGGTGGGTGCAGGAATGGGCCCTGCTGTGAATTATTAGATCAAGAATTGTAATTACATGCCCCTTTTGAACAGGGGCTGAAAAATTGGGCCTTTCGTGGTGGTGGTGGCGTTGCCACAACACTGTAAGCCCTCAGAGTTACTCTTGGTGGGTGCAGCAATGGGCCCTGCTGTGAATTATTAGATCAAGAATTGTAATTACATGCCCCTGTTGAACAGGGGCTGAAAAATTGGGCCTTAGGCACTGGTGGCACAACACTGCAACCCCTCACAGATACTGTACTTGGAGCACAGCAATGAGCCCTGTTGCAAAGTATTGCTTCAAAAATTGTAATTACACGCCCCTGTTAAACAGGGGCTGAAAAATTGGGCCTTAGGCACTGGTGGCACAACACTGCAACCCCTCACAGATACTGTACTTGGAGCACAGCAATGAGCCCTGTTGCAAAGTATTGCTTCAAAAATTGTAATTACACGCCCCTGTTAAACAGGGGCTGAAAAATTGGGCGTTAGGCACTGGTGGCGGCACCCATAAACAAAAATGATCTTCCAAGCTATCATCATCAATCGTATCATTGAGGACTCGGAGGAGGAGGATAGCCAGTCAACATAACAGCACAGGCACTTAGCATCAGCATCAGTCTTGACAGGATGTGACATGTTAAAATCAATTAGTCTGTTATATCAGCATCAGGTGTGTGGTAGCTGGTGGTGATCCAAGACTGGTTCATCTTGATGAAAGTCAGTCGATCAACCGAGTCGGTGGACAGGCGCACCCTGTGATCCGTGACAAATCCTCCAGCAGCACTGAATGTGCGTTCCGAAAGAACGCTGGATGCAGGACAGGCCAGTAGCTCAATTGCATACTGTGCAAGCTCTGGCCAGTGATCCATCCTCAAGACCCAGTAAGCCAGAGGATTTTCGGTGGGGAAGGTGTCCAAGTCTGACCTTGCCCCTAGATATTCCTGCACCATGTTTATCAGACGCTGGCGATGGTTGCTGGAACCGATCATACTTTGGGGCTGCGGACTAAAGAATTGTCTGAACGCATCGGTCAGACGGCCACCTTCCCCACCGCTCCTTCTTTGACTGGCCGAAGCCTCAGCAACTCGTTGTCCAGGACCAGGAGTTTGTAACCTCCCAGTCTCTGGGAACGCGTTGCACAGACCTTTCTGCAAGGCCTCCCGGAGTTGTCTCATCCTCTGCTCCCTCTGCGACGGTACGATAAGGTCCGCAACCTTACCCTTGTACCGTGGATCAAGGAGAGTGGCCAGCCAGTAATGGTCCCTCTCCTTGATCCGAAGAATACGAGGATCCTTCCGCAGACTTTGCAGGATCAGGGAGGCCATGCAGCGTAGGTTAGCTGAAGCATTCGGTCCGGAGTCCTCTGGGTCACTAAGGACGACATGATCCGCAGCCACCTCCTCCCAGCCACGTACAAGTCCACGGGTTTCTTGGGACTGTAAATCATCCCTAAAAGACTGCTGCTGTTGATGCTGCTGAGTGCCAGGCTCCACCTCCATGCTGACACAATCCTCCTCCTCCTCCTCCTCGTCCTCTTCCTGTGCGATGGGTGGGACAGAAGGAACACTGTCTGGGTAAAGGGGGCCTTGAGAGGCAAGGAAGTCCTCCTCTTCCTGCCTCTGTTCTGCCTCAAGTGCCCTGTCCATTATTCCACGCAGCGTGTGCTCCAACAGGTGGACAAGAGGTACAGTGTCACTGATGCATGCACTGTCACTGCTCACCATCCTCGTGGCCTCCTCAAATGGTGCCAGGACAGTGCATGCATCCCTGATCATGCCCCACTGGCGTGGAGAAAAAAAACCAAGCTCCCCTGACCCTGTCCTGGTGCCGTAGTCGCACAGGTACTCATTGATGGCCCTCTGCTGCGTGTGCAGCCGCTGCAGCATGGCCAACGTTGAGTTCCACCTGGTGGGCATGTCACATATAAGGCGGTTCTTGGGCAGGTTCAACTCCTTTTGCAGCTCAGCCAGGCGAGCACTGGCATTATAAGATCTGCGGAAATGCACACAGACTTTCCTGGCCTGCCTCAGGACATCCTGTAAGCCCGAGTACCTGCCCAAGAACCGCTGCACCACCAGGTTAAGGACGTGAGCCACACAGGGCACATGGGTCAGTTGTCCCTGTCGGAGGGTGGAGAGGAGGTTGGTGCCATTGTCGCAAACCACCATTCCTGGCTTAAGCTGGCGTGGCGTCAACCACCTCTCGGCCTGGCCCTGCAGAGCAGACAGGACCTCTGCCCCAGTGTGGCTTCTGTCCCCCAAACACACCAGCGCAAGCACGGCATGGCATCTTTTTGCCTGCGTACTTGCGTAGCCCCTTGAACGGCTACGGAGCACCGCTGGTTCAGAGGACAAAGCACAGGAAGAGGCCATGGAGGAAGAAGAAGAGGAGGGGGTGGAGGAGAGAGGTGTGTCACAACCAGTAGTAGCATTTTGGAGGCGTGGCGGTGGAACAACCTCCAACACTACTGCACCTTGTCCTGCATCCTTCCCAGCTGCCAAAAGAGTGACCCAATGGGCCGTGAAAGAAAGGTAACGTCCCTGTCCATGCCTGCTGGACCATGAGTCAGCGGTAATATGCACCTTACCGCTGACCGCCCTGTCCAGCGAGGCCAAGACATTGCCTTCCACATGCCGGTAGAGAGCCGGAATAGCCTTCCGTGAGAAAAAGTGTCGTTTGGGAACCTGCCACTGAGGAACCGCACATTGCACAAACTCACGGAAGGGGGCCGAGTCTACCAACTGAAAAGGCAGCAGTTGAAGCGCTAGCAATTTAGCCAAGCTAGCATTCAACCGCTGGGCATGTGAATGGCTGGGAGTGAACTTCTTTCGACGGTCCAGCAGCTGGGGCAGGGAAATTTGCCTGCTAGAATCGGACGTCGGTGTACTGCTAGCAGAGTGGCCGCAAGTACTTGGCTGTGACACACCTAATTCTACACCTTCATTCCTCTCAGTGCATGTTTCAGAGAGGACTGAAGTTATAGTGGGGTTGGAGATCCCAGCTGATGCGGTGCAAGGAGAGGTCCGCTTTGTTCTTTGGTGTGGGTCTTTGAGGTAGGCTTGCCAACGAGCTGCATGGCAGGTCAACATATGTCTGGTCAGGCATGTGGTACCCAAGCGGCTGATGTTTTGGCCACGCGATATACGCTTGAGACATATGTTGCAAACAGCAGCTGTGGGATCTGATGCACTAGCCTCAAAAAAGGCCCACACCAAAGAACTTTTTGAATGACGGGCAGAGGCAGCGCCCTGCACAGGCGGAGCTCTGCGGTGTGATTCCGTCGGTGTACTGCCCTTACGCTGGCCACCAAAGGGCATCCTGCCTCGTTGGAGATGTGCCTCCTCCTCATCCTCCTCCTCCTCCTCTCTCCTATTAGGCACCCACGTGGAGTCAGTGACCTCATCATCCCCTCCCTCCTCATCACTGGAGCCAATCTGGCAGTATGCTGCAGCTGCTGGAACATGACTGCCAGATTGGTGTCCTTCTTGAGCATCCCCTCTGTCTGCTCTCACGCTACTGCCTTCCTCTAGCTGGGTTTCATCATCAGACCCTTCGAAACGCTGGGCATCCTCCTGGAGCATGTACCCAACACTGTGCTCAAACAGTTCGGGGGACTCCTCAGGAGGAGGACATGGTGGGTCTAGGGAAGGAGTGACTGATGATGAGTCTGACATTGATACCAGGGAAGAGGACGCTTTGGCAGCTGCTTTGCCAGTACCCTGAGCCTGGGTGAGAGAGGATGAGGAGGAGGAGGAGGGCTTGGTCATCCACTCTACCAAGTCTTCGGCATGATGTGGCTCAACATGTCCAGCTGCCGAAAAGAAGGACAAGCGTGTCCCATGGCCATGTGCTGATGACAATGCACCACGTCCACGACCAGCACTGTTGCCCCCAGACACAGAGCCTGCTTGCCCTCTTTTATTGCCTCCTGACTGTCTGCCTCTCCTTGTTTGCCTTCCAGACATTCTAATGGATGGCCTGCAGGGAGATGGGAAAAAAAGCAATAAGGGCTACCTTCAGGTGTCCTTCTCTGTCCCTTTACTTAAGGATTTCTAAATATGGTTGAGGATGATTGCTTTCGCACAGAATAGCACAATGACAATTTCCCTGACTGTCCAAAAAACAAGGATTTCAAAGATGGTTGATGAGGAATGCTTTAGCACAGTATAGCACAATGAGAATTTCCCTCACTGTCCTTCCCTGTCCCTACAAACAAGGTTTAGCACAGTAAAACACACTGACACTCTCCCTACCTATAGTTTTCTGTCCCTATGAATTTTTTTTTTTTTTAAAGATGGTTGATGAGGAATGCTTTAGCACAGTATAGCACAATGAGAATTTCCCTCACTGTCCTTCCCTGTCCCTACAAACAAGGTTTAGCACAGTAAAACACACTGACACTCTCCCTACCTATAGTTTTCTGTCCCTATAAAAAATGTTTTTTTAAAGATGGTTGATGAGGAATGCTTTAGCACAGTATAGCACAATGAGAATTTCCCTCACTGTCCTTCCCTGTCCCTACAAACAAGGTTTAGCACAGTAAAACACACTGACACTCTCCCTACCTATAGTTTTCTGTCCCTATAAAAAATGTTTTTTTAAAGATGGTTGATGAGGAATGCTTTAGCACAGTATAGCACAATGAGAATTTCCCTCACTGTCCTTCCCTGTCCCTACAAACAAGGTTTAGCACAGTAAAACACACTGACACTCTCCCTACCTATAGTTTTCTGTCCCTATAATTTTTTTTTTTTTAAAGATGGTTGATGAGGAATGCTTTAGCACAGTATAGCACAATGAGAATTTCCCTCACTGTCCTTCCCTGTCCCTACAAACAAGGTTTAGCACAGTAAAACACACTGACACTCTCCCTACCTATAGTTTTCTGTCCCTATAAAAAATGTTTTTTTAAAGATGGTTGATGAGGAATGCTTTAGCACAGTATAGCACAATGAGAATTTCCCTCACTGTCCTTCCCTGTCCCTACAAACAAGGTTTAGCACAGTAAAACACACTGACACTCTCCCTACCTATCCTTCTCTTTCCCTAAACTAAAGGAATCCAGGTTAAGCAAGAAAAAAAAATGTCACTGTCCCTGCCTATGCTTCTCTTTCCCTGCTCCGGAACACACTACACTAGGCCGCCGTGCTGGCGGCCTTTTATAGTGTGGGGCGTGTACTAAACACCCTCAGCAATAATTGTTTACAGGCATCCTGCCTGTGGCCAATCATTGCTCTCCTCGCTGCCGGCGCTGTGATTGGCCAAGCATGCGGGGTCACAGTGCATGCTTGGCCAATCACAGCGCCTGGATGACACTGCGATGGCGTAGTGCATTGTGGGCCGCGAATTAGGCGCGAACGGCCCAAATCGTTCGTTGTTCGGCGAACGATCGAACAGCCGATGTTCGAGTCGAATGTATGTTCGACTCGAACACCGAGCTCATCCCTACCCGGCGTATAAGAAGACCCCCGATTTTTTGGATTTTTTTTTAAGTGTAAATGGTAGTCTTATACGCCAGAAAATATGGTATTTTAAACATAATTTCTTTTTCACTCTTTTAAATCAATATTTACTTTTTACATATTTTGTTATCACACATGGCCATCTGCACCGGGGTGTATTACTTTCCCCGCCGTGTCTTCCGGTGCTGAGTGCTATTGGTTGTGGAATACATGCAGGTGTAAGATATGCTTTGTTGACCATAATCCCCTCTGCAGAGGAAGCTTTGAATATGTTTGACATAATCAGCTCACAGCCTTTGCCCGCACTCTTTCATAAACAGGCCATTTTCACATCCTTTTCATGGGATCCGACAGGCGGAAAAATAATTAATGTTACCTCAGCCTAACGGTGACCCAAGTTTGATTCAAACAGACGGCGTGGTGCAAAAACCTAACCATTTAATTAAGTGATAGAGAAACCCCCATGTATTGGTTTTGCCCAGGGTTTGGGATACAAAGGTGATCATTGGCTACTGAATTACTTGATGAACAGAGCTAGTCTACAAATAGACTTGAGAAATTTACCGCAAATTGCATACTAGTTCCAAAGCCAAGCCGTCCATATACTAACTTTATGTCACCCAAAGAAAGATGCTTCAGTCAAACATGAAAACACTGCATTTATTCTTAAATCTTGGACATCTGGAATTCTTTCTGATAGTGATAAGTGAATTTTTCATGGAAGAATCAAAAACTGTTGAACCAGTCATTCTCCTAATTCAGTCATCACTGATTGCTAGTAAGTTCTTCTTTGAATAGCACTGAATCTGACCCTGTAAAGATGCTGGCCAAGAGGTTCCCACACTACTGTCTCTCTGAACCCACTGCTGTTATTGGATGGGGATTATGCCAAGGATAATACTGAAGCAAAGACTGCCTACTTGCTTGTCCGATGCCTGGCAATTTTAAAGTATGCATGACCCTAAACAACCCCAATTTTAATAGAAATGTTCCCTCATCAGGCATTGATGTGACTGCTGAGCCAATTATGATTTGTTGGCTGTGGACTACTGTATGTTGTACTTGGTAAACAGGGCCCATTACCTTACTCTTTTTAAAATTACTATGTATGCTACTCAATGATTGTCATCTGGGACTGAACAGATAACTCTCCACAATTATTTTATGCATTAATATATCGCTGTCAATTTACACAGTACTTTACACTACAGTCCCTGTCCTCAAAGTCCCTAGCTTAAAACATATACAGTATATGCTAGGAACACTTTAGACAGGTGCTAATTAACCTACAATGCTTTTGGTTTATGGGAGATGTCACAGTCCCCCCTTCCTGCTACTACTACCCTCCAGCTTCCCCCACTACACTACCCTCAGAGGATTGCCCCCCATAGAGGCTGTGTCCTGTCCCCTCGGCCTTCCCGCTGTGCATGCATGTGGATACCCTCCTGGTGCCACATGCCTCTCCCTCATGTCCTCATGGGCACAGTGCGATCCTGCTTTCCCGTGCTCTGTACCCGCTGACAACAAAGGTTGCACTCCCTGTGCAGGGCTGGCACGAGGGGGGACCTGTTTCCCAGTAACCCAACGCCAAGTCTCGGGTTGTCTGGACAATGATAATGCATCCTGCTCTGCCCCGTGTTCCAAGGGCTTACATCCCTGCTGTGCCAACTCTGCTCTGCCCTGTGTGCCAAGGACTTAAATCCCTGCTGTGCCAACCCTGCTCTGCCGAGTCAAGGACTTAGACCCCTGTTGTGCCTTTCGGTGCCCTGTGGTCTATTTTCCCTTTGCTGCCCCATATTTACTTCCAGAGGATTGCTCTTCATTGTTGTTCATTCCGTTGCCATGTGAACTATCTTCCCTTTGCTGCCCCATATTTACTTCCAGAGGATAGCTCTTCATTGCTGTGCCTTCTGTTGCCCTGTGGCTTATCTCCCCTTTGCTACCCCTACCTGAGGACCGCTCTTCAACGCCTACTGTTTGTTCCACAGACTAGTGCTCCTATTGCCACCCTCTCTGTACCCCATGTTTCCCAATAAATGTCAGTTTTATGTCATCTGCCTCTGTGTGGTCTATCTCTGCTCTCCTACCTCGTCACAGGAGAAAACACATGCTAGCACAGGGAAGGCATGCATACTTCTTGCAGATGGTACCCCAGCACAGCCTTGAAGTAAGGACCTAAGTGCTTCAAAAAATAAGTGCTAATAACTAAGACACTGTGCTGCAATTACTGGTTGACATTAGCTGAAATATTAAATAAATTAAAAAAAAACTCAAATTAAAGCATTATAAACTATGTTTACTATCACAAGCAAACAGTCACTTCCAGCACTATGGGATCCGCTGTGGTTGGAAAAATGAGCAACAGAAAAGCCAAACACTAGGCGGATGCAGCCCTCCTCAGAGGGGGTGATCCAAAGTAAAGCTACAAAAACAAAGAAACAAGAAGGCGCACACACCTTGTACATTATCAAACACATTTATTAATGCAATATAACCACTACAAGTGGATACTTACAAAGTAGCGACTGATAAAAGTCAATGAACCACAAGATGCCCTACAGTGCAAACGCACATACTCCGATAAAATCATAGGGTTGTCAAGCTGATGCGTTTTGGGGTTGCACCCCCTTCCTCAGAGCTAGGCTAGTTCTGAGGAAGGGGATTCGCCCTCCCGAAACACGTCAGTTGACAACCCTATGATGTTATCTGAGTATGTGTGTTCGCACTGTATGACGTCTTGAGGTTCATTGGCTTTTATCAGTTGCTACTTGGGGAGTATCCATTTGTAGTGGTTATATTGCATTAATAAATGTATTCAATAATGCAATAGGTGCGTGCGCCTTCTTGTCCCTTTTTTTAAAATCTTTACTATGCTTCAGTTTGTGAATGAACAGGCAACCGCTCAGCACAGAGCACTTCCCATTCATTCACTGTGCAGTGAAGGGGCTGGAGAATCTCTGTACTCAGTCCCTTTCTCTGTCTCAAAAGTGAGATATCAGGGGTCTGTTTAGGCTCCTGATATTTAACCAAAAAAAAAAAGGAATATTGTAAAAATAATAAAAAAATACACAAAAAAAATTAAAATAGTAAAAATAGAAAACTACTGACGCCATCCACTTCCCTACTGACACCCATCTCTGGCCTGCTGACACCCCTCCACTGCTCTACTGACACCATCCAACTAGAATTGGGTTGAACTTACCAACTATGGTCAAAATGTGCATCTTAGGCTCAAACAACCAAATCTCCCCAATAATCAGAACATATGTGAGCAACTGTATTCTTAGAATGAGTTACAGACTAATTGTAATATTTATGTAATACATGATATGTTCCACTAAGTCTGCTAAAAATTTAAAAATCTATTTTAAAGTGTGCATTATACTTTTTATTAATTTTGCATTTTTTCTTTTGTATTATGGAAACTATGCTCTGAAATTTGTCACTGACAATGAAGAGATACATTATACCACAACTCTGCATTGTATTACAAGCCTGGACACATAGCAGACGCTCCGCTATCCTCTCTGAAGCTGGTGTCATGACATCACGCTGAAGGGCCATCACCCTGATCCACTATGACTGACATACGGACAGTATTCTTAATTAGTGGAAGGGTCATTAATAATCATAAAACTCATCAAAGCTAAGAGGCTATTGAGCTATTTTGGGAGCTGTTCTGACTTGAACTTGTACTATCTATAGAATTGCCTAGGTTTGGCCTGCATGTACAATCAATCTATAAAACAAATAACACACTTGCTGTAGGCTAATGGTTTATATATTCTCCCAAAAAAAAAAACACTATCTATGTAGATCAACCTTTTCCAACCAGGGTTCTGTGGAACCTTATGGTTCCTCTTGAGATTGCTAGGGGTTCCTTGAGATGTAGCAAGTGATTCTGCCACCTACGTTGACTGGACCAATGCAAAGTGGCAATTTTCCACTGGCCACCACTTTTACATGGACCACTAGTGGTGGTGGACACCACCACTAGTGTTAAGGGGCACTAAAATGCTTGTTATCCCTATTATTGTTCATTTTATTTCAAGATTATTAAAGTGATACTAAACACACAATGTTTAGTTTACATTGTCCCTTCTATTTCTGTATATGGACAAAGGCAGTGTAATTATTTAAATAATAATAAATAATAATAAATAATTAATAATAAATAATAATAAAATAATAAGGCCCCATGCACACGGGATGCTGTTAAACTCGCGTTCAGTGGCAGTTGGACACTTTTTTCAACTGCCCCTGAACTCATTCAATGTTATCCTATGTGACCATGTACAATGTCTCGTTTATTGCCGTTTATATGCAGTTGCGTTTAACCTCGTTTTTCTGAAAGCAAAAAAATGTCTTCAGACGCAAAAATTTCCACGTTTCAGACGCAAAACACGGCTAAACGCAGCAAAACCAGCGTTTCGCCGCAATTTCGTTTATAAGCGTTTTTAAAGGTGACCTATTTTTTTACATTAGAAATCTAAAAAATGATGGCAAATGATGAAAAACCATTTAAAAAAAAGAAAAAAAAATGTAATTGCTTGCATTGCATTGTGGACAATCCACAACTTGTGGCAACTGGACATTACACAACTTGTGGCAGGTGACGTGGCAAGTGGACAATCCACAACTTGTGGCAGGTGACGTGGCAGGTGAAGTGGCCAGGTGACATGGCAAGTGGACAATCCACAACTTGTGGCAGGTGACATGGCCAGGTGACGTGGCCAGTGGACAAGTCACAACTTGTGGCAGGTGACGTGGCCAGGTGACGTGGCAGGTGAGGTGACGTGGCCAGGTGACGTGGCAGGTGAGGTGACGTGGCCAGGTGATGTGGCAGGTGAGGTGACGTGGCAGGTGAGGTGACGTGGCCAGGTGACGTGGCAGGTGAGGTGACGTGGCCAGGTGACGTGGCAGGTGAGGTGACGTGGCCAGGTGACGTGGCAGGTGAGGTGACGTGGCCAGGTGACGTGGCAGGTGAGTGGCAAGTGGACAATTCACAACTTGCGGCAGGTGACGTGGCCAGGTGACGTGGCAGGTGACGAGGCAAGTGGACAATCCACAACTTGTGGCAGGTGACGTGGCAAGTGGACAATCCACAGCTTGTGGCAGGGGATGTGGCAAGTGACACGCTAAATACAAGTACACTGCTGCTCTCTCAGCTGCTGCTACTCACTCTGGTCTCACAAAATAGCTGAAATGGTTAAATAATAATGTTTTTTGAGCTTAGGGAGGGTCTTATGATGTTTTTTGAGCTTAGGGAGGGTCTTATGATGTTTCTTAACTAAATGCTTATAGACGCAAACACGGTAAAACGCAGCTAAAAACGCGGCAAAACGGGCGTTTCTAAACGCTGGTTTCAGCCTTTAAAAACATGCGTTCAGCAGAGTTTGCACTAGCGTCTCGTGTGCATGGGGCCTAAAATAATAATAAAAAAAAACATTTAAGTACCTTTTTCCTAATCGATATACAGCTGTCACATGACCCAGATCTTTCCCAGCCTGTCTGCAGGGAAACATAAGCAAGATGAGTTTATAGTCCTCCGCTGCTGGTCACATGTTTTAAAAAAAAGCCTTTGGAATACAGAGTAAAAATAAATAAATAACATCAATAAACTGTTTTAAATGATCATACAAATATATATCTGAAATGAAATCTTTATTATTTTTTGGCAATAACATGGTGTGGGCGGATTTCTGACAGTCACAGTCTGTGTCGCGCCCCCTCCAGCCTGTGTCTTAGAATAAGAAGGAGGCGAAGCCTCCATTAATCTACATGTAATATTCTGCCTCCATTGTGTTTAGCTGGTTAGTGGACATGGAGGAGGAGGGAGGGAGTGGGTTGTCATTTACCACTGTGTATATGCTGACATGTGTGACTCTATAGTCACACGGGCTGCTCAGATGTGATAGGGAGGAAATGTTCAACATAGAAACTCACTGAAAACTGAGCATGTGCAGAGTTACCACCACAGCTGCAAAATCCCTAGCTAAATTGAGGACGTGGATATAGAAGGCATCAGGACCAACCAGGGTTTTCGCAGAATACAGAATCTCATAGTGTCTGAGTATGAAACACATGCGATAAATCATTTATTGATAGTTTTATATGATGTGGGTTTAGTTTTTTTTTTACTTTTTTTTAACCCCTTCCATACCGGGCCACAGCAAAATGACGCCGGCAGGAACCCTCTCTCCCTCCGGGTGGACGTCATATGACGTCCTGGGTTTGAGGGAGGGTATCTGAATGATGCCTGCAGCTAGAGGCATCATTCAGATATCCTTTTTTTCAGCCGGCGATCCTGCGCACAATAAGAACGATCATAGCGGCGGTTCCGCCGCTTGATCGTTCTTATAGGCGGCGGGAGGGGACCGCCGCCATCCGGTGCTTCTCCGGGCTCTCCCGTGCGATCGGGGACCCGAAGAGAATCGTCGGCGCCGGTGGTGGGTCACGTGATGAGCATAGAGATGACTGGTGACCAGATAGGCACCAGTCATCTCTATGATCGTCGGAGGCCCGGGCGCGATGTGATGACGTCACACCCGGGTCCTCAAATGTAAACAAAGCCGCCATTGCGGCTAGTAAGTATGAGATTGGTGAAAAAAATTTCACTGATCTCATGCTTTCCAGCCTGGAGGAGAGATGTGGGGTCTTATTGACCTCCGCATCTCTCCATAAAGAGGACCTGTCACACACATTCCTATTACAAGGGATGTTTACATTCCTTGTAATAGGAATAAAAGTGATAAAAAAAATAAATAAGTAAAAATAAAAAATAAATAAGTAAAATAAAAAAATAAAAAAATATATATATTTTTTAAAACGCCCGTCCCCAATAGCTCGCGCTTAGAAGCGAACACACACGTAAGTCCCGCCCGCATATGTAAACGCCGTTCAAACCACACATGTGAGGTATCGCCGCGTGCGTTAGAGCGCGTGCAACAATTCTAGCACTAGACCTCCTCTGTAACTCTAACCTGGTAACCTTTAAAAGATTTCAAAGCGTCACCTATGGAGATTTTTAAGTACCGAAGTTTGGCGCCATTCCATGAGTGTGCACAATTTTAAAGCGTGACATGTTAGGTATCTTTTTACTCGGCGTAACATAAGCTTTCATATTTTACAAAAAAATTGGGCTAACTTTACTGTTTTGTTATTTTTTAATTCATGAAACCATTTTTTCCCCTAAAAAAGGCATTTGAAAAATTATTGCGCAAATACCATGCAAGATAAAAAGTTGCAACGACCGTCATTTTATTCCCTAGGGTGTCTGCTAAAAAAACATATATAATGTTTCGGGGTTCTGAGCAGTGGCAGTGCGTCCATAGAGGGCGCCGGAGCACCGCCCCCTCTCGCTCCTGCACCGCCACTGAAAGACAATACACAGATTCATGCTTTGCATGAATCTGTGTATTTTCGCCGCTGCCGCGCTGCCCACTATTCATATGGCTGGCCTCCTGGTGAGCGCCGGCCACCACTCTAATTCATATGGCCGGCGCTCACCAGGAGGTGATGGTGGGTGTGACTTGGAAGTGTCTATCAGAGCCAGCGGCTCTGATAGGCTTTCCGAATACAGCTCTCACGCTGTAATCGGCTTCCAAAAACTCCTCCAAGGTACGCATGGGGGTGCGTTCCTTGGAGAAGACTGTGGGGGTTTCAGCCAATCAGGTTCACCGGATCTGGTTACCGGTAACCTGATTGGCTGAAGCGACATCGAGGGAGAAGACATTGAGGACGGCGCGGACCCGAGGAAGGTAAGTGCAGGGCTAGGGGGGGGGAACAGGCTGCATTTGGGGGACAAACTGGCTGTATATGGGGGAACAGGCTGCATTTGGGGGACAAACTGGCTGTATATGGGGAACAAACTGGCTGTATATGGGGACAAAATGGCTGCATTTGGGAACACACTGGCTGTATATGGGGGACACACTGGCTGTATATGGGGGACACACTGGCTGTATATGGGGGACATACTGGCTGTATATAGAGGACACACTGGCTGTATATGGGGGACACACTGGCTGTATATAGAGGACACACTGGCTGTATATGGGGGACACATTGGCTGTATATGGGGACACACTGGCTGTATATAGAGGACACACTGGCTGCATATGGTGGACACACTGGCTGTATATGGGGGACACACTGGCTGTATATGGGGGACACACTGGCTGTATATGGGGACACACTGGCTGTATATAGAGGACACACTGGCTGTATATGGGGACACACTGGCTGTATATGGGGGACACACTAGCTGTATATAGAGGACACACTGGCTGTATATGAGGACACACTGGCTGTATATGGGGACACACTGGCTGTATATAGAGGACACACTGGCTGTATATTGGGACACACTGGCTGCATATGGGGGACACACTGGCTGCATATGGGGGACACACTGGCTGTATATAGAGGACACACTGGCTGTATATGGGGACACACTGGCTGTATATGGGGACACACTGGCTGTATATGGGGACACACTGGCTGTATATGGGGACAAACTGGCTGTATATGGGGACACACTGGCTGTATATGGGGGACAAACTGGCTGTATATGGGGACAAACTGGCTGCATTTGGGAACAAACTGGCTGTATATGGGGACACACTGGCTGTATATGGGAACAAACTGGCTGTATATGGGGACACACTGGCTGTATTGGGGGACAAAATGGCTGTATATGGGAACAAACTGGCTGTATATGGGGACAAACTGGCTGTATATGGGAACAAACTGGCTGTATATGGGGACAAACTGGCTGTATATGGGGACAAACTGGCTGTATATGGGAACAAACTGGCTGTATATGGGGGAACAGGCTGCATTTGGGGGACAAACTGGCTGTATATGGGGAACAAACTGGCTGTATATGGGGACAAACTGGCTGCATTTGGGAACACACTGGCTGTATATGGGGACACACTGGCTGTATATGGGGGACACACTGGCTGTATATGGGGGACACACTGGCTGTATATAGAGGACACACTGGCTGTATATGGGGGACACACTGGCTGTATACGGGGACACACTGGCTGTATATAGAGGACATACTGGCTGCATATGGGGGACACACTGGCTGTATATGGGGGACACACTGGCTGCATATGGGGGACACACTGGCTGTATATGGGGACACACTGGCTGTATATAGAGGACACACTGACTGTATATGGGGACACACTGGCTGTATATGGGGGACACACTGGCTGTATATGGGGGACACACTGGCTGTATATAGAGGACACACTGGCTGTATATGGGGACACACTGGCTGTATATGGGGACACACTGGCTGTATATTGAGGACACACTGGCTGTATATGGGGACACACTGGCTGTATATGGGGGACACACTGGCTGTATATGGGGGACACACTGGCTGTATATGGGGGACACACTGGCTGCATATGGGGGACACACTGGCTGTATATAGAGGACACACTGGCTGTATATGGGGACACACTGGCTGTATATGGGGACACACTGGCTGTATATGGGGACACACTGGCTGTATATGGGGACACACTGGCTGTATATGGGGGACAAACTGGCTGTATATGGGGACAAACTGGCTGCATTTAGGAACAAACTGGCTGTATATGGGGACACACTGGCTGTATATGGGAACAAACTGGCTGTATATGGGGACACACTGGCTGTATATGGGGGACACACTGGCTGTATATGGGGACACACTGGCTGTATATGGGGACACACTGGCTGTATATGGGGACAAACTGGCTGTATATGGAAACAAACTGGCTGTATATGGGGGGACAAACTGGCTGTATATGGGGACAAACTGGCTGCATTTGGGAACAAACTGGCTGTATATGGGGACACACTGGCTGTATATGGGAACAAACTGGCTGTATATGGGGACACACTGGCTGTATATGGGGGACACACTGGCTGTATATGGGGACACACTGGCTGTATATGGGGACACACTGGCTGTATATGGGGACACACTGGCTGTATATGGAAACAAACTGGCTGTATATGGAAACAAACTGGCTGTATATGGGGGACAAACTGGCTGTATATGGGGGACAAACTGGCTGTATTTGGGGACAAACTGGCTGTATTTGGGGACAAACTGGCTGCATTTGGGGACAAACTGGCTGCATTTGAGGGGACAAACTGGTGGTGTTTGGGCACAGTGGCTGCGTTTAATGGGCACAGTGGCGGCAATTGATGTTTTTTTTTTCAGTTTGTTTGCGCCCCCCAAAAAATTTTGAGCACCAGCCACCATTGGTTCTGAGTAATTTTCTAGCAAAAGAATGATGATTTGTACATGTAGGAGAGAAGTGCCAGAATAGGCCCGGTATTGAAGTGGTATAAAAAGCCCTGTATGGAAGTGGTTAATCAGGTAATTTTATAATAAACATTTTGTCAATACAAAGACAGATATACATCAAGGTAGGAACAACCAAAAGAGAAGTTCACACTGATGTACAATAGAATGCACATACAAAACAAACAAAACAAAATAAAACAAAATATAAGGAAATATAGCACTTCATGGACTCAATAGTTAAGGTAGGGTCAAACACTTAAAATAGTAAGAGTACATCTGTACATGAGAGCAGACTCATAGATTATAGAATATCTTGAGCAAATATGTTTAGCAGTGACAACACAATAGGATCTGCACTTTAGAGGGGTAGCCACACCCCTAAAGCCATGCCTATTAACCCTATCGGACCAGCCCACTTTTAATTGCCAAACCTATTTCCACCAGAAAACAGTCATATGTATTTTAGATACTATACTCTACGTCATTGGATGGGCCATCGTATAGTGAGTTATTAGAATCCACCCAGCAGGACCATATTTTTTGATAATTTCTAGGGCATCCTCTATGTTTGTATGTTCATTTTTCTCTTCTTAAGCCTCGTACACACGATCGGACTTCCATCGGCCTTTTCCGTGGATTTTGGTCCGAAGGGCGTTGTCCGTGAACTTGGTATGCATACACACGGCAGAACATTTTCAGCCAACAAACACGAACGTAATGACATTTCCACATTCTTACGAGACTAAGAAAGAGGAAGTTCAATCGTCAGGCGCCACCCTTTGGGGTCCTTCTGCTAATCTCGTGTTAGTAGAAGTTTGGTCCGTGTTAATTCGCAATTTTCATTTTCACTAGAACACAAATCCTTTGTAAACACGTTTGTCATTTCTCCGTATCACCAGCAAAGCAGCTTCATGATTATCCCATTATTAAAGAAGAAGAGAATGTGCGCTGTGTTTCGAGATTTCATAATTTGCTGCGTCACGAATGTGATATCTCCATTACGAAGGCTAGTTTTACAAGACCGAACGCTTCCGGCTGGTCCTTTCTTCCAAGCATGCGTGTTTGGAATTTGGACTTTAGTCCGATGGACTTGTGTACACACGATAGGATTAGCCTCTGTAGCGGTACCCCCATAGGAGCTGCTGGTTTAGTTTCGGACCTGCCGTTACCTTACTGTTCCAAATGTTCGGCTCCAGGGGTTCTCCTTGAAGAGTTTATCCGGAAGAAATGTCTGCACCAACACAAAGTCTCTTTCAAGGGTTTTATTGAATAAACTTCCAACAGAGGGGGTAGAGGAATGGAGAGGACTCAGGTATCTTACTTGTTGATCATGGAAATTTCCCAGGTCCAGAGGAGCGACTGTCTCCACGCTGGACTCAGCAACCACTGGATAGGCCTACTCTCACCGGCCCAGCAACCGGCGCGAAGCTCGATCAAAGATAGTCTCTGCCACAGACTAGGTATCGGAATTTGTTCAATAGTCCCTGCCACAGACTCGTATAACCCCTCACTGGGTTAGCTCCCTCGTAAAGAACACGGCTCTCAGTGCCAGGATCTTTCAGCCACTCCGGCAGCACTGTGAGGTAGATTTTTGGGATCCGGGTACATCCTCCAATTGAGTCCTCAATTGCTCGGTCCCTTCCATCAGGCAAGGCGACACAGGATCATCCCTGGATCGGTATGCCCCAGTAACTCCTGGGCCTACATCTCAGTTGCGAGGCCTCGGGCCAACGTGGCCCCGAGGCGGGAACTGCCAACACATCCCTGAGGCCAGGAGGGCCCTCAGGTGAGGATCGAAGAACGAACCCCACAGAATGGCGTCCGTCCCTTAAGTACCCTCTCCCAGCATGCACAGCGGGTTCACCACGCCCCTGGGCTGCTTCTGGGAAAGAGGTACCCAATACATCCAGCCTGTTGCCTTTCCAACCCTGACCAGCAGTGACAGCGACACCCACCGCTGGGGGGGGAAATCATACAACCAGCTGAACTGAAACAGCACCATAATTTGAATAAAATCTCTCTGGGCCAAACTAATGCCCAGACAACTACAATTTCAACATATAGCGCCCACTCATTGGGAGCAGGGCGCTACACCTCCATCGGACATTTGTTGCCGAAAAGTTTGAGAGCATTTACAGCGAACATTTGTCCGATGAAAAAGCAAAAACAATTGTCCGATGGAGCATACACGCTGTTGGATTGTCCGATCAAACAGGTCCATCGGACCATTGTTGTCAAAAAGTCAGATCGTGTGTATGGGCCTTTAGTGTAGATTTAATATTCTCATACCACTGTTTATGTGTTGGAGGTGCAGGGGAGGTCCATGTTTATAATATAAATTTGCATGCTAAATATAAGGACCTTGTCCACATAATGTGCATCTCAACTGGGAGAACTTCCTCTGGGACTATTCCCAGAAGTGCAAATTTAGGATCCCCTGCCACCTTTGTTAAACATAATGAATTTAAAGTCGTGTACACCCTTTCCTAATAACGATGAAGTTTGGGGCATCGCCAAAGCATGTGCATAAGAGAGCCATTAGCTGAGGTACAACGAGGACATGATGGTGTTATGGATTTTCCCCAAGCTTTTGTGGGGTATAATGAACCCTATGTAAAATAAATAATTGAGTCAGATGCTGGGAGGGTAAGAGAGAGACCTTCGGTATGACCTCCAGTGCCTGAGTCCACTCCTCTTCCTCCAGTGAGTCTAAGGCCTCGTACACACGACCGATTTTCTCGGCAAGAACCAGCAAGAAACTTGCTGGCAGAGAGGTCTTGCCGAGTAAATCGGTCGTGTGTACGCTGCTATCGGGTTTCTCGTCGAGAAAACCGACAAGAAACCTCGACGAGAAAATAGAGAACCTGCTCTCTATTTTCTCGTCGAGATTCTCCTCGGCATGTTTCTCGACGAGAAAAGTGAGTGTGTGTACACTTACCTGTCCTCCCGGAAGCCCGCGCATGTTCGAAATGAATTCGACGCATGCGCGGTAGCTTCCTAGGCATACGTAGGGTAGACCAAGATGGCGGCGACGGCATCGAATGTGACGAGCGCATGCTCGACGTAGTCGATGACGTCACCGCGTACACTCCTTTCAAAGAACCGCGGGTTCTTTGAAACGAGCGTGTGTACACTCGGCCGGGACAAGTTTCTTGTCCAAGAATCTCGTCGAAAAAAACGACATGTTTTTTTCAACGAGAATCTCGGCCGTGTGTACGAGGCCTGAGTCCCTTTGCCAGGAAAAAAAAGCCATTTACCTGCGCTAACTGCAATCTGCAGGGCGGAGAAAAGGTCTCCTATTAACCCCCTTTTCCCACAGTATGTAGAGATAGTCATGAACAAAATTGTGGAGGGATTAACTCCTTGCCGACCAGCCACAGCAGTTTTACTGCAGCAGAATGGCACAGCTGGGCGAAGCGTCGTTGCTTTACGTCGCTTCGCCTTTTGACCACTAGGGGCGCGATGACCGCCAGGCACCCGCGATCGCTCGTGACAGATCGAGATCCGGGATCCCGGTTCTTTCAGGGGAGAGGATACGGATTGTGTGTTCATACAATGTATGAACACCGATCTCTCTCTTCCCCTAGTTAGTCCCACCCCCCCCTACAGTTAGAACACAGTGAGAGAACACAGTTAACCCCTTGATCGCCCCCATAGTGTTAAACCCTTCCCTGCCAGTGACATTTATACAGTAATCAGTGCATTTTTATATCGCTGTATAATTGTCAGTGGTCCCAAAAATGTGTCAAAAGTGTCCGATGTGTCCGCCGCAATATCACAGTCTCAATAAAAGTCGCAGATCGCCACCATTACTAGTAAAAAAATAATAATAATAAAAATGCAATAAATCTATTCCCTATTTTGTAGACGCTATAACTTTTGTGTAAACCAATCAATATACGCTTATAGCAATTTTTTTTTACCAAAAATATGTAGAAGAATACGTATCGGCCTAAACTGAGGAAAAAATTGGCTTTTTAAAAAAGAAAAAAAAAAATTGGGGATATTTATTATAGCAAAAAGTAAAAAATATTGTGTTTCTTTTTTTAAAAATTTTCGCTCCTTTTTTTGTTTATAGCGCAAAAAATAAAAGCCGCAGAGATGATCAAATACCACCAAAAGAAAGCTCTATTTGTGGGAAAAAAAGGATGTAAATTTTGTTTGGGTACAGTGTCACACGACCGCGCAATTGTCAGTTAAAGCGACGCAGTGCCGTATCGCAAAAAATGGCCCGGTCATTGAGAAGCCAAATCTTCCAAATTGCAGCTGGTAGAGTTCTGATAGAGTTCTTTAAGTACATTAAAAGGTAACAAGACATCATTGTTGTGTAGCACACGAACCTCTCACCTGCCTTTGGAGCCTTAGCAGGAAAAGGCACACCGTGCTATGTGCCCGTACCCTCTTGTGTGAAGAGGTTGAGCGGTGTTATGAAACGGGTCTCTACAGCGAGGTTCTCCAGAGAATGGTTCTCATCTCTACATGTAATAAAGACAAGTCTCTATTTCCCCCAATAACCTCCAAGTTCCACACCAGTTGCAACTCCAACGTAGAGTTTATTTACTCAAACACAGTCTCTAGATAGAAAAGGTTGGATGGAGAACAGGACAGCAGAAGGTGTGGAGAAGGTCCAGGCACAAACAAAGTATTGACTCACTACTTGTCTTGTCAAGTAGGCTTAGTTCATCCGGATAGTCTCATATAGAGTGGACACTAGCAGCCGGAATGATACTCAAACTAGATTACACACAGTCTCTGCACAAACTCTGCCACAGAACCGGTGAATTTGGGTCTCTGCCACAGACCTGGTGAACTTTGGGTCTCTGCCACAGACCTGGTGAACTTTGGGTCTCTGCCACAGACCTGGTGAACTTTGGTCTCTGCCACAGACCTGGTGAACTTTGGGTCTCTGCCACAGACATGGTGAACTTTGGTCTCTGCCACAGACCTGGTGAACTTTGGTCTCTGCCACAGACCTGGTGAACTTTGGTCTCTGCCACAGACCTGGTGAACTTTGGGTCTCTGCCACAGACCTGGTGAACTTTGGTCTCTGCCACAGACCTGGTGAACTTTGGTCTCTGCCACAGACCTGGTGAACTTTGGGTCTCTGCCACAGACCTGGCGAACTTTGGTCTCTGCCACAGACCTGGTGAACTTTGGTCTCTGCCACAGACCTGGTGAACTTTGGTCTCTGCCACAGACCTGGTGAACTTTGGTCTCTGCCACAGACCTGGTGAACTTTGGTCTCTGCCACAGACCTGGTGAACTTTGGTCTCTGCCACAGACCTGGTGAACTTTGGTCTCTGCCACAGACCTGGTGAACTTTGGGTCTCTGCCACAGACCTGGCGAACTTTGGTCTCTGCCACAGACCTGGTGAACTTTGGTCTCTGCCACAGACCTGGTGAGCTTTGGGTCTCTGCCACAGACCTGGCGAACTTTGGTCTCTGCCACAGACCTGGTGAACTTTGGTCTCTGCCACAGACCTGGTGAACTTTGGTCTCTGCCACAGACCTGGTGAACTTTGGTCTCTGCCACAGACCTGGTGAACTTTGGTCTCTGCCACAGACCTGGTGAACTTTGGGTCTCTGCCACAGACCTGGTGAACTTTGGTTGCAATGTTAAGCCTCTTTCAGGGAGATGACATCCCTCCAGAGAGTTACCGGGCCCCTTCCTTCACTGTGATTCCTCACCAGTCCCTTGGAACGGTCCTCCCCCGGCCTCCTCATCTTAGATACGGGTCTCCTCGCAAGGCAGCACCCTGGGATTCCTCGATCCTCTGTGGGCTCCAGTCAAAGGTGCTGGACCCAAGGCCTTTAGTTGCAGCCCCAGGGCTAAAGGTGCCTGGGACTGATTCACCGGACAGCAACTCACTCCCCGGGGGTAGGACCCCCCGGGACAGAACAGAACCCCACTCCTGGGGAAGAAGACGAACCCCAAACAGGCAGGGTCTGCCCCTTTTATATCCCCTCCCGGCATGCACAGCAGGTTGACCACGCCCACCATACCACTGCCGAGAGGGGACATCCAAGGCACAGCACTATACCAGCGGTTCAACCCTAGCCTCCGATGACAGCGCCATCTACAGGCCACAGGGAACTATACACTAGTATTCCACCTGCGGTATAAAATGGTTTGAAAAGCCCTAACAATTAAGGTGTTTGAGTACAACTACAACTCAAACATTCCCCTTAATTTAAAAGCCCCGCTACAGTTGTATAACTGATGTCAGAGAATTATGCCAGCCTGTTTCCACGTATCAAACCTGACTACCTTTTTTAATTCAGACAAACATGGATTGCTCCAGATAGGCATATGTTTCGTGTAGCCTACATTCTGGGTGATAGTCCCATACTACCTCCCATAGCCTATGGATCAGATGAAATGTGGGGAACATTCTTTTTACATGAAACTGATGAGCTACTACTAATTGGAACACCGGAGACATAGTAAATTGGGATAATATGACCTTAGTGACACTTTAATGAAAAACATTTTGCTGTTTACAGTAGGTGGGCATTAAAATATTATCTGGCCAGGGTGTCAAATACTCAAGGTATGCCACAATTTTCATTCCTTTATTTAAACTTTTTACAACTTACTAATCATGATAATGTACTCTATGTATAATTATGTTTAGCAAGGGCTCCTCAGGACTTAAACATTATTTCATCTGTTGGCATGTATAAGCCTCATACACACGATCGGACTTCAAACAAACTTTTCCGTGGATTTTTGTTTGAAGGGCGTTGGCCGGGAACACCCATAGCATACACACGACAGGACTTTTTCAGCCAACGAACATGAACGTAGTGATGTAATTGACGTACTACGTGTTTTTTCTGCTCTTTACCGCCACCCTTTGGTCAACTTCTGCTATTGTTGGTTGATTTTAACATTGGTTCTGAGCATGCGTGTTTGTACTTCGGACTAAAGTCTGATGGATTTCTGTACACACGCAGGATTTTGCACCGTAGGATTTTTGTTGCCGAAAAGTTTGTCCGTTTGCAGAACGAACTTTTGTCCGATGAAAACCGAAAAAGTTTGTCCGATGGAGCGTAGACACGGTCGGATTTTTTTGAAAACGTGCTCATTTTGAAGTTTGTTGTCAAAAAGTCTGATCGTGTGTACGGGCCTTTACTTAACAAGTCTGAAGGCCCGTACACACGATCTGATATTCCGACAACAATTGTCCGACGGACGTGTTTTGTCGGACAATCCGACCGTCTGTATGCTCCATCGGACAATTGTTGTCGGAATTTCCGACAACAAATGTTGGCTGTGCATGCTCTCAAATTGTCCGACAACAAATGTGATACGTTGGATCATCCGATCGTGTGTACACAAATCCGTCGGACTAAAATCCGAAGTACAAACACGCATGCTCCGAACCAATGCTAACCATAAGACAACATTAGCAGAAGTTGCCCAAAGGGTGGCGCTAAAGAGCAGAAAAAACACGTAGTACGTCTATATTGTCACTACGTTTGTGTTTGTTGGCTGAAAATGTTCTGCCGTGTGTATGCATACCAAGTTCACGGCCAACGCCCTTCGGACAAAAATCCACGGAAAAGTCCGATGGAAGTCCGATCGTGTGTACGAGGCTTAATAGATTTAAGCCCCGTACACACGGTCGGACTTTTGGCCAACAAACTTCATTTTGAGCAAGTTGGACCAACAATCCGACCGTGTGTACGCTCCATCGGACAAACTTTTTTTTTTCATCGGACAAAAGTTGGATCTGCAAACGGACAAACTTTTGGCCAACAAAAGTCAGATGGAGCAAAGTCCGACCGTGTGTACAGAAAACCATCGGACTTTTGTCGGATGGACAAAACAACTAATGTTAAAATCAACCAACAATAGCATAAGTTGACCAAAGGGTGGCAGAAAAGAGCAGAAAAGAGCAGAAAAACCACGTGATGTTGGAAAAAGTTTTGGGAAAGTTTGCAGAAAATTCCTGTGGTGTGTATGCTATGGGTGTTCCCAACCAACTCCGTTCGGACAAAAATCCACGGAAAGTCTAAAGCCTCGTACACACAATCAGATTTCCATCGGACTTTTCCGTGGATTTTTGTCCGAAGGTAAGCATACACACAGCAGAACATTTTCAGCCAACAAACACGAACGTAGTGATGTTATAGCCGTAATATGTGGTTTTTCTGCTCTTTAGCGCCACCCTTTTGGGCAACTTCTGCTAATATTGTGTAGCACACAGATCCCTGTCCTGCTTACCTCCACTTGCAGGATAGGACACACCATCCCACATGCCCAGTTTCCTCCAATTTGTAGAGGGTGAGCGGTGTTAACAGTTTTGGGTCCTGCAGCGAGTTACCGCCTTCCGTTGGTTCTCATCCCCAGAGTGTAGGGAAAAGTCTATTTTCTCTAATAAGAAGGCCAATGTCCAGACAATATCAACTCCAACAGACGAGTTTATTTTCTCTTTGATAGTAACTTAGTAGGAAAAGTTGAAGATAGAGATAGAATTGGATAGGGAGGGAGGTTCAGGCATGCGGCACTTATTTACCCTCGTCGCCACTCAAGCCTGAGAGGGTTTTGCTCACCCGGATAGTTCCCTCTCGCGGTCCTAGCAGCCGGAGTGAAGCACGAACCATTACTTTAGCTTGGTTTCTCCTAGGGACTTGTTAGGAAGATCCTCTGCCACAGAACCTTTTATCTCCTAAGTCCTGAACTTTCCAGCACTTGTAACCAGAGACCATAGGTGCCAATGGGGCACGTTACAAGAGCGTAAGGTGTATCACAGAATCCTTCCCTCTGACAGGTAACCAGGCCTCTCCCGAGACGGCGACATCCTTTACCGATCCCCTTAGAAAGGTCCTCCCCTGGTTGCCTCTCCTTTCAGAGCGGGTCACCCTCCCACGGGCACCCTGGGATTCCGCTGCTTGGTTGTAGGCCTCAGTTAAGGCTACTTTCACACTGAGGCGCTGGATGCTATTTTTAGCGCAGATATACCGTATTTTTTCCCGCAATTTACGGGCGCTAGCGGGGGGATTTTAACCCCCGCTAGCGGCCGAAAATGGGTTAAAAACGCCCGCAATAACGCCTCTTTGCGGCGTTTTGCGGGCGTTTTGGAGGCGCTACCCCATTGATTTCAATGGGCAGGGGGGGGGCGCTATAGGAGCGGTATTTTTACCGCTCCTATTGCGCCTCAAAGATGCGGCTTGCAGGAGTTTTTTGATCCTCCTGCAAGCGCAACACTCCAGTGTGAAAGCCCTCGGGCTTTCACATTGGATACAATTAAGCGGCATTTTTGGGGCGCATTGCAGGCGCTATTTTTAGCGCAATAGCGCCTGCAGAGCGCCTCAGTGTGAAAGGGGCCTAAAGGTACTGGGCCTACCTGAAACGATGGGGCTAAAGGTGCCCGGGACCCAGCACATTCACACGCACCCCTGGCCATGAGGGCCACCGAAGGTGGGGTACGTGCCGAGGACAAAGACCAAGACCCAATGGCGTCCGCCCCTTAAGTACCCTCTCCCGGCATGCACAGCAGGTAGACCATGCCCACTGTACAACCGCCGAGAGAGGACACCCAATCACACCACAATGCCACCTGTGGTTCAACCCGAGACCTGGGCAACAATGCCACCCACAGGTCAAAGGGGAACTATACACCCAGGCAACACCACAGCAGAGCAGAGTCCAATTTAAGGAATTTCAACAGCCTGAGTCAAACTGTTGCTCAGGCTACTCCCTAAATTTCAAATATAGAGGCCCCAAATATGGGTATCCCGCTACAATTGTATTATGGTCAACATTGGTTCGGAGCATGCATGTTTGTACTTTGGATTTTAGTCCGACGGATTTGTGTACCCACGATTGGATAATCCGACAAGACGCATTTGTTGTCGGACAGTTTTAAAGCATGCTATCCCACATTTGTTGTCGGAAATTCCGACAACAATTGTCCCATGGAGAGTACAAACAGTCAGATTTTCTGACAAAACCCTGATCGCGTGTATGAGGCTTTACTGTCTCCCCTTCATATGTGTTTCCTTGCTAACTATGAATTGATCGGAGAATGTTCTGCTTTTTGCTTTTGTGTGTTAAATTTATAGACATCAGCTTTTCACTTATTTTTCTGTCAGCTATTTATATATACAGAAATGTCATTGTAATTTATATTTATATTTTATATTATGTATCTTATTTAGGACTAGAATGCTGCTGGTGCTGATGTAGAATCAGAGGTTGGAAACAGCCAGCTCATCCGTCTGCTTTAGACCCCTTTCACACTGGGGCGGGCAGGAGCGGTATAGCAGCGCGATTTTCAGCGCTGCTATACCGTCGTTCTTACCGCGGTATGCGGACGCTAGGGGGGGTAAATTTAACCCCCGCTAGCGGCCGAAAAAGGGTTAATACCGCCCGCAAACCGCGGCTATTGCCGTGGTTTGCGGGCGGTATTACCGCGCTGTCCCATTGATTTCAATGGGCACCCATGGTAAAGGAGCGGTGAACACACCGCTCCTTCACCGCTGTAAAGAAGCGGCTAGCAGGACTTTGGGAGCGGTCCTGCTAGCGCACCGCTTCAGTGTGAAAGCCTTCGGGCTTTCACATTGAAGGCTAAAGGGCATGATTTTTTCATGCGGTATAATAGCGCTAATATTAGAGCTAAACCACATGAAAAACGCCCCAGTGTGAAAGGGGCCTTAAGGTTTAACCACTTCAGCCCCGGACCATTTTGCTGGTCAATGACCGGGCCACTTTTTGCGATTCGGCACTGCGTCACTTTAACTGACAATTGCGCGGTCGTGCGACGTGGCTCCCAAACAAAATTGATGTCCTTTTTTTCCCCACAAATAGAGCTTTCTTTTGGTGGTATTTGATCACCTCTGCACTTTTTTTTTTTTGTGCTATAAACAAAAATAGAGCGACAATTTTGAAAAAAATGCAATATTTTTCACTTTTTCCTATAATAAATATCCCCAAAAAATATATAAAATTTAATTTTTTCCTCAGGTTAGGCCAATACATTTTCCTCTACATATTTTTGGTAAAAAAAATCGCAATAAGCGTTTATTGATTGGTTTGCGCAAAGGTTATAGCGTCTACAAAATAGGGGATAGTTTTATGGCATTTTTATTAATATTTTTTTTTTTTTACTAGTAATGGCGGCGATCAGCAATTTTTAACATGACTGCGACATTATGGCGGATACAACGGACACTTTTGACACATTTTTGGGACCATTGTCATTTTTACAGCGATCAGTGCTATAAAAATGCAGATTACTGTGAAAATGACACTGGCAGTGAAGGGGTTAACCAGTAGGTGGCGCTGTAGGGGTTAAGTGTTTCCTAGGGAGTGCTTCTTACTGTAGGGGGGATGGGTAGGGTTGCCACCTCATCCCTTTAGGCCGGGTTCACACTAGTGCGACACGACATCCGTCCTACTTTGGATCCGACTTTGCCCTGCGACATGAAGCCAACATATGTCCGACTTTCAATGAACGGGGATCCGACTTGGATCCCCGCCAATATCAGGCACTGTGTTTGGTATGAATCTTGAGGGGGAACTCCAGGCCAAATTTTAAATTAAAAAAGACGGCGTGGGTTCCCCTCCAGAGGCATACCAGGCCCTTGGGTCTGGTCTGGATTTGAACGGGCGCCCCTACGCCGAAAAAACGGCGTGGGGGTCCCCCCAAGGTCCAAACCAGACCCTTATCCGAGCACACAACCTGGCAGGCCGCAGGGGAAGAGGGGGGGGACGAGAGAGCGGCCCCCCCTCCCTCCTGAACCATACCAGGCCGCATGCCCTCAACATGGGGGGGTTTGGTGCTCTGGGGCAGGGGGGCGACCTGCGGCCCCCCCACCCCAGAGCACCCTGCCCCCATGTTGATGAGGACAGGGCCTCTTCCCGACGACCCTGGCCGTTGGTTGTCGGGGTCTGCGGGCGGGGGGCTTATCGGAATCCGGGAGCCCCCTTCAATAAGGGGGCCCCCAGATACCGGCCCCCCCACCCTATGTGAATGAGTATGGGGTACATCGTACCCCTACCCATTCACCTGGTGGAAAAAAATTGCAATAAAAAAACACTACGCAGGTTTTTAAAGTAATTTATTACACAGCTCCGGGGGTCTTCATCCAACTTCCGATGGTCTCCGGTGTCGTCTCCGCGCTCTCCGGTTCTTTCTTCCGCCGGGCCTCCGCTAACTTCTTTTTAGCTCTCTTGCTAACAGAGGCCCGGTCTTCCCGTTGTCTCGTCCGGCTCTCCGTTGTCCTTCTGCCGGCCCCTCCACTAACTTCTTGGTAGCTCTTTCGCTAGTGGAGGGGCCGGTCTTCCCGTCGTCGCCGTCGGCTTCTTCTTCCCTCTTCTCCTTCTCGATGTTGACGCGTCGCTTCCTCCCGCTGTAATACTGGCTCTCCGCTCCGCATTAATATAGGCTTCTCATGACGTCACAGTCACATGTTCCCATGACGTCACAGTCACATGCTCCGGGACCATGTGCCCCGGAACATGTGACTGTGACGTCATGAGAAGCCTATATTAATGCGGAGCGGAGCGGAGAGCCAGTATTACAGCGGGAAGAAGCGACGCGTCAACATCGAGGAGGAGAAGAGGGAAGAAGAAGACGCCGACGACGGGAAGACCGCGCCCCTCCACTAGCGAAAGAGCTAAAAAGAAGTTAGCGGAGGGGCCGGCAGAAGGACAACGGAGAGCCGGACGAGACAACGGGAAGACCGGGCCTCTGTTAGCAAGAGAGCTAAAAAGAAGTTAGCGGAAGGCCCGGCGGAAGAAAGAACCGGAGAGCGCGGAGACGACACCGGAGACCCCCGAAGTCGGAAAAGACCCCCGGAAGTCGGAAGAAGAGCGCCGGAGTCAGTAGAAGACCCCCGGAGCTGTGTAATAAATTACTTTAAAAACCCGTGTAGTTTTTTTTATTGACATTTTTTTCCTCCAGGTGAATGGGTACGATGTACCCCATACTCATTCACATAGGGTGGGGGGGCCGGGATCTGGGGGCTCCCTTATTGAAGGGGGCTCCCGGATTCCGATAAGCCCCCCGCCCGCAGACCCCGACAACCAACGGCCAGGGTTGTCGGGAAGAGGCCCTGTCCTCATCAACATGGGGGCAGGGTGCTCTGGGGTGGGGGGGCCGCAGGTCGCCCCCCTGCCCCAGAGCACCAAACCCCCCATGTTGAGGGCATGTGGCCTGGTACGGTTCAGGAGGGAGGGGGGCCGCTCTCTCGTCCCCCCCTCTTCCCCTGCGGCCTGCCAGGTTGCGTGCTCGGATAAGGGTCTGGTTTGGACCTTGGGGGGACCCCCACGCCGTTTTTCGGCGTAGGGGTGCCCCTGCAAATCCAGACCAGGCCCAAGGGCCTGGTATGCTCCTGGAGGGGGAATCTACGCCGGTTTTTTATTTAAAATTTGGCCTGGAGTTCCCCCTCAAGAGCAGCACAGCACAAGTCGCATGCCAAAGTCGGACCATGCAAGACTGCGGTCCGACTTTGATCCGACTTCAATGATAGTCAATGGGCTGAAGTCGGACCAAAGTAGTACAGGGAGCATTTTCAAAGTTGGACCGACATGTGTCGGACCAGTTAAGACGGCTCCCATAGGGAAACATTGATTTTCACACGTCATGCGACATGAGCTCCCAATGTCGGAGCGTTTGTCGCCCCAGTGTGAACCAGGCCTTAAACCCGAACACATATTAATTACACAGGTTCTCTGGCTGATTAGGGTGGTAATTAAATTCAGCTAGTGCCTTATCTGCATGAGGCTGGATTCACACTAGTGCGACACGACATCTGTCCTACTTTGGATCCGACTTTGCCCTGCGACATGAAGCCAACATATGTCCGACTTTCAATGAACGGGGATCCGACTTGGATCCCCGCCAATATCAGGCACTGTGTTTGGTATGAATCTTGAGGGGGAACTCCACGCCAAATTTTAAATAAAAAACCAGCATGGGTTCCCCCTCCAGGAGCATACCAGGCCCTTGGGTCTGGTCTGGATTTGAAGGGGAACCCCTACGCCGAAAAAAACGGCGTGGGGGTCCCCCCCAAAATCCAAACCAGACCCTTATCTGAGCACGCAACCTGGCAGGCCGCAGGGGAAGAGGGGGGGACAAGAGAGCGGCCCCCCTCTCTCCTGAACCGTACCAGGCCGCATGCCCTCAACATGGGGGGGTTGGTGCTCTGGGACAGGGGGGCGACCTGCAGCCCCCCCACCCCAAAGCACCCTGTCCCCATGTTGATGAGGACAGGGCCTCTTCCCGACAACCCTGACCGTTGGTTGTCGGGGTCTGCGGGCGGGGGGCTTATCGGAATCCAGGAGCCCCCCCCTATGTGAATGAGTATGGGGTACATCGTACCCCTACCCATTCACCTGGTGGGAAAAAAAATGTCAAGAAAAAACACAACACAGCTTTTTAAATTAATTTATTTCACAGCCTCGGGGGGTCTTCTTCCGACTTCGGGGGTCTCCATGCTCTCCGGTTCTTTCTTCTGCCGGGCCTCCGCTATCTTCTTCTAGCTCTTTTGCTAGCGGGGCCCGGTCTTCTCCGTCGCCTTCTTCTTCTCTCTCGCTCTCCGGTTCTTTCTTCCGCCGGGCCTCCGCTATCTTCTTCCAGTTCTTTTGCTAGCGGAGGCCCGGTCTTCCCGTCGTCTCGTCCGGCTCTCCGTTGTCCTTCTGCCGGCCCCTCCACTATCTTCTTGCAGCTCTTTTGCTAGTGGAGGGGCCGGTCTTCTCCGTCGCCGTTGCCGTCGCCGTCTTCTTCTCTCTTCTCCTCCTCGATGTTGACGCGTTGCTTCCTCCCGCTGTAATGCTGGCTGTTCGCTCCGCTCCGCATTAATATAGGCTTCTCATGACGTCACAGTCACATGCTCCCATGACGTCACAGTCACATGCTCCGGGGCCGAAGCATGTGACTGTGATGTCATGAGAAGCCTATATTAATGCGGAGCAGAGCGAACAGCCAGTATTACAGCGGGAGGAAGCGACGCGTCAACATCGAGGAGGAGAAGAGAGAAGAAGACGGCGACGGAGAAGACCGGCCCCTCCACTAGCAAAAGAGCTGCAAGAAGGTAGTGGAGGGGCCAGCAGAAGGACAACGGAGAGCCGGATGAGACGACGGGAAGACCGGGCCTCCGCTAGCAAAAGAGCTGGAAGAAGATAGCGGAGGCCCGGCGGAAGAAAGAACCAGAGAGCGAGAGAAGAACCGGAGAGCGGGAGAAGAAGAAGGCGACGGAGAAGACCGGGCCCCGCTAGCAAAAGAGCTAGAAGAAGATAGCGGAGGCCCGGCAGAAGAAAGAATTGGAGAGCACGGAGACCCCCGAAGTCGGAAGAAGACCCCTGGAGCTGTGCAATAAATTAATTTAAAAAGCTGTGTTGTGTTTTTCTTGACATTTTTTTCCCACCAGGTGAATGGGTAGGGGTACGATGTACCCCATACTCATTCACATAGGGTGGGGGGCCGGGATCTGGAGGCCCCCTTATCAAGGGGGACTCCCGGATTCCGATAAGCCCCCCGCCTGCAGACCCCGACAACCAACGGCCAGGGTTGTCGGGAAGAGGCCCTGTCCTCATCAACATGGGGGCAGGGTGCTCTGGGGTGGGGGGGCCGCAGGTCGCCCCCCTGCCCCAGAGCACCAAACCCCCCATGTTGAGGGCATGCGGCCTGGTATGGTTCAGGAGGGAGGGGGGCCGCTCTCTTGACCCCCCCTCTTCCCCTGCGGCCTGCCAGGTTGCGTGCTTGGATAAGGGTCTGGTTTGGATTTTGGGGGGACCCCCACGCCGTTTTTTCGGCGTAGGGGTTCCCCTTCAAATCCAGACCAGACCCAAGGGCCTGGTATGCTCCTGGAGGGGGAACCCATGCCGTTTTTTTATTTAAAATTTGGCCTGGAGTTCCCCCTCAAGATCAGCAGAGCACAAGTCGCATGCCAAAGTCGGTTCATGCAAGACTGCGGTCCGACTTTGATCCGACTTCAATGATAGTCAATGGGCTGAAGTCGGATCAAAGTCAGACCGAAGTAGTACAGGGAGCATCTTCAAAGTCGGACCGACATGTGTCGGACCAGTTAAGACGGCTCCCATAGGGAAACATTGATTTTCTCACGTCATGCGACATGAGCTCCCAATGTCGGAGCGTTTGGTGCCCCAGTGTGACTTAACCAGGGCTAAGTCAGTCTCAGAACCTGTGTAATTAATATGTGTTCGGGTTTAAAGGGATGAGGTGGCAACCCTAGGGATGGGCTGTGTGTGACATGACACTGATCACCGCTCCGATCACACGGAGCAGAGATCAGTGTCATTGTCACTAGGCAGAGCGGGGAGATGCTTGTTTACACTAGCATCTCCCCGCTCTATCTCTCCGTGAGACGATCGTGGGTATCCCCGCGGCGATCGAGTCTGCGGGACCCACGGTCGGGCTCACGGAGAAAGCGGCAAGGTCGCGAGCGTGCCGGCGGCGCGCGCGCGTGACCACACAGCGGCATCTTAAAGGGGACGTGCCTGTACGTGCTTATGCCTGTCCGTGCCACTCTGCCGGCGTGAATATACAGGAGGCGGTCCTTAAGTGGTTAAATAGCTGAGAATCCAGCTGTCAAGATGAATGCTAGGGATACATTTAGAAACAATCAGTGAGTATTCTGTGCCTCCTGAGTCTGTGTAAAGGTAAATTTGTTACATTGTACTGGAGTTTCCTCTATCACTATAAAAATGTCAAACTACAAGACTGCACTATAGGAAACAAATGAGATAAAGAATGTTCAGTATCCACTCATCACCAGTATCTGGCACATTATCTTTTTCTCTGCTGTCATCCATCCTTGTATTTCCACTACCTGTCTGATTGCTGCCCAGCATCCATCAATCAGCTGTCAGGTGTTACAGGTGACAATCCTGAGACTACTGCAGGGGTTAACAACTTCCTGCCCTGAGCCTGGACACCGAGGGCTCTGCTGGTTAACCAGAGATGAGTTTGTAACCAAGTATTTACTGGTAGTGGTGAACAAACACCAATCCACCATTCCTGACACAGTAACATTTTACTTGAATTTGGATTGATAAAAAATTAGGCTGGATCCATTAAATCCGATTTTTGCAACATACATTACATTGGCAAACGTTTTGGGACGCCTGCCCTTACACGCACATGAACTTTAATGGCATCCCAGTCTTATGCCGCGTACACACGATCGGATTTTTCCGTCGGAAAAACCTTGGGTGGTTTTTCCGACGGAATTCCGCTCAAGCTTGAATTGCATACACACGGTCACACAAAAGTTCTCCAAAATTTCGGCCGTCAAGAATGCGGTGACGTACAACACTATGACGAGCCGAGAAAATGAAGTTCAATGCTTCTGAGCATGCGTCAAATTGTTTCCGAGCATGCGTCGGAATTTTGCGCGTTGGGAATTGCTACAGACGATCGGAATTTCCCATTGGAATTTTTTTCGGCGGAAAATTTGAGAACCAGCTCTCAAATTTTTGCTGGAAATTCCGACAGGAAAAGTCCAATGGAGCCTACACACGGTCGGAATTTCGGACCAAAAGCTCACATCGGACTTTTCTTGTCGGAATTTCCGATCGTGTGTACGGGGCATTAGTCCGTAGAATTCAAAATTTAGTTGGCCCACAGGCATAATGTTATTATTTTAACATATCTTTGATGTTATGCTTACTGATATAAACAGGTTAATGTACCTAGAGCATGTTCTGACTACAGATCTGACAATAAAAGGTACGTAGTCTACCAGTACGTAAGGCTACTTTCACAATGAGGCGCTGGATGCGCTGGCAGTATAGCGGCGCTATTTTTAGCGCCGCTATACCGTTTTTTTTGCCGCGATTTGCGGGCGCTAGTGTGGGTATTTTAACCCCCGCTAGCGGCCGAAAAAGGGTTAAAAGCGCCCGCAATAACACCTCTTTGCGGCGTTTTGCGGGCGTATTGGAGGCGCTACCCCATTGATTTCAATGGGAAGGGGCGCTATAGGAGCGGTATTTTTACCGCTCCTATCACACCTCAAAGATGTTTTTTGACCCTCCTGCAAGCGCAACGCTCCAGTGTGAAAGCCCTCGGGCTTTCACATTGGATACAATTGAGCGGCTTTTTTGGGGCGCATTGCGGGCGCTATTTTTAGCGCAATAGCGCCTGCAAAGCGCCTTAGTGTGAAAGGGGCCTAATAACTAAATTCATCTACACCAAAGACCTGTTTCACAGACTTTAGGAACTATTAAATCATCCATGTGTGTCTCAGAATGTCCAAATCTAACAAATCACCAAGAAGCGGCCTTTCAATCCCCACACAAAAATGTATACATAATACAAAAGGTGAGCACATACACTATGCTACCAAAAGTATTGGGACACCTTTTTTTACATGCGCATGAACTTTAATGGCATCCCAGTCTTATGCTGCGTACACGGACGGAATTTCCGACAACAAAACTGTGGATTTTTTTCCAACGGTAGTTGGCTCAAACTTGTCCTGCATACACACGGTCACACAAATGTTGCTCGGAAATTCCAAACGTCAAGAACGTGGTGACGTACAACACTATGACGAGCCGAGAAAAATGAAATGATTCCGAGCGTGCGTCAAATTGATTCCGAGCATGCGTAGAAATTTTGTGCATCGGAATTGGATACACACAATCGGAAAATTGAGAACCAGCTCTTAAACATTTGTTGTCGGAAATTCCGACAGCAAATGTTCGATGGAGCCTACACACGGTCGGAATATCCGACGAAAAGCTCCCGTCAGAACATTTGTTGTCGGAAATTCCGATCGTGGATACGCGGCATTAGTCCGTAGGGTTCAATATTGAATTGGCCCACCCTTTGCATCTATAACAGCTTCAATTCTTCTGGGAAGGCTGTCCACAAGGTTTAGGAGTGTGTCTTTGGGAATGCTTGACCATTCTTCCAGAAGCGCATTTGTGAGATCAGGCACTGATGTTGGACAAGAAGGCCTGGCTTGCAGTCTCCACTCTAATTCGTCCCAAAAGTGTTCTATAGGGTTGAGGTCAGGACTCTGTGCAGGCCAGTCAAGTTCCTTCACCCCAAACTCGCTCATCCATGTCTTGATGGACCTTACTTTGTGACTACTGTACAGTGAAGGCAGCTGCCCAAGAGCCATCTGGAATTTAAACAAAGGGGACAGGGATAGGGGCTGACATCATTGACAAAATATGGTCATATTTTAATTTGGACCGAACCGGCAGCTCATCCCTATTCTTGACTGAAGGGTGGGTTTGCCCAAGTTGCTCCCTGGTAGCATGGGTGCTTCCGATTGATCTCTAAGAAGAGTCCATTGGAGGGGTTCTCTCAGGGTCCTGAAGTCTTCAAGTAGCAATGTCATGATCTGAGTAGAAGATTGATGGACCCCAGAGTTTCATATCACCAGTCCTCAATATGGAAGGTCCATGGGACATACAACTTCCTGTAAGAGTGAGTAAGGGAAGGGCTGATTAGCCGCCCATGTGTGTTAGGGGAAATCAGGGAGTATATAAACAGCAGATGTACATCTCTAGCTTCACCCCTACTGAAGAAGTCAGTGCTTTGATGATACGTGTCTAGGGGATGGAGCCTGCGTATTGACGTTACATCGTGGCCATCTTGAGACCTATTGTCTCTGAAATGTGTTTTCAGCTTGCACGGCTTATAGTGCCATCTTGGTGCATTTTATACCTTACCTTTTTTATATATTATATGTAGCGCCTTCCCCTCTTCTCTCTCTGTGCGGCTCGCACTGTCTCTTGTCTAGGGGTATCTGATGGGGGAGAGAGAGAGAGCGGGTGGGCTACGCCTAGCTTCCACCACGTGGGAATACCTGTGGTATCAGCAATGTCTTGTTTACCTTCGGGTCTGTGCCGTGCACCCGGATCCTCCCTCCAAGAGTCACCGTGAACTTCGTCCGCCAGGAAGTGAGCCTCACACCATTAAAGTCCAACACTCCTTTATTAGAACACACCAAACAGGGACTTCCTTGATAGATAGAACAGAAAAGGAGGTGTGAGTGTGAATAGGCCCAGACACAAATTCGCTCCTCCACTCTCCTCCTGGAGAGTGGGCTGTGGTCTCCGCACGAGGTGAAGGGGATCCTTCTGGACGGTCTCCGACAAGAGACTCACCCGTCACCGGCAGTCTGCTGCACCGGGTCTTCGAGTGAGGAGCTCTCCCCGGTCCATTGCGTCTTACTCAGATTCAGGCCTCCATCCCCGAAGTGCCTTAGGACCCTTCCCTCGCGGAACTCAGTGCTGGGCACTGAGCTCCGGACCTTCTTGTAAGTACCTCACCCCAGGACTGAAGGTGCCTGAGGTGGAACACGATCTCCGTTGGTCCCCTAGGCCGAGGCCTCCTAGAGGACGAGCACAAACCCACGTCCGCAAGCTGAAGGTGCTTGGGACGAAGACCCCGTGACCAAGATGGCCGGCCCCCTTTATACCCTCCCCCAGCAAGCACGGCGGGTTCCCCGACCCACCATACCGCTGCCGAGAGAGGACAAAAAGGGCCTCGCCACACAGTGATATTCGTCCCTCCGGTCATAGTGACAGCGCCACCTCGTGGACCACAGGGAACATAGCACTGATGTCACAGCCAGATTAAAAAAATGCACCCGGGAAAGTAAGTACCCGCTACACATTCCCCCCTGTCTTTTGACACTGGACCCCAGTGTCTGGAGTGAATCACGCCCTCAACGGCTGACATAATCCAATCCAGAAACCAACTAACAATTTGAAAAACCAAAAATTTTTAGGAAACTATCCTAACGGAGAAATTGTGTCTGAGCCCCTGCAACAAAAGAGGAGTGAAAGACAACATTTAAAACATTATACTTTTCCCTCCCATCCTAACTAAGAACCACCCCAGGTTCCACAATCTTGCCGGGACGCTCTCCTGCAGAGGGAAGAGAAAAGAAACAATAAAACCCTGACACATGTGTATGTGTGAGAGAAAAAGAAACTCCTCCGAAGAGAAATATCTTTTCCTCCAGTGCGAGCGTGTACAATGTGTAACGTTGCACAAGACTGCCACCTGGTGACAGCCTCGCGGTAACTGCACCCGTTGAACCATCTTCTCTTTTCTTGCTGCTTGACTCCGGGCCCTATCTACCCCAAAGTCTGCAACTTCTCACCGGAAAGGAAAGAACAACAACTGGAACAGTCCTTCCTTGGAATGACACAAGCACCCCTCTTGCGGGGCAAAACACTGATGATGGCACCAGCAAGAAAGTCAAACAGCAAAGTTCAGGGGGTGCAAGTCCTTTCAAAAAGCAAACAAATGGAGTCTTTTTCTCCTCAGAGGTAGAAGCGGGGATGCGGCAGAACAATAGGTTTTAGATGCCGATCCATGGTCTCCAAATGGTACGCCACATCCTCACCTTCTTTGCGTCGGATCAATACCTTATCCGCATGGATGTGTCTTCCCCTCATCCACTCTGCCTTGCAGTCTTTGAACCGCTGAGATGTCTTTGGAGAGCATGTCAAATACCTGCGGGCGTGTGGGACCTTAAGGTGGGTCCACACGAAGTCATTATACCAGCGCTCTCGGTACACCTCCACTTCGTAGAGTAACTCCTTGGGGAGGTACGGATATTCCCACCCGTAGTCAGCAGCAACTTTCTGGCAGAAGAGTCTCTGAAGCCTTGACAGCGGAGGCATTGTGGCTTTGTCCCCTTCGCCGGGTAGAACTATAGAGTCCGGATGGCGAGGGGCCTTAACCACTTGTGGTTGGGGCATAGGTGCCCGTAGTATCAACTTCTGTTCCCCAGTACCTGATGCAGGCGGCACCGGAGACGTAGATGTGAGCTGGGGACAGGACCCTTGTTCAGGCGCTGGCGCCTCCACCCGGGGTGTACTCTCCCCCGTGGACATGGGTGAATCCCGAGGCCTTCGGAACGAAGCTAGCGGCACTTTGTCCCAGCCCTTCTCTGCGAACAGTTCGTCAATAGCGGTGTCATCTCCCATATCAGAGAGCGACTCCAGATCCGAGGTATCACACTCCTCCGCGGGTATGTAGCCCGTTGTAGAGACGGAGCTAACACCTCCCGCAGGCGTACTGGGCCATGCCTTCCCGGCACCTCCGCCCATGCACCAAGTCTCTTTGCCCGGCTCACCTCGGCCTTTACTTGAAGCGGGACGTCCGGAACACTCGTCAACGGATCCGTCTAGGCCTGGCGTAAGCTGGCAAGATGGTCCGCCACCACCACTGGTCGGGGCCACCATGCTGGTTCTCTTCTTCGGTGGCGGACGCTGTGAGGCAGTGGTGACCGAGTCAGCATCCTCGGATTTCTCCCGTTGAGTTTTAACGACCTCCTCCTCGGTCGCTGCAGTGTGCGCTGGGATGGCTTTTACAGCAGTAATTCATCCTCTGTGAGTAGTGTTACCTGAAGCCCGGCCTGGGTAGATGGTTCTCGGCCTTTCAACTACCGGATCCACCTCGAACAGAAACTCCCCACAGGCCTCACATTGTCCGAAGGGCTTCAGGTGGCACACCAGTCCCGAGCACCCGGGACAAATTACACCCAGGGCCTCTACGTCCATGCACGAATACAGGGCGAATCGACCCCTTGGCTTCAGCCGGATCCCGGTATCCGTTATCGGAGCAGCAGCAGTCATCGTAGTAGTAGCAGGGTGAACTGGGATCCATGAAGTATGTCCAAACATGGTGACTTGTTGCTGGTCCATCGCACACTGCAGAGTTTTCGCTCCAAAGTCCCACGTGTAGCCCTCTCATGTATTGGACTCCTCCCCTTTGCTCCAGTTCGCGGGCTTTTCCCTTTCTTTTGTTGAGCCACGCCCATGAACTAAGCGGCGGGGGTTGTGTCTGTTGGCGCAGTGCAATTAGAAGCCCCCACGTGTAGTACCTCACACGGCTGGGCCTCCCCCCGTTCACCGCTCTTCCTGCGCGGGCCTTTCCCTGGTCTAGGGTCAATTCCACGACTTCGAGCAGGGCTGCACTTTGGCCTATTCAGTTAACTCATCCAGCAGACTTGTTCAATACTGTGATGCACAACACAATACCGGACCCGAGCCCCCACGTGTAGCGCCTTCCCCTCTTCTCTCTCCGTGCTGCTCACACTGTCTCTTGTCTAGGGGTATCTGATGGGGGAGAGAGAGAGAGCGGGTGGGCTACGCCTAGCTTCCACCACGTGGGAATACCTGTGGTATCAGCAATGTCTTGTTTACCTTCGGGTCTGTGCTGTGCCCCCGGATCCTCCCTCCAAGAGTCACCGTGAACTTCGTCCGCCAGGAAGTGAGCCTCACACCATTAAAGTCCAACACTCCTTTATTAGAACACACCAAACAGGGACTTCCTTGATAGATAGAACAGAAAAGGAGGTGTGAGTGTGAATAGGCCCAGACACAAATTCGGTCCTCCACTCTCCTCCTGGAGAGTGGGCTATGGTCTCCGCACGAGGTGAAGGGGATCCTTCTGGACGGTCTCCGACAAGAGACTCACCCGTCACCGGCAGTCTGCTGCACCGGGTCTTCGAGTGAGGAGCTCTCCCCGGTCCATTGCGTCTTACTCAGATTCAGGCCTCCATCCCTGAAGTGCCTTAGGACCCTTCCCTCGCGGAACTCAGTGTTGGGCACTGAGCTCCGGACCTTCTTGTAAGTACCTCACCCCAGGACTGAAGGTGCCTGAGGTGGAACACGATCTCCGTTGGTCCCCTAGGCCGAGGCCTCCTAGAGGACGAGCACGAACCCACGTCCGCAAGCTGAAGGTGCTTGGGACGAAGACCCTGTGACCAAGATGGCCGGCCCCCTTTATACCCTCCCCCAGCAAGCACGGCGGGTTCCCCGCCCCACCATACCGCTGCCGAGAGAGGACAAAAAGGGCCTCGCCACACAGTGATATTCGTCCCTCCGGTCATAGTGACAGCGCCACCTCGTGGACCACAGGGAACATAGCACTGATGTCACAGCCAGATTCAAAAAATGCACCCGGGAAATTAAGTACCCGCTACATATAAAAAAAATTAAACGGAGAGCACTAGATTCTGCCTACCTTCATTTGCATATCCATCATATCTGATGAGATGATTGGGGTTTTTATCCCATGGGAATAAGTGATTTGAAGGAGGAAAGTAAATACCAGCACCACGCCAGCCTTCTCTATTATCCCCAGAGGGGAACACTGCTGATTTGACTCAGAGGTGAGTAGTAGACTTGTGCACAACGGAAAAATTTGTTTAGTTTCGGTTCGTTTCTTTTCGGTCCTGTTGATTCGGAGTCGTTCGTAATTTTGCTAGACGGGATTTTTCGTGTTCGGACTAATTCGTACTTTCAGTAGAGTACATTGTTTTTCGTTGATTCTGGATACATCTCCTACTTTCGTAACTTTTTTTGGGTTCGTTGATTCGTAATTTTCCGTGTCTCTCTCACAACGACGCTGCCTATTATGCCTAATGTGCTTCGAATGGATTTGTACTTTTCTAAATACATAGCGGTTATTTGTAACGATTCGAAATCTCGTATTTTACTTTCGTTTTTTACATGCGGCTATAGGCTCCACCCCTGTACACCATTTTGAGAGGGAGTTCAGCACGGTGAGGGAGGAGCAGAGTGTTCTTGTGCTTCGAATGGATTCGTACATTCGTAACTTTTTTCATAACGAATTATGTCGAAGACATTCGGGCATTCGCTATTTGCGATATAATTTATTTCGGATTCGGTTTTATTCGTAATTGCTTTGTTCGGAAATTCAAATGCTTCTGAATGTCCGAAAGCTGCTAAATTCGGATGAATTTCGATTCGTTACAAAACGAATTGCACAAGCCTAGTGAGTAGCCTGTGAGACTGGTGGAGGAAAGCACAAGCATTTTGGATTTTTGCACGGTTGATGTATTGATTTTTTTACTTCACTTCAATCAGTCCCAGATACTATATATGAGCTTTCAGCAATATATGTTTATTGATTACCATTTTTAGTTACACTTTTATTATTATTATTTTTTTTTATAGCGCAGCAGTCTATTGATTATTTGGTCAATGGGAGGTACATAAATATTTATCCTAAAAGTGTTTTTTTTTTCTGATTGTGAATGGGTAGAAATGGGTGGGGTGGCAGGGATAGTCATTTTTGCCCAGAGATGGTCTTTCAATTAATTCCTGGATATTGCAGTCTTATTTATTGTCAACATAATGGAGTCTACCTAAGCGCAGGAATTTGCCAACTCTAGAGATACTCAGGCATGCTATTATGGGAAAAGATTAACACAAAAATAGCTCCTGCTGCCAATCAAAGCCCAATCAGAAAAAAAGAAAATTGTCTATTCAATAGATTTTCATCACTCGTTGTTGAATAATTTTTTGTGCAGTTCAAGTTAGGTATTAAATAAACTCCACTCTCTCCTCTTTGATGTAGAGAAAATGTTAGATTAGGAAGCGTTATTCATGTATTGAGGAAGTGAAGGGAAGCGCAGGGACCTCATGCCAGGCACATTGTAATTATTTTTCTTTTAATGTATAAATCACTTTAATGTGCCTTTTATTCTATAATTATTCCCAGGCCATTTATGTTTTAGATATCATTCAAATGAATTATAAGTTAGACTTTATACGAACGGATCCACTGAATACAATATTTGCTTTTACACTTTATGTCAGTACTGTTGATTTATGGTATGGATCTGCTGCAAACTAGGGGTCTTTATATATTCATATATATGGTATACATTACTGCACAGAACGCATTATACAACACAAGCAAAATAAAAAGAGCATGCGACTATGTGTCAAGAAAAAGGTTGAGCGGGGTGGGACTTTGTGTGTGCCTCAGAGGAGTAAATAAATATAGAAATACCAGAATTATAGAAGAATAAACAAATTTTATTTTTCTGCCATATGGCAGTAATATCAAAAAATCAAAACATGAGATAAAATCAAGTTACAGTTCTGAGGATCAAGTTCAGGGTGTGCGATTCCCAAGCATGAGGAGTAGGAGGGCCTATGCGTTTCACGGATTTCCACTTCGTCAGGGCCTTTGAAAATGGCACAATGAGATATTGTATAAATTTAAGAAACTGTAACTGCAAGAAATCGGTGCGGCAGACAAATAAGGCTTACCTACCTGTGAGGACACTTCCCCCTGCTATGCCCACGCGGAGAGAACCGGCGGATCCCAAATGCGTACAGCTGGTAAGGGCTTAGAGGCTTTATATAATATCTCATTGTGTCATTTTCAAAGGCCCTGACGAAGCGGAAATCCGCAAAACGCGTAGACCCTCTTACTCCTCATGCTTCGGAATCACACACCCTGAACTTGATCCTCAGAACTGTAACTTGATTTTATCTCATGTTTTGATTTTTTGATATTACTGCCATATAACAGAAAAATAAAAGTTGTTTATTTTTCTATAATTCTGGTATTTCTATATTTATTTACTCCTCTGAGGCACACACAAAGTCCCACCCCGCTCAACCTTTTTCTTGACACATAGTCACATATTCTTAGGCGATGGTGCCTCAGTAGGAGCTTTATGGTATTTCACATACACCCCAACCCCTACACACAAAATAAAATAAAATATCCTTCAATACAACCAATTCATTTTCTTCCCATAGATTCACTTAATAATAATTCTTCCGCTCTACAAAACTCTGGTCTGGCGGCACCTAGAGTATGCTGTCCAGTTCTGGGCACCAGTCCTCAGGAAGGATGTACTGGAAATGGAGCGAGTACAAAGAAGGGCAACAAAGCTAATAAAAAGTCTGAAGGATATTAGTTATGAAGAAAGGTTGCGAGCACTGAACTTATTCTCTCTGGAGAAGAGACGCTTGAGAGGGGATATGATTTCAATTTACAAATACCATACTGGTGACCCCACAATAGGGAGAAAACTTTTTCGCGGAAGGGAGTTTAACAAGACATGTGGCCATGTATTAAAATTAGAAGAAAAGAGGTTTAACCCTAAAGTGTGTAGAGGGTTCTTTGCTGTAAGAGCGGCAAGGATGTGGAATTCCCTTCCACAGGTGGTGGTCTCAGTGGGGGGCATTGATAGTTTTAAGAAACTATTAATTAAGCACCTGAAGACCACAACATAAAGGGATATACAATGTTATACTGACATATAATCACACACATAGGTTGGACTTGATGGACTTGTGTCTTTTTTCAACCTCACCTACTATGTAACTATGTAACTATGCCACTTTGCTGAAGTCAAACCAGTAGAACAGGGGTGGGCAACCTTCGAGAGATGGAGTTGTACTTGAACAACACTAATGAAGTTAAAGATTTTTTTTGTTGGTAAAATATTTTTACTCAGAACTAAAATAAAATAAGTATTACAAGAGAGTGCAGGTTTTAGGAGTGCGTTATGCAGAGAATGCAGGGTTCACCAGTGCATTACGCTCAGAATGCAGTGATCATAAGTGTGTTGCGCTCAGAATGCAGGGTTAAGGAGTGTATTAGGCTTAGAATGCAGGGTTAAGGAGTGCGTTGTGCTTGGAATACAGGGTTAAAGTGGAGGTCTGCCCACCGCTGAAAAAATTAAAAAAATCAGACACTTACTTGTCTTTCCATCAGCTGTCGGGTGCATGCCGCCTCTATTGCGAGTAAAGGAACCCGGTAGTGAAGCCTTATGGCTTCATGCTGGGAACCCTACTGCGCATGCGCGAGGCTCCGCTCCTCTCTCCTACTGGCCCGGCGACCGGGGAAGGAGAGGGAGTCCAGGTGGTGACGTCAATACCCACGGCTGAGGCTCCCGCAAGTGGGAGCAGGATACCTGTGAAAGACAGGTATCCTGCCCCCCCCCCAAAAGGTGCCAAATGTGGCACTGGAGGGGGGAACAATGAGCGGAAGTTCCACTTTTGGGTGGAACTCCACTTTAAGGAGTGCACTATGCTCAGACTGCAGGGTTAAGGAGTGCATTGCACACAGAATGCAGGGATCAGGAGTGTGTTTTACGCTCAGAATGCAGGGATCAGGAGTGCTTTTTATGCTCAGAATTCAGGGATCAGGAGTGCGTTGCTCTCAGAATGCAGGTTTAAGGAGTGTATTTTACGCTCAGAGTGCACGGATCAGGAGTGCTTTCTACGCTCAGAATGCAGGTATCAGGAGTATGTTGCGCTCAGAATGCAGGGATCAGGAGTGCGTTGTGCTCAGAATTCAGGGTAAAGGCGTGTATTAGGCTCAGAATGCAGGGTTCGGGGGGGGTGACGTGAAGGGTGGTAGAGGACACTGCAATGGGGGTGACCCTGCCCATAACAGTGTCCTCTGCCCCCTTCACATCACCCCACCCACACACACACAGTGGTGTCCTCTACCCCCCTCCCCCCTTTCCCCTATAGCAGTAACCTCTGGCCCCCCTTCCCTCCCATAGCAGTGTCTTACCTTTTTTCACAGCGGAGACCAGGAAGCTGCACAATTCTGGACAGAGGGCAGGAGCTGGCAGAGTCAATTTTCATATTAGCAAGCTGGTGATTGGTTGCTTAGGATCACCCTAGGTCCTAGCATCCGATCACCAGCGGTTTAACCTAAAAAGTTAATTTGTCCGGCTCCTCCCCAGGCCCTCCGTCCTGAGCTGTGCTTCCTCCCGGTATCCACTGTTCACTGATGACAGTTGCAACAAAGGCTGGGGGCGGGAGGGAGAGAGAGGAACTGGGACATAGAAAGCGCAGCAGAGCCGCGGAGGAAGCAGGAGGGAGAGAGAGACCTGGATGGGACGGCGCTGCAGAGCCAGCTGGGTGGAAACGCAAGGACCGGCACTTAGAAGGCGGGGGTCGGCGGCGCAGGAACCTGTTCGCGGTCCACCTGTCACCTGCGGGCAGTCGACAGGTGGACCGCGATCGATGAGTTGCTGTCCCCCTTTAGTAGAATGATAGATTCTGGTTGGTCAATGATGTAGCACCCTCCTAGTTAGACTGCTAGGAAAATTTTGTTTTTAGCTTCTGTAGTAATCACAGGAGCAGTGATTGATTGGTTTGTTCTGCTCAGAGCTTCACAGGTTGAGAGTTTGATTGTTTCCCCCTGCCTCCAGAAGAAGTTTCTAGAGCTAAGGGTGGGAGAATTCAAATGTTCAGCCTAAATATTCATGAAGGCCTAGAGAATCCCTGGGGAGGTGAGCCCAGATGGTGGCTAGGCTGCTCTTAAATAGCCTGAAGCCCTAAAGAGATTGTATTTTCTGTTAACTGAAAGGAGAGGGGCTGCCAGCCCCTGGAGCCATATGGACTGAATGATGGACCACTTTACAAGAGGCTGTACCTATGGACTGTCTACGTACCAGGATCCAGTGAGTACAGCCATCACATGTGCTGCTTCATGAACCCCAGCCACGAACCGTGGTCTGTTCCAGTCTTCCATTATTGCCATTACTTGTCCTGATACTACTACATGGTCACCAGCCGAGAACTGTGGACTGTTCCAGTGTACCTACAGTAGTGTTACAGCTGCTAAGCAAGAAGTGTCCTCTTCTAGCAATACATTCCATTTTGGAGTATCCTGCATCACCTTAAATCCCCTTCCAGGTTTCTACTAGAAAATAAACTTCCGAACACAGCCCCTAGATTGAATAATGAGCTGGAGTGAATGGAATGTTGCTGTGTGCCTAACTGCCTCTAGGCTGTTTTGGAAAGAACATATTACACTCAGCAGTTAATAAAATAATAAGGTTTAACCAAAATTTTAAAACAATAAAAAAAAAAAACTAATTAGGGTTAACTACAATTTTTATTCTGCGATGCATCCCTTTTATGAAAGTACTAGAGTTATGATTCCAGGACAAACCATTTTTTAAAATTTGTCGCTACAAACACGAACAAGTACAAATTTGACATGTTAACATACAGACAGTTTACAAAAAAACAAGAAATTGGAACCAAAAAATACAAAGGAAATAAGGGAATGAACGAGCTAATCAAAACTAATTAGGGCTCACTTAACAGTTAATGAGGGGCTAATTTATTTATTTCCAATCAGAAAACACTTTGCATTTATTGAAAAAATTAAAAGTGTTCTCTGAATGGCACCTGTGCCAAGAAGTGAGAGAAGGTTTTCTTTGAGACCACACGTACTGCTATGGAGGAGGTATTGTTAACCCAGACCATAAACATAGAATATTAGGCAAGTTTTTAATAGTTTATTATTGTTATCCATAGCGTCTTGATATAAACATACTGTATATAAATATATATCTAAAGACTGATGACAGAAGTATATTTGCCCCGTTATTATCTTACTTGCAGTATACCAGATACATATGTTGAATGTGGTAGTGTATATGTAGCCCTTGTTTTTTTAGTTTACTCTGTCCCTACTGGACTGGTATTCTATAGCTAGTTTTAGCTCAGGGATTTAAAAATAAGCATACTCTAGAGCCAGGTTAGGCACCCACTTGGTACTTAGCGGTCCAATTGCATGGCAGATTAGAAGCTACTAGGGACTAAGAATGATGAAAACAATTTTTTTATTAATATTCTGAAATAAGTGGATTAAAAAGAAAAAAAGTCCATAGGGAACAACAAAGTCCAATTAAGATGCAAAGGAAAAGTCCAATTAAGAACAGCTCCTAAAGCTTGGTGGTGATCCAGGAAGCAAATATACAAATCTTCCTCCTTTGTTTCCAAGCTGCAAACACAGGATACTAAAAGTGCAAAGTGGCCGCTTACCAGATAGGTTGGATCTCTATAACGGAGATCTTATGAGCTCAGTATCAAAAGATATCCTCCTGGTAACAGCAGCGATCTGGTCAACCTTCCATCACTCACAGAGTATATAGGCTGACCCTGTGTTCCAATGTCACACCACGATTTCTGCAGGATTCCAGCCTGGTTGTACAATTGCTAGAGCAGTGCTTCTCAACTCCAGTCCTCAAGGCGCCCCAACAGGTCATGTTTTCAGGATTTCCCTCAGATGAAACGGCTGGGGTAATTACTAAGTCAGTGAAACTGATCAAATCATCTGTGCATAATAAGTGAAAGCCTTAAAAAACATGACCTGTTGGGGCACCTTGAGGACTGGAGTTGAGAAACGCTGGGCTAGAGGGTCTCCACATCATTGCAGATCTTGTCTTCAGATCTCTTACACCAAGATGGATGTCACATTGTGATCATCCTCAGTGGTCCCTGCAACTGAACTTTGTTGCAACATTTATTTGGTGGTATCTTTATTAATATCTATATTTACCAAGGTATATGTGCACAATTGCCCCAGGAATCTTGTTGGGCGCAAAAATAACTGTTTGTACATTAGATATATGTAGTATTATTAAAAGATAAGTATCAGAATTTTTTTTTTTTTTAAATCATACTTGCCTAGGGGGATGCAGGATTGGCCTGATGCTGCATCTGTCCTCCGCCGGCTCTAAGGCTAAGAACCGAATGATCAAACACCACTGATCACTCATTTCTCAGTTCTCCTTGAGCAGAGAGCTGGTGACTGTTAGTCAATGGCTCTCTGATCTGCCCCCCCCCCCCGCTCACTGGAGCGCTGGGCTGTGGAGGGGGCAGCAGTGGACAGCTCAGGCTCTTAGTAGCTTTCTGAGAGGCTGAGCTTGGTGCCGGTCTGGGCATTTGGGCAGATCCCGACAATATGGTTGCGATCTTTCCCGAGGCTGGACCGGTTCTGTGACATCAGCTGACAGCGGGCCTGCTGTCTGCTGAAAACGGGTCATAGGAGTGCAAAACAGTCTGAAATTTTGTGACCTACAGGAAAAGTACAGCCAAACAAGCTTTGGCTGAACTTCTCCTTTAATTTCTCCCAATTACTTTGATTAGATTACTGGTCAATTTGCCAAGAAGGGAATCTCCTCTGTTCACAGAGGCCCCTGTCGTGGGTGAAGGCACTGCCAACTAATAAACCCACCCTTCAACAAAGGTTCTGGTTCTCTTTACCTAAAGGTATTTACTGATAGGTTTTGTCATACTCCCCCAAAAGAGGGTTACACTTGGTAACAGTTTCACCTAATAGATCAATGCATTGCTAATATTTACCTTTCTTGCACTCCCCCAACCCTCTTTGTTTGCCAGAGCCAAGCCAAAATCTAAATTTAAACTGTTATGCCTCGTACACACGATCGCGATTTCCAAAGAGAAAAGTGTGATGTGAGCTTTTTGTCGTGAATTCTGACCGTGTGTATGCTCCATCGCACTTTTTTTGTGAGAATTTCCGCCAAGAAAAGATTTAGAGCAGGTTCTCTATTTTCGTGACGGGAAAAATTCCTATCGGGAATCGCGATTGTCTGTATGCAATTCCGACGCGCAAAAAAACACGCATGCTCAGAATCAAGCAGAAGAGCCAAACTGCCTATTGAACTTTATTGATCTCGGCTCGTCATACGTGTTGTACGTCACCGCGTTCTTGACGGTCGGAATTTCAGCCAAGATTTGTGTGACCGTGTGTATGCAAGACAAGTTTGAGCTGTTTTCCGGCTGAAAAAAAACTTGATTTTCTTGTCGGAAATCGCAATCGTGTGTATGAGGCATAAGTTGGCTTGGTTGACACTCATGCTTAGTTAAGAACCTTCACCCCTGCAGCCTTTCCTTGACAACTCTTAAACCCAAGCTTCTCAAAGAAGGCAGTTATCACCAGCAGGTGGGGGAGCCTGTTACTTTACCCTAAAAAAGCAAGGCACAAGTACATGTTAAATTGCTGCCTTAAAGTGGAGCTCCACCCTAAAGTGGAAATTCCGCTCATCGGAACCCTCCCCCCCTCCGGTGTCATATTTGGCACCTTTTAGGGGGGAAGGGGGTGCAGGTACCTGTCTAAGACAGGTATTTGCACCCACTTCCGGGAGTCCTCTCTGCGGGTGTTCTGTGGGTAGTACGTCACTTCCCGCAGAATACCCGTTGTGTTCTGGGAGACACTCGGCTCCCAGAACACAACAGGGACCAGTGAGAACGGCGCAGCGCGACTCGCGCATGTGCCATAGGGAACCGGGCAATGAAGCTGCAAGGCTTGACTTCCTGGTTCCTTCACCGAGGGTGGCGGTGGGGGCAGCAGAGTGACGAGCGATTGCTCCTCTTCTGTTGCCGACGTCGCTGGACTCCAGGACAGGTAAGTGTCCTAACATTAAAAGTCAGCAGCTGCAGTATTTGTAGCTGCTGGCTTTTAATTTTTTTTTCTTTCGGCGGAGCTCCGCTTTAATACAGCATGGATATGTAGTGTATCAAGCAGTATGCTCCAAGTACCAAAGTGCCCTTTTCTGCCCTCTGTCCTTTTCTCTGGCCACAAACCAGCCCTTAGGGCAGCCAGAGAGGACATAGGTAATTATGAATGTACTAATGGAACGAGGACGTTATAATGACAGAGGGACAACCTTTATACTTCCCATCCACTCCTCGACGTGTACACAGCCAGTCGCTTAATCCACTCACCTTGCAGATCCTGTCCTACCATCAATCATGGGACTGCAGAAGACAAAGTTTTTATATTTCATCACCTCTCTTCTGCTGAGTAAGATTGATGCCTGGATGTTACCTGTGCTTGCAGGCTTCTCTCTCTGCCTGCAGATAATAGATCACCTCTCGCATCCTCTGAGTGACAGAGCTTCTCAGCCCAGTTCATGCTCCACTCAACCTTAAGAATGTGTGAATATGTGCTTTTATTCCACCAGTGCTCAGGTCTTCCTAGCTTTGACTTACAAGACCTTGTCCGGGCTTCTGAGATGAGAGAAGGCTGACATTTAAAGGTAACCTTGGTGTACAGTAAGGCCAATTTATAAAGACATTGAGAACCAAAATGGGTTTGGAACATCTTGTTTAACCAGTTTTCTGGCAAAATTCCCTGATGAGACAGCCGTTTACAGGAAAGCCAGGAAATTAGAGAAGTGGTTTGTAAGAGCTAAAAAAAACACTTGCAAATTGTGAAAAAGTTTGTGAAAAAAAAATCCAATTATTAAGGCCCATTTAGATATATTCATGTGCATAGAGGCAATTTTTTTGGAGTGTTAGCTGGTGTGTTGTCATGTGTTCCCTTTATGCATTGACATGTTTTGACACACTTTGATGCACGCTTTCAATGTGTTTTTGAATGTAGAATTTGGAGCTGATACGGTTAACAGTTATTGACCATGGCTTGTTGATACTTGTTGCCAATTCATCAAAAGGTATGTTATATGCATTTTGATATGCTAACATTGTTTTCAATGGACCTTCCAATGCACTAAAACGCAGAAAACAATGGACATGTTTTATTTTCCAAAACACAATGCACTGGCAGTGCTGAGCCGGGAAAATACATTGCTGGAGATTAGACATGTGCACTGCCAAAAAATTCGTTAGTTTTCGTTTTCGTTTCATTCGTTTTTTTTTTTTTTCGTTTTTCGGGTCATTCGTTATGATCGCAATTCGTAAATTCGTAAATTTGTACATTCGTAAATTTATACATTCGTAAATTTGTACATTCGTAAATTTGTACATTCGTAAATTTATACATTCGTAAATTCGTACATTCGTAAATTTATACATTCGTAAATTTATACATTCGTAATTTCGGAAATTTGGAAATTCGATATTTTCGAAAACCCGAAAATTTGAAAATCTGAAAAAATAACTATTAAATTATAGTTGTAATTTCCTTTCAAATTTGGCTGTTAGCGAACGTAACGAATACAAATTTATCTGAAGTTACGCATAACCTGAAATAACAAATGCCGCATCTAAACAAATGGAACGGAACAAATTAATAATAATAATAATAAAACGTTTTTATTATTATTATTGTTATTTATTATTATTATTAATTCATTACGTTCCATTCATTTAGATACGGCATTCATTATGTCGGAAAACAATTCGTAACTTCGTTAAGTTCACTAACAGCCAAATTTGAAAGGAAATTACAATACCTATAATTGAATAGTTAGTAATAGTTAAGTTATTAGTTAATTATTATTTCAGATTTCCGAATTTACTAATTTACGATTGTACGAATGTACAAATTTACGAATGTACGAATATTCGGAAATTCGTAAATTCAAATTTACGAATTTCCGGATAGTTGTACATTCGTAAATTCGTGCATTGGTAAATTCGTATATTCGTAAATTCGTACATTCGTAAATTTGAATTTACGAATATTCGTTAAAATTCGTTAAATGAGTTTTCGTTAATTCGGATATTTCCGAATTAACGAATTTGTCGAAATTCGTTAAAAAACGAATTCGGAACGAAACGAATTGCACATGTCTAGTGGAGATTTACTAAGACTGAAGCACTCAGAATCTGGTGCAGCTATGTATGGGAGCCAACCGGCTTCTAACTTCAGTTTGTTCAATTACGCTTTGAAAATAAAACTTGGAAGCCGATTGGTTTCTATGCAGAGCTTCATCAGATTTTGTACTCTCCAGATTTAGTAAATCAACCCCAAAGTCTTTATTATAGTGTATTGCGGAACATGTTTTTTAGTGAGCTAGACTATGGGGTTGATTTACAAAAACTGGGGTAAATCTTCCTAAGGTCAAGTGGTTAAACAAATGCATTCGTTAATTTCGATATACATTTTTTCCAATTTATTTACATTTGTTACATTTCTTACTATGTTACTATGTTCATTTGGAGATTCGTATACATTCAAATCTGGAAAAAAAACGAATTGAAACAAAACACACATGTCCTACTTTAGGACCCTTTTACACTATTGCATTTACCACTTTGGTTTACTAAAACTGGAGAGTGCAAAATATGGTGCAGCTCTGCATAGAAACCAATCAGCTTCTAACTTCAGCTGATTCAGTTAAGCTTTGACAATAAAACCTGGAAGCTGATTGGTTGCTATGCAGAGCTGCACCAGATTTTGCACTCTGCAGTTTTAGTAAACCAAAGTGGTAAATGCAACAGTGTAAAAGGGTCCTAACGTCCTAAAGTGTATATTGATTGGTTTGCACAAAAGTTATAGCGTCTACAAACTATGGAATATTTTTTATTTACTTTTTTACTAGTAATGGAGGCAATCAGTGACATATAGCGGGACTGCAATATTGCAGCGGACAAATCGGACACTTAACTGACACTTTTGACACTTTTTGGGAACCAGTGACACTAATACAGTGTTCAGTGCTATATATATTTAGCACACGGACCTTTTTCTCGCCTGGCTCACTTGTAAGACAAGGCACACCGTGCTATATGCCCGTACCCTCCTATTTGAAGAGGTTAAGCGGTGTTCACAATTGTTGGGTTCCGCAGCGACTTACATCCTCTAGGCTGCTTCCTTTCCCTAGAGTGTAGGGAAAAGTCTGTTGTTTGTGTATCAATAAGGCCAATGTCCAGACAAGGTTAAACCTCAATGGCTGAAGGTTTATTTTCTTTATGCTTGAAACCAGACAGGAAAGTTGAAGGTGAAGAATAGAATAACAGGAGGTGGGTTCAAGCACTTAATATCACCACTCAATCCCAAGTGGACTCTGCTCACCTGGATAGTTCCCTCTCACGGTCCTAGCAGCCGGAGTGATGCACAAACTTTACTTTACTGTCCTAGGGATATGATCGGAACCAGGGGCGTAACTAGAAATCACAGGGCCCCATAGCAAAATGTTGTATGGACCCCCCCCCTGCAAACAACCCCCCCCCACCAAAAAAATGAACTAGTGCCATTGAACAACAGATTACCACACTCGCGTGGCACAGTACCCAGGCAACATCTTTTATTAATTTTGAACAACAAAGTATGCAGTATGCTGACTGGGGAGGGGGGTGCTGGCTGAGTATGCTGGCCGGGGGGGGGTGCTGGGCTGAGTATGCTGGCTGGGGAGGGGGGTGCTGGGCTGAGTATGCTGGCTGGGGAGGGGGGTGCTGACTAAGTATGCTGGCCGGGGGGGGGGGGGGTGCTGGGCTGAGTATGCTGGCCGGGGGGGGGGTGCTTGCAGGGGGGGGTCATCATTCACACTTACTTTAATGATGTTCACGTCTCTCCTCTGCAGCCAGTCCCAGCCCACGAGTGTGGCGCTCTTGACGCCGCTCGTACCCCCTGACCCTCCCCTGATGTGCCACATGACCTGCCTGGCTGCCTCTGAGACTCCTGGAAAGTGGGAGTTGTAGTTTGCTGCGCTGATAGGTTCATTACCTATGTAGCGCGGCCAAACTACAACTCCCTCAATGCAGTGCGTGTGCAGAAGGCAGCAGCCAGCCAATCGGCGGCGGCCGCGGCCGGCTTTTGGGGGGGAAAAAAAAAACAGACAGCTAGCGCCGCGGACCGCGGACGTTTTAAAAGATAATGGAAGCGGCCCGGGGCGTGTGACTGCGTGAGACTGTGCGAACGCCGAGCGGACGGGCAGCTCGGCAGTTCACCCGCCGCCCACACAGTCGAATCACAGGGCCCCCCTTGGCTGCGGGCCCCATAGCGCCCGTGTGGGTCGCTATGGCGGTAGTTCCGCCACTGATCGGAACCCATTTGCTTAGTTCCAAACTTCCCAGCACTTGTAGCATAAGGACCTAGGTGCAAGTTGAAGCACACTACAATGCCTGTGGCGGACTTGTGGAATCCCTCTGTAGGTGACCAGGCCTCATCCAAGACAGTGACTTCCTTCACCGGTAACCCTGGCTCCCTCTTCAGAACGGGTCACCCTCGAGTGCCCTGAAATTCCTCTTTAGATGGTAGGCCAGCTAAAGGTGCTGGGCCTACATGAAGAGTTGCAGCCCCAGGTTAAAGTTGCCTGAGACTGATCTTCCCCTGCGCACTCCCATGGCTTGGAGGGCCACAAGACGCAGGCGGTACTGCTCCTCAGTACCCCTCCTTCTCCCCTCTAAGATGGCATCTGCCCCTTATATATCCTCTCCCAGCATGCACAGCGGGCCGACCACGCCCCCCATACAGCTGCCTGGAGAGGACACCCAAAGGTACAGTAATGTCACCAGCGGTTCAACCCTGACCTGTTATGGCAGCGCCACCCACAGGCCACAGGGAACTGTACACCAGCAACACCACTTGGCAAAAGCAGAAGAATAAAACCTAACAATTGAAGCGATCTTGGTCTGGCTACCAACCCAGATCAACCCCTAAATTTAGGTACCTAGCTCTCCTGAAAGTAAAGGGGCGCTACATATATGTACTGTCACTGTACTAATGGCACTGGCGGGAAAGGAGTTAACATCAGGGGCGATCAAAGGGTTAACTATATGCCTAGTCTGTGTTTCTCACTGTGTGGGAGGTGCTTTGACTAGGGGAAGACATTAATCCATGTTCCTGCTTTACAGGAACACAGGAACAAAACAATCTATTCTGACAGAATGGCAATCTGCCTTGTTTACATCTGCCTGTGTAACAAATGATCGGCGGGTGGCAGCGGATATCGTTGGGCTCCCGCTGTGTGTTATGACAGCGGGAACAGGTTGCTTGCGGCGCGCGCGCCCCAGACCCGAAAGTGTCAGATCACGTACTAGGTATGTGATCTGGCACAGAGCGGCCACCCTGCCGCAGTATATGTACGGCGAGCGGTTCGCAAGTGGTTAATTCAGATGACGCCACATGATGCAATAGTAGTTGGGACAAATGGGGAACTGAATTCAATTTAAAAATGAATTAGATAATTCGGATTCGGATAACAAATGGATCCAAATTTCGTTCTATTCTTTTAATCGGATGCACTTGACTCCAGTCGATATTGTCCAATCAGCTCCTGCCATCCCTCTTTGTGGCTTGCACTAGTGTTCGAAAATATCAAATCCTATCAAATATATAGCAATCTTCCGGAAAAAAATGCAAAATTTTTCGAATCCACCCCGGACCAACAAATATACGAAATGAATGCCGAAGATATAAGAAAAATCCGACAACGAATCGGGTCAATGTCACGATCATGATGAAATTAAATTCTTCAAAGAACGGATGCATTTGAAACGAAACAAAAATTTCCGGTGTGCACTTATCTATCCTAAAGTTAGCAAAGCAAGAAAAGACAAACTTAGCAAACACTAAAGCCCCATACACACTATCAGTTTTCTTGCAGGTTTTTCTCTTCAGGTTTACCAAAACCATCTAATATGAGGTCAAACCTTAAGAGTTTCAATTCGTATGCAATCAGGCAGGCCCTTGCACTACATGGTTTTGGTAAACCTGAAGAGAAAAACCTGCAAGAAAACTGATAGTGTGTATGGGGCTTGAGTAAAATTTAAAAGCCTAAAGTATATGTAAATGCTATACAGTAAAGCCTTGGTTTGAGAGCGTTTTGCAAGACAAGCAATTTTTTTAAATAAATTTTTACTTGATATACAAGCGATGTCTTGATATAAGTGTAGCGGGGTCCCCATATTTGGGGGTCGCTATATTCGAAATTTAGGGGGTAGCCTGAGCATTAGTTTGGCTCAGGCTGTTTGTTTTCTTTAGGATTGGACTCTGCTCTGCCGCGATGTTGTCTGGTCGTACAGTTCCCTTTGACCTGCAGGTGGCGATGTTGCCCAGGTCCCAGGTTGAACCACAGGAGACATTGCAGCGTGATTGGGTGTCCTCTCTCGGTGGCTGTACAGTGGGCGTGGTCTACCTGCTGTGCATGCTGGTAGAGGGTACTTAAGGGGCAGACGCCATTGGTGCGGGGTCTTCTTCTTCATTTTTGGCACGTACCCCACCTTCAGTGGCCCTAATGGCCAGGGGTGCGTGTGAATGTGCTGGGTCCCGGGCACCTTTAGCCCGAGGCCCCTTCATTCCAGGTAAGCCCAGTACCTTTAACTGAGGCCTAAAACCAAGCAGCGGAACCCCAGGGTGCCCGTGGGAGGGTGACCCGCTCTGAAGGAGAGACAACCAGGGGCGGACCTTTCTAAGGGGATCGGTGAAGGATGTTGACGTCTCGGGAGAGGCCTGGTTACCTGTCAGAGGGAAGGATTCTGTGATACACCTTGAGCTCTTGTAACGTTCCCCATTGGCACCTATGGTCTCTAGTTACAAGTGTTGAAAAGCCAGGGACTTAGGAGCTAAAAGGTTCTGTGGCAGAGGATCTTCCTAACAAGTCCCTAGGAGAAACCAAGCTAAAGTAATTGTTCGTGCTTCACTCCGGCTGCTAGGACCGTGAGAGGGAACTATCCGGGTGAGCAAAACCCACTCAGGCTTAAGTGGCGACAAGGGTAAATAAGTTCCGAATGCCTGAACCTGCCTCCCTATCCAACTCTATCTCTATCTTTAACTTTTCCTACTAATACTATCAAAGAGAAAATAAACTCATCTGTTGGAGTTTAACACTGCCTGGACATTGGCCTTCTTTAAGAGAAAGAATAGACTTTTCTCTACATTTAGGGACAAGAACCAACGGAACGAAGTAACTCGCTGCAGGACCCAAAAACTATTAACACCGCTCACCCTCTACAACATGGAGGATACTGGGCATGTGGCATGGTGTGTCCTATCCTGCAAGTGAAGGTAAGCAGGACAGGGATCTGTGTGCTACATAAGAGTAGCGTCATGTCACAACTGAGCATAAAAGAGAAGAGAGGCACCTCTAAGTGAAGCAATATGGTTACATTTAATGAAGGTACAACATTTAGAAACTCACATGGTTGATGATTAAAACAGACACATCTAAGTATGCAGGCATCCGGGGTAATGCTGTCCACATAGACCGTCCCCCACACCGCCATTGATGTTGTCCCTTCCACGAGTGGTTCAAGTCTCACTTTCAGATCGCTCTACTGCAGGGCAGGGATGAGCCGAACACCCCCCCTGTTCGGTTCGCACCAGAACCTGCGAACAGACAAAATGTTCGTGTAAACTTTAGAACCCTATTAAATACAATGGACTCGAACGTTCAAAATCTAAAGTGCTAATTATAAAGGCTAATATGCAAGTTATTGTCCTAAAAAGTGTTTGGGGACCCGGGTCCTGCCCCAGGGGACATGTATCAATGCAAAAAGACGTTTTAAAAACGGCCGTTTTTTCGGGAGCAGTGATTTTAATAATGCTTAAAATGAAAAAATAAAAGTATATAGACCCGCCCCTTCTAAAGTTCCCCATCAGGTCCGCTCAGCGGAACATGAGAAGGGGCGGGTCTATACATGTATTACCAAAGTGAGAGCAGTTCCCCATCAGGTCCGCCCCCTCGGTATGTCGGACCCGCCTACGTCATTGGCTTGAGCGGGGAACTTCCTTCACTGTGTAATTTAAATTTTCATAGTGAAGGAAGTTCCCCGCTCAAGCCAATGACGTAGGCGGGTCTGACATACCGAGGGGGCGGACCTGATGGGGAACTGCTCTCACTTTGGTTATACATGTATAGACCCGCCCCTTCTCATGTTCCGCATCTGGTCCGCTGAGCCGACCTGATGGGGAACTTTAGAAGGGGCGGGTCTATACATTTAAAATACTGAGAGGGAGTTCCCCATCAGGTCCGCTCAAGCACAACCAATGAAGGACAGCGCTGGACATCGGGATCGCCGCGGGACACTGGATTTCACCGCTGGAATGTTTTTTTTTTTGTTTTTTTTTTAAATAAAGGACTTTTTCAAAGGTGTTTGTGTGTTTTTTTTAAACATTTTTTTACGCTTTCTTCGTGAAATGGTAGGGGTACAATGTACCCCTTACCAATTCACATAGGGGGGGGCCGGGATCTGGGGGTCCCCTTTGTTAAAGGGGTCTTCCAGATTCCGATAAGCCCCCCGCCCGCAGACCCCCACAACCACCGGGCAAGGGTTGTGGGGATGAGGCCCTTGTCCCCATCAACATGGGGACATCCTCCCCATGTTGAGGGCATGTGGCTTGGTACGGTTCAGGAGGGAGGGGGGGCCGCTCTCTCGTCCCCCCCTTTTCCCCTGCGGCCGGTCAGGTTGCGTGCTCGGATAAGGGGTCTGGTATGGATTTTTAGGGGGACTCCACGCCATTTTTTTTTTTAAATTTGGGGTGGAGTTCCCCTTAAAATCCATGCCAGATCTGAAGGGCCTGGAATGGATATTTGGGGGAACCCCACGTCAATTTTTTTTTAATTTGCGGCGGGGTTCCCCTTAATATCCATTCCAGACCTGAAGGGCCTGGTAATTGAATTCTGGGGAACCCCCACCCTTTTTTTTTTTTTTTATCAATGACTTTTGTATGTATTGCCGGGAGCCGACAATTCATTAATAGCCGCGAGTCAGTTTTAAATGCATTTTTTTCTTTCAAAAATGAAATTTTTTGCAGGGACAGTTCTAAGCACGGGAAACATGCACCACTTTATATGCATATCATACACACCCCCCAGGTACTAAATTTAAAGGAATATTTCACTTTTATTTTTTCATTTTAAGCATTATTAAAATCACTGCTCCCGAAAAACGGCCGTTTTTAAAACTTCTTTTTGCATTGATACATGTCCCCTGGGGCAGGACTCCGGTCCCCAAACACTTTTTAGGACAATAACTTGCATATAAGCCTTTATAATTAGCACTTTAGATTTCTCCCATAGATTTTTCGAATTTGCCGCGAACACCCCAATTTGTTCGCTGTTCGGCGAACGGGCGAACAGGCAATGTTCGAGTCGAACATGAGTTCGACTCGAACTCGAAGCTCATCCCTACTGCAGGGTAGTTTTCCCGGTCACGATTGCAGACTGACAGTGGTGAGAGCCGGCGGTGAGGAGGACGGTCTATGTGGATTGCTTTACCCCAGATGCCTGCATACTTAGATGTGCCTCTTTTTAATTATCAACCATGTGAGTTGCTAAATGTTGTACCTTCATTAAATGTAACCATATTGCTACACTTAGAGGCGCCTCTCTTCTCTTTTATACTCTGTAGCTCCTGCTAGATTTTGCTTCTAATCCCCTTGGGATGGCTTCCATTTGTGGATGGACATTTTATGGGTACACAACCTGGTCACATTGCTAAAATCTTTTTATATGGACTAAAAACTGAAGGACTTCTGAATAAATGGTTGTGGAACCAATCATTTGAGTTTCCATTATTTCCTTTGGGAATTTTCTGCTTTGATATACAAGTGCTTTGGATTACAAGCATGCTTCCGAAACAAATTATGCTCGCAATCCAAGGTTTTTCTGTATTTATTTTGGTATAATGCCTCATTGTATAAAGTTTTGTTAAAAAAAAAAATGTGAATTTGTTCCAAAGTTTCCTTATTGGAATTCCTGCCAAGAGCAGAACTTCTTGTTGCAGGCTAGAAACGTTAAGCCCCTGCCTCTTAATTATCAGCAGGGCTATCACCCTATAAAAAATCAAATGTAAAGGTGTTGGTGCTAAAAACATACAAAATGAATGTGAACAATATTAAGAAAAAGCATATGGTGATTGAAAAGGCAAATAAAAATATAAAGTCCAAAGTGACAATCCCAACACCATAAATAAATGAAATCTTCTGGTTTGATGTTCCTTCAAATAAAAGCTTCACCACGAGTGCTAATGAGGTAGATGGCAACTCACCAAAGGTGTCTGACCACTTTTTACAGTAGGTCAAAATGCACTTAGGTTGAATGGACCAGAAGAATCCTAGGTATGCATCTATCTACTGAGTGACCCCCTCCAGATGGTGTCTGAGGATACGGGAACAGATTCCACCAAGGACACACAAAAATGTGTGTCCTTGGTGGAGTCTAAAACTTACTACACCAAAATCCCCTATGGTGTAGTAAGTTTTAATAATTTTTTAAATGGTAACAAAAGATTTTGGACTCACATGTAACTGTGCTATGCCCAGCACTAAGGTGTCTACAGCATGTGCGGGTTGATATATCAGAATTGCGGCGGCGTGCGATCCACGCCTCATTCTGTATTTACAATGAGGATGTCACATACGTTTCACCGTAATGTAAGGTGACCAGATTTTTCAAATGAAATCCGGGGACATATTATTTTTTTTTACTAGTAATGGCGTCAATTAGCGACTCTCTGCCCGTCGCCGCCCGCCTCACAGCCTGTCAAGTCTCACTCTCCTGGCCCTGGCTACTACTGGGTGGGGAGCGGAGGAAAATCACTCTGCCAGGGAAGGCAAGGAGATAAGCAGGCAGGTGGCTGGCCGGGACTTGAGCCAAGACAGAAGAACATGCGAGAGGAGCAATAAATGAAGATATATTCCATCCGCTCCGACCAGCACATGATCATCAGAAAGGGGCACAGATAATGGAAAGAAATACACCCCCCTAAGCTAGTAGGAGCGGGGTGTGTAATTCAGATTTTTAATTTTTTTATTCTGCACTGACTGTTTTTGAAATTGCCCCAGCCCCTGTTCAAATCCAATCCGGGGACAAAACCGGGGACAGACTTGGTCTGGGAACAGTGTCCTCAATCCGGGGACTGTCCCCTGAAACCGGGGATGTCTGGTCACCCTACCGTAATGGCGTCATCAGGAAGTCTGCTATGGTGTGCTCCTTCAAATGGTTGTTGAGCTGCATATCTGGCCTGTGTATGTCTTATGCTTTGATGAACAGAGGACAGGCAGATGAATGAAAGGTCTTCATTCAGATTACGTCTCATTCATGGAAGCTATAGCACAGCTTCTATGAATGAAGGAGGAGGGCGGAATAGGCAGACATAGATGGCACACTTGATGAGTGCGTATGACAGGTGCTTCAACTTTAACTGTTAACTCTGGGAACCCCCTACCCTCGTGCCAGAAGATTACCACTGCAGAGGTAGGGGGATCAGAGGACTGAAGATTTCAGCTAAAACCTAATTCACCAGCACAAGGGCACCAGTCCTATTGACTGTAAGTAATGTTCCTTGTGCTGTTTTAATTTTTTTTACTAAACTGAAGCTATACATGGATCGAAAATCAGCTCGTCCCTGCTGAACTGGCTGAATTTTAATCCATGTATGGCTGCTCAATAAGCGATGCAGGCTATAGTCTGAAACGCTGATCAGCGTATTTTGGTGACAGGGAAGTCTCCCCGCTATCAGAATACAACAGTACAGCAGGAAGTATTCCCCCATTCACATCGAGTATGTGGATGTGGAAGTCGAGTCAGTTTTTATGGCCTTAGACAGGCCATAGATTATGCAATTTTCTTTCATTCCAACACAGGTGAAAGTGAAGAAATTAGCTTGATTCCCCCATCAACACAGTCAGTGTTGATGGGGGAATCCCTCCCACAGTGCTATTGTGTTCTGCCAGCAAAACACAATGATAAGCGTTGCTGGCTACAGCCAGCGGCACTTATCGTTCAGGAAAAACCCAACAGGCCGGTTGTACACTAGTTGATCGATAGACAGACTTGTATACAACCAGGGTGCCCATACATGGTTTGGAATTCATCCAGTCTCTGCTGAAACCGCGGAATTTCGATCCATGTATGGCCACCTTTAGTCTTTAACTGCTTGCCGACCACCCAGTTATACTGCGGCAAGGTGGCTCGGATGCAGGAATCGCCGTGGGTGTCCACTAGCCTGTGTGGGAGCACACACGCTGCGTGAGGCACGCACCGATTGCGGGGGAGACAATCAGTGGACTCAATGTTTGCCGGCCGTCTATGATCGTTCCCCACAGAGACAGAACAGGGATCTGCCGAAGTAAGGCAGATCTCCTTTCTGACGGCATTACACTGAGATCCTGTCTTTCTGCTATGCAGGAAGACTGATCTGTGTGTTGTCCCAGGCAGCCCATCCCCCATACAGTTAGTAAACACACCTAGGGAACACAATTAACCCCTTGATCGCCCCTGATGTTAACCCCTTCCCTGCCAGTGTCATTAGTACAATAACAGTGCATATTTTTTGCACTGATTACTGTAATAATGTCACTGGTTCCCAAAAAAGTGTAAAAAAATGTCAGTTAGGTGTCCGATCTGTCCGCCGCAATGTCGCAGTCCCGCAAATACTGTATTTATTGGCGTATAACACTCACTTTTTTATCCTGAAAATAGAGGGTAAAAAAGTTTTTTTCCTGAAACTTCCCTCTTAAAGTTAGGGTGCGTGTTATACGCCTGTGCGTGTTATACGCCGATAAATATGGTAATCACTGATCGCCGCCATTACTAGTGTAGCGGCCTCACTCTCTCTCCATCTTTAGCGGTTACACACCAACTCATGTCTAGGGGTTCCTGGGTTGTGAGAGTGAGATGCGCCACGGCCCATGTCCTCCCCATTGTAGTGGGGAGGTGAAGGCCACTTACTGATGTTTCCTCGGGCTGGTGTGTTCTATGAATGCAGTCTGTAATTGCAAGCTCACCAGCCTCCCCTTTGCTTCCAGTAACTGGAGTTCACACACCGGAGAAAGGTCCAACACTTGTTTATTTGACACTCCAATACGCAAAGCACAATAAACAGTTCTTTTGCAGCAAACTGGTTGGGACCTATAACCTTGCCAACGGTGGGGCGATCAGATCGAGGCACTTCCTAAAGTTTAAGTTCTATGCCACTGTACTATGACCAGCGGCGCCTAAGCCAATCCGGCTGTTACAGAACAGGAAAGATGGGGTCTCTTCCAGCAACCCCTATGAACAGCAATGGAGCCCTCTTCGATACGCTGTGGCCCCTATCAGGGGGATGTGTCCTCCCAAGAGAGTTCCCAGAGGCCCACTGTCACCGGGTTGGTGCTGCTCCGGGTCTCCAGTGGGTAACCTCTCTGGCCTCCTCACCTCAGATACGAGTCCCTCCGCTCAGGGACCCTCGGACAGTCCACCCTAGCGGGACCCAGTCGAAGGTACTGGGCCCCAGGCCTCCTCGATAGTACCTCACCCCAGGCTAAAGGTGCCTGGGATGGACGCCAACATGACTCCGGACCAGGCCATGGGCACCTGGACCAGACTCCTGGATCTCCAGCACCCAGGCCTGGGGGGCCTGGGTGCGGACCGCAACCCTCCTCCTCCGAGGACCTCCTTCTCCGCAAGACCTCGTGGTAAGGGCGTCTCCCCCTTTTATCTCCTCCCATCAACGGCCCGGCGGGTTCCCCGCCCCAGCCATACCATCTCCGAGAAGGGACAAAACAGGGAGCACTGCAGGAGATGATTCTACCTGAAGCCTGTGGGTACCCCGCCACCCACAGGCAAAGGAGAATACTACATCCTCCAATCCTCCACGAAACAAAAAGGGGTCTGAACCCTAACACAATTATACACCTGGGTCACACTATTCCCCAGGTGTATCCCATCAATTTGAGGACCCCGCTACACAAGTAAAAAATAAATAAAATAATAGAAGTCCATAAATCTATCCCATATTTTGTAGATGCAATAACTTTTGCGCAAAACATTCAATATACACTTATTGTTTTATTTTTTACCAAAAATATGTAGCAGAAAACATATTTGCCTAAATTGATGAAGAAATTCGATTTTTTTTTTTTATTATTGGGTATGTTTTATAGCAGAAAATAAAAAATATAGTTGTTTTTTCAAAATTTACGTTTTTTTTTGTTTATAGCGCAAAAAATAAAAACTGCAGATGGGATCACATACCAAAAAAAGAAAGCTCTATTTGCGGGGAAAAAAGGACATCAATTATATTTGGGTACAGCATCGTATGACCGCGCAATTGTCAGTTAAAGTAACGCAGTGTCGTATCGCAAAAAAATGGCCTGGTCATTAAGGGGGCAAATCCTTTCCGGTCCTTAAGTGGTTAAAGCGGAGTTCTGGCTGTTTTTCTTTTTTTTTTATAACCCCCGTGACAGTCACCATTTGTAGATTACAAATCAACTTGTGTTTTCTATTGTACTCTTTCTGTTCTTTGTGCAGCTTTCAGTACTTACTATAAACCCCAGATTCAGCACGCAGCCATCCTGACTGTGGGCATCTGAAGCCCCCCTGGGACTCTCTTCCAGGATTAGGTGCAGCTGGCTACCCAGCATGCGCCTCCCGATCTTGCGCAGGTGCAGTGGGAACGATACGCGGCCCACTGTGTGTCTACCAGGTTGCCATAGCGATGGCACCTCAGATTTGCGAGGCTGCTCCTGTTGTTCCTGCCGCCACCGCCAGTCGTTACCGATACCTTTGCTACCACTCGGTACCAATACAAACCAAAGACCGAATTCCCAAATTAAAAATGGTGTCTATCTCTGACTAGCATTGTGTCATTAGCTATGAGTAAGCATCTATCTTTGATGTGAAACGCGTCAGCTATCCACCCCTGCATGTCAGTTTTCTGTTTTTGCTTGTTTTTGGACTTTTGAACCCATGTATTAACTTTGGATTTTAATTTTGGAATTTTGGAAAATAAATCGTTTATACAGAGTGCGGCAGTCCAGGGCTCTTTCCTTTCCTAGCATTGTGTCATTACCGGTTGTGAAATAAGGCGATGCTTAACTCCTGGGATTGCTGACAGATATCCCAGGAGCCAACGGAAAAGTGGATACAACGTACCTCGCTGTGGCGAGGTTGGATGGAAGTGTAGCATTTAGAATACAAAAAAGGTATATAATGAAAAAAGAAGTTTCTGATAATGAATGGGGGTGCGGTCATCTATAATTGCAGCCATTGTTGTCATTTAGGCTGGAACTCCGCTTTAAGGCTTCATGTAAACCAAACCAGTAATCTAGTGAATTACAGGTGATATCTCCATGTCAGTTAAATGTTAGACCTAGTACCTTTATCTGGTTAGTGATTACTTTTACCCAGCTCAGCAGAAAGTGGAGAAGATCTCAGCTAGTTGTACAGCAGAAATGACAAACATCCTGTCTACAGCGAAGAGCTGTGCTCAGCACATTGGCACGTCTCTTCTGATAACAGCTCGGACATGTAATGCCCAGGAGCAGTGGTCCTTCCACAATTACCATCTCTCCTTTAACCTTGGTTCCTTAAAAAAATTCTATTTAACCCCCATTAATTTGTTTAGCAGGCTATTAATCATTCCTGTGACTCAACAAGAACATTTGTCTTTTTGACAGATTTTGAAGCCATTTAGAGCAGGATCCTCTAGGACGGGACAGAAACACGAAAAGGAATGCGTTTGTGAAGACGGAGGGAGAATCGCCCTGGGGCCCTGACAATACACTGACCTCTATGTCTCCTTCCACGCATCATGCAACCAAGTTCACTTTCATACCAACCCCTGGAACTGCATCTATTTTGTCTCATTGGTCTAAATTGCTGTTGTTTCGTGGATACGGTCCTGAGATCATAAACACAGAAAGACGATGGCCCTTTTGCCTCAGTATTCGTAAACCGATAAACCCAACACAAACCTCTGTGACCCCTTTCGTTTGATGTCGTGTCACCCACATGATGCTGCTGTTTGAAGCTGGCCAGGTGATGAGTTATCTGCAGATGTAAGTTATCTAAACCAAAATCACCTGGACACACAATTCTGGAGATGAGCATGAGGGTAGGATGTAACCACACCAGAGCAGAAAAAGCAGACATTTCCTTCCTAAGACTTTTCTAAAGGTATCCTGATGGACATTGTCAATTTTGATGTTATAATCAAGAGATCTTTAGTAAAGAAAGTTAAAGTTGGAAGATGCTGGCAAAAGACTGACTATTTGCATGCATACAGTTCATTCATTTGCAAAGGTTTTTGATAGATTGTAAAGAATGGACAGGTACCAAGCCTACGGTAAGAGCTTCAAGGGATGTGACATAGGCATAATGTTATTATGTTAACAGATCTTTGATGTTATGCTTAGGCCCCTTTCACACTGGCGCGTTTTTCAGGCGGTTTAGCGCTAACAATAGCGCTGTTATACCGCCTGAAAAAATCGTGCCCTGCAGTTTTCAGTGTGAAAGCCTGAGGGCTTTCACATTGGATACAATTGAGCGGCTTTTTTGGGGCGCATTGCGGGCGCTATTTTTAGCGCAATAGCGCCTGCAAAGCGCCTGCAAAGCGCCTCAGTGTGAAAGGGGCCTAATAACTAAATTCATCTACACCAAAGACCTGTTTCACAGACTCTAGGAACTATTAAATCATCCATGTGTGCCTCAGAATGTCCAAATCTAACAAATCACCAAGAAGCGGCCTTTCAATCCCCCACACAAAAATGTATACATAATACAAAAGGTGAACACATACACTATATTACCAAAAGTATTGAGACGCCTGCCTTTACATGAACTTCAATGGCATCTCAGTCATAGTCCGTAGGGTTCAATATTGTGTTGGCCCACACTTTGCATTTATAACAGCTTCAACTCTTCTGGGAAGGCTGTCCACAAGGTTTAGGAGTGTGTCTATGGGAATGTTTGACCATTTTTCCAGAAGCGCATTTGTGAGGTCAGGCATTGATGTTGGAACAAGAAGGCCTGACTCGCAATCTCCGCTCTAATTCCTCGCAAAGGTGTTCTATCGGGTTGAGGCGCATGCCAATCAAGTTCCTCCACCCCAAGCTGGCTGATTCATGTCTTTATGGACCTTGCTTTGTGCACTGGTGAGCAGTCAGGTTGGAACAGGAAGGGGCCATCCCCAAACTGTTCCCACAAAGTTGAGAGCATGAAATTGTCCAAAATGTCTCGGTATGCTGACGCCTTAAGAATTCCCTTCACTGGAACAAAGGGGCCGAGCCCAACTCCTGAAAAACAACCCCACACCATAATCCCCCCATCCACCAAATGATTTGGACCAGGGCACAAAGCAAGGTCCATAAAGACATGGATGAGCGAGTCCTGACCTCAACCTGATAGAAAACCTTTAGGATGAATTAGAGCGGAGACTGTGAGCCAGGCCTTCTCGTCCACAGCAGTGCCTGACCTCACAAGTGTGCATCTGGAAGAATGGTCAAACATTCCCATAGACACTCTCCTAAACCTTGTGGACAGCCTTCCTAGAAGAGTTGAATCTGTTATAGCTGCAAAGGGTGGGCCAACTCAATATTGAACCCTATGGACTAAGACTGGGATGCCCATAAAGTTCATGTGCGTGCAAAGGCAGGTGTCCCAATACTTTTTGTAATATAGTGTATCTAAAGACCATGGTAAGTATTAAAAAAAGCTTTGTTGTATCCTTCAATTCCAAAGCACAGCAATGATGTGAACATAAAAACTTTTCTACATGTAAATATGTCACATTGGTAAAACATATTACAATTCTTCTATAGAACATTGGGACAGTATTCATAATATCCTGACTTAGTAACATGTGAGGGTAAAGTGTATACTCCACATCAAGCAAAGGTAATAACAAGGCTTCCTCAGTGACTAGTCATTTGCTGTTCACCTGCCTTTTTTTGGGCATAGCTTCCAAAGTTTTGTTCATTTTAAGGGTAGAGAGACAAGTAAGTTAAAGCGGAGCTCCGCCGGAAAAAAATATATTTAAAGCCAGCAGCTACAGCTACAGCAGCTGCTGACTTTTAATATTTGTTCACTTACCTGTCCTGGAGTCCAGCGACGTCCGCAGCAGAGGACGAGCGACCGCTCGTCACTCTGCTGCTCCCTCCGCCATCCTCGCTGAGGGAACCAGGAAGTGAAGCCCTGCGGCTTCATGCCCGATTCCCTACGGCGCATGCGTGAGTCGCGCTGCGCCGTTCTGATTCGTCCTCCTGTGTTCTGGGAGCCGAGTGTCTCCCAGAACACTACGGGAAGTCTGGGGGAAGTGACGTCACTCCTGCAGATTCCCGGAGAGAGGACTCCCGGATGTGGGTGAAAATACCTGTCTTAGACAGGTATCTTCACCCCCCTCCCCCCTGAAAGGTGTCAATTGTGACACCGGAGGGGGGGAGGGTTCCGATTACCAAAAGTGAAAATTTAGGGTGGAGCTCCACTTTAAGTATATTTTATTCAGTATTAGCAGGTAAATTTGGGGTGAGAGTTAAGTTTTAAAGCAAAACTATAAAGGCTTATTCACACCGTTGCATATTATAGTGGTTGTAAACCTCTGAAATGCTTAGAAAACAATGTATATCCCTCTATGCATACTGGCCTCAATCCAAAGCACCTAGTGTGGTTCTTATCTGCTATCTATTCCCTCTGCTATCTGCATAAGTCACTGCTAACAGGTTATACCGATGCCACAGAATGGCAGAGGATGGCCGGATCCCCCTACAGTACACAGAGAGTGATTGACCGCCTCAGCTGTGCATGTTTCCCTTTGAGACTTTGTAGAGGGGCATGTGTTCGTTCCCACTCAGGTCTCAGATTACACTCAGCTCCCTGCTCTGTAGAATGTGATGCTAAATCCCTGCCCTCTGTCTGCTAGAGTTTAGAAATACTGTATAAAATGTGTGCTTTGGGTGGCTGCAGAGGCGAGAAGACTACAGACATAGGAGTGCGCACATGGTGTGCCGGCTGTGCTTGGGAACACCCTAATCATCCTGTGCAGTGACGATTCCCCCTGCAGTGCTGCCAGCTTCCCTCCTATCAGAAGCGGGTAAGGGGCTGGTAAATATTTCATTTAACAAGCCTTCCTTTTCTGAATGAACACAGTGAGTGATCTGTCCTGATCGCTCCTGTCTTCATTCTTTACTGACGCATAGTAAACTTTGTTTACTGCAGGCTGCAGAGAAAAGGACTGGGGAATCTCTGTTCTCAGTTTCTTTCTCTGTCTCAAAAATTAGACATCAGGGGTCTTTTTAAACCCTTAATATTTCACTAAAACCCCATAACGGGGCTCATAAAAAAATGGTAAAAAAATGAATAAATAATAATGTTGTAAAAATAGTAAAAACTACTGACACCGTCCACTGCCCTACTGACACCAATCTTTGCTCTACTGACACCATCTACTTCTCTGCTGATATACACGCATGTGTGTTTGTGCTCTGGAGTGCACACCCTAATGCAATAGGCTGCGCACACCAATGATAATGGAACTGAAATCGCAACTAGTAATTTTAGGTGTATAAAGATGGCCATACGCTTAACAATCTGATTGTACAAACATCCATGAAGACAGTGAAGTAAATGCAACCACTGATTGATTGCATTTCTTTAAAAAAAATGTGCAGCTGGGAATGGGTGGGTAAGTAGGAGGGTGGATGATGCAGGGTGTGTGCTAATGAGGTCAGCTGGTCAACTCCTTCCTGTGGTCATAGTCTGTCCAGGAAGTAAGGCAAAACTAATGGATACGTTTGGAAACATTGATCAGGACAAGTGAAGTAAGTGATTTAATGGAAAGCTTTCAATTTTTTGCAAAAAAAATGACATTAATGCTATATTGGAACATAGAGGAGCTGGAATTTATTTTTTAAAAAAAGTGAACAAAGGTGAACTTATCCTTTAAAGTTTATGTGCTTGTAAAGCCAGGTGTCCCAATACTTTTGACAATATAGTGCATGTGTAATTTACTGCATAAATTGATGGTGCTGTATAAGTACCTGTAATAATTAAATAAAGGCTGATTATTTTATTTTTTAATAGGCTACTTAATCTTAGCTTGTTATTTTTGGATGGACTGCTTTAATTTTTCATGATTTATTTTTTTTGGGTCGTGATTTCATCTTGACTTTCAATTTTTTTAAAAATACAGACACTTTTTATAACCTTTACAATTAATGCCAATCATAATCTAGCTGTATTAAAAGCAGCAAAAGCTAGTGAGTTCATTTTAGCGATAGGATGACAATATTTAATTTTTTTTCCAGTTTTTACATGCTCGTTTTTTGGCATATGTCTTCTCTTAGTCCCAAGTAGCTATGTTATATATTCTGCTAGTGTATCTGCTAATTAAGAACTTATTTTTTTCCCCCTTTATAGGAGTGAAAGAGTAGAGAATAATAATTACTTTAATCCTTCCATTTTGCTGGTCTCATGTTCTACAGACAGACATGCTACATCAAGGGTCTGTTTTGAAGAAAGTCTTCCATTTCCGTTTCCATTAGGGACAATAGTCAAAAAAGATTGAACAGACCGACTGTTGAAAAATGGATGTTTCATTAATCTTTCAGGATTTTAACTGTATTCAGTAACCGTTCTTAGCTGGTGTCTTGTCTGAACAGGCCAAGCCGGTATGGCTCTTCATAGTGCTGAATGTCATGATTGCCGTGTGTGTTGTGTGAACTGCAGACAGCTGCCTGGATGAGACATCACAGGTCCATGTTATATATATCTGCTATGACAAAAGAGCTAACGTACTTTATAAATATCTACAATACTGCAAGCACATGGAAAATAGGTAAAGGAATTATAAAAAAAATAATAATTTAAGGAAAAATTTAAAATTAAAATAGAATGTATGTATTAAAGGTATGAAAAATGCATAGGCTGCCATTGAAGACCCCTTTAGTTACCTGTGATACTAATCCTCTGGCTTCATTCTTTTCTGACTTACTGACCTGAAACTAATATGCTATTTAGGAGACCGCATGCCTGTTCTATTTCAATGACTTAAAAGCATAATTTTGAGATATATGGCAAGGACGAATTCCTACATATTTCTCTTAGCACATGCACTCCAGTGATGCCTCAATGGCACTTGGGTGGGTTTCATAGTTACATAGTAGGTGAGGTTGAAAAAAGACACAAGTCCATCAAGTCTAACCTATGTGTGTGATTATATGTCAGTATTACATTGTATATCCCTGTATGTTGTGGTCGTTCAGGTGCTTATCTAATCGTTTTTTGAAACTATCGATGCTCCCCGCTGAGACCACCGCCTGTGGAAGGGAATTCCACATACTTGTTGCTCTTAGAGTAAAGAACCCTCTACGTAGTTTAAGGTACAAACCTCTTTTCTTCTAATTTTAAATGAGTGGCCACGTGTCTTGTTAAACTCCCTTCCACAAAAAAGTTTAATCCCTATTGTGGAGTCACCTCTATGGTATTTGTAGATTGAAATCATATCCCCTCAAGCGTCTCTTCTCCAGAGAGAATAAGTTCAGTGCTCGCAACCTTTCCTCATAACTAATGTCCTCCAGACCCTTTATTAGCTTTGTTGCCCTTCTTTGTACTCTTTCCATTTCCAGTACATCCTTCCTGAGGACTGGTGCCCAGAACTGGACAGCATACTCTAGGTGCGGCCAGACCAGAGTCTTGTAGAGCAGGAGAATTATCGCTTTATCTCTGGAGTTGATCCCCATTTTAATGCATGCCAATATTCTGTTTGCTTTGTTAGAAGCAGCTTGGCATTGCAAGCAAATGCTGAGCCTATCATCTACTAGGACCCCCAGGTCCTTTTCCATGCTAGATTCCTCCAGAAGTTCACCCCCTAGTGAGTAGATTGCATTTATATTTTGCCACCCAAATGCATTATTTTAAATTTTTCATACATTAACCCTCATTTGCCATGTAGTTGCCCACCCCATAACATTTATTCAGATCTTCTTGCAAGGTTTCCACATCCTGTGGAGAAGTTATTGCCCTGCTTAGCTTAGTATCGCCTGCAAATACAGAGATTGCACTGTTTACCCCATCCTCCAGGTCGTTTATGAACAGATTAAACAGGATTGGTCCCAGCACAGAACCCTGGGGGACCCCACTACCCACCCCTGACTATTACGAGTACTCCCCATTTATCACCACCCTCTGATGGTGACAACAGGGGACCATGAATGTCGTTGGAAAATAGTTCAACATTTTATTTGCTTTGGAATCACATAAATAAACCCTGATGTACGAGCATTTACATTTTCAAATTGTATTTCAGAGATTAAAGAGGAACTGCAGCCTTTCCCCTCCCCCTCCATTTTTTTTGCTGCTTACCTTTTACATTCTTTGGCACAATAAGCATACTCACCTAGCCAGCAGGTCCAGCGTTGAGTCACTGGGATCCTCTTCTCTGCAGCGGCTGCACGGGTATGGTGCCGCCATGTTGTCAGATCAGCTGCTGGTTCTTTCGGATGCAGGTGCCGCTTGACCCACCCACTCCTCTTTGCTGAATGGGACTGCACATCATGCATCCCATGAGGCCCCGGGGGCACTGCGTCATTCGCCTCAGCAAATTCTGGAAACCGAGGGGGCGGGCTGAGCCTTTGATGGAGAGGAGGAGAGTGCCGAGGGAGGGTGACCTACGTTGGGTAATGTTTCTTGTTATTTGTACCTATATGGCAATTGATAATGATGTACAAACATACAGCTGTAGAATTTTCCATTCATCTTCTGATTGTATGCTTGAAGGATAAATAAAGAATTTTGCTTTGAACTTTCGATTTTGGAAAGAAAGACCTTTACCAAATGAAAACCACATACACAGTTAGAAATTGGTTTGTTTGACTTCCGACTTTTTGAATTTTCTTGTCCCTGTAGTCGAAAACGAACATTGATTTGACCCCACTAATGATTTGAAAATTGAGCAAACGTTCTTAAATTATTTTTTTTAAAATTCAATTCTATTAGTATATAGCCAGCTTTACATTTGAAAATAGGTTTAAAGGGTGCAGTAGGATCTACCAGTGATTTGACCCGAATTTTGCTCATCCTTGCTGTCAGCCAGCAGGAACGAGTCATTGGTTGTTAAAGCAGAACTAAACCCATCGATTTAGCAGTTTCAAAAAACAGTTATATTCCTGGCATGCAGGGGAATGCTAAAGTGACGTACACACGATCGGTTTTACCGATGAAAACAGTCCGATGGATTTTTTTCATCGAACAAACCGATCGTGTATGGGCCCCATCGGTCTTTCTTCCATCAGTGTCAAAAAATAGAACATGTTTTAAATTTTTCCGATGGATAAAAAAGCGATAGCAAATTCCGATCGTCTATGGGCAAGTCCATCGGTTAAAAAACCCACGCATGCTCAAAATCAAGTCGACGCATGCTCAGAAGCATTGAACTTAATTTTTCTCGGCTCATCGGAGTGTTTTATGTCACCGCGTTTGGAACGGTTGGTTTTTTGACTGATGGTGTGTAGGCATGACTGATGGAAGTCAGCTTCATCGGTTTTCCGATAGAAAAATCCATCGGTTTAAAAACCATAGGAAATCCGATCGTGTGTACAGGGCTTTACTGTCACATTTGCTTGTGCTCTCACCCAAACTGTGAAACTATCAAATAGCTGTTGTCATAACTGAACATCATGGCAGTTTCAGATCAAACAAGGAGCTGACACCCACCAGCATCCTACCAACCAGTGACACATCTCTGCTGTCAGTGGATTGATTCCCCGCTGACAGCAGAATGTAAACATAAGAGCTGACTTTAAAAAATTAAAACAAAAACATATATTTTTTATTTTTTTTAGAGTGGCGAGAGCACCCCCCGGATCAAGAGGGAGACTCGGTGCTGCCGCTGCTGGCCATCAGGTACCCGGCATCCTACACAAACATGCCAGAACACTGAGACAGCGGGAGGTGAGCAAAGGAGGGACTGCAGAAAGGGACAGTGCTATGTGGTCTGTCTCAGCCCTCCCCTCTGTCTCTCTGCCCCCTCTGTCTCTCAGTCCCCCCTCTCTGTCTCTCAGTCCCCCCTCTGTCTCTCAGTCCCTGTGTCTCTCAGTCCCCCCTCTTTCAGCCCCCTCCTCTGTCTCTCAGCCCCCCTCTGTCTCTCAGACCCTCCTCTGTCTCTCAGACCCCCTCTCTGTCTCTCAGACCCCCCCTCTGTCTCTCAGTCCCTGTGTCTCTCAGTCCCCCCCCTCTTTTAGCCCCCTCCTCTGTCTCTCAGACCCCCCTCTGTCTCTCAGTCCCCCCTCTGTCTCTCAGTCCCCCCTCTGTCTCTCAGATGCCCCCACTGTCTCTCAGCCCCCTCCTCTGTCTCTCAGCCCCCTCCTCTATCTCTCAGACCCCTCCTCTATCTCTCAGCTCTCCTCCTCTGTCTCTCAGCTCCCTCTGCCTCTCAGCCCCCCTCTGTCTCTCAGTTCTGCCTCTCAGCCCCCCTCTGTCTCTCAGACCCCCCTGTCTCTTAGACCCCCCTCTGTCTCTCAGACCCCCCTCTGTCTCTCAGTTCCCGTGTCTCTCAGCCCCCCCTCTTTTAGCCCCTCCTCTGTCTCTCAGCTCCCCTCTATCTCTCAGACCCTCCTCTGTCTCTCAGACCCCCCTCTGTCTCTCAGACCCCCCTCTGTCTCTCAGATGCCCCCACTGTCTCTCAGCCCCCTCCTCTGTCTCTCAGCCCCCTCCTCTATCTCTCAGCTCTCCTCTATCTCTCAGCTCTCCTCCTCTGCCTCTCAGCTCCCCCCTCTGTCTCTCAGCTTCCCATCTCTTTCTCTCAGCTCCTCTATCTCTCAGCTCTCCTCCTCTGTCTCTCAGCTCCCTCTGCCTCTCAGCCCCCCTCTGTCTCTCAGTTCTGCCTCTCAGCCCCCCTCTGTCTCTCAGACCCCCCTGTCTCTTAGACCCCCCTCTGTCTCTCAGACCCCCCTCTGTCTCTCAGTTCCCGTGTCTCTCAGCCCCCCCTCTGTCTCTCAGACCCCCCTCTGTCTCTCAGACCCCCCTCTGTCTCTCAGATGCCCCCACTGTCTCTCAGCCCCCTCCTCTGTCTCTCAGCCCCCTCCTCTATCTCTCAGCTCTCCTCTATCTCTCAGCTCTCCTCCTCTGCCTCTCAGCTCCCCCCTCTGTCTCTCAGCTTCCCATCTCTTTCTCTCAGCTCCCCCCTCTGTCTCTCAGCCCCCCTCTGTCTCTCAGCTCCTCCTGTCTCTCAGCCCCCTGTCTCTCAGCCCCCCCTCTGTCTCTCAGCTCCCTCCCTCTGTCTCTCAGCACCCCCTCTGTCTCTCGGTTTTACATCTTCAGAAAATCTTTATGACACCTGAGCAGTCTTTTCTATATCCTAGCAGGAAGAAGAAGTGATATTGTTAACCACTTGCCAACCAGCCGCCGTCATTATACTGCGGCAGGTCAGCAAGATCCCGCAAACTGTCGTAGCTGTACGTCGGTCCCTTTAAGCGGGATAGCAGGCGCGCGTGCGTGACGCGATGACCGCCAGCCACGAGCGATTGCGGGCACGAGAGGCAGAACAGGGATGTAAACACACAAATCCCTGTTCTGTTCTGTGAGGAGAGATAGATCGTGAGTTCCTAATAGCTAGGAACCACGATCTGTCATCTCTTCTAGTAAGTCCCATCCCCCCACAGTTAGAACACACAGTCAGGGAACACAATTAACTCCTTGATTGTCCCCTAGTGTTAACCCCTTCCCAGCCAGTGACATTTATACAGTAATCAGTGCATTTTTATAGCAAAAAAAAAATCACAGATCGCCACCATTACTAGTAAAGAAAAAAATAATAATAAAAATGCTATAAATCTATCCTATATTTTGTAGACGCTATAACTTTTGGGCAAACCAATCAATATACGCTTATTGCGATTTTTATTACCAAAAATATGTAGAAGAATACATATCGGCCAAAACAGAGAAAAAATTAGCCTTTTTTTAAAAAAAATGGGGATATTTATTATAGCAAAAAGTACAAAATATTGTTTTTTTTTCAAAATTGTCGCTCTTTTTTGGTTTATAGCGCAAAAAATAAAATCGCAGGGATGATCAAATACCACCAAAAGAAAGCTCTATTTGTGGGAAAAAAAAGGATGTCAATTTTGTTTGGGTGCAATGTCGCATGACTGCGCAATTGTCAGTTAAAGCGACGCAGTGCCGAATCGCAAAAAACGGCCCGGTCATTGAGCAGCCAATTCTTTTGGGACTGAAGTGGTTGAACATATGGGCACCAATCCTGTCTGCCAGAATAGTCGCAGGAAAAATAGCAGCAGGTCCTGGCTTGATATACAACAGGTAATGGTCACCGTATATGTAGGGAAATAGCAGAAGGTAACTGGTGTGATTGGAGGCTACTAGGGTGCCAACATCACAGAAATAGTCTGTGCAACAAAATTGTATCATAGGTGTATGGGACTTTCCTGGCACCAAATATAATAAAAAAACAGAACATATAGTTTATTACATCTATTACAAAACATAAAACCGTATATCAAAGCACACACTGTAGGCTTAGACCATGGGGGAACAAACCCCCATATATAACTCGTATAGGTTTAGGTATAAAAGTCTTGATGTGTAGGGTAAACCCCTAACAGGTCCGATTTGTCCCAGGTTCTCTTCCTTTCTGGGTCCCCAGGCAGCCAGGTACAACACTTGAACATTCTCTTTCACAATACCCAGGCTTTATTGCTAGTTTAACTTGGATGAGGTGCGGGTAAGCTTTAGGATAATCTAGAACAGGGCTCAAAATTTCAAATCCTGTGCTACTAGCCAGGCCTTGAGGGTTACTCGCCACCAGTTGCCCCAACCGATCCCTACCCTGCACCGCCCCTAATTTCCCCTCTAAACACGACCTCGTAAATTATCTCATGAAATGACACTTGAATGTTTTATGCAGAATTAAAGTTACAAAAATAAATATTAACAACAACTTTATCAGTGCAGCCTCACCTGTGCCCACCATTGCAGCCTCACCTGTGCCCGCCATTGCAGCCTCACCTCACCTGTGCCATTGCAGCCTCAGCTTACCTTTGCCCACCATTGCAGCCTCAGCTCACCTGTGCTCACCATTGCAGCCTCAGCTCACCTGTGCCCGCCATTGCAGCCTTACCTGTGCCCACCATTGCAGCCTCAGCTCACCTGTGCCCGCCATTGCAGCCTCAGCTCACCTGTGCCCCCTATTGCAGCCTCACCTCACCTGTGCCTGCCATTGCAGCCTCACCTGTGCCCGCCATTGCAGCCTCAGCTCACCTGTGCCTGCCATTGCAGACTCAGCTCACCTGTGCCCGCCATTGCAGCCTCAGCTCACTGTGCCCCCATTGCAGCCTCAGCTCACTCTCCCCCCATTGCAGCCTCGGCTCACTGTGATCCCATTGCAGCCTCAGCTCACTGTGCCCCCATTATAGCTTCAGCTCACTGTGCCCCCATTGCAGCTTCGGCTCACCTGTGCAAGAGGATCATCACACGGAAGCGAGCATGCAAGAGAAAAGCGGCGGGATTACAGAGCGGATAGCCCGCTGTTACAGCTGAGTTTACATTACAATCGTCTCCGCTCCGCTCGTGGTTACACACAGCCCCGCCGCCTGACCCTGCGCCTGTGATAGACAGAAGACGTCCCAGCATTGGACTGACATTCTGTCTATCACAGGCGCGGGGTCAGGAGGCGGGGCTGTGTGTAACCACGAGCGGAGTGGAGACAATTGTAATGTAAACTCAGCTGTAACATCGGGCTATCCGCTCTGTAATCCTGTGGCTTTTCTCTTGCTGCATGCTCTTTTCCCCTGGGGCGATCGATGGCAGAATGGCTCCCGATCAACCCCACATGCCTGCTGTATTCGCCCCCCCCTCCTCGCCCCCAGGCAGCCCAGCTCCTCGCCAGAAACAATTTTCCACTCGCAAAATGCGAGTAGGCGAGTGGAAAATTTGAGGGCTTATCTAGAATTTAGTGAACAGAGTACTTGGAGGACACTCTCTCTATTATGTCTTCTCCCTTCAGGGGCTTCCACCCTTTTGGCAAAGACAAGAAATACAAGTACTTCTGGGACTCCCAACAGGGCAAATCCCAACTTAGCAACACTAACACAGTCACACAAGAGGTTAAACAGCAGATAGTCACTAGGATCAAACTTCCAGGCCTCTACTCACTGTGTCCCTAGATACCTGGTTACCTCCTGTCCAAAACTGGCTAAACCCTGTACCGTGGATCCTCAGTGCACCCATTTGACATGGCTCTGAACTGCTTCCAGGAAAAAATAGCCCTCCAGCTCTTCCTGAGCTGGGACCTTGATGGACTCTTGGCATTAGGCCCCCCAGCTCCCACTGAGCTGGGACCTTGATGAGATCCCTATAGGCTTCAGCTAACCTACCCAGAAGGGTAGCAGCCATTCAGGCTGGTATCTCCTCCTCCATGACAAGAACCCTACTGCTCTAGACCTCAGACTAATTATGTCCTTCTCAGCCACCTGCTGAGGGATTGGCTGGGACCACATAATTACTCAGGTCCAGGGTCTGCCTCTTCCAGCCCACTACATTCTAGAACCTGCTAGCAGGCAGGGAGAAGTAGTTGAGCTTGCAGCCTGTGAGACTCAGACCAGCCAAAACTAATCATACATTGCTCCACTGATTACAGAGGAGCCAAAAAGACAAAATTTACCTCAACCTCGCAAACTATTCTAGGAGGATGCTACATGAGTATCACTCTTCATCAAGGGCATAAATACACAAACTCATAGGGAGGTTTGCAATTTTAAGCCTACAGATAAAGACTAAAAACAATAAGCCTGGCATTGTGGTGATGCGATTCCATGGTGAAAGGGTCCAAAAAAGGAAAAAGCGACAACTGGAAATGCAGAGGGCAGCTAATTGATCTTAACCGCAGGACAACATTGGTCCGACCAAGAGCATGGCCGGCTGCAGCACTATGGAGAAACATCTGTCTATTGCACGCTCTATGGACTCCACCTTAACCACTTAAGCCCCGGACCATTTGGTAGCTAAAGGACCAGAGGTGAATTCAGAATTTTGCACTGCGCTGCTTTAACTGTAAATTGTGCGGACATGCAATGTTGTACCCAAACGAAATTTGCGTCCTTTTCTTCCCACAAATAGAGCTTTCTTTTAATGGTATTTGATTGCCTCTGCGATTTTTATTTTTTGCGATATAAACGGAAAAAGACCGAAAATTTTGAAAAAAAATGATATTTTCTACTTTTTGTTATAAGAAAAATCGAATAAACTCAATTGTAGTCATACATTTAGGCCAAAATGTATTCAGCCACATGTTTTTAGTAAAAAACATGTCAATAAGCGTATATTTATTGGTTTGCGCAAAAGTTATAGAGTTTACAAACTAGGGTACATTTTCTGAAATTTACACAGCTTTAAATTTATGACTGCCTATCTCATTTCTTGAGGTGCTAAAATGACAGGGCAGTACAAAACCCCCCCAAATGACCCCATTTTGGAAAGTAGACACCCCAAGGAAATTGCTGAGAGGCATGTTGAGCCCATTGAATTTTTTATTTTTTTGTCCCAAGTGATTGAATAATGACAAAAAAAAAAAAAAATAAAATTACAAAAAGTTGTCACTAAATGATATATTGCTCACACATGCCATGGTTATATGTGGAATTTCACCCCAAAATACATTTTGCTGCTTCTCCTGAGTACGGGGATACCACATGTGTGGGACTTTTTGGGAGCCTAGCCGCGTACGGGACCCCGGAAACCAAGCACCGCCTTCAGGATTTCTAAGGGCGCAAATTTTTGATTTCACTCCTCACTACCTATCACAGTTTCGAAGGCCATAAAATGCCAAAATAGCACAAAACCCCCCCAAATGACCCCATTTTAGAAAGTAGACACCCCAAGGAAATTGCTGAGAGGCCTGTTGAGCCCATTGAATATATTTTTTTTGTCCCAAGTGATTGAATAATGACAAAAAAAAAAAAAATTACAAAAAGTTGTCACTAAATGATATATTGCTCACACATGCCATGGTTATATGTGGAATTACACCCCAAAATACATTTTTCTGCTTCTCCTGAGTACGGGGATACCACATGTGTGGGACTTTTTAGGAGCCTAGCCGCGTACGGGACCCCGAAACCCCAAGCACCGCCTTCAGGATTTCTAGGCACAAATTTTTGATTTCACTCCTCACTACCTATCACAGTTTCGAAGGCCATAAAATGCCAAAATCGCACAAAACCCCCCCAAATGACCCCATTTTGGAATATAGACACCCCAAGCTATTTGCTGAGAGGAATGGCGAGTATTTTACAGCTCTCATTTGTTTTTGAAAATGAAGAAAGAAAATATATATATATATTTTTTTTTTTTTCAATTTTCAAAACTTTGTGACAAAAAGCGAGATCTGCAAAATACTCACCATACCTCTCAGCAAATAGCTTGAGGTGTCTACTTTCCAAAATGGGGTCATTTGGGGGGGTTTTGTGCTATCTGGGCATTCCATGGCCTCCGAAACTGTGATAGGCAGTGAGAAGTGAAATCAAAAATGTACACCCTTAGAAAGCCTGAAGGCGGTGCTTGGTTTTTGGGGTCCCGTACGTGGCTAGGCTCCCAAAAAGTCTCACACATGTGGTATCCCCGTACTCAGGAGAAGCAGCAGAATGTATGGGGTGTAATTCCACATATGCCCATGACATGTTTGAGCAATATATCATTTAGTGACAACTTTGTGCAAAAAAAAAAAAAAAAATTGTCGTTTTTCCGCAACTTGTGTCAACATATAAAATATTCCATGGACTCGACATGCCTCTCAGTATATAGCTTGGGGTGTCTACTTTCCAAAATGGGGTCATTTGGGGGGGTTTTGAACTGTTCTGGCATTTTATACACAACATTAGGAAGCTTACATCCACTCTTCTAACCACTTGAAGACAAAGCCCTTTTTGACACTTTTTGTTTACATGAAAACATTTTTTTTTTTGCAAGAAAATTATGTTGAACCCCCAAACATTATATATATTTTTAAAGCAAAGGCCCTACAGATTAAAATGGTGGGTGTTGCATTTTTTTTTTCTACACAGTATTTGCGCAGCGATTTTTCAAACGCATTTTTTGGGTTAAAAAATACACTTTTTTTAATTTTAATGCACTAAAACACACTATATTGCCCAAATGTTTGATGAAATAAAAAAGATGATCTTAGGCCGAGTACATAGATACCAAACACGACATGCTTTAAAATTTCGCACAAACGCGCATTGGCGACAAACTACATACATTTTTAAAAGCCTTTACAGGTTACCCCAGTAGATTTACAGAGGAGGTCTACTGCTAAAATGATTGCCCTCGATCTGACCTTCGCGGTGATACCTCACATGTATGGTGCAATTGCTGTTTACATATGACGCCAGACCGACGCTTGCGTTCGCCATTGGGCAAGAGCAGGGCAGGACAGGGGTGCTTTTTTTTTTTTTTCTTTTTTTTTTTTAATTATTAATTTTTATTTTTTATTTTATTTTTAAATTGTTCCTTCCAAGTATTTTTTTTTTTTTATCATTTTTATTGTTATCTCAGGGAATGTAAATATCCCCTATGATAGCAATAGGTAGTGACAGGTACTCTTTTTTTGAAAAAACTGGGGTCTTCTAGACCCTAGATTTTTCCTCTGCCCTCAAAGCATCTGACCACACCAAGATCGGTGTGATAAAATGCTTTCCCAATTTCCCAATGGCGCTTTTTATATCCGGGGGGGGCATTCCCTCCCACTGCTTGTAAAAGCAGTCCAGAGGCTAATTAGCCGCTAGGATTGCTTTTACATGAAAGCCGGCCGCAGGCTGAAAAGAATGATACCAAGATGATACCTAAACCCGCAGGCATCATTCTGGTATAAACATTCAAAGTCCAGCAACATACCAGTACGTTGCTGGTCCTTGTTGGACATGTATTGTAATCTTTTTATTTCATGCAGCCAGTTGGCTGAACGAAAAAAAAGATTGATCGGTGGGTATGCCCACCATTAGAATACCGCCCTTCATCCACCCACTTCCAATGATGGGCATACACGCACCATTTATATATGCCGAAGCATGGGGGCATCCTCCCGCAAAAGTTATGCCGCGTACACATGGTCAGACTTTTCCACGGGCAAGCCTCCGTCGGAATTTCGACCGTATGTACGCGGCATTAGGAGCAAAATCACTCCTCCGCCCCTGCTGCCCCAATGCTTCGGCATATTTGCTTTTTTTTTTTAACTGTGGTGGTGAAATCACCTCCTACAGCACTGGAGTCGCAGGGATCAGGCCTGTCTCTGCGAATGCTGCAGTTATGTGTGTTTTTGTTTTGTAAGTGACAGTGATCGATCGATACTGCACTTGGGTGGCCTGGGCTGGACGGAGGGGCAAAACGCAGGTGCCAGCAGGTATCTGGGCTGATCCCGCTAACACTGCGTTTTTGGGAACCCTAAACTGCTGGGGACGCTAGTATAGATCTGATCAGATCAGATATTGATCTGTTCAGATACTATACCACTAAGGGAGGTGTATGCTTCACGCGTGGGTGTTAGCGTTACTGGCACTAACCTGACGCTGCCTGGGGTGTGACTCAGACCCTCTCTGACGCTAAAACCTAATTGATATCACCCGCCGGGCGATCAGGGGGTTAAACCTTTATTGGGTTATATACACGGCGGGTGCCCTGACACTATAAAAAGCAAACTAACTAACCAGCGTCACCCGTAACACTTATATGGTGATCACTGGTGAAAGGGTTAACTAGGGGCAATCAGGGGGTTAAAACCTTTATTAGATAATATATTGGGGTACCTGACGCTATAAAAACCTGCGGCGAACCTAAAAAAAATTACCAGCTACCGATCTGCATCACCGACACTAAGACAGCGTTTAGAAAAACGATCGCTTAGCGACAGTGGTGATGGGGGTGAAAGGGTTACCTGGGGGGCGATCAAGGGGGTTAAACCTTTATTAGATAATATATTGGGGTACCTGACGCTATAAAAACATGCGGCGAACCTAAAAAAAATTACTGGCTACGATCTGCATCACCGACACTAAGACAGCGTTTAGAAAAACGATCGCTTAGTGACAGTGGTGATAGGGGGTGAAAGGGTTACCTGGGGGGCGATCAAGGGGGTTAAACCTTTATTAGATAATATATTGGGGTACCTGACGCTATAAAAACATGCGGCGAACCTAAAAAAAATTACTGGCTACGATCTGCATCACCGACACTAAGACAGCGTTTAGAAAAATAATTGCTTAGTGACAGTGGTGATAGGGGGTGAAAGGGTTACCTGGGGGGCGATCAAGGGGGTTAAACCTTTATTAGATAATATATTGGGGTACCTGACTCTATAAAAACCTGCGGCGAACCTAAAAAAAATTACCGGCTACCGATCTGCATCACAGACACTAAGACAGCGTTTAGAAAAACGATCGCTTAGTGACAGTGGTGATAGGGGGTGAAAAGGTTACCTGGGGGGCGATCAAGGGGGTTAAACCTTTATTAGATAATATATTGGGGTACCTGACGCTATAAAAACCTGTGGCGAACCTAAAAAAAATTACTGGCTGCCGATCGGCATCACTGACGCTAAGACAGCGATCAGAAAAATGATCGCTAAGCGACAGTGGTGATAGGCGGTGAAAGGGTTATCTGGGGGGTGATCAGGGGGTTAACCCTTTATAAGGGGGGGTTAGGGGGCTACACTGGACCTAAGACTAAACTTTGGTGACACTTTTACAGTCACAAATGTCACTGATTGCAGTGATCACTAAATAAATGGTCACTGCAATCAGTGACACTGTGACTGGGGGCTGGGGGGGGTGATCTGGGGTGTCTGGGGGGGCCTGGGGGGGCGATTTATGTCCCTATGTGTCCTGGTGTCAGTGTAGTGTTGTGTGCACTGACCTGATGTCTTCTGTTGTACGGCGCTCGGTATATGTGAGCGCCGCACCAGAGATGACATCACTTCCTCCTGCTCCCTCTGTCTGACACAGACAGAGGGGGCATTTCCATTCGCCGGGAGCGATCGCGAGGGGGTGGCCAGAAACGAATGGCTGCCCCCTCATCCCGGAACGCTCCCGGACACTTAGCCACCGCTCACTGTATAGGAGGGGGTCCGATTGGACCCCCCAACTATACAAAGGCAATCACGTATGCTCTACGTGATTGTGCCTGTCGGTGCCATTCTGCCGACGTATATATACAGTGAGCGGTCGTTAAGTGGTTAATAGCATTGGTGCAGATGGATTAAAGTTTTCACATTTATGCTTTTTCAATGCCCTTTGGTATCTCCCTCTTTCTGTAGTAGGTCTTATATTCATTAAGTGTAGGAGGGTATAACAGAGAAATACTTATCTTTTTCCTCTTTTCCCAGCAGTCAGTGCTTTCCTCTGCTTTCACAGCATGGATGGACGCTGGATGTCCTCATGTATAGTTTCATGACTACGGGTCCTGCATTGTATGTGATGCCATTGGCAATGGGGCGGCCGCACGCCTGTGGGAGTGAGGATTTTTAACTCAGTTATAGCCTTCTAGATTTAAAGTAATACTAAAGGCTCGTTTTTTTGTTTTTTTATAATAAACATTTTATACTTACCTGCTCTGTGTAATGGTTTTGCACAGAGATACCCCCGATACTCCTCTTTATTTTCTTTTTTTTCCATCACTGCCTTTCTAGCTGGTTTGTTTTTGTGGAGTGGGTTTTATTTCCCACAAACAGGGCAGATCCCTGTACCTGTCTAGGAATTCACAGAGGAAATCAGGGTCCTTAAATATATTCATTTTCTCTGCAAGACAAAACACAAGGGAAATACTGATGTCAGTCTAAACTCTCATAATCTTATCCCAATATAGGCCTCAATCTAGAAGCAGTATAGGCCACTAATGCCCCAAGTAAAAATCTTACATTTGTTCTCACGATTGCCACTTCCTCCGCTCACAGATCGTACGTACTACGCAAGCGCGTTACGCTTTATATACACTGCGCATGCGTGAAACTCCACCTGCGTCGCCCGCCCCTGACGTTCTTTCTAGTATATTCCCTGCCCCTTCTCTTTGAGAGCGCAGTGGGAGACGACATGGCGGAGACAGAGTAGGTGCGTGATAATAATAGCTTTAACGAGGAGGAAAGCCCGGAGCCAGAAACGTCATGATCCAGGAGGGGATATAAGGCCTCAAATATGTCCTTTGTAGAGATGGCGGAGATGGTAGACATCTTGAAGAGGACTATGATGGGAAGCATGGACCGTACAAGAAAACCAATGTGAGAAAGGCCAAGATCATGTCTAAAGTTGTGAGAAGTCTGCACAGGAATTTTGGTGTATGACGATCCAAGGAGCAATTGAGGAATCGCTGGTCAGACCTGAAACTGAGGAAGCACTATCAGTACAGTAGGATCAAGAGAATGCTTTGAAAAAGTACGTATTTCTCCAGTGTTCCTATTATTATTATAACTTGCATGTTGCTCCATGTGCTTTTCTTTACTGTTGTACAGTTTAAAATGGCAACTTGCAGGCTAGTGGGCACAGTAATCGATCGTAGTAAACATCATTAGTTCGCCCACTAATAATACAATGTTTTTGGCAGATACAGGGTTAACTACATTTGGTCATGCCTATTTGTATTAAAAGAAGTTTAGTACATTGTTGTCTAGATGTGTTTGTAACTAGAATGAAATGCAAACTTGATTCAGTGTAAAGGAGAGGACACTCAGCAGCTGTTTACACATCTGGACTCAGGAGCACTAGTGTGGGACACCAGAACAACCTTTTTAGGGTGTCCCACAAAGGTGCTCCAGTGGACACTTGGGGTGTCTCCATGTGTGAAACTCATCCAAAAAAGGTAAGTATTCCAGCTTTGGTAGGGGAACAAATCATGTCTTCAGCTTGGAACTCTGCCAAAACAGACAATTGTACCCCACTTCCATGCAATGTTTGATATTCCTATTTCTGGCCTCAAATATCTGTGTGCTAAGTATACCTTTTGTTTCATTCACATAGGGGAGCAAAGACTCGGAGGACACCACTCAGAGGACACCAGGAACCCCATACCTCCTAAAGAACAGAGATGTGGAGGAAAGGAGAGGTGGACGAAGTGGGCGAAATTGTCACCACAACAGGTCAGTGTCTGTCACCACAACTTCAGGTAATAGATGTATGCCTGCATATTTATAATACATGGTGTGTTTCTTTATTTTAGGTGATGTGCTGCTTGTGGACCAACAATCTCCTAATTTCACCAGTGCAAATGCAAAAACTGAAAAACATGATTGATGTTTTAGGGAGAATCTGAATAACCCCAAAATTACACAATTTTTTTGTTGTTTGACACAATTTCCTAACATTTTTCGACATTTTAAAAGCCAAATTTTGAAGATGCACACAGTGTGGCTGATTTACGAAACGTTTGCGCCATGAGTATTGGCGCATCTGCGTGCGCAATGGCTGTTTTGGTATTTACAAAACATTAGCGCCGGTAGCGCAGCCCTATTTCCCATTTAGTATAGTGTTGTCGGCGGACGGGAGGAGGCGCTCAGTGCGCCACTATAGACCTGGCGCACGGCATGTTAAAATCTAAATATAAAGAAGCTGGAAGTGAGAATATAATGGGGGTGATGTGGGGTGATGTGAGGAAGTGTAGGGACACCTGCCCAAATAACTAATATGCCCAAAATAGAGTGAGAAAGTAACTTTTTCAAAACCAGCCCGCTGCGCCGGCAAGTACGATTCGAGCTGCGAGAGTTTTTTTTGTGCTCAGCGCGGGAATTTTCCTTGTTTTCTTGCGCCAAGACACTGCGCCGGGAATCTTAGTAAATGTCAAGTCACGTAACTCAATTTGCATAAGTTGAACAGGCGCAGCTCTGAACTTCCCATTGCGCCTGCAAAATGACATTTCTAAAGGAAAAAAAAAGGCATTTAAAAACACCCGCGGTTGTAATGAATTGTCGGCTCCTGGCAATATAGAGAAAAGTCATTGAAAGTCTTTGATAACACAAAAAAAAAGCGTGGGGGTCCCCCCAAATTCCATTACCAGGCCCTTCAGGTCTGGAATGGATATTAAGGGGAACCCCGCTGCAAATTTAAAAAAAAATGACGTGGGGTTCCCCCCAAATATCCATACCAGGCCCTTCAGATCTGGCATGGATTTTAAGGGGAACTCCACCCCAAATGTAAAAAAAAAATGGCGTGGAGTCCCCCCAAAAATCCACACCAGACCCTTTATCCGAGCATGCAACCTGGCCGGCCGCAGGAAAAGAGGGGGGGACGAGAGCAGCCCCCCTCCCTCCTGAACCGTACCAGGCCACATGCCCTCAACATGGGGAGGATGTCCCCATGTTGATGGGGACAAGGGCCTCATCCCCACAACCCTTGCCTGGTGGTTGTGGGGGTCTGCGGGCAGGGGGCTTATTGGAATCTGGAAGACCCCTTTAACAAAGGGGACCCCCAGATCCCGCCCCCCCCTGTGTGAAATGGTGATGGGGTACAAATGTACCCCTACCATTTCACAAAGAAAGTGTAAAAAATGAAAAAAATGACAAGAGCCGGTTTTTGACAATTCCTTTATTAACGTCTTCTCCTTTCTTCCATCTTCTTCCATCTTCTTCTTCCATCTTCTTCTTTTCTCCATTCGGGTTTCTTCCTCGATCTTCATCTTTATCTTCATCTTCCTTCTTCCTTCGGTGTTCTCGTCCGCATCTTGCTAAGGCATCTTCCCTTCTTCTTTCTTCTCCGGCCACTCCGTTTGAATTGGAGGTTCCCGCTGGGTGACACTTCAGTTCTCCTCTTGGTCCGCTGCCACCCGGTGGCTCCGCCCCCTCTGACACCACGGGGAAAGTCCCTGTGAAATCCATGTGCATCAGAGGGGGGCGGGGTCACCGGGTGTAAGCGGACCCAGAGGAGAACTGAAGAACTGAAGCGTCGCACAGCGGGAACCTCCAATTCAAACGGAGCGGCCGGAGAAAGAAGAAGGGAAGACGCCGGAGCAAGATGCGGACGAGAACACCGAAGGAAGAAGGAAGAAGGAAGATGAAGAGGAAGATGAAGATGGAGGAAGAAACCCGAATGGAGAAAAGAAGAAGATGGAAGAAGAAGATGGAAGAAGAAGAAGGAAGAAGAAGAAGAAGGAAGAAGAAGATGGAAGAAAAGAGAAGACATTAATAAAGGAATTGTCAAAAACCGGCTCTTGTCATTTTTTACACTTTCTTTGTGAAATGGTAGGGGTACATTTGTACCCCATTACCATTTCACATAGGGGGGGCTGGGATCTGGGGGTCCCCTTTGTTAAAGGGGTCTTCCAGATTCCGATAAGCCCCCTGCCCGCAGACCCCCACAACCACCGGGCAAGGGTTGTGGGGATGAGGCCCTTGTCCCCATCAACATGGGGACATCCTCCCCATGTTGAGGGCATGTGGCCTGGTACGGTTCAGGAGGGAGGGGGGGCCGCTCTCTCGTCCCCCCTCTTTTTCTGCGGCCGGCCAGGTTATGTGCTCGGATAAGGGTCTGGTGTGGATTTTTGGGGGTACTCCACGCCATTTTTTTTTAATTTTGGGTGGAGTTCCCCTTAAAATCCATTCCAGATCTGAAGGGCCTGGTATGGATATTTGGGGGAACCGCGCGCATTTTTTTTTTATTAATTTGCGGCGGGGTTCCCCTTAATATCCATTCCAGACCTGAAGGGCCTGGTAATGGAATTTGGGGGACCCCCACGCTTTTTTTTTGTGTTATCAAAGACTTTCAATGACTCTTATCTGTATTGACGGGAACCAGCAATTCATTACAGCCGCAAGGACTTTTAAATGACTATTAGTTTACTTTAGAAATGTCATTTTGCTCTCCAACTGTTATAAACATGGAAAACATGTGCTACTTTACAGGCATATTATAGACACCCCATGGGTATGATATTTATGGCCAGTTCACACCGGATGCAGTGCAGTGCGTATTTTTCATGCATGAAAAGCGCAAAGAAAGTTGATCACATCAATGCCAATGGCATAGTTCACACCACTGCAGTCCGTTCCAGTGTGTTTCAGAAAGCAAAAAAAAAATTGGTCATGCTGCATTTTTTAGGTACAAAACTATACTGGACCCCAGTAAAACACATCAAAAACGCAACGGAACGTACCAAAAACCCACTGGAATGCACCGGAACGCACCTAAATGCACCAAAGACGCACTGCAACACACTTGTCCTAAGTGAAAAGAGGGGGAAAAAACACTGGACTGCATCAAAAACGCATCAAAAATGCACTGGAATGTGTCAAAAACGCGCATGCAGAAAAGCACCTGGAACACATCCAGACTGCGTTTCTATAGTGTGAACTAGGGCCAGTTCACACCATAGAAACGCAATCCGGATGTGTTCCAGTTTTTGATGCAGTCCAGTGCTTTTTTTTCACCCCTCTTTTTTAATAACCAAAGAGAAGGACAAGTGTGTTCCAGTGCATTTTTGGTGCATTTAGGTGTGTTCCTGTGCGTTCCAGTGCGTTTATGATGCGTTTTGCTGCGTTCCAGTACAGTCCAGTACAGGTAAAATGCAGCATGTTCTACTTTTTTGGGGGAACTGGAACGCACTGGAACAAACACTGCCATTTAGAACCATATAACCAACTTTCCATGCATTTTGGATGCATAAAAAACGCAATGCACTGCATGTGGTGTGAAATGGCCCTTAAGCAATTTGGCATATTTAAAGGCACTTCTCCTTGTTTTGTTTTTGGTGTTTTCCAAATTGGTGACATTGATATATGTCCCTTAGGGTGGGACCTGGGCCCCCATTTTAAGGCCAATAACTAGAAGATAAGCCAGCCAAGTGGGGACTAGCAAAATTAACAAGTCAGTTCCCATAGACTGCAATGGTATTTGTTGGTGGGGTGGGGGGGGGTTTGATTGTCCCATCTCTAATTTTGTAGCATGCTGGATGATGTGCTTAATTTTGGACGGGGGGTGCTTATTTTTTGCTAGCTACATTGGTGTTGTTCTGCACATGCCCAGCCAGTTAGTTTTTTTTTGGGTGCTTTTTGTGCGTGAACAGCGCCTGGATATTTCTGGGCATGCTCACTCAGAGAGTGTTTTTATGGGTTAGTAATTGAAGGAAATCCTTAACAGGTGTAGCCACTTTGAATTTCAGTGTCTACATTGGGAGAACTTGCATTTTGGGTGTTTCATGGACTGTGCATGTGTTTTCAATTGCCTCATTAGCACACAAACATATGTTATATAAAGCTCACAGGGAGCATTCGTTCGCTTGCCCTGAAAAGAGGCAAGTGTGTGTGTGTGTGTGTGTGTGTGTGTGTGTGTGTGTGTGTGGTGGGGGAGGGGGGTAAAATGTACATGTTGGTGTCCTTATTGAGTTTGTAACACATGTATTTTATTTGTTATGTCTTTGCAAAACAGGTGATTGGTTAACTTTTGTGGATTGTATTTTTTTGTGTGGGGAAAATGTTCCCCTGAAATAATTTTGATGTTGTAAATGTGTGTTGTTTGTTCACTTTGATTTAATTGTCTGTGCTGCATTTTTTTTGGCCAAATATTTCTCAAGATGTTGAGTCTGTAACTGTTTCAAATTGACCCTGTTTTTTATTTTGCCTTCCCTTTTGTTTTGTTAACCAATAAAATTTGATGCAAAGTTTTGATGTTTGTTTTGTGTTTTCTTTGCAACAAATGTGACAGCTGATTGGCATGTCAAAACAAAACAGGTGTGATTTGTCTACCCTGGTGCCTTCATGCTAGCATGTGCATGGATTGTGTGCTGCCATGGAGCGTCACCAGGAAATGAAAAATACAGAGCGGTAAGTATTCAATTTTCCTTTTTTACTGCAGTGGTTCTCAGCCTCAGTCCTCAAGTACCCCCAACAGGACATGTTTTGTGAATTTATCTCATGGAGAATTGCTGTCCAAAAATCAAAACCATTGACTGTGATTTAAAGCACATGTGCAAGATGAAGGAAAACCTGCAAACATGGCCTGTTGGGGGTACTTGAGAAGCACTGATTTAGAGCACTGCACTTAAAAATAGCTCAAGGCAATACAATTCTAATTGTGGGCATTTTGAGGGAAACAAAGTAAGTGTTAGAACCCCTGCGTGTGTGTTTTTTTTTGTTTGTTTTTTAAGTTTGGGCTTTGTGTCTCCTTTTCTTAAAATTGGCTTCACTTCCTGTCACACAGCTAAACAGGAAGTGAAGGTAAAACCCTACCAATGTCTTTTCTCGGGGACACACAGATCAATCTAACTAGTGTCCCCATTAAGCAAATTGCACTCTAGCACTTTGTTGTGTACACCCCAAATCATTGTGTAGTTTGGGGTTTAGTAAAGACAAATCCACTCTGCAGTAAAAGTGTAGCTGCTGAAAATCTGAGGGAAAGTACTGGTGATTGGATGTTACAATCATGAAAAAAAGCAAAGATGGTGTTTTTTTTTGCTTGCATGTCCCCCTCAGATATACAGCAAGTGCACTTGTAGTGCAAAGTAGATTTGCCTTCAGTAAATAAACCCCAAAGTCCAAACTACCTAATAATTTGGGGTGTACTCGAGTGCAATGTGCATAATGGGAAAAGTATTTAGACTGACTTGTGTGCCCCAAGGAAAAAAACATTGGGAGGGATTTTCCCTCACTTCCTGTGTGGCTATGTGACAGGAAATGAATTATTTGAAAGGATAAAGTGGCCAAATTATTTAGTTTAACTTTTCAAAGACTCATTCCTAAGTTGAATTGTGATGCATGTCAATGGCCCATTTAGACCCTCTTTAATCACTTGAGATCAGCGCTATAACTGATCGACGGCCACAGCATGGTCCTCAATTGCCGGGAGTCCGTCAATAAACGTCCTCCCCTTTGCGCGCGCTGTGGTCACTGAGACTCGGGTGATGACAGATCCGAGTAAGGGGCCGATCCCTGCCCTTTACCATGTGATCATCTGTCAGCCAATGACAGCTGATCACGTGATGTAAACAAAAGCTGGGTAATGGTTTTTGTTTTCTCCTTGCGCTGACAGCGTGAGCATAAAAAAAAGGCAATCACCGGCTTATGTGCAAGGGACATGGGGCCCGAAGAGGCAATTCTGCGTCATCTGTGACAATTAGTAGCCCCTGCCAGTGCCACCTATCAATGCCCACCACTGGTGCCAATCAGTGGCACCTAGCAGTGCTGCCTATCAGTGCCCATCACTGCCAACTATCATTGCCACCTAGCAGTGCCACTTCTCAATGCCCACCAGTACTAACTAGCAATGCCACCTCCCAGTGCCCACCCTTGCCACCTTATCGGTGCCCATCAGTGCAGTCTTATCAGTGTACATCAATGAAGAAGAAAAATTACCTTTTTTAAAAATATTAACCAGTTTCCTACCGCCCACCGTCAAATGACATCCTTGGCTTTGTGCGGTGACATCTGAATGATGCCTGCAGTTGCAGGCATCATTCAGATATCATTCTTTTCGATTCTGTGCACAATAAAAACGATCATAGTGGCAGTTCCGCCGCTTAATCATTCCTATAGGCGGCGGGAGGGGACGTCCCCCCCCCTCTTGCCGCCATCTGGTGCTTCTCCGGGCTCTCCCGTGCCATCTTGGGCTCGGAAAACGATTTGGAGATGACTGGTGACCATCTGGTCTATGACCGTCGGAGGCCCGGGTGCGACGTTATGACATCACGCCGTGTTCCTGTATGTTAACCAAGCCGTGATCTCGGCTGTCAGCATGAGATTGGTGAATTTTTTTGACCAATATCATGCTTTCCAGCCTGGAGGAGAGATGTGGGGTCTTATTGACCCCGCATCTCTCCATAAAGAGGACCTGTCACACACATTCCTATTACAAGGGATGTTTACATTCCTTGTAATAGCAATAAAACTGATCCAAAAAACAAAAAAGTTAAAAAAAGAGTTGGAAATACAAAAAAGTAAAAAAATTAAATAAAATAAAAATAATAAGCAAAAATAAGAAAAAACACCCATGTCCCCGGTAGCTCGCGCTCAGAAGCGAACACACATGTAAGTCCCGCCCACATATGTAAACGCCGTTCAAACCACACATGTGAGGTATTGCTGCGTGCGTTAGAACGAGTGCAACAATTCTAGCACTAGACCTCCTCTGTAATGGCAAAATGGTAACGTGTAAAAAAATGTAAAGCATCACCTAGGGAGATTTTTAATTACTGAAGTTTGGTGTCATTCCATGAGTGTGCGCAATTTTAAAGCGTGACGTGTTAGGTATCTATTTACTCAGCATAACAACATCTTTCACATTATACCAAAAAATTGGCCTAACTTTACTGTTTTGTAATATTTTTACCAAAAAAAAGGCGTTTGAAAATTTATTGCGCAAATACCGAGCGAGATAAAAATTTGCAATGACCGCCATCTTATTCCCTAGGGTGTCTGCTCAAAAAACATATATAATGTTTGGTGTTTGGAAGTAATTTTATAGCCCTAAATTTATGATTTTTACATGAAGGAGAGAAGTGCCAGAATAGGCCCAGTGCTGAAGTGGTTAAAATATCCTTTTTTTTTTTTTAAACTCGGTCTTTTGTATTTATATAAAAAAAAACAAAAAAAAAAACGCAAAGGTGAACAAATAGCACCAAAAGCAAGCTCTATTTGTGTGCCAACAAATAATACATTTTTATTGTGTTGTATGAGCGCGCAATTGTCATTCAAAGTGCATCAGCGCTGAAATGTGAAAATTGGTCTGGGCAGGAAGGGGGTTTAAGTGGCCAGTGCGCAAGTGGTTAATATAAGGCTACATGCACACGGACGTTTTTCCAGCCGCTTGTTTGAGCGTTTTTTGCAGCTTAAAAACATCTCTCCATGTTAGCCTATGGCCTCATGGCCACCATGGCGTTTTTGAGCTGTAAATGGCATAGGCGTTTTTAGGCCCCATGTAGACGGGACGCTGGTGCAAAGTGTTCAGAACTAAGGTTGAAAGTGGCGTTTAGAAAGGCGCGCTTTGTGGCGTTTGCATGCCGTGTTTTACCACATTTGCATGTATATGATAAGGAGCCGCCCTAAGCTCCAAAAACAGTATTATTTACATGTAGCGGGTATTTACTTTCCCGCAGTAATTTTTTAATTTTTCGGTGACACGAGTGGTGTGTCTCGGGCGGTCCACTGGGTGGCGCTGTCACCATGGGCCGACGGATGCATACCGCCGTGCTTGCTGGGAGAGGGGATAAAAGGGCCGGCCATCTTGGTCACGGGAGTCTTGGTCCCTGGCACCTTCAGGCTGCGGACGGAGTTCGTGCTTGTCCTCTAGGCGGACTAGGCCTAGAGGACCACCGGAGATCGTGTTCCATCTCAGGCACCTTTAGCCTGAGGTGAGGTACTCGGACGGCGGTCCGGAGCTCAGTGCCCAACACTGAGTTCTGCGAGGGAAGGAGCCTAAGGTACTCTGGAGATGGATGCCTGAATCCAAGGTGGGCGTAATGGATTGGGGAGAGCTCCTCATCTGAAGATCCGGTGCAGCATACTGCCGGTGACGGGTGAGTCTCTTGTTGGAGACCATCCGGAAGGTGAATTTCCCTTGTGCGGAGACCATAACCCACTCTTTGGAGGAGAGTGGAGGATCGAACTTGTGTCTGGGCCTATTCGTACACACACCTCCTTTTCTGTTCTATAGCCAAGGGAGTCCATGTTATGTTCTGAATAAAGGAGTACAACAAAAAAAAGGGAGTGGGAGTGCAGCGCTAAAAAAACACCAATTAAAAAATTAAAAATAGGTGATTAATTATGCAAAAAATATATATGAATTATATGCAATAAATTGATGTTTGAAACCAAAACTTTAAAAAACTTAGAAAGAGGAAGAGGAAAACTAATGCAGAGTCTCCAAATGGATAAATATACAATTAGTGACAAGTGACATAAAAATGTAAGTAAAAAAGGAGAATAAAGTCCCAAGCAAAAAATAGTAGTAAAAATTCCAAAAAAAGTGTCCACAGTGAAAGTAGAAATGAATCAATCTTCCCAGGGAAGCTTCAGGTGTATCACCCTTGTGATAAAAGATCTGCTTACCAGAATGTCGTGACTGTAAAACAGTCTCTCCCAGCACAGGGAATAGGTTTCCCCAAGACCTCAGAGTCTTCACAGCAGTACTGCAGATAACAGTGGTCCTCATACAAATGTGGTAGAAAGATTACAGATTATATTTCAATATGTTGGGAGGTTTGCTGATGGGCGCTGATAAGTAGTGATGAGCCGAACACCCCCGGGTTCGGTTCGCACCAGAACCCGCGAACGGACCGAAAGTTCGTACGAACATTAGAACCCTATTAAATACAATGGATGCGAACGTTCGAATTCTAAAGTGCTAATTATAACAACTATTATGCATGTTATTGTCCTAAAAAGGGTTTGGGAACCCGGGTTGTGCACCAGGGGACATGTATCAATGCAAAAAGAAGTTTTAAAAACGGTCGTTTTTCGGGAGCAGTCATTTTAATGATGCATAAAGTGAAAAAAAAAAGTCAAATATTCCTTTAAATATCGTACCTGGGGGGTGTCTAAAGTATGCCTGTGAAGTGCCACGTGTTTCCCGTGTTTAGAACTGTCCCTGCACAAAATGACACTTCTAAAGGAAAAAAAAGCCATTTAAAACTGCTTGCGGCTTTAATGTAATGTCTGGTCCCGGTAATATGGATGAAAATCTTTAAGAAAAATGGCATAGCTACCCCATGACCCCCCCCCCCCTACCCCAGCCCATTACCAGCCCCTTTGGGTCTTGTATGGATATTAAGGGGAACCCCGCACATAAAATAAAAAAGGCCCTATATACTCTGAACAGCCGAATACAGGCGGTGCATACAAGACAGGGACTGTAGGTTTGTTCTTATGTAGAATGTGTTTGTAATTTTGAACAGGTACATTGTTGAAGTGTAGCTCCTGCCCAAAAATCTATTTTTAAACTTTTTGGAAAACATAGGTAAGGGTTATCACCCCTGTAACATTTGTTTTGCTGTCTGTGCCCCTGTTCAGAACATTTCACCTCACTTTCCGTCCCAATGACAACTGTTTTTGAAATGTGGTGTTTTTCTTGAAACAAGGATTGCTGATAAAGCATCAGTACAGAGGAGACACCTTTCTCCCATATTAATTCTTACAGGAGAGAATTTTCCTTCCTAGGGGTAGATTTCCTCTCACTTCCTGTTGTCTTCTTGCGTTTGCAAGTAGGAGTCGTTTGTAAGTTGTATGTTTGAAAGTAGGGACCTGCCGTATATACTCTGCAGAAATAGGCCCCTTAGTTGTTGGTGTTGGCACAACACTGTAAGCACTCACAGTTACTCTTGGTTGGTGCTGGAACGCCCTGCTGTCAACTATTATATCAGGAATTTTAATTACATATAATTGTTGAACAGTGGTAGTAAAAATTGGGCCTTTGATGGTGGTGCTGGTGCCACAACACTGTAAGCCCTGACAGTTACTCTTGGTGGGTGCAGCAATGGGCCCTGCTGTGAATTATTAGATCAAGAATTGTAATTGCATGCCCCTGTTGAACAGGGGCTGAAAAATTGGGCCTTTCGTGGTGGTGGTGGTGGTGGTGGTGTTGCCACAACACTGTAAGCCCTCAGAGTTACTCTTGGTGGGTGCAGGAATGGGCCCTGCTGTGAATTATTAGATCAAGAATTGTAATTACATGCCCCTTTTGAACAGGGGCTGAAAAATTGGGCCTTTCGTGGTGGTGGTGGTGGTGGCGTTGCCACAACACTGTAAGCCCTCAGAGTTACTCTTGGTGGGTGCAGCAATGGGCCCTGCTGTGAATTATTAGATCAAGAATTGTAATTGCATGCCCCTGTTGAACAGGGGCTGAAAAATTGGGCCTTAGGCACTGGTGGCACAACACTACAACCCCTCACAGATACTGTACTTGGAGCACAGCAATGAGCCCTGTTGCAAAGTATTGCTTCAAAAATTGTAATGACACGCCCCTGTTAAACAGGGGCTGAAAAATTGGGCCTTAGGCACTGGTGGCACAACACTACAACCCCTCACAGATACTGTACTTGGAGCACAGCAATGAGCCCTGTTGCAAAGTATTGCTTCAAAAATTGTAATGACACGCCCCTGTTAAACAGGGGCTGAAAAATTGGGCCTTAGGCACTGGTGGCACAACACTACAACCCCTCACAGATACTGTACTTGGAGCACAGCAATGAGCCCTGTTGCAAAGTATTGCTTCAAAAATTGTAATGACACGCCCCTGTTAAACAGGGGCTGAAAAATTGGGCCTTAGGCACTGGTGGCACAACACTACAACCCCTCACAGATACTGTACTTGGAGCACAGCAATGAGCCCTGTTGCAAAGTATTGCTTCAAAAATTGTAATGACACGCCCCTGTTAAACAGGGGCTGAAAAATTGGGCCTTAGGCACTGGTGGCACAACACTCCAACCCCTCACAGATACTGTACTTGGAGCACAGCAATGAGCCCTGTTGCAAAGTATTGCTTCAAAAATTGTAATTACACGCACCTGTTAAAAAGGGGCTGAAAAATTGGGCCTTAGCCACTGGTGGCGGCACCCATAAACAAAAATGATCTTCCAAGCTATCATCATCAATCGTATCATTGAGGACTCGGAGGAGGAGGATAGCCAGTCAACATAACAGCACAGGCACTCAGCATCAGCATCAGTCTTGAAGGGATGTGACATGTTAAAATCAATTAGTCTGTTATATCAGCATCAGGTGTGTGGTAGCTGGTGGTGATCCAAGACTGGTTCATCTTGATGAAAGTCAGTCGATCAACCGAGTCGGTGGACAGGCGCACCCTGTGATCCGTGACAAATCCTCCAGCAGCACTGAATGTGCGTTCCGAAAGAACGCTGGATGCAGGACAGGCCAGTAGCTCAATTGCATACTGTGCAAGCTCTGGCCAGTGATCCATCCTCAAGACCGAGTAAGCCAGAGGATTTTCGGTGGGGAAGGTGTCCAAGTCTGACCTTGCCCCTAGATATTCCTGCACCATGTTTATCAGACGCTGGCGATTGTTGCTGGAACCGATCATACTTTGGGGCTGCGGACTAAAGAATTGTCTGAACGCATCGGTCAGACGGCCACCTTCCCCACCGCTCCTTCTTTGACTGGCCGAAGCCTCAGCAACTCGTTGTCCAGGACCAGGAGTTTGTAACCTCCCAGTCTCTGGGAACGCGTTGCACAGACCTTTCTGCAAGGCCTCCCGGAGTTGTCTCATCCTCTGCTCCCTCTGCGAAGGTAACATAAGGTCCGCAACCTTACCCTTGTACCGTGGATCAAGGAGAGTGGCCAGCCAGTAATGGTCCCTCTCCTTGATCCGAAGAATACGAGGATCCTTCCGCAGACTTTGCAGGATCAGGGAGGCCATGCAGCGTAGGTTTGCTGAGGCATTCGCTCCGGAGTCCTCTGGGTCACTAAGGACGACATGATCCGCAGCCACCTCCTCCCAGCCACGTACAAGTCCACTGGTTTCTTGGGACTGTAAATCATCCCTAAAAGACTGCTGCTGATGATGCTGAGTGCCAGCCTCCACCTCCATGCTGACACAATCCTCCTCCTCCTCCTCCTCCTCTTCCTGTGCGATGGGTGGGACAGAAGGAACACTGTCTGGGTAAAGGGGGCCTTGAGAGGCAAGGAAGTCCTCCTCTTCCTGCCTCTGTTCTGCCTCAAGTGCCCTGTCCATTATTCCACGCAGCGTGTGCTCCAACAGGTGGACAAGAGGTACAGTGTCACTGATGCATGCACTGTCACTGCTCACCATCCTCGTGGCCTCCTCAAATGGTGTCAGGACAGTGCATGCATCCCTGATCATGCCCCACTGGCGTGGAGAAAAAAAACCAAGCTCCCCTGACCCTGTCCTGGTGCCGTAGTCGCACAGGTACTCATTGATGGCCCTCTGCTGCGTGTGCAGCCGCTGCAGCATGGCCAACGTTGAGTTCCACCTGGTGGGCATGTCACATATAAGGCGGTTCTTGGGCAGGTTCAACTCCTTTTGCAGCTCAGCCAGGCGAGCACTGGCATTATAAGATCTGCGGAAATGCACACAGACTTTCCTGGCCTGCCTCAGGACATCCTGTAAGCCCGGGTACCTGCCCAAGAACCGCTGCACCACCAGGTTAAGGACGTGAGCCACACAGGGCACATGGGTCAGTTGTCCCTGTCGGAGGGCGGAGAGGAGGTTGGTGCCATTGTCGCAAACCACCATTCCTGGCTTAAGCTGGCGTGGCGTCAACCACCTCTCGGCCTGGCCCTGCAGAGCAGACAGGACCTCTGCCCCAGTGTGGCTTCTGTCCCCCAAACACACCAGCGCAAGCACGGCATGGCATCTTTTTGCCTGCGTACTTGCGTAGCCCCGTGAACGGCTACGGAGCACCGCTGGTTCATAGGACAAACCACAGGAAGAGGCCATGGAGGAAGAAGAAGAGGAGGGGGTGGAGGAGAGAGGTGTGTCACAACCAGTAGTAGCATTTTGGAGGCGTGGCGGTGGAACAACCTCCAACACTACTGCACCTTGTCCTGCATCCTTCCCAGCTGCCAAAAGAGTGACCCAATGGGCCGTGAAAGAAAGGTAACGTCCCTGTCCATGCCTGCTGGACCATGAGTCAGCGGTAATATGCACCTTACCGCTGACCGCCCTGTCCAGCGAGGCCAAGACATTGCCTTCCACATGCCGGTAGAGAGCCGGAATAGCCTTCCGTGAGAAAAAGTGGCGTTTGGGAACCTGCCACTGAGGAACCGCACATTGCACAAACTCACGGAAGGGGGCCGAGTCTACCAACTGAAAAGGCAGCAGTTGAAGCGCTAGCAATTTAGCCAAGCTAGCATTCAACCGCTGGGCATGTGGATGGCTGGGAGTGAACTTCTTTCGACGGTCCAGCAGCTGGGGCAGGGAAATTTGCCTGCTAGAATCGGACGTCGGTGTACTGCTAGCAGAGTGGCCGCAAGTACTTGGCTGTGACACACCTAATTCTACACCTTCATTCCTCTCAGTGCATGTTTCAGAGAGGACTGAAGTTATAGTGGGGTTGGAGATCCCAGCTGATGCGGTGCAAGGAGAGGTCCGCTTTGTTCTTTGGTGTGGGTCTTTGAGGTAGGCTTGCCAACGAGCTGCATGGCAGGTCAACATATGTCTGGTCAGGCATGTGGTACCCAAGCGGCTGATGTTTTGGCCATGCGATATACGCTTGAGACATATGTTGCAAACAGCAGCTGTGCGATCTGATGCACTAGCCTCAAAAAAGGCCCACACCAAGGAACTTTTTGAATGACGGGCAGAGGCAGCGCCCTGCACAGGCGGAGCTCTGCGGTGTGATTCCGTCGGTGTACTGCCCTTACGCTGGCCACCAAAGGGCATCCTGCCTTGTTGGAGATGTGCCTCCTCCTCATCCTCCTCCTCCTCCTCTCTCCTATTAGGCACCCACGTGGAGTCAGTGACCTCATCATCCCCTCCCTCCTCATCACTGGAGCCAATCTGGCAGTATGCTGCAGCTGCTGGAACATGACTGCCAGATTGGTGTCCTTCTTGAGCATCCCCTCTGTCTGCTCTCACGCTACTGCCTTCCTGTAGCTGGGTTTCATCATCAGACCCTTCGAAACGCTGGGCATCCTCCTGGAGCATGTACCCAACACTGTGCTCAAACAGTTCGGGGGACTCCTCAGGAGGAGGACATGGTGGGTCTAGAGAAGGAGTGACTGATGATGAGTCTGACATTGATACCAGGGAAGAGGACGCTTTGGCAGCTGCTTTGCCAGTACCCTGAGCCTGGGTGAGAGAGGATGAGGAGGAGGAGGAGGGCTTGGTCATCCACTCTACCAAGTCTTCGGCATGATGTGGCTCAACATGTCCAGCTGCCGAAAAGAAGGACAAGCGTGTCCCATGGCCATGTGCTGATGACAATGCACCGCGTCCACGACCAGCACTGTTGCCCCCAGACACAGAGCCTGCTTGCCCTCTTTTATTGCCTCCTGACTGTCTGCCTCTCCTTGTTTGCCTTCCAGACATTCTAATAGATGGCCTGCAGGGAGATGGGAAAAAAGCAATAAGGGCTACCTTCAGGTGTCCTTCTCTGTCCCTTTACTTAAGGATTTCTAAATATGGTTGAGGATGATTGCTTTTGCACAGAATAGCACAACGACAATTTCCCTGACTGTCCAAAAAACAAGGATTTCAAAGATGGTTGATGAGGAATGCTTTAGCACACTATAGCACAAGGAGAATTCCCCTCACTTTCCTTCTTTGTCACTAGAAACAAGGACTCGCACAGTAAAAGACACTGACACTCTCCCTACCTAGAGTTTTCTGTCCCTAGAAAAAATGTTTTTTTAAAGCACACTATAGCACAAGGAGAATTCCCCTCACTTTCCTTCTTTGTCCCTAGAAACAAGGACTCGCACAGTAAAAGACACTGACACTCTCCCTACCTAGAGTTTTCTGTCCCTAGAAAAAATGTTTTTTTAAAGCACACTATAGCACAAGGAGAATTCCCCTCACTTTCCTTCTTTGTCCCTAGAAACAAGGACTCGCACAGTAAAAGACACTGACACTCTCCCTACCTAGAGTTTTCTGTCCCTAGAAAAAATGTTTTTTTAAAGCACACTATAGCACAAGGAGAATTCCCCTCACTTTCCTTCTTTGTCCCTAGAAACAAGGACTCGCACAGTGAAAGAAACTGACACTCTCCCTACCTAGAGTTTTCTGTCCGTAGAAAAAATGTTTTTTTAAAGCACACTATAGCACAAGGAGAATTCCCCTCACTTTCCTTCTTTGTCCCTAGAAACAAGGACTCGCACAGTGAAAGAAACTGACACTCTCCCTACCTAGAGTTTTCTGTCCCTAGAAAAAATGTTTTTTTAAAGCACACTATAGCACAAGGAGAATTCCCCTCACTTTCCTTCTTTGTCCCTAGAAACAAGGACTCGCACAGTGAAAGAAACTGACACTCTCCCTACCTAGAGTTTTCTGTCCCTAGAAAAAATGTTTTTTTAAAGCACACTATAGCACAAGGAGAATTCCCCTCACTTTCCTTCTTTGTCCCTAGAAACAAGGACTCGCACAGTGAAAGAAACTGACACTCTCCCTACCTAGAGTTTTCTGTCCCTAGAAAAAATGTTTTTTTAAAGCACACTATAGCACAAGGAGAATTCCCCTCACTTTCCTTCTTTGTCCCTAGAAACAAGGACTCGCACAGTGAAAGAAACTGACACTCTCCCTACCTAGAGTTTTCTGTCCCTAGAAAAAATGTTTTTTTAAAGCACACTATAGCACAAGGAGAATTCCCCTCACTTTCCTTCTTTGTCCCTAGAAACAAGGACTCGCACAGTGAAAGAAACTGACACTCTCCCTACCTAGAGTTTTCTGTCCCTATAAAAAATGTTTTTTTAAAGCACACTATAGCACAAGGAGAATTCCCCTCACTTTCATTCTTTGTCCCTAGAAACAAGGACTCGCACAGTGAAAGAAACTGACACTCTCCCTACCTAGAGTTTTCTGTCCCTAGAAAAAATGTTTTTTTAAAGCACACTATAGCACAAGGAGAATTCCCCTCACTTTCCTTCTTTGTCCCTAGAAACAAGGACTCGCACAGTGAAAGAAACTGACACTCTCCCTACCTAGAGTTTTCTGTCCCTAGAAAAAATGTTTTTTTAAAGCACACTATAGCACAAGGAGAATTCCCCTCACTTTCCTTCTTTGTCCCTAGAAACAAGGACTCGCACAGTGAAAGAAACTGACACTCTCCCTACCTAGAGTTTTCTGTCCCTAGAAAAAATGTTTTTTTAAAGCACACTATAGCACAAGGAGAATTCCCCTCACTTTCCTTCTTTGTCCCTAGAAACAAGGACTCGCACAGTGAAAGAAACTGACACTCTCCCTACCTAGAGTTTTCTGTCCCTAGAAAAAATGTTTTTTTAAAGCACACTATAGCACAAGGAGAATTCCCCTCACTTTCCTTCTTTGTCCCTAGAAACAAGGACTCGCACAGTGAAAGAAACTGACACTCTCCCTACCTAGAGTTTTCTGTCCCTAGAAAAAATGTTTTTTTAAAGCACGCTATAGCACAAGGAGAATTCCCCTCACTTTCCTTCTTTGTCCCTAGAAACAAGGACTCGCACAGTAAAAGACACTGACACTCTCCCTACCTAGAGTTTTCTGTCCCTAGAAAAAATGTTTTTTTAAAGCACACTATAGCACAAGGAGAATTCCCCTCACTTTCCTTCTTTGTCCCTAGAAACAAGGACTCGCACAGTAAAAGACACTGACACTCTCCCTACCTAGAGTTTTCTGTCCCTAGAAAAAATGTTTTTTTAAAGCACACTATAGCACAAGGAGATATCCCCTCACTTTCCTTCTTTGTCCCTAGAAACAAGGACTCGCACAGTAAAAGACACTGACACTCTCCCTACCTAGAGTTTTCTGTCCCTAGAAAAAATGTTTTTTTAAAGCACACTATAGCACAAGGAGAATTCCCCTCACTTTCCTTCTTTGTCCCTAGAAACAAGGACTCGCACAGTAAAAGACACTGACACTCTCCCTACCTAGAGTTTTCTGTCCCTAGAAAAAATGTTTTTTTAAAGCACACTATAGCACAAGGAGAATTCCCCTCACTTTCCTTCTTTGTCCCTAGAAACAAGGACTCGCACAGTGAAAGAAACTGACACTCTCCCTACCTAGAGTTTTCTGTCCCTAGAAAAAAAGTTTTTTTAAAGCACACTATAGCACAAGGAGAATTCCCCTCACTTTCCTTCTTTGTCCCTAGAAACAAGGACTCGCACAGTGAAAGAAACTGACACTCTCCCTACCTAGAGTTTTCTGTCCCTAGAAAAAATGTTTTTTTAAAGCACACTATAGCACAAGGAGAATTCCCCTCACTTTCCTTCTTTGTCCCTAGAAACAAGGACTCGCACAGTGAAAGAAACTGACACTCTCCCTACCTAGAGTTTTCTGTCCTTAGAAAAAATGTTTTTTTAAAGCACACTATAGCACAAGGAGAATTCCCCTCACTTTCCTTCTTTGTCCCTAGAAACAAGGACTCGCACAGTAAAAGACACTGACACTCTCCCTACCTAGAGTTTTCTGTCCCTAGATATAATGTTTTTTTAAAGCACACTATAGCACAAGGAGAATTCCCCTCACTTTCCTTCTTTGTCCCTAGAAACAAGGACTCGCACAGTGAAAGAAACTGACACTCTCCCTACCTAGAGTTTTCTGTCCCTAGAAAAAATGTTTTTTTAAAGCACACTATAGCACAAGGAGAATTCCCCTCACTTTCCTTCTTTGTCCCTAGAAACAAGGACTCGCACAGTGAAAGAAACTGACACTCTCCCTACCTAGAGTTTTCTGTCCCTAGAAAAAATGTTTTTTTAAAGCACACTATAGCACAAGGAGAATTCCCCTCACTTTCCTTCTTTGTCCCTAGAAACAAGGACTCGCACAGTGAAAGAAACTGACACTCTCCCTACCTAGAGTTTTCTGTCCCTAGAAAAAATGTTTTTTTAAAGCACACTATAGCACAAGGAGAATTCCCCTCACTTTCCTTCTTTGTCCCTAGAAACAAGGACTCGCACAGTAAAAGACACTGACACTCTCCCTACCTAGAGTTTTCTGTCCCTAGAAAAAATGTTTTTTTAAAGCACACTATAGCACAAGGAGAATTCCCCTCACTTTCCTTCTTTGTCCCTAGAAACAAGGACTCGCACAGTGAAAGAAACTGACACTCTCCCTACCTAGAGTTTTCTGTCCCTAGAAAAAATGTTTTTTTAAAGCACACTATAGCACAAGGAGAATTCCCCTCACTTTCCTTCTTTGTCCCTAGAAACAAGGACTCGCACAGTGAAAGAAACTGACACTCTCCCTACCTAGAGTTTTCTGTCCCTAGAAAAAATGTTTTTTTAAAGCACACTATAGCACAAGGAGAATTCCCCTCACTTTCCTTCTTTGTCCCTAGAAACAAGGACTCGCACACTGAAAGAAACTGACACTCTCCCTACCTAGAGTTTTCTGTCCCTAAAAAAATGTTTTTTTAAAGCACACTATAGCACAAGGAGAATCGAACAGACGATGTTCGAGTCGAACGTATGTTCGACTCGAACACGAAGCTCATCCCTACTGATAAGCAGCACTGATAGGTAACACTGATGAGTGTGTAGGGGGCCGCTGACGTCATTACGCAATTCCTTACCGAGAGGAGGTGCCGCGGACGCCATAAGAACACACACACACAGGATTTATTGAGACGCCGCTTCGATCCACCACCGTTACCGCTGTAATCTTTCTACCACATTTGTATGAGGACCACTGTTATCTGCAGTACTGCTGTGAAGACTCTGAGGTCTTGGGGAAACCTATTCCCTGTGCTGGGAGAGACTGTTTTACAGTCACGACATTCTGGTAAGCAGATCTTTTATCACAAGGGTGATACACCTGAAGCTTCCCTGGGAAGATTGATTCATTTCTACTTTCACTGTGGACACTTTTTTTGGAATTTTTACTACTATTTTTTGCTTGGGACTTTATTCTCCTTTTTTACTTACATTTTTATGTCACTTGTCACTAATTGTATATTTATCCATTTGGAGACTCTGCATTAGTTTTCCTCTTCCTCTTTCTAAGTTTTTTAAAGTTTTGGTTTCAAACATCAATTTATTGCATATAATTCATATATATTTTTTGCATAATTAATCACCTATTTTTAATTTTTTAATTGGTGTTTTTTTAGCGCTGCACTCCCACTCCCTTTTTTTTGTTGTTTACCTTATAAGTCTTTTGTATTGAACTTATAGTGCTAGCAGCTATTATTGAAATGTTTATTTAACCACTTGACCACTGGGCACTTAAACCCCCTTAATAACCAGACCAATTTTCAGCTTTCGGTGCTCTCACATTTTGAATGACAATTACTCAGTCATACAACACTGTACCCATATGAATTTTTTGTCCTTTTTTTCACACAAATAGAGCTTTCTTTTGGTGGTATTTAATCACCGTTGGGTTTTTTAATTTTTTGCGCTATAAGAGAAAAAAGACTGAAAATTTTGTAAAAAAATGATTTTTTTTTTGTTTCTGTTATAAAATTTTGCAAATTACTATTTTTTCTTCATAAATTTTGGCCAAAATTTATACTGCTACATATCTTTGGTAAAAATAAGTACAAATTGGTGGATATTATTTGGTCTTTGTGAAAGTTATAGAGTCCACAAGCTATGGTGCCAATATCTGAAAATTAATCACACCTGAAATACTGACGGCCTATTTCATTTCTTGAGACATTAACATGCCAGAAAAGTACAAATACCCCCCAAATGACCCCTTTTTGGAAAGAAGACATTCCAAGGAATTCAGAAAGAGGCATTGTGAGTTTTTTGAAGTTGTCATTTTTTTCCCACAATTCTTTGCAAAATCAAGATTTTTTTTTCTCTTTTTTTTTTTTTTCACAAAATTGTCATATTAGCAGGTTATTTCTCACACACAGCATATGCATTCCACAAATTACACCCCAAAACACATTCTGCTATTCCTCTCGAGTATGGCGATACCACATGTGTGAGACTTTTACACAGCGTGGCCACATACAGAGGCCCAACATGCAGGGAGCACCTTCAGGCGTTCTGGAGCACCCAGGCCAATTCTGACATTTCTCTCCTACATGTAAAAATCATCATTTATTTGCTAGAAAATTACATAGAACCCCAAAACATTATATATGTTTTTTTAGCAAAGACCTTAGAGAATATAATGGTGGTTGTTGCAACTTTTTATCTCGCACGATATTTGCGCAGCAATTTTTTTAACGCGTTTTTTACGGAAAAAAAATGTTTTGTGCTTAAAAAAAAAAAACAGTAAAGTTAGCCCAATGTTTTTGCATAATGTGAAAGATGAAGTTACGCCGAGTAAATAGATACCTAACATGTCACCCTTAAAAATTGCACACACTCGTGGAATGGCGCCAAACTTCGCTACTTAAAAAAATCCCCATAGGCGACGCTTTAAATATTTTTACTGGTTACATGATTTTAGTTACAGAGGAGGTCTAGGGCCAAAATTATTGCTCTCGCTCTAACGTTCGCAGAGATACCTCACATGTGTGGTTTGAAAACCGTTTTCATATGTGGGCGGGACTTACGTATGCGTTCGCTTCTGTATGCGAGCACACGGGGACAGGGGCGCTTTAAAAAAAATATATATTTTTTTATTGTTCATTTTACTTTATTTATTTTAGTTTGACATGTTTTTCCGCCCCAAAATTTTTTTTGATCACTTTTATACCTATTACAAGGAACGTAAACATCCCTTGTAATAGGAATATGGCATGACAGGTCCTCTTTACAGTGAGATATGAGGTCAATAAGACCCCACATCTCACCACTAGGCTGGGAAGCCTGAAAAAAAAACAAAAAAAAAACAACAATCCTGGCTTTGATCGTAGCGGTGAGTCGGTAGAAGCACCGGAGGGCAGCGGGAGGGGGGGACATCCCCTCTCGCCTCCCGTAAGAATGATCAAGTAGCGGAACAGCCGCTATGATTGTTCTTATGGTGTAGGGAATCGCCGGCTGAAAAAGCTGATATCTGAATGATGCCTGTAGCTGCACCCATCATTCAGATATCCCCGCACAAAGTCAAGGACGTCATATGACGGCCGGCGGGCGGGAAGTGGTTATTGCAGAGTATTGCCGGGCATTGCGGAGTATTGCGGACTATGGCAGGGTATTGCGGAGTATGGCAGGGTATTGCACGGGGTATTGCACAGGGTAGTGCAGGGTATTGCAGAGTATTGTGCAGGGTATTGCAGAGTATTGTGCAGGGTATTGCAGAGTATTGCGCAGGGTATTGCAGAGTATTGCACAGGGTATTGCAGAGTATTGCGCAGGGTATTGCAGAGTATTGCGCAGGGTATTGCAGAGTATTGCGCAGGGTATTGCAGAGTATTTTGCAGGGTATTGCAGAGTATTGCGCAGGGTATTGCAGAGTATTGTGCAGGGTATTGCAGAGTATTTTGCAGAGTATTGCGCAGGGTATTGCAGAGTATTGCGCAGGGTATTGCAGAGTATTGCGCAGGGTATTGCAGGGTATTGCGCAGGGTATTGCGCAGGGTATTGCAGAGTATTTTGCAGGGTATTGCAGAGTATTGCGCAGGGTATTGCAGAGTATTGCGCAGGGTATTGCAGAGTATTGCGCAGGGTATTGCAGTGTATTGCGCAGGGTATTGCAGAGTATTTTGCAGGGTATTGCGCAGGGTATTGCAGAGTATTGCGCAGGGTATTGCAGAGTATTGCGCAGGGTATTGCAGAGTATTGCGCCAGGGTATTGCAGAGTATTGCACCAGGGTATTGCAGAGTATTTTGCAGAGTATTGCGCAGGGTATTGCAGAGTATTGGCAGGGTGTATTGCAGAGTATTGACAGGGTATTGCACCAGGGATGGCTGAGCAGGGATGGATGGATGGCTGGATCTGTGTGACTGCAATTGTCACAGATCCAGCCCACAGAGCTGCTGCTGCCATCCGCTCCCTCCCCTCTCCTCTCACACTGTACCGATCGGTACAGAGAGGGGAGGGAGGAACCGGCGTCATCAAATGACGCCGGTCTGTTTACAAGTGATTGCTCCGTCATTTGACGGAGCGATCACGTGGTAAACGGCCGCTATCGGCGGCGATTTACCGCGATTCGTGATCCGCCGGGTCCACGGAGTTTCCCGTGTGCGCGCCCCAGGGGGCGCGCGGGAGCGCGATTCTGGGAGGACGTTATATAACGTCCTCCCAGAGTTAAGCAACCACCTTGTCGACGTTATTTGTCGGCAGGTGGTTGTTAAGTGGTTAAACAAACACATTTTTACATCTTATCATATAGCGCAGCGTTAGCCTTAGGGCTTTTTTTCTTCCTGAATAAAGGAGTGTTGGACTTTAACGGTGTGTGGCTCAAGTTCCTGGCAGACGAGGGTCTCGGAGACTCTTGGAGGGAGGATCCGATGCACAACACAGGCCCGAAGGTAAAGGAAGGCATTGCCGATACCACTTATACATCTGTGGTGGAAGCCAGGCATAGCGTACCCTCTCCCTCCCCTATCATACCCCTAGACCAGAGACATTGCGAGCAGAACTTTAATAGAGGTGACGGGGAGAGAGGAGGAACTGCTCGCTACACGTGGGGGCTCGTTCGGGATATGTGTTGTGCATCACTTGGAAGAAGGTGTCTGCCGGACAGAGTTAAGCGAATAGGCCAAAGTGAAGCCCTGCTCGATAGTCGTGGACATGACCTCAGAAGGGGAAAGGCCCGCGCAGGAAGAGTGGTGAAAGGGGGAAAACCCAGCCGTGTGACGGACTACACGTGGGGGGTTTTAATTGCACTGCGCCACCAGACATAACCCCCACCGCTTAGTTCGTGGGCGTGACTCAACCAAGCAAAGTGAAAAGCCAGCGAACTGGAGAAAAAGGGGAGGAGTCCAATACGTGTGACGGACTACACGTGGGACATTGGCGCGAAAACTCTGCAGTGTGTGATGGAACAGCAACAGGTCGCCATGTTTGGACCCACCTCATGGATCCCGGTTCACCCGGCGACTAAAACATTGACTGCTGCTGCTCCGATAACGGATACAGGGATCCGACTGAAGCCGAGGGGTCGATTCGCTCTATATTCATGTATGGACGTTGAGGCCCTGGGTATGATTTGCCCTGGGTGTTCGGGACTGGTGTGCCTGTTGAAGCCGTTCGGACGGTGCGAGGCCTGTGGGGAATTCACGTTTGAAGTGGATCCGGAAGTTGAGAGACCGAAAACCATCTACCCAGGCCGGGCTTCAGGTGCTGCCACTCAGAAAGGAGGAATCACGGCTGTGAGAGTCACCCCTGCGCACACTGCAACGACCGCGGAGGAGGTAGTAAAACATCAACGGGAGAAATCCGAGGATGCTGACTCGGTCACCACTGTCTCACAGCGTCCGCCACCGAAGAAAAGAACCAGCGTGGTAGCCCCGACCAGCAGTGGTGGTGGACCGTCTCGCATGCTTACGCCAGACCCAGAGGGATCCTTTGATGGGAGTTCCGGACGTCCCAGGAAAGGTCAAGGTAAGCCGGCAGAGAAGACTTGGTGTGAGGGAGGAGGTGTCGAGAAGGCATGGCCTAGCAAGTCCCCGGAGTGCGGAGGTTCTGTTTCCACACAGGGCTACATACCCGCGGAGGAGTGTGACACCTCTGACCTGGAATCTCTCTCAGATACGGGAGATGATGCCTTTATAGATGACTTGTTTGCCAAGAAGGGCTGGGACAAAATACTGCTTGCTTCATTCCGTGGAAGTGGGAATTCACCTATGTCCATAGGAGAGAGCACACCCAGGGTGGAGGCGTCAGCGCCTGAAGGAGAATCCCTTCCTCAACTTGTCCCTACACCCCCGGCACCATCAGTATCTGACGCTGGGGTTAAGAGACTGTTGTTGCGGCCCCCAATGTCCAGAATGGAGGTGGTCAAGGCACCTCGTCATCCAGACTCAGTTGTTTTGCCTGGTGAAGAGGACAAAGCTATTATGCCTCCTTTGGCAAGACTACAGCGTTTATTTAGTCAAAAGGTTGCAGCGGAGTATGGATGGGAGTACCCCTACTTATCGAAGGACTTGCTATATGAGGTGGAAGTGTACCGGGAGCGTTGGTACAATGACTTTGTGTGGACCCACCTCAAAGTTCCACACGCCCGCAGATACCTAACATGTTCTCCAAAGGCTTCACAGCGCTTCAAAGACTGCAAGGCAGACTGGATGGTGGGAAGACACATCCATGCAGACAAAGTAGTGATCAGACGCAAAGAAGGCGAAGATGTGGAATACCATCTAGAGACTATGGATCAGCATTTGAAGCCACTAATTTTGCCACATCCCCGCTTCTACCTGTAGGAGGGAAAGAGTCTCCAATGCTATTGTGCGGTTGAACTTTCTGGAGAAATTGTGTTTGGTGTGCAAAAGAAAAAGAGAAAGGAACTGTTCCTGTTTATTTTATCTTCCTGCAAGGAGATCACAGACTCTGGGGTAGATAGGGTTAGAGAGAAAGGAGAAGAAGTTCCACGGGGGCAGTTACCGCGAGGCTGTCACCAGGTGGCAGTATCGTGCAACGTTACAAACACTTTTCACGCACTCACTCTTTGGAGAAACAGGGATTTCTTTTAGGAGAAGTTTATTTTCTTCATGCACACGGATACATGTGTCAGGGTTTTACATGTTAATTTTATTTCTTTTCCCTCTGCAGGAGGACATCCCAGCAAGATTACATACTCTGAGGAGGTTTTTAGTTAGGATGGGGAGGGAAAAGTAAATTATTGAAATGTGGTTTTCATGTTGAATGTGTTGTCTTTCACTCCTATTTTATTACAGGGGCTCAGACACAACTTCTTCGTTAGAATAGAGTTTCCAAAAGTTTTTGTTTTTCAATTGTTAGTGGTTTCTGGACTGGATCATGTCTGTCGTTGAGGATATGGTTTACTCCAGACACTGGGGACCAGTGTCAAATAACAGGGGGGAGTATGTAGCGGGTATTTACTTTCCCGCAGTAATTTTTCGGTGACACCAGTGGTGTGTCTCGGGCGGTCCACTGGGTGGCGCTGTCACCATGGGCTGACGGATGCATACCGCTGTGTATGGTGGGGCGGGGAACCCGCCGTGCTTGCTGGGAGAGGGGATAAAAGGGCCGGCCATCTTGGTCACGGGAGTCTTGGTCCCTGGCACCTTCAGCCTGCGGACGGAGTTTGTGCTTGTCCTCTAGGCGGACTAGGCCTAGAGGACCACCGGAGATCGTGTTCCATCTCAGGCACCTTTAGCCTGAGGTGAGGTACTCGGACGGCGGTCCGGAGCTCAGTGCCCAACACTGAGTTCCGCGAGGGAAGGAGCCTAAGGTACACCGGAGATGGTTGCCTGAATCCAAGGTGGGCGTAATGGACCGGGGAGAGCTCCTCATCTGAAGACCCGGTGCAGCATACTGCCGGTGACGGGTGAGTCTCTTGTCGGAGACCGTCCGGAAGGTGAATTTCCCTCGTGCGGAGACCATAACCCACTCTTTGGAGGAGAGTGGAGGATCGAACTTGTGTCTGGGCCTATTCGCACACACACCTCCTTTTCTGTCCTATAGCCAAGGGAGTCCATGTTATGTTCTGAATAAAGGAGTGTTGGACTTTAACGGTGTGTGGCTCAAGTTCCTGGCAGACGAGGTTCTCGGAGACTCTTGGAGGGAGGATCCGATGCACAACACAGGCCCGAAGGTAAAGGAAGGCATTGCCGATACCACTTATACATCTGTGGTGGAAGCCAGGCGTAGCACACCCTCTCCCTCCCCTATCATACCCCTAGACCAGAGACATTGCGAGCAGAACTTTAATAGAGGGGACGGGGAGAGGGGAGGAACTGCCCGCTACATACAATTTTAGCTATTTTGTGAGACCAGAGTGATATCAGCAGCTGAGAGCAGCAGTGTAGTTGTATTTAGCGTGTCACTTGCCACTAGGGTGACCACGTGTCCCGGATTGCCTGGGACAGTCCCGCATTTTGCAGGTCTGTCCCGGGCACCTTCATTCCAGGACAATACAGTGTCCCAGAATGAAACTGACACAGCCACCCCCCGGGCCAATCTGATGCCCCCAAAAAAGGCCGCCACATCACCGCTTTACTCACTGACAGTACTTGTCCTGGCCGGGAATGCCTGGAGGAGCACAATCCCCGCCTCCTGCTTGTGATTGGAGAACTCATAAATCCCGCCTCTTGTGTCCAATCACTGTGCTATGATTCGTTACAGCACAAGCTGATTTTTGGGAAGGGGGGGTGTCCCTGAATGGTAGTTTGGAAATGTGGTCACCCTACTTGCCACATCACTTGCCACAAGTTGTGGATTGTCCACTTGCCACGTCAGCTGCCCCAAGTTCTGGATTGACCACAATGCAATGGAAGCAATTTCATTTTTATATATATATATTTTATGGGTTTTTCCTCATTTGCCATAAATTTGGAGTTTATCAATGTAAAAAAATAGGTCACCTTTAACCACTTAACGACCGCCCACTGTAATTATACGTCGGCAGAATGGCACCGACAGGCAGAATCACGTAGATCTACGTGATCGCCTTTGTATAGTTGGGGGGTCCGATCGGACCCCCCTTCTGTACAGTGAGCGGTGGTTAAGTGTTCGGGAGCAATCCAGCATGAGGGGACGGCCATTCGATTCCGGCCACCCCCTCTCGATCGCTCCCGGCGAATGAGAGAGCTTCCCCTGCCTGTGTAATGTAAACACAGGCAGAGGAAGTGATGTCATCTCTCCTCGTGGCGGTCTTTTCGATCCGGCGCGAGGAGAGAAGACATCACATAGTAAGTGCACCAACAGCCCACTGACACCAGTACACGTAGGCACACTTACACCCCCCAGTCACCCCCAGATCATCCCCCAGATCACCCCCAGTACCCCCAGTCACAGTGCACCGTTTGCAGTGATCATTTTTTTTACTGATCACTGCAATCAGTGTCATTTGTGACTGTAAAAAGTTGCAGGGCAGTTAGGATTAGGCCCCTTTAGGTCCAAGGTAGCCCCCTAACCCCCCCTAATAAAGGTTTAACCCCTTGATCGCCCCCCAGGTAACCCTTTCACCCCCTAACGCCAGCGTCACTAAGCGATCGTTTTTCCGATCGCTTTTTTCTTGTCGCTGGTGTCCTAGATAGCCAGTTAATTATTTTTAGGTTCGCCGCAGGTTTTTATTAGCGTCAGGTACCCCCATATATTATTTTAACCCCCTGATTGCCCCTAGAGTTAACCCTTTCACCAGTGATCACCGTATAAACGTCACTGGTGACACTGGTTACCCAGTTAGTTATTTAGTTATTTAGGTAACCCGTCAGGTTTTTATATAGCGTCGGGTACCCCCATATTTAACCTAATAAAGGTTTTAACCCCCTGATTGCCCCTAGTTAACCCTTTAACCAGTGATCACCATATAAAGGTTACAGGTGACGCTGGTTGGTTAGTTTTCTTTTTATAGCATCAGGGCACCCGCCGTATATAACCCAATAAAGGTTTAACCCCCTGATCGCCCGGCGGCTGATATCAATTAGGTTTTAGCGTCAGAGAGGGTCTGCGTCGCCCCAGGCAGTGTCAGGTTAGTGCCAGTAACGCTAACACCCACGCGCAAAGCATACACCTCCCTTAGTGGTATAGTATCTGATCAGATCTATACTAGCGTCCCCAGCGGTTTAGGGTTCCCAAAAACGCAGTGTTAGCGGGATCAGCCCAGATACCTGCTAGCACCTGCGTTTAGCCCCTCCGCCCAGCCCAGCCCAGCCCACCCAAGTGCAGTATCGATCGATCACTGTCACTTACCAAACACAACACACATAACTGCAGCGTTCGCAGAGACAGTCCTGATCCCTGCGATCGCTAACAGTTTTTTTGGTAGCGTTTGATACATTTGGTGACAGTCAGGTGCTTTTTTTACCTGTGAATCTTACTAGTGTACCCCTAAATTTAGAGCCCAAAATGGCAAGACGAAGATACACTAGTAAAGAGGCCTACGAAATTCTGAGCATGACAGATAGTGAAGAGGAGGTCACGCATCTGTCAGATTCAGGCTCAGAATATCTTCCCGTAGAAGACAGTGACGTCAGCGGCCCCACGTCAGATAGCTCTCACGACGAAGTTGAGGTCCCTGCTAAGGTCAGGCGTACCCGATCTTCTGAGGTTGTTGAGGAGCAAGAACCGCAGGGCTCTCGTATCATGGAGCAGAGTAGTACTAGCGCCGCCATTCCTTCTGGTGAATTGGCAAGCACCAGTGGCCTAGTACAGCCTGGGCGTACATCCAGCACTGCAGTATCACGTGGTGACGTGGCGAGTCCCATAAGTGCAGTTCAAGCTGGCGAGGTGGCAAGCACAAGTAGTGTCCCGCTGCCACCAAGAAGACAAAGGCAGGCCCGTCGTGCCCATAGTGCCCTTCCTGCAGAATTCGCCTATCCTGATTGGGTCCCCACCACTTCTGCAGAACCCGTACTTCCCCCATTCACTGCCCAACCCGGTATTCAGGTGGAAACAGCTGATTTTATGCCAATTGATTTTTATTCGTTGTTTTTCACGGAAGATCTCTATAGATCTATTGTGGACCAGAGTAATTTGTATGCTGGTCAATTCATCGCCGCTAACCCCCAGTTGCCTAAAATTGCCAAAGATTGGAAACCAATTACGGTTTCCGAATTTAAGACCTTTCTGGGCCTTTCCCTCAACGTGGGCACACATAAATTCCCGTCATTGCGTGCTTATTGGTCCACGCACCCAATTGACCACATGCCCGTGTTCTGTGCCTCCATGCCCAGGACACGATACGAGCAGATTTTGCGGTTCATGCACTTCAACGACAATGAACTTTGTCGTCCACGTGGGGACCCTAAATACGACCGGCTCTATAAAATTCGGCCCCTCATTAACCACTTCAACGAACGTTTTGCAGCCTTGTTTATTCCCGATCAAGTTGTCTGCGTTGATGAGTCCCTGATTAAATTTTCTGGCCGCTTGGCTTTCAAGCAGTACCTTCCCAGCAAGCGTGCCAGATACGGGGTCAAGCTCTATAAGTTCTGTGACAGGGCAACAGGCTATGTATGTAGCTTTACGGTTTATGAGGGAAAAGACAGTCAGGTTGAGCCGGTCAACTGCCCGGATTACATAGGGAGCGCTGGCAAGATAGTGTGGAACTTGGTGTCACCCTTATTCGGAAAGGGGTACCACTTGTATGTGGACAATTATTACACGAGCGTGCCACTGTTTAGTCACTTGTTTGATCATCAGATTGGAGCATGTAGCACCGTGCGACCTAATTGCCGGGGCTTTCCCCAGCGGCTTGTAGATGCCCGTCTTAGGCTGGGGGAGAGAGCCTGCTTGAAGTGTAATAACTTGCTCGCTATGAAGTGGAGGGACAATAAGAATGTTTTCCTTCTTACCTCCCTTCATGCAGACACGACAGTCCAAATTCGTACGGCGACTGGTGTTGTGGAGAAACCCCTCTGTGTCCACGAATATAACCAAAATATGGGAGGGGTGGACCTCAACGACCAGTTGTTGGCGCCATATCTAATTGACCGTAAGGCGAGACGCTGGTACAAAAAAGTGTCTCTATCCTCATTTCGATTGGCTTTGCTGAACGCTCATGTGCTATACAGAGCTTCAGGCGGGACATTATCTCTTCTAAAATTCCAGAATGAGATTGTCACAGAACTCCTGTATCCAGGCGGTTCTGCACCTCACCATTCCCAACCAAATGCAGTAAGCCGGCTGCATGAGCGGCATTATCCGTATGCCCTCCCGAGTACCCCTACCCAATGAACCCCCCAAAAAAGATGTTGTGTCTGTAGCAAGCGTGGATTTAGGCGTGACACCCGTGTTTTTTGTCCACTCTGTCCTGACAAACCTGGTCTTTGCCTTGGTGAATGTTTTGAACGCTACCACTCAAAAGTGAAGTTTTAGCGTAGGGTACAGCATTTCACAGACTAGGACACACTTACACAGGGTCTCCCAAGATGCCATTACATTTTGAGAGAACCGAACCATTACAGTTGTTAAAGTTACAAAACAAAGTGTAAAAAAGAAAAAAAAAAACGTAAAAAACAAAACACAAAAAAATATAAAATAAAAAAACCAAAAATAGTTGTCGTTTTATTGTTCTCTCTCTCTCTCTCTATTTTCTCCTCTATTGTTCTGCTCTTTTTTACTGTATTCTATTCTGCAATGTTTTATCATGCTTGCTTTTCAGGTATGTCATTTTTTGTTTTCAGGTACGCCATTCAGTTGCAGCGCGGATCTATCTATCTTGACAGCAACAGCGTTTGCTCCCACGATACATAAAGCCGTGACTCCAACGCTGTAGGAGGAGATTTCACCACCACAGTTAAAAAAAAGAGCATATATGCCGAAGCATGGGGGCAGCAGGGGCGGAGGAGCGATATTGCTCCTAATGCCGCGTATATACGGTCGAAATTCCGACGGAGGCTTGCCCGTGGAAAAGTCCGACCGTGTGTACGCGGCATAACCTTTTATGCCGCGTACATACGGTCAAAATTCCGACGAAGGCTTGCCCGTGGAAAAGTCCGACCGTGTGTACGCGGCATAACTTTTTTGCGGGAGGATGCCCCCATGCTTCGGCATATATATATTTTAGGCACTGGTTGCGTTAAAAAAATGTTTTATTTTTTACTAGGTTTTGTTTTGGTATTTGCTTTGCAGGTATGGTATGGTAAGGTCTTACTGTTGTACTGTAATGTTACTTTGTTTTAATGTTAACCATCATTTGCTTAGCAGGTACGCCATTCAGTTGCATCGCAGATTTATTTATCTTGACAGCAACAGCGTTTGCTCCCACGATACATAAAGCCGTGATTCCAACGCTGTACGAGGTGATTTCACCACCACAGTTAAAAAAAAGAGCATATATGCTGAAGCATGGGGGCAGCAGGGGCGGAGGAGCGATTTTGCTCCTAATGCCGCGTATATACGGTCGAAATTCTGACGGAGGCTTGCCCGTGGAAAAGTCCGACCGTGTGTACGCGGCATAACCTTTTATGCTGCGTACATACGGTCGAAATTCCGACGAAGGCTTGCCCGTGGAAAAGTCTGACCGTGTGTACACGGCATAACTTTTTTGCGGGAGGATGCCCCCATGCTTCGGCATATATGCCCATCATTAGAAGTGGGTGGATGAAGGGAGGTATTCTAATGGTGGGCATACCCACCGATCAATCTCTTTTTTTCGTTCAGCCAACAGGCTGCATGAAAAAAAAGATTACAATACATGTCCAACAAGGACCAGCAACGTACTGGTATGTTGCTGGACTTTGAATGTTTATACCAGAATGATGCCTGCGGGTTTAGGTATCATCTCGGTATCATTCTTTTCAGCCAGTGGCCGGCTTTCATGTAAAAGCAATTCTAGCAGATAATTAGCCTCTGGACTGCTTTTACAAGCAGTGGGAGGGAATGTCCTCCCCCCGGATATAAACAGCACCATTGGGAAATTGGGAAAGCATTTTATCACACCGATCTTGGTGTGGTCAGATGCTTTGAGGGCAGAGGAAAGATCTAGGGTCTAACCCCCCAATTTTTTTCAAAAAAAGAGTACCTGTCACTACTTATTGCTATTATAGGGGATATTTACATTCCCTGAGATAACAATAAAAATGGTAAAAAAAAAAAAAATATGGAAGGAACAGTTTAAAAATAAAATAAAAAAGCAAAATAAATAATAAAAAAAAAAAAAAAAAGCACCGCTGTCCCCCCCTGCTCTTGCGCAAAGGCGAACGCAAGCGTCGGTCTAGCGTCATATGTAAACAGCAATTGCATCATGCATGTGAGGTATCACCGTGAAGGTCAGCTCGAGGGCAGTAATTTTAGCAGTAAACCTCCTCTGTAAATCTAACGTGGTAACCTGTAAAGGCTTTTAAATGCTTTTAAAAATGAATGTAGTTTGTCGCCGCTGCGCGTTTGTGCGCAATTTTAAAGCATGTCGTGTTTGGTATCCATGTACTCGGCCTAAGATCATCTTTTTTATTTCATCAAACATTTGGGCAATATAGTGTTTTTTAGTGCATTAAAAATAAAAAAAGTGTGTTTTTCCCCCAAAAAATGCGTTTGAAAAATCGCTGCGCAAATACTGTGTGGAAAAAAAATGCAACACCCACTATTTTAATCTGTAGGGCCTTTGCTTTAAAAAAATATATAAAGTTTGGGGGTTCAACATAATTTTCTTGCAAAAAAAAAATGTTTTCATGTAAACAAAAAGTGTCAGAAAGGGCTTTGTCTTCAAGTGGTTAGAAGAGTGGATGATGTGTGACATAAGCTTCCTAATGTTGTGCATAAAATGCCAGGACAGTTCAAAACCCCCCAAATGACCCCATTTTGGAAAGTAGACACCTCAAGCTATTTGCTGAGAGGCATGTTGAGCCCATTGAATATTTATTTTTTTGTCCCAAGTGATTGAATAATGACAAAAAGAAAAGAAAAAAAAATGTACAAAAAGTTGTCACTAAATTATATATTGCTCAAACATGCCATGGTTATATGTGGAATTGCACCCCAAACTACATTCTGTTTCTTCTCCTGAGTACGGGGATACCACATGTGTGAGACTTTTTGGGAGCCTAGCCGCGTACATGACCCCGAAAACCAAGCACCGCCTTCAGGATTTCTATGGGTGTAAATTTTTGATTTCACTCCTCACTGCCTATCACAGTTTCGGAGGCCATGGAATGCCCAGATGGCACAAACCCCCCCCCCCCAAATGACCCCATTTTGGAAAGTAGACACCCCAAGCTATTTGCTGAGAGGTATGTTGAGTATTTTGCAGATCTCGCTTTTTGTCACAAAGTTTTGAAAATTGAAAAAAGAAAAAAAAAATGTCTTTCTTCATTTTCAAAAACAAATGAGAGTGGTAAAATACTCACCATGCCTCTCAGCAAATAGCTTGGGGTGTCTACTTTCCAAAATGGGGTCATTTGTGGGGGTTTTGGGCTATCTTGGCATTTTATGGCCTTCGAAACTGTGATAGGTAGTGAGGAGTGAAATCAAAAATTTGTGCCCTTAGAAATCCTGAAGGCGGTGCTTGGTTTTCAGGGCCCCGTACGCGGCTAGGCTCTCAAAAAGTCCCACACATGTGGTATCCCCATACTCAGGAGAAGCAGCAGAATGTATTTTGGGGTGCAATTCCACATATAACCATAGCATGTTTGAGCAATATATCATTTAGTGACAACTTTTTGTACATTTTTTTTTTCTTTTTGTCATTATTCAATCATTTGGGACAAAAAAAAAATATTCAATGGGCTCAACATGCCTCTCAGCAAATAGCTTGGGGTATCTACTTTCCAAAATGGGGTCATTTGGGGTGGTTTGTGCCATCTTGGCATTTTATGGCCTTCAAAACTGTGATAGGTAGTGAGGAGTGAAATCAAAAATTTATGCCCTTAGAAACCTTGAAGGCGGTGCTTGGTTTTTGGGGTCCCGTACGCGGCTAGGCTCCCAAAAAGTCCCACACATGTGGTATCCCCATACTCAGGAGAAGCAGCAGAATGTATTTTGGGGTGTAATTTCACATATGCCCATGGCATGTGTGAGCAATATATCATTTAGTGACAACTTTGTGCAAAAAAAAAAAAAGTTTGTCATATTCCCGCAACTTGTGGCAAAATATAAAATATTCCATGGACTGAACATGCCTCTCAGTAAATAGCTTGGGGTGTCTACTTTCCAAAATGGGGTCATTTGGGGGGGTTTTGTGCTATTTTGGCATTTTATGGCCTTCAAAACTGTGATAGGTAGTGAGGAGTGAAATCAAAAATTTGCGCCCTTAGAAATCCTGAAGGCGGTGCTTGGTTTCCGGGGTCCCGTACGTGGCTAGGCTCCCAAAAAGTCCCACACATGTGGTATCCCCGTACTCAGGAGAAGCAGCAGAATGTATTTTGGGGTGCAATTCCACATATAACCATGGCATGTGTGAGCAATATATCATTTAGTGACAACTTTTTGTAATTTATTTATTTATTTTTGTCATTATTCAATCACTTGGGACAAAAAAAAAATATTCAATGGGCTCAACATGCCTCTCAGCAATTTCCTTGGGGTGTCTACTTTCCAAAATTGGGTCATTTGGGGGGGTTTTGTACTGCCCTGCCATTTTAGCACCTCAAGAAATGAGATAGGCAGTCATAAATTTAAAGCTGTGTAAATTCCAGAAAATGTACCCTAGTTTGTAAACGCTATAACTTTTGCGCAAACCAATAAATATACGCTTATTGACATTTTTTTTCACTAAAGACATGTGGCTGAATACATTTTGGCCTAAATGTATGACTAAAATTTAGTTTATTCGATTTTTCCGTTTATATCGAAAAAAAAAAAATCGCAGAGGCAATCAAATATCATTAAAAGAAAGCTCTATTTGTGGGAAGAATGTCACAGTCCCGTGGAATGATGGGACTGTGACGTGAAACGGGGGCGGGGTCAGCGGTGGCATCAGCCGGTGACCACGCCCCATGCCAATAAAAGTGGCACCGCTGCTCGGACAGAGCATTGAAGTGGTGGACAGCGATGAGGCAACATTGGGCGAAGAGAAGAGGGAAGAAGGCGATGAAAAAGACCGGCCCCCGCTAGCAAAGGAGCTGGAAGAAGATAGCGGGGCGCCCGGCAGAAGGCAGAAAGAACCGGAGATCGTGGAGAAGACACCGGAGAGCGGGAAAAGAACTGGAGATCGTGGAGAAGGCACCGGAGAGCGGGAGAAGATGGCGAGGAAGCCCGGGACCCGCTAGCAAAAGAGCTGGCAGAAGATAGCGGGGCACCCGGCCGAAAGACTCCCGAAGTCGGAAGAAGACGGCGAGGAAGCCCGGGACCCCGCTAGCAAAAGAGCTGGCAGAAGATAGCGGGGCGCCCGGCAGAAAGACCCCCGAAGTCGGAAGAAGACCCCCGGAGCTTCCCAATAAATTACTTTTCAAACCTGTGTTGTCTTTTTTATTGACTTATTTTGCCACCAGGTGAATTGGTAGGGGTACGATGTACCCCATACTCATTCACATAGGGTGGAGGGCTGGCATCTGGGGGCCCCCTTTTTAAAGGGGGCTCCCGGATTCCGAAAAGCCCACCGCCCGCAGACCCCGACAACCAATGGCCAGGGTTGTCGGGAAGAGGCCCTTGTCCCAATCAACATGGGGGAAGGGTGCTTTGGGGTGGGGGGGCCGCAGGTCGCCCCCCTGCCCCGAAGCACCAAACCCCCCCATGTTGAGGGCATGCGGCCTGGTACGGTTCAGGAGGGAGGGGGGCCGCTCTCTCATCCCCCCTTTTCCCCTGCGGCCTGCCAGGTTGCGTGCTCGGATAAGGGTCTGGTTTGGATTTTGAGGGGACCCCCACGCCGTTTTTCGGCCTAGGGGGTTCACCTTAAAATCCAGACCAGACCTAAGGGTCTGGTTTGGATTTTGGGGGGACCCCATGCCGTTTTTCGGCTTAGGGGGTTCACCTTAAAATCCAGACCAGACCAAAGGGCCTGGTATGCTCCTGGAGGGGAACCCATGCCGGTTTTTTCATCAAAATTTGGCCTGGAGTTCCCCTTCATGATTCATACCAAACATGGGACAGCGAGGCTGCCGAGGACCAGCGCGATGATATCGTGCTGGAGACATTCTCGGCCGGCTAGTCGCCTCTAGGACACGACTTGAGCGGCTGCTTCACGCTCAGGTCGTGTCCAAGTCGCCTCGCAAAGTCGCGCTGTCCCTGTGTCAGCCGGCACACGAGTCGCCACGCGAGTCGGATCCGCTTCGTCCGACTTCCCGGGCGACCTCTATTCAAATCAATGGGCTCCCATAGGGAACCATTCATTTTCAATAGAGCGCCGCTGACATTTGGATTTACTATAACAGTGCGCTGCTGTGCGCCGCTGGTTCCTGCGCCCAGTGAAGGAGTTATCTGGCGCACCAATTAAGGTTAGAACCAGCGCAGCACACTGTTATTAGTAAATCAGCCCCAGTGTGTCAACATGTGCAATCTGCCATCACGGGATATCAATGTATGCATTTTGTGGGTGCAACCCCTTCCTCGCAACTCAAGTAGGTGAGAGAAAGGGGTTGCACCCCCAAAACACATCCATTAATCCCCCATGATGAGAGATAGCACATGTTGACATTAGGAATGGGATCAGGAGGGAAATCCACACTTTGAATCCAAATTTGTGTGCATCTTCAATATTTGGCTTTTACAGGGTTGACATCACCCCCCATCTAATGAAGGCAACAGCAACACATTGTTGACTAACTATAATGTCTGATATTGCCTTCACATTTTGTACGTTGAACTTTGTAAGTTCCAGAGTTTTGTATGTTATGTTTTGAAACATGCCTGTTAAAGCAAAAAAAAACAAAACAAAAAAAACCAAAGTTAACCACTTCGCGCCCGGGCAATGCTCAAAAGACGTCTGCATTGCGGCGCCGAAGTGCTGACTGGACGTCCATGGACATCCTCCTCTTCCCCCCCCCCGCGCGCCCCCGCGAGCGCGCATCGGGGAAAATCTGTGTTGGCCGTGTCCCTTGGACACAGCCAATCACTGATCGTGCTGAATGGCCAATCACAGAGGCCATTCAGCACTCGATCTCACTATCCAATGAGAGATGATCTCAAATGTAAACATATGAGATCATCTCTCATTGCCGGCTTTCTCTCCTCACACAGAGACAGCGCGTGAGGAAAGAGAGAGATCTGTGCTGCAGCTTGTAATAGTGAGTGATAAAATACACACACACACAAGTAAAAAACAGTGCCCACAGTCCCTGCCAGTGCCATCTGCTACCAGTGCCACCTGCCAGGGCCATCTGCCAGGGCCATCTGCCAGTGCCATCTGCCAGTGCCATCTGCCAGTGCCATCTGCTGCCAGTGCCACCTGCCAGTGCCATCTGCTGCCAGTGCCACCTGCCAGTGCCATCTGCCACCGCCATCTGCCACCGCCATCTGCCACCAGTCCCATCTGCCACCAGTCCCATCTGCCACCAGTGACACCAGTCAGTGCCATCTGTGCCACCTGCCAGTGCCACCTGCCAGTGCCACCTGCCAGTGCCATCTGTGCCACCTGCCAGTGCCATCTGTGCCACCAGTCCCATCTGCCACCAGTCAGTGCCATCTGTGCCACCTGCCAGTGCCACCTGCCAGTGCCATCTGTGCCACCTGCCCCATCTGCCACCAGTCCCATCTGCCACCAGTCCCAACTGCCAGTGCCACCTGCCAGTGCCATCTGCCATCAGTGCCACCTGTCAGTGCCATCTCATCAAATGGCTAAAAGAGTATTCTCAGCCGAGGAGGCGTATGAAATTCTTGCGGCCGACGGGAGCAACGGGGAGCGCTCCGATTCGGAGTCCTCCGCATATTCAGATGAGTCTGACGTGGACTACGAGCCTGTCATAAGCAGTGGATCAGTGACGGAGGAGACGGAGACGGCAGAGGAGGAGGAGGAAGAAGAAGAAGAGGAGGAGGGCCCGCCCGCCAGACGAAGGCGTTCTGCTGAGGAGGCAGTGCCATCCACCAGCACCGCAGTGCCATCCACCAGCACCGCAGTACCTCGAGAAGCAAGGCCACGTACCAGTGGGGTGTCACCTCAGCCCCAAAGGATTAGGTCCCATGCCAGCCTTCCCTATTCCCTTCAGTACCCTTTGTGGCTTCCTCCAAATTCAGGAGAAGCCAACATTCCCCCTTTCACTGCCAAGCCAGGAGTCCAGGTGGATACAGAAAACTTTTCCCCAATAGATTTTTTTAATTTAATTTTTACTAACGACATGCTGGCAACAATTGTGGCCCAGTGCAACTTATATGCCCAACAGTTTATAACCAGCAACCCAACGTCCTCTTATGCCCGTCCCTACGTGTGGAAAGCCCTTACAGTGGAGGAGTTTAGGATTTTTTTGGGCCTCACATTCTGCATAGGACTAAATGGAAAAAATCAATTACGTTCATATTGGTCATCCCGCCCCATATATCACATGCCCATCTTTTCCTCAGTAATGCCCAGGTCCAGATATCTAATGATTATGAGATTCCTACACTTCAATGATAATACCCAGTGCCCTCCCCGAAATGACCCAAATTTTGATAAACTTTATAAAATTTGGCCGCTACAAAATTATTGTTCTGAAACCTTCCCCCAGTTGTTTACCCCAGACAAACACATATGCATAGATGAGTCCCTTATCAAATTTTCTGGCAGGCTGGGCATAAAACAATTTATACCCAGCAAAAGGGTCCGCTATGGGGTGAAGCTGTATAAATTGTGCGACAGAGAAACTGGGTATGTGTATGGCTTCATCATATATGAAGGGAAGGACTCCGAACTGAACCCCCCTAATTGCCCAATCTACATTGGAACCAGTGGGAAAGTAGTTTGGGAACTCATAAACCCACTCCTAGAGAAAGGATACCACTTGTATGTGGACAATTTTTATACCAGTTTGCCCCTGTTCCGAAATTTGCACAGAATGAAGACTCCAGCATGCGGCACCGTACGGACGAACCGGAAGGGCTTTCCTCAAAGCCTGGTCACCAAAAAATTGAGAAGAGGGGAGACGGCGAGTTTGCGTAATGAGGAGATTTTGGCTGTGAAGTGGAGGGACAGAAGAGACGTGTACTTGCTTTCTTCCATCCACAACAATGAATTTGTTGAAGTCACCAGGAGGAATGGCCGGATCCAAAAACCCAAATGCATCTACGATTACAATAAGTTCATGGGGGGTGTCGACTTCAACGACCAGATGCTCGAACCCTACCTTTCCACAAGAAGATCATACCAGTGGTATAAGAAAGTTTCAATTTATTTGTTCAATTTGGCCATGTACAACTCATATGTAATATATCGAAAATCCACTAGAAGACCCAAATCCTTCCTTTTCTTCCAGGAGGAAATCACCACTGCCCTTTTATACCCGAACAGCCCACCAGTAAACATTAGATCCGATGTCGTTAGCCGTCTCTCCGAGCGCCACTTCCCAGATAAAATCCCTCCCAGACCAACAGGCCAAAAACGCCAGAAAAAATGCCGGGTGTGCTCCAAAAGAGGAGAGAGAAGAGACACCATTTATCATTGTGCCCAATGTCCTTCAGAACCAGGCCTCTGCATAGGCAACTGCTTCCGCCATTACCATACCAAAATAAATTATTAGCTCACTTCCTGCCATTTATGTTCACACCCCTTATGCCTCTGCTTTCTCTGTAACTGACCCTGGACTGTTATTTGACCACGCTTCTGCCTAACGATTCTGTTTATACCTCTGCCTGATCTGGAACTGACCCTGGACTGTTATTTGACCACGCTTCTGCCTAACGATTCTGTACATACCTCTGCCTGATCTGGAACTGACCCTGGACTGTTTGACCATGCTTTTTGCCTGCCTCTTGGACTGATCTTGTACCCTGCCAGTGGACTAGTGGGATTCATAACACAGGGGTCTCACATATGTGAGGGGCTCCAGAATTGTTTTTCTGGATGAAGAAAACAATTGTTTTTGTTTTTCTCATTCCCAGATTAGGGTCTGGAGACTCGGAGGCTTCAAAGAGATTTGGGTGGGAGAAGCCTCTACCCCTGTCCCCATTCAGTCCTGAACGAGGCCCTACTTCTGCCAACTGCCTGTAGGACCTATGCCATCATGCCTCTGCCTGTCGGATGAACTGACCACACCGCTTTTGCTGACCAAGTCCCTGCCTCTTGCCTGGACCAGTGCTGTCCTCCTGTGGAAAACTGCGCTACTAAAACCACAGGTAATCTTTTGTTTACCATTTGCTCAGCAGAATGTATTTTGGGGTGTAATTCTTGGTATGTTCATGCTATGTGTCCCTAGAACACCTGATGGTGTACCTTGCATGTTGGGCCTCTGTATGTGGCCAGGTTGTATAAAAGTCTCACACATTTGGTACTCAGGAGGAGTAGCAGAATGTATTTTGGGGTGTCATTTTTGCTATGTACATGCTATGTGTTGGCAATATCTTATAAATGGACAACTTTGCGTAAAAAAATAGCGTTTTCATTTTTTTCCCGCAATTTCCAAAAACTTCAGGAAAAAAATGAACCGTTCAAAAGACTCATTATGCCTCATAGATTATACGTTGGGGTGTTAGCTTTCCAAAATGGGGTCACTTTGTGGGCGTTTCCATTGTCCTGGTGCTCCAGGGCCTTCACAAGTGTAATAGGTGGTTGAGAAATGAGAAGTGTAATTTATGCTCCTAGAATGCCTGAAGGTGCCATTTCAATATTGGGCCTCTGTATGTGGGCAGGCTGTATAAAAGTCTCACACATTTGGTATCGCCATACTCAGGAGGAGTAGCAGAATGTATTTTGAGGTGTAATTTTTGCTATGTACATGCTATGTGTTGGCAATATCTTATAAATGGACAACTTTGCGTAAAAAAATAGCGTTTTCATTTTTTTCCCGCAATTTCCAAAAACTTCAGGAAAAAAATGAACTGTTCAAAAGACCCATTATGCCTCATACATTATACGTTGGGGTGTTAGCTTTCCAAAATGGGGTCACTTTGTGGGCGTTTCCATTGTCCTGGTGCTCCAGGGCCTTCAAAAATGTAATAGGTGGTTGAGAAATGAGATGTGTAATTTATGCTCCTAGAATGCCTGAAGGTGCTATTTCAATATTGGGCCTCTGTATGTGGGCAGGCTGTATAAAAGTCTCACACATTTGGTATTGCCATACTCAGGAGGAGTAGCAGAATGTATTTTGGGGCATCATTTGTGGTATACACATGCCATGTGAGAGAAATAACCTATTATAATGACAATTTTGTGGAAAAAATAAAAAAATTAAAAAAAATCTTCATTTTGCAAAGAATTGTGGGAAAAAATTACAACATCAAAAACCTCACGATGCATCTTACTAAATACCTTGGAATGTCTAATTTAAAAAAAGGGGTCATTTGGGGGGTATTTGTGCTTTGCTGGCTTGTTCGGGTCGTAAGAAATGAGATAGGCCACCAGTACATTAGGTGTGATCAATTGTTTATGATCCGCACCACAGCTTGTAGACTCTATAACTTTCACAAAGACCAAATAATATCCACTAATTTGGGTTATTTTTACCAAAGATATGTAGCAGTATAAATTGTGGCTAAATTTTATAAAGAAAAATTAATAATTTGCAAAATTTTATCACATAAACTAAAAAAAAGCGTTTTTTTTTTCAAAATTTTCCGTGTTTTTTCATTTATAGCGCAAAAAATAAAAAACCCAGAGGTGATCAAATACCACCAAAAGAAAGCTCTATTTGTATGAAAAAAAGGACAAAAAAATCATTAAGTTACAGTATTACATGACTGAGTAATTGTCATTCAAAGTGTGAGAGCACTGAAAGCTGAAAATTGGTCCGGGCACGAAGGGGATTTAGTGCCCAGTTGTCAGGTGGTTAATTAAACACAGATGTATATTTTTGGTAATAATGTTTTATAACGCACATGTGAATATGCACGAAGTAAAAGTTTTAAAAATCTACAATGTGTGGCTTCTTCTTTCAATGCTCAATACCAGTTTTTGTAGTAATTTGGTGTTTACAGTGACAATGGGGGTTATTTAATAAAGGCAAATTCACTTGGCACTACAAGTGCACTAGGAGAGCCTATGAGACATCTAAAAGAAACACAAGCAGTAAAACAAATTCAAGATGATTTCAGTTCAAAGTTTTTTTTTATTTCCAAATAATTCAAAAAATTTCTGGCATAGAAATGGCCCCCCTACCCGTAAAATAGTCCACATATTTTTGCCGCACTTCACGGGCGCTTTGGGGGGGGGGCAAGCCAGGACGGCCAGCTGCCAGGGCTGGGGTTGGATTTAGGTCCTGAATTGCTGCCCCAGGCCCAACTGAGGCCATATAATTTGGAGCCTTTTTACGGAGAAAATTGTGCAAAACACAGCACGCCATGACAATGTGGTTGAGTTTGTACTCCGCCATATTTATGGATGTATGAAATAGCTGGAACCGGCTGGCCATTACACCAAATACCACTCTTCTGGCTCTGGCCAGCCGGTAATTGAAAACCCTCCTCTCGGGGGGTGAGGGTCCTCTGGGGAAATACCAGGTGATCTCCAAGCCCAAACGCTTCATCAGCGACAAACACAAATGGGAGTCCTTCCACATTGTCGTCCGCAGGTGGCAATCCAAATCCACCACTCTGGAGATATCGGGAGAACTCTGACTTGGAAAACACTCCACCATCCGACATCCAGCCATTTTTCCCCACGTCAACATATAAAAAATCATATGTCGCTGACACCACCGCCATTATCACAATACTATGGAACCGCTTGTAGTTGAAATAGTATGACCCCGAATGGGGTGGTGGAACGATGCGGACATGCTTCCCATCTATTGCCCCTCCGCAGTTGGGAAAGTCCCACCGCGTAGCAAACTGGGAGGCCACAGTCTGCCATTCTTGTGGCATTGAAGGAAACTGTGGAGTCAAACAATAAAAAAATATATTATTACTTTTGCACAGAACATTGCAAGCAGATTAGAGAAACATTCTTGGCCAACATCAGTATAACATTTATTTTAAGGAGTATTTAAAGACACAAATATAAGGTCCAATTATCTGATTCCTCACCCCCTCTGATGGCCCATTGTAAACATTTTAGGGGGGTTCTAGCTGAGTTTGGGACCCCCCAAAAAAAGCCTCTGCCACTCTGCCTGAATTTAAAGAGAACAAATACATTTTTACACATTTGGGGGGGGTTCTAGCTGGGTTTGGGACCCCAAAAGAAAATACTCTGCCACTCTGCCTGAATTTAAGGACAACAATAACATTTGTATACATTTTAGGGGGTGTTTAGGGTAAAGCACTACAATGGAGCTGACAAAATACATTGGTAAGTGACTAGGCTAGGTGTGTATGTGCCCAGGATAACATGCTGGAGAGGTTAGTGAAGGCAAATTATGCATGTAGGTCAAAAAAGGAGCATTAAAAGCTTACAGCATGCATGGGGGCAAAGGGGACATTCACAGCATATTACAATCATGGTAATTAGAGAATGATGAAAGAAATACAATACATTAGCATACATTAAATACATAGAATGTGATGTTAAAGGAGAAAACTTACCTTAATATAGTCCTTCTGCAGGACTTGTATGATGGCAGAACATGTCTCTGGGATAATGATCCCCAGAGCCTGGGGGGAGATGCCTGTCGAGAACTTGAGGTCCTGCAGACTTCTCCCAGTCACCAGGTATCGCAACGTTGCGACTAGCCCTTGCTCGGCAGTGATAGCTTGCCGCATGCAGGTGTCCTGCTTGGTGATATAAGGGGACAGCAAAGCCAACAGACTGTGAAAAACGGGGTCCGTCATCCGGAGATAATTCCTAAAATCATCAGGATTATTCTCCTGGATCTCCCATGGAAAAGGCATGTGACAGAATTGGTCATGCTGGAGCAACCAATTCTTCGTCCATGAACTCCTCCCCACCCTGTTCATGGACTGGGCTTGGGCCAAAGCAAGAACCCCAACACCAAGCCTCTGCACAGCATGAACTCTACGATGAGAGCGTACCCGCAACATGGCTAGAAAACGATCGGCTAGTCAGTACGAACTAACAGAACACACTAAAGAACAGCAAGGCCTATGAAGAACTACCTGAAAATCAGTAACGAGCAGACAAGAACGCACTGGAAACCAGATATGAACTCACTACACGCACTGAAAAATAGATACAAACCCACAAGAACAAACTGAACAGCAGAAAACGATCTGAAAAGCACGAAGCTGAAAAACACGAATTGTCTCTCACCAAGCCTCTACTAACACAAGATCAGCAGAAGGAGCCCAAAGGGTGGCGCGCTTTGTATAGAATGGCAGTGAGGGTTTTTAGGAGTTAAAACAGGTGAGTTAGTGGTAGTGAGGTAGTGGCATAATGTCTCCTCATCGCCTGTCAAGCGATCAACCACAGATCATGTTTCAGAGGGCAATACTGGTATAAACAAGCCCTTACGAGAGTGTTAGATCCCTGGCCCTCATTGCCCTCTGTGGTTCCAGCAATCGGTACACAGTAGCGATGTAGCACCAATATATGTGGCCAGCTAGGCATCTGACACTCTTATAGGTGTGTCAGATGTTAAAGATTCTTTAGCCGCAAAAGATTTTACTGCCAATACTGGCAGCATGGGACAGGTAAGTAATATACTCTTTTAGCACTTTTTCCCAACCAGTTTCTGTTGTCCTCATACATTAGGGTTAGTGAGCGTACGAAGTGTGTTACAAAATCATTCAGGTAAAAATATAGGAAAAAAATGCTTGAAAAAAGAAAAACAATGCAGTCACCACATCTAAGGTCTGGTAAGCTACAATATATGAATTTTTTTGTTTTTGGATTTAGATACACTTTTATCTTGCGACAGAGTTGCTTTAATGGGCAAAGTCTAGAAGACGACAGGAAAAAGTAATTGTATATCAAAATATCAAATAGTCTAGAGAACATGGCCGTTCCTTTAATATAAGTTCCAGGGTGATATAATCTTGGCATTCCTCGCCGCATCTCTGCCTTCTATAACAAAGAAGAGTCTTAACTGCTGTCTATCACATCATACGCGCTTACTTTATACTGCAGACAAGCACTTTCTTTTACACCTTCTCACAGCAAGCCTGGGGCTCTACTGTCTAAATACTGGATTTCATTAAATAATGATACAAAGATCATTAAGGAATAAGTCTATTCAGGATGTGTGCACTACTGTCAAATAAACGTGGATGAAACTTGAAACATCTCTTTAATGCCACAGTGTTTTATCACCGAAGTCTCGCCCTAATCCTTCTTATTAGCTCGACTTACAGGGATATTAGAATGTAAAACAATAAATGGGAAGCTTGTTTCTTCTGGTCTGATGAAAGGAGAACAGAAAGACTCTTAAAAATGTGTTATTTCATAATTATACAATGTGTCTATCTAGGACTACCAATGGAGAGCGGCTTTCTATAGCTGATCATGGACACCAAGGGTAGGTAAGCCAATGGAATGAATAATTTCTAAGAAATTGAGAGGGTCTCCATTAGCATTATCCATTCTCCGTCAGTTAAACAGTGAATAGTTAATAAGTGCATAGGACCTGCATAGCAAATGGTCAAAATGTGAAATCATATATTCTTTTCCACATTTTATTTCAATTATTTCTAGCCTACTCCTACTAATCTGAATGATCTTGAAGTTTATAACCTACTTTGTGAAGATCCCCACACATTTACTTCCTAGAATTCTGTAACACGTATTTACTATGCCGTGTGAGTAGGTTCCCATAAAATGTCACAGAACCTTGAACGTGGTTTCAAAGCAACATTTTTGGTTGTGAGGCCAGCTGACAAAGGGGGTGGGGGGGGGTAGTAGTCCTTAACCATTTCGCTGGTCACTTTTTGCGATTCGGCACTGCGTCACTTTAACTGACAATTGCGCGGTGGCTCCCAAACAAAATTGACGTCCTTTTTCCCCCACAAATTATTTTGGTGGTATTTGATCACCTCTGCGGTTTTTATTTTTTGCGCTATAAACAAAAATAGAGCGACAATTTTGAAAAAAATGAAATATTTTTAACTTTTTGCTATAATAAATATCCCCAAAAAATATATAATTTTTTTTTTTCTCAGTTTAGGCCGATACGTATTCTTCTACATATTTTTGGTAAAAAAAATCGCAATAAGCGTTTATTGATTGGTTTGCGCAAAAGTTATAGCGTCTACAAAATAAGGGATAGTTTTATGGCATTTTTATTAATATTTTTTTTTTACTAGTAATGGCGGCGATCAGCGATTTTTATCGTGACTGCGACATTATGGCGGACACATCGGACACTTTTGACACCATTTTGGGACCATTGTCATTTTTACAGCGATCAGTGCTATAAAAATGCACCGATTACTGTAAAAATTACACTGGCAGTGAAGGGGTTAACCTGTAGGGGGCACTGAAGGGGTTAAGTGTGACCTAGGGAGTGCTTCTTACTGTTAGGGGGCGTGG